>CM052808.1:15380850-15625707 GCA_028533885.1 Nasua narica | reverse complement strand
CGCCCCCCCCCCCCCCCACGGGACTGGCCTCCGTGGGCCTGGCATGCAGGCCCTGGCGTAGAGAGGCGCCACGCACGGGAACATGGGCAGAGGGAGACGGGGGTGCCCGCGAAGCGTGGCGCGCGAGAGAGGGCCCTGCTCCCCTCGCACCCGGCCTCCTGCTCGGCTTCCCGGCCGGCCGGGGACGGTGTGCCAGTGCGCTCACCGCGGCACCCTGGCCTGCTGGGTCACGGAGCAGTCTCCGCGCGCTTGGCTCCCGGGGGCCCCGCTCGGGCAGACAACCCTGCCCTCGGCGCGCAGACAACAGTCAGGCGTCCGCCGCCGGCGAGGCTGAGGGGCACACCGACGTGCCGGGCGCCGGGAAGGGGGCCTCTGGACAGCCGGCCGCGCCCCCTCGCGACACTCCTGGGATTCCTTGCATGGTCCAGGTGGCAGCACCTGTGTTATCTCCCCACCCGTCCTAGCTCTTGTCTGCACAGAGGAATCGGACTGACTGATAGATCCAAGTGACAGACCTGCAGAGGGAAGGCCGAGAAAGCACTCGCTTTCTAGAACTGAATATCCGCTGAAAAACGCTCTCCCTTCTCCAGGGGACGTACGGGTTTGCCACCTACCACACCAGGCTGTGCTTCAAAATTCCACGGCAAGCTGCATGTTTGGCTCTTAATATAACCATTAGCACTGAAACGGCGTATTAAATGGCTGTGATATTCCTGAGGGCATCCAAAGTTTTTGTGGGGCAGGTTCCAAAACTGTTTTTACACCAAGCCTCGATGCTACTACCCAGTTGGGTTTATCTCCCAGCACCTGAAGCTCAGGAGCAGCTCCTATGAAGAAAGCAGGGCTGAGCTCGGACCCGAGCACTCTGGGACCCGGCCTCCCCGAACCGCTCCTCGGGGGTTGTGTGGTTCGTTGTTTTAGGCATGAGGAGATGGACCCAGAAGAGCCCGTGCCTGTCCCAGCGCAGGCCGCTCAGACCGGCCGCAAGCCAGGGCTGGTCAACGGGGGCAGTGGTGCTTTCATCCCCCTGGGACGGGAGGCGCAGGAGCAGAGGGCACAGGGAGCTGCCATCTGCTAGCGTGACATCTGAGGAAAGCAGAGTCAGGGCCACTCCCGCACAGCGCCTGCGTCTTCCGCACGGCGCCGGGGGCCTGGCTGTGGGAACTGCGGGTCTGGGGACCGGCTATCCAGAGACACAAACCTGCCCGCTGTGTGGGACAGACCACACGCAGCCAGGAGACACGGGCTCTGTCCTCTTTCTAGGAGTGGCAGGGGCAGCGGCTCTACAGGCCGGCAGGGAGTGTTTTGCCTATAAGAGGCGCTGCTGGAAAATCAAAATTGATTCTCTTAAGAATTTCCGGAATTACGTCTACTTGCTTATTCCAAGTGCTTCAAAACCTGTAGGGACCACATGGGCATTTCTGCGTCTGCGAGTGGGGGCCTCCTTGATGGGAATGAACTCTCCTCAGAATGACAAACCAAGGAGAAAGAAAACCTGCTGTCCTTTCAACTGGTGGTGACACTGTTCATGTTGCCTCAACAACCGAGGTCACTGGAGACCATTCTGGAAACCCAAATGTCCAATGGCCCTTAAGTGTATGAATATGGCAAAGTGTTCATGACAAAGTGTCAAATAGAAGAGTGGGTGGTAAAGTGAGGATTCCATCCTTATAAAAATACACTCGCCTGTAACAAATACACTGTCCTATAAAAGGCTTCGCCCATGTCAGTAACGGGAAACAGCACGATGGCGTCGGGGAGGAACGTGCTGAACGTTTACAACTTTAAAGACGCCCGTATAAGGGAACTGGTGAACATCAGCCACTGTTCGCAAAACACACATTGCTCTCAGCCTACTCAATCACGTGTGTTTTGTTGGGACAAAAATTGTACGTATGGTGCTGCACGTTTCACGCCACTGAGAAAAGGGTGCACAGAGGCAGGCCCTGGAGAGTAGGAACAGAGACTGCCCAAAAGTCTGCTTATCTGGAATGCCTGACGGCTCAGGAATCTGAGCCGGGCTGGCTCAGTCGGTGGAGCACGACGTGACTCTTGATCTTGGGGCTAGAAGTTTGAGCCCCACATTGGGTGTAGAAGTTATTTAAAAACAAAACTTAAAAAAAAATTTTACTTGTCTGTAATTTTAAGGTAAGAAACACCATTTGCTTCTACAAAGGAAGGAAGAAAGGAGGTGTGAGCAAGGCCAGTGCCCCGAAGGGGAAAACGGAGGGCTGAGCCCCGCGAGCTGGAGCCCGCGCAGGCCTGTCTCTGCAGAGGGTGCGCGGCAGCTCCGGGGCCCGCGCCACTCAGCCTCGCCTCCAGCCTGTCGGTTCCTGCTTGACCTACCGCGCGGGCGGCCCACCGCAGAGGACGTGCTCACCATAGGAGGTCCTCTTGATAATTGTTTTTTCCCCAGTGTAAAATATCACCTCCAGTGGCCTCTAGGTTTATGAGAATATCTATGAACGCACAGCTAGGTAACAGATAAAATACCTTCAGAAACATGGCTCTCTCGTCGGGTGTGAAGTCGGAGGCCAGAATGTCCCAGAGCCAGATGATGACCCTGTGACTTCCATGAAAGCCACCGTAGTACACCGTGTGCTTCCTGAAAACAATGCAGACAATGGGCTCAGCCACACATTCCAATGGGCGCTTACAGACCCAGGCAGGGAGGGACTTTAGCCAAGTGGCACAGCCAGGTCTGGCAGGCCTGGGTGAGTCCTGACTTGCCTTAAAGGCAGAAGCTCGAGCCTTCGGAACCCACGGCCCCGGCAGCTAGACGGGCAGGGAGCTCAAGAGCCGTACGCTCCTGTGCCTCCCAAGCAGGAGCTACCAGGGGGCCCTGCACTGCCATTTCCCAGAACCCCTGAGAGCCCAGCAGTCTTTGGCACCTGCTAGTCTCTACTTCCACTTCGGAGTCCCTGGGCGGACAAGTGGGGGAGCTTTTATTCCAGAGCGGTTCACCCAGCGATCGGGGAGGAGCACGCTTGGAAGGGGGCTCCTGAAACAGGAGGAGCCCAGCAAGGGGACAGCTTGCTTTCCAGGAGGCCGAAGATGCCACTCCCCACCATCCCCCCCCAACCAACCACTCGCTGCTTACTTCAAATCTTCCAAATCAATCTCAGCATTGTCACCGGAGATGAGACGCTGTAGCTCAGGGGTTGAGAACATCCGGGTCCACTCGGGCTTGATAATGGAGCGGAATCCGCTAATGAGGGCAGCCGTCTGGTTTTTGATTTGAGTGTGCATCCGAAAATGCGCCATCAGATGGATGTAGCTAATCCTGTTGCCAACAGGAGCAAACCGTGGGAATTAACAGGTCAGGCTGGACTGTTGCCAGCAGGCTGAAAGAGGCGGCAGTCATTTCTGGACCCCTTCACAAAAACACCAATGGTACCGGGGCGTTTCACCAGAATGCTGGCGATGACGCTGGTGACGCTAGCTAGCCCTCCTGGACGGCACGCTAGGTGCCGCTGTGTAGGCGTTCAAGGGCATGACCTCATTCACTCCTCCCCCCGAAACCGGTGGGTCAGACATCGGAGAACACCCCACTGTACCAAGAACCCAAGCGAGACATTCTCCAGGTAAGAAGGCCCTTCTCCTTAGTACAAAGCGTAGTACAAAGGGTACTTTTGGGACTTTTATTTTATTCCATCCAATTAAGAGAGAATTCTGTCCTCCAAGTAAACTTTAAAACAGAGAAAAAATGGTTTCGTGATGAAACCTCCGCCAAAGCCTTGCTAATGTGGACCAAGACGCTAAGCCATGAAAAGCCAGCCTTCGGAAAGTTGTGACCAAATGCAACGGCCTTACACTTAGGTTCAACAGAGAAGTCAGAGCACTAACAGTGGTTCCGAGCAGATGGACCTCTGGGCCTGCTTCTCTGAGCACAATGACTCATCTACGACCGTGTAAAATAACAACCCAACCCTTTTGAACAGGCTAAATCCAGGCTTGCTAGCATGAGTGATTTCTTAGCAGAGAACCTGAGCCCAACCCAGGTACAGCTCTCCAAATCCCAAATTAGCACAGTCCAAATACAAATTTTACCCCACTGTGCTCAGACCTGGGTTTCTGACCTTGCAAATGTGCCTATTTAAAGAAATCACCCAGCAGCAGACTTGCACGTTGAAACCCTTAAGTACTTTCTCCATTATCGATACCCATTATCGATACCCCTTTCACACACGCTTCAGAGCAGATTGCTGCGGATATTGTTCCATTTAACAAAAGAGACAGGGGCACTTTGGAGGGCTTGCCCATTTAACGCCCACCAGAAAGTGCAAGATCAAATATCACCCCTGAGGAGGGCGGAAGCGGCCTTTCCAGGCCTTTTAAGACCGTCTGTCGCACCGAATCCCCTTGCCCTTACGCCGAGCTTTTCTGAGAACACGTAAGTCCGTGAAGTGGCTTTCCGCACAGGTCCAGGCGGGACAGGAGTCTCACTCCAGCACAGGCTGCGTCGGCCCGCTGCCTTTGGCCGTGATCCATGCTGCTCCCACCGTCACCCGTGGGCCAAGCTCGGCAAAACACGACCGATCTGGGGTGGCGGGCTCTATGGGACATGTCACAGAGCTGACATGGGTGACAGTCACTGCTCTCATTTACTGAGGCCCCCTCTTTGAGCCAAACATCCTGAAAGGTATTTTACACGCATGAGCTCGCAGAAGCCCTCTGAAGGGACGGTTATAGGCACACGGCAGGCAGTGACGGGACGCGGCCCTGCTCTCCAACACCCGGGGCAGCGCCTCCCAGCCTGGGCTCCCGGCTCTTTCCTCAGTTGTCCAACCGATGCCCTGTGGCCAGGAGTCAAAACTGGTGTCTTTCCAACACGAGGAGAATCAGGCCTGCTCTTCTGACCAGCCCGACAGTCTAAATAAAAGCTCCGCAAGCAGGCGTTCTGACCCCACCACCTGACCCGAGAGGGGCGGGATGCTCGGGCCACAGCGTGCATCTGATCCAAGTGACTCGCCAGGTGGGACTAAGCTCTCACCTGTCACTCGTGGCAAGGGAAGACTGACAGATTGACAAAAGGGCCAGTATCTACTCCTCATGCCAGGTTCTTCTGTTTTAATTAGGTGAGAATAGTGTGGGTGGAGACAGTGCACGGAGGAGTTTTGCTTCTAGGGACGAAAGAGGTTGACATTTATGATAGATTTCTAAAAGCCTATTATCTGTGACAATGGCTGCCGGGCCTCCGAGTCCCCCCACGTCTAAGGGCCTGTCTGTGGCATTTGAATTCATCACTGTGTCTTCTCAAGAACAGCGTTTCATACAACTGCCACATGCTATCATTCCAGAATGATCTGCCCCTCCAAGGTGTCTTTCCGCCTCCGTGCCCTGTGGGTTCAGGACTACGTGCCTGAACGGCTCAGAATCCATTCGTCTGCATCTTGAGCCGTCATTAAAGTCCCAGGAACACCGTGGCCTGGGTGCCTCTGACCTTAGATGTGCTACTGCAAAAAATAAATTGTCAATTCTTATTTTGCAAATCGAATTTAATACAATTTTGGCCTATGAACTGTAACCAGTAAATTCCATTATGATATTTATGGCTTCTTTCTACTTCAATCTATCTTAATAAATTCTCAAAGTAAGACCGGAGAGCCAGAATGAAGTCTTTTCAAGTGCTGACCTTAAAAATCTAATTGCTATACTCACTTATTTTCATTCGTAACAGGAATGGTCTTCCCTCCAGGAATCAGTTCATGGCAAACAAGCTGGGGGAGAAGATGGGGAGCAATTACTCAAGAGAATTCTAACGGGGAAATAAGGCTTCCTGAAGATGAAAGGGCCTACCGCCGATGTCCATAATAACAGAATGAAGAGGGGACGTGTTTGGGAATAATCATTTTCACAAGAAGCCAGGGCTTAAATATCAATAAGCAGACTCTGCACAATCAATATGGAAGGTTTCTTCTCAACTGATCCTCATGCAGACATTTGTACTGAGGCTTCAGGATGTCGTGGAAAGGACCGTGCTCGCATTAGGAGCACAGTTAAATAAATGCTGGTAGAACCCTAACCTGGAATATTGTGCAGCTGTTAAAAAATATGATGAAAATGTGCGTTTGTTGAGAAGGTGGGGAAAAAAAGAATATATAATAACACACATGGTATGGTATCATTTCTGGGGGAAAAAAAAAGTCACACAGGTGCCCAGGGGGAGAAATTATTTAAAACTTATTATAAAACACACTGACGACACATTAACAGTGGTGTTCTCCGGGCACTGGCACTCTAACTGGTTTTTTCAGGTCCTGTGCTCATAGCGGAATCTGTGGTTAGCAGTCTGCATTATTTTTATCGTCAGAAGAGAAAATTCTCAAGAGGAAGCCTCAAAATCTGATTAAAGATTTGAAAACCATAGACTCAAGTATTTTCCTCAACTTCAGGCATTTCTGGGTGTCACCTAAAAATCAAAGAATGCATAATTTCAAAGCTAATTTTAGCAGAAATTCTACTAATAGGATATCCTGGGTCTCTGATGATGCACGAAGGAGCGATCGTGGCCTCTGATCACTGCCAACACCTTGGGGCAACCGGAGGACTTTGAACCTGGAAGTGCTCCTGGCAAGCCCCCAGCCTGGTGCTTCCTGGAAAGGGCTCCAGGGAGTGCCTCGTCCGTGCGCTATTACTTGGAGAACCTCGGAGAACCGCTGGGGGAAGGCGGAGGTTCCTTTCGTGAAGGCTCGGCAGAGCGCTCCCGTGCCAGCGTGCTGGGGGCTCTCTGCAGGGTGGGGCCTGCGGGTCCCCAGCTGGTCCCAGTGGGGACTCACACTCACCAAAGGTACTTTTGTGAGATAAGAGAATCGGGGCTCAGGGAGACCGACCGCTCGGAGGCAATGAAGGCTCAGCTCCAAGAAGCCAGCTCTGCACTACGAAGCTCGAGGTCCCATTTCCCCCTCTGTCCTCAGAACACGGGTGCACGGAGGCTCACGCAGGTGTCCGCTGGGACATCTCTGGAGGGCACGGAGGGCACTTCAGGGAAGAGCCAAAAGGAAAACTCTGGGAGGAGACGCCTCTGCTGCCACAGTGTCAGCAGTCTTTTTCTTCCTGCTCTGCTCTATAGGACGAGCCCGAGCAAGGACTGGATTCTGTCCAAGCCACTTCTCGGGTGGCTTCTTCCCCTCTGCAAGTCACAAGCCTCTGTGTGTGACAGCTAATCCTCACCATGGCAACGAAAAGCAATGTTACAAATGGGGAATTAGAGCCTCCATCAGGAATGACCCAAAGTGCGATCTAAGCAACGCAGGGTCTCTGTGGGGAGCTCTCCGAGGGCCCAGCAGGCAAAGGCCAGGTCAACTGGGAATGGAAGGGAGAACGGCCCCCTCGCTGGTGAGGTAGGAGCAGGGGGATGGGCGAGGGAGCCAGACACTAGAGGACAGATAGCCGTGGTTTGTGGACCTCCTGGGGAGAACACCAAGAGGGGGGGCAGGTCCCAAGAAGCCAGTGGAGGGCGGCCAAGAATGGCTCAGCCAGAGGCCGGCCTACCTGACCCATGACGTCCTCGTCGTACGACAGAGTCAGGCCCAGGTCGGCGATGTCCCCGTCGTAGCGCTAACGCAACAGAGAAGGGGCAAGTGTTGGGACCCGGAAGGCCGTATCCCCGAAAGCTGTACCACGTCCCCTCCTACCCAGTGCTGCGTGGGCAGGACCACTGTGGCTGCCACCAGGCCTGAAGTGAAGGCAAAGGCTGCTCCTCACCGTGAACAAGGAGGTAGGAGTGCCCAGAAGGGGACGTGGGAACCCGTGGTAGCTACAGAGCGGCCCCTGCACCAGCGCAGGAAATCGCCTCCCACCACACGGGAACCCTGAGGCCTTCACTGATGGGACTGACACAGGTTTGTGGCTATGCCCTCTGCCACGCCACACTCACCTTAATGGAAGTGAGGTTTTTATAGAACTCTGAGTCCAGCGAAGGCAGCTCGTCCACAGAGCTGTAGAAGATACTGTGGTGGTGCCCGAGCAGCTGGCTCAGGAAGAAGGACGCGAAGGGCACATCCACCACAATTCCCTGCAAGACGAGAGACAGAAGCTTGCCATCTGCCACGTAGGAGCCCATCTCAGTGACCCTGTCAGGGTGGCTCAGGCTGCAGAGGGGCTCTGAGGGTGCCAAGGACATTGCTGGGCGCTTCCCAAACTTTCGATGCGGAGACCGGTACCTCCCGACGCTGGAGGCCACCAAGTACCTCCGGGGAGCTTCGGAGCTGCCCTGCCGCCTGGTTGCTGGCTGTTGGCTCTCTCAGCTGTGAACGGGGACCGGCAGAGCCTCCCAGTTTTAAGGTTTAGATGAGCAGGGTGGAGAGGAACACAAAGCATCGACTCTCTTGGAGACAGGGCAAGGGGCGCCTCCAGGAGAAAGACCTACCTAAGTCTAACCTGGGGAGCACAAGATCTCTCATACGAGCCCCATAGGCATGCCTCGGGGAGGGACACAGAGCTCTCTGGCCACAGCACAGTGTGCGAGGGAGGGGAGGTGAGGGATTGGGGCCAGATCACGAGGGGCCTCCCGAGCCTCCTGGAGTCTGAATTCTATCTGGAGGGCAGCAGGGGGCCCCAGGAGGGCTCTAGGCAGTGAAGTGCCAGGTTGTACTTGGAGTGGGGAATGGACCAGAGAAGACAGGAGGCAGGGATGCAGCGAGGAAACCACTGTGGAACACTGGGGAGAACAGGCAGATTGTTCTAGGTGGAGGGAAGTATGCAGGTCAGAGAGCTTTAGAAGGGACAGGGGCTCAGACGTGATGATAGCCCATCTCAGAGGACAGCGAGGGTCACGTGAGTTAATACACGCTACTCCTCCCACGGGGCCCAGGGTGTGCGAATTTCTCTGCACTGTTACTGCTGGAGAGGGAGGAGACAGACGCGGGTCCAGGGAACGGGGGAGCACATCTGCAGAAGCCATGAAGTCATGCTTCTCGGCTGGTCCAACTCTTCCGGGCATGTCACACCTACATGTTTAAGAGGGATATGTGGCATTGGGCCAGGGACATCCTGATGGGACTTATTTTCTAAATGGGAATCAACTGAGAAGTGGTCTCCATTTTGCAGATATGGAAACAGAGGCACAGAAAAGGAGCCCAGACCGCCGCAACCAGTCTAGGGCAGGAGGCGTCTAGGGCTGCGGATGGGTGTCTGCCCGCACCCCGGGCAGGGACGGAGGCTGCGGACACCAAGAATGCGGATGCTTGTCCCCGGACAGCCTCTCTCCCTGCCCCCGCTCCATCTGCCCCAGCCACCGGCTCTGCCGTCGGAGGGCACCCTGCCTTCCCCAGGGTTTGTGCCGGGCGAGAGGGGAGTGCTGCTCAGGCAGTTTGGGAGTCCACTGTGAAGGCCACAAGCTCCTGCTGCAGCTCCACTTCCTGCCTGGGGAGCAGGACCCTTAGGGTGGGGACCGGGCGCCCCCCGGCAGGAGTTCTGCCGGCTTGGCTTACAGTGGACAGGGACCAGGAGCCGGGCGGGCCTTTCCTGAGCCTCCACGAGTCCACGCCGCCCTGACCCAGCGAGACCGAGTAGGGCACCAGAGGAGGTGCCTTATCTGTCTTAGCTCATTTATTATCTGTAGGAACCCAACAACATAGCTTTTACTATCCCTTCTTCCTCTGACAAGAACGAGGGCTGCAGTCCCCAGCTGGCCAGGGAGGACCAGTCTCCAGCTGCTGGGGCCCCTTGCTCTGGTTCGTGGGCAACACTGAGATGCCGGTGGCTTGCTCTGAAGCACTCACTCCGATGATAAAGGATTTAAGAAAACAGCTGCGACGACTATCACGCCCTGCAAAATGCTGCCCTCCTACAACGGGACGACGCTGGCCTGGGTTTGAGTTTGGGTTCTACCGCTGAACTAGTGCTGAGACTCTGGACAAGTGACTTCTCGAAGCCTCACTTCTGTCACCAGCGGGTAAATGGGACCGCAGCAGCCAGGCCACAGGACTGGTGGGACGATGAAATGACATAGCATGTGGAAAGCATCCAGTATTTCTGTTCAGTAACCTTGGGTCCTGTTCTCCTTCTCGGGCTCCATCCTAATGACAGGGACTTTATGTGGCTGGGCCCAGCCGCGACACCGCGCACCAAGTCCCTGGGACTTTTTGAATCTAGTTTTCCCTCTCGGGGCGACGCTCTTGCATGTGCCTACCTCGTACACGGCTTTCCCCAGCATCTTGCCCACGAACTCGAAGAGCTGCAGGTAGTTCTCGTGAATGTAGGACGTGGGCGAAGGGTAGAGCCTCTCGTCCCCGCTGGTTGTCTGCAAGGGAAGAGGACAGAGAGAGGCAGGGAGCCCATGGGCCCGGCGCTTTGCTTCTCGTTCATGGCCGCGATCCTGGCTGCCATCAGTCAGCCCCACTCCCGCTCCCCTTAAGTACCTTGAATAGATTGAGTGCCGGGTCGAACACCCTCTTGATGATTTCCTCCAAGAACTCCTTGAAGACGCCGTCCTGGTCAATGCCTGCCTCGTCCACCCCGAGGTCGTTGACGAACTTCACGCGGATGACGCCCTTCATGGCGTGCTGGGAGAGCTGCCGGAGCTGCTCATAGCCGTCCTGCCAAGGGCAGAATGGCAGCCCGTTAGGAGGGGGAGGCCCTCTGCCTGCCTCACGGCTGCTGCTCCGAGGTCCCGGCTCCCCTGTGCTTAGCCTTCCCGGCATCACGACTGAACACGTGAGTCAGGACGTGGGGTGCGGAGACAGGCAGTTCTCACCCGCGTTTAAGTGAGCCTGCTACAAGAAAACTCACTTTGGGGATGTGACTCCACTGCTCTGTGGCAAGGGGAGGCTGCCCCCGAGACGATGCAGAGCCCGGAGACGGGGAAGACAAGATGAGTTGCGACAAGCTCTTGGCCGTCAGACAAAGGATGGAAGTAACTGGGACAAGATCCTAGCCTATTTTAATGCAAAGACTAGCTTATTTAGCTCATGGTAAGAATCAAACTCAGATCCCCTACAAGATGCAAAATAAAAATACCCCCTACCCCTTAACTCCTGGTATCCTTCCCCAGGTCATGAAAGGCCTGGGTGAGTCAGCCTGAGGAATTTAGGGTCCACCTTGAGGGCAGTAGGGAGCCACAGAAGAGTCCAGGCAGGGAGAGACATTTCTGTCTTTCTCAGAAAGATCTTTGTTGGCAGCAGAGCAAACAGATGGCAGGGACAAGGGTGCAGGAGTGATGCTGGGCCTACATGAGGCAGGGGCAGCAGGGAGAAGCCCAGCACAGCCCCTGGCCGGCAGCCAGCCTGCAAGGCACACAGCCATCCAGCACCCCCCACCCAGAACTCGAGGACGCGACTTTAGAGTTCTTGTACTCAATTATCTCGTTTAGCCCGTCTGCCGACTCTCAATCTTTTGAGTCTTCGGGCTCCTGGTTCTGTCACCTAACGTGTTCCTGGAATCAGCTTTACGTTTTTGTTTTCGAGGAGTGACTGTCAGAGCTGTGCTGAACAAGACAGCGGCCAGGGAGGAACCTTCTGGTCCAATACGAGAGGCCCTATCTTGGGGGTACAACCGAGCTCTTTAGATACCGTCGTGTAAGTAGCAAATCCACCGCAACCCCCTGCTGAGGCCGCCCCACGCGCCTCCCTCCCAGTCCCGGCCGTGGCGCCATCAGACATTCTGCCAACACGTGACAGACCTTCTCCACGGCAGCCGCCTGCCTGCCGGCCTGGTCCCTTGTCACAAAGCACATGGGGCCAGAATGCCAATCTAAGAACTGCTTTGGGGAACTCTTCCCACCTTCCTGCTGATCGTATTTCCCTCGTGATGCAAAGGAATGTCCCCTGGTGGCTCCTGATCTCATTCTGGGCTTAAGATCCCAAGCTGGAGCGCCAATAATAACGAACTCTGGAAGGCAGAGGCTTTGGGTGTGCAATCCTGAGAAGCACCTGAGAAGTGCAAGTCTGGGAACCACTGAGTGAGAGGAAAAGCAGAACCCAGGAAATCAGCGCACAGCTGCAGCAGAATGGTTAAACCGCTCTGACTACATTTATGGTAATTATCCTGGCACAGAATCATGGATGGGTGGAGAATTCCAGCATGTTCTTGCTTGCCTGTAGGATTTCCTCCATTCTTTTCTGAGATGATGCCTGCCTAGGCTGACTTCACGTTGGCAGGGGTGCCAGGATCACGCCGATTAAATGAGATGGTGTTACGTGCAAGCACTTAGCATGTGGCCGCGCACAAGGCAGGTGCTTAAGGAATGTTCATTCACTGGAGTCGGATCCCACTTCTTCATCAGCGGCACGTTGGCCTTTTCTTTGAGGAGCTGTAGAGCGGAATTTGCCAGCTGCCTCCTCTGACTAAATTGCCTGCTGCGCCCTCTGGGCAGGAGCGTCAGTACACAGAAGCCGGATCTGTGTCCTTCCTTCTGGAAGGTGAGCGGGAGGACATTCCTCTGCCCTGCCGCTTCTCAAAGAGCAGGTGCAGAGGACTCTGAGCTGGGGATCAGACTGGCTCATGAGAGCCCAGCTCTCCCCTGAGACCTGAGGGAGCGTGACCGTGAATTCCAGTTCTACCTGTAACTGAGGGAACACGGCTGGGCAGAGGGTGTCTTACGGTTCCGCCCGGTCCTGAGATGCTAGGGTCCCGGCCCCAGTTTATCCTCTGTGAGGGGAAGCCTTCCTGCAAGACTTCAGACTAACACCTGCAAGGGGAATACTGAAGCAGCACCTTCAGTGAAACCAGAGAAGGAGACTGAATAAAAGGCCAGAATCGGATAGGAGCGGCTAAGATCAGTTTCTTGATGCCCCCTTGTGTCCAAATCAAGCAAATGCCACTGGGCTCCCCTCTCGCAACCAAACCAGCAGAGAACTAGGTGTACTGAGTATGTGACCCTCTCCCCCTCCTAGTTCAATAGGAACAACAGTAGTGTTTCGGGACAAGATGGACTCTAATGGAATATAAACAGAAAAGTGGACTTGGCCAGGAACCTAAGGCAGACACCCCTCCTAGGACACCCTGAGGACTGTTTGAGGAAGCAGGCCCGGGGTAATGGGGACGTGCGGTGAGTCTCCCACAAGCAATGACACTTGAGGAGGGAGCTGGGGACTCCGTCACTCTCAGGACACACACCCATCTCTACCACCGCAGCCTTCCTGTTGGTGCCGGCCACGCCTGACAGGGACCAGGGACCGTAAGTGACAGGGGAGGAGCAGGTCGTGTCTTTTGGGGGAGCATGTGTTCCTGGTGCCCACCCCTCTCTACTGCTCGCCTGCCCCGAGGCTGCCCACGAGTGGGGCTCCTTTTCTCGAGTAGTTATCTGAACTGAGGGCTGTGTTTCTGGAAGAGCAGGAGGAGCAGTGCCAGTCCTACTGTTCGGCGTGCAAACAAGGTGCTTCTGCGCGGACACACTCGGCCAGCCTGACCCATTCCCATGACCGGCAAGGTCCCTGCAGGCACTTATGTTTCTTCTACCTTTAAGGATGTCAAAAACACCTGGTTACCACACGCTGCCTCTCCCCAGCAGACCCCCGTGTCAATCACCAACGTTCAGGGGACTAAAAGCAGCTCTCCAGCGAAGGAGCGTGAACGCCCCGAGGGGGAGAACGAAAATGCCTACCCTCCGCTGCAGAAAGTGCTAATGAGGGGCTGCGGCTAGAGCCAGAGAAAAGGTCTGCAGAGCAAGCACAGGCAACTCTATCGGGTCCAGCCTCTCCTGGGAATGTGGGCCTGAGGTCCAGTCACCAATTCGACCACCGGCAGGCTCAGCACATTTGGGCAGGCTCCACACTGCACAACCCTGGGGGTGGGTGGGGAACGGCACACGGTGACCCCTCAGGCACGAACATTTACTCTCACAACGTTCCGGCAAATGGAACACGAAAGCCAGTGTCGTGTTCTGACAAAGTCGTTCAGTTATCACGATCTCCTGACACATAGAGGTCAAGTGTTCTGAGGACAGGCACCTGCTTCTTGTTCACACGAAGCTGCCACAGGCAGGTCCCCCTGGACCCTGGGTTTGGCTGAGGTGGGCCGCTTCACTGTTTCTCCCAAGTTCCTGTCTACGAAGAACCCCTAGCCCTGTAGTAAACGCACCCCCCATTTTGGCTCAGTAAGCTTACTACCCACACTCCAGCCCCCACGTTCACAGTTGCGAGTCTGGGCAAAGTGTCTCCCAGGGCAAAGGGAGTTTACGCAGACACGAGAATGCCTGCATGTGGCACTTCCTGTCCTCACTGCGAAGAGCACGGAGTGTTTGATGTTCCAGCCCTGGGGCCCTCGTGGGGAAAAGGCAGGGAAATACCGCACTGCGGGTCCCCAGCACGGAGGCCACGTTCAATCAAGGAGCTCTCCCGAGCACACGACGGGACCAACGGCCCCATTCCAGCCCCGAGCCTCGATTTCGGTGCCATTAGGTCAAGGAGTGACAAGAGTGGTGGGAGGCGACAAATCATGCACTGACAGTCCAGCATTACACGGAGTACACCTCTTTGGGATGGGCTTCTCACCTCCAGCATCCGGGACCGTCGGATAGTGATATGAGTGACGTGCGGAGAGGCCGAGCTGGTTTCCACGAGCCCTAGCTTCTCCTTCTCCTTGGTGACCATGTTTCGAAACAGGAGAACTCTCTGAAATAGGCAAAGGTGAGACCAGAAACCGGGTCAACAAGTGATGATTCCCAAAGACACACTATACAAGATTAGTGAAACAAGTCATGTGAGAGGCAAGCGGAATGGCACGCTCTGATAAGGGCTGCAGGTTAGAAGTGTCTTGGGAGAATAGTGGACATTCCCCCAAACAATCTGGGCAATTAGAAATTATAGCTAGATACATGCCAAGGAAGAAAGGTCCCAGAAAGAGCGGCCCAGCTGTAGCCAGAGTCCACTTAACAATGGTTTGGGAGAAAATCGCTCCCGTTCCATTGATAAGGCACCATAAAAACCTGGCGGTAGGACAGGTCACACAGGCCACTTTACAGAGCTGCACTTGCTTTAAAGGAGATCGATGTTATGAGTTACAAAACAGAAACATTTCAAAGATAATTTTTTTCACTGTCAAGAAATTTAAAAAAATGATCCCACAGAATAAAGGCGTCTGACCTTTTATCTGCGTCCTCTGTGCTCTCAAGCACACCGTAAGCCCGTCCATCCCCCCACCCGCGCCCAGTAACATTTCTCAATCGCTGTTAGAGAAGAACCCACCCTCCCTCCACAGTCAAGACCCTGAAAAGCCCCTTGTAGGAGAGCACGACCCTCTGCCCCATCCTGGATTTGAGAATCAGTGCTGTAAAAGCATTCAGATGATGTCAGCTGAATGAAGAAATAAATCCAACCACTGCTGTGTTCTTAAAAAATGAAGTCAAAAGCTTTGTTAAATACAAACAAGGACAGAACAGTAACGATGGTAATAAGGATTAACTCTATACAGGGGAGGCTAGGGCATTCACATCTGATCGTTTAATCGGCTAGGAAGTAAATAAGGCTGCAGCAGGAAAAGCAACTGCCACTGGCCTCCCAGGGAGGGGGAGCGTATTGGTAGAGGGGTTACTTCCCAGGGGAGCAGCCTGATGCGGCTGGTCAGGGGGCCCTAGAAACAAGGACTGAAGTGCTCGGAGTAGTATCTGAACCTCTGGGGGTTCCAGGACAACAATGAGGGGAAGAACAGACTGAGCGACAGTGAGGGTGGCTATGACGGGGGTGAAGAGTACCGTCGCCTGCCCCGTCTGTCGGGAGGCGGGGAACCGCCGACTTCCAGAACAGGTCTTTCACTTCTGCGGGCTATGGGGCATAACCGCTTCCTCTGACCCCAAATCTTCAGCACGATCACCTGCACATGAGGCAGAAGAAGAGCTTCCCATCTGGGTGAATCCAGCATGGGCAGAGACCTCATACACGGAAGCAGAAGTGCAGAGGTGGCTGAGGGAATGCTCGCCTGCCAGGAATCCCTGGATGAGGCCCTGATTTCCATGGGGCGTGGAAGATGGTTGGGGGCCACTGTAAGCAGCGCTTACAGGGGCTGAGAGGCCTCAGTGACCACAGGAGACATCTGGGAAAGAACCCACTGTGCAAATGAAGGAAATGACTCGCTCACCCAAGGTCCCACGGCTGGTGGACAGAGGGGCCAGATTCAAACCCAGGACCCACGTGCAGACCATCACAGCACACAGCCCTGCCCACCCCACAGGGCACTAGGGCTTCTAGGCCCAGAAAATAGAAAGGCCTCAAGTCCCAGTCAGGAGATGAATCGCACACAGAAGAGTAAAAGCTACGTAAGACAGGACAGAGAATGAAGTGCTCTGTGTGTAAACCAGGCAGACTTGAGGCCTTGGAAAACATTAAGGGAAACAAGAACGGCGTTGTGAGCCACCCACTTGAGTGAGATCAAGAACAGGGAGAGTTCTGGTGTTTAGAACAGATGTCACCGTGACAGACGCAAGAGAGCAGGCAGGACTGTGGAGACCCTATTATCCTGCCCATCCCACCAAGACGTGTCACCGCGAGGGCAGCACACGCCATGTCAGGAGGGGACAGAGCCCTCACCCTGTGACGCACTGAGCCGCAGATGCCCTTCTGGACCTGCCCGGGCCATCATGGGATCAGGAAAGAGGCCAGGGGCCAGGAAAGGTCCCAAGAGACAGGAAAGAGAGAGTTCGTGAACCAAGCAACAAAAGCCTTGATGGCAATCTTCAGCAAAATTCCCCAAAGAAAAACACAGTAAGGATTAGATTATAGCCCCTAAGTCATGCCAACTAATCTCAGAGATTCCCAGGCTTCTTGTTCTCAGCTCAGTAAGGACTTGCATGGCACTCCTAGGTCAAAAGAAATACAGCGCCATTTACAAGGTGGCTAGGGTCCTAAATCACTTAATATGTATTTGTGTGCATGGGGCGCCTGGGTGGCTTGGTCAGTTAAGTGTCTGCCTTCGGCTCAGGTCATGATCTCAGGATCCTCAGATCGAGCCCCATCTCCAGCTCCCTGCTCAGTGGGGACCTGCTTGTCCTCTCTCTCTCTGCCCCTCCTCCCTTGGCTTCTGCTTTCTCTCTCTCTCTCTCTCAAATGATAAAATCTTTTTTAAAAAATAAGTATTTGTGTGCTAAGGGCTTAGTAGCTATATTTTAAAAATACATGTACATTGAAATTTAAAAACTTAGTTTCCTTTTTAAAAGCCAGCTTAGCTGGCTTTTAAATAGGACATCCTCAAGAGGAAGCTGACATTGTGAGCTCAAGCTGACATTGTGAGCTCAAGCTGCCCAACACATTTCACCCTGCTCCTCTCAAAAACTTCAGCTGTCCTGTGACAACCCAGGGCCACCTGGGGACGCCATCTGTGAACTGCAGGGACACGGAGCAGAGGTCCCAGGCTGCACAATAAGGGAATGCGCGGTCCAGGGCTGACTTCGCAGGCACACAGGCCCAGGGCGAGGTGCTGTGTCTGCAGTCGGAATGCACCAGGGTGGACGAGGCCCCGAGATGAAGGGCTGGAAGCCACTTCCACGCAGAGTGGTTGCAGAGGGGAAGGGTGCCACCGCCGGGACACAGAAGACCCGGAAGGCAAACCAGAGTCGTCCGCACATCTCAGAAGACTGAGAGATTCCACCGTCAATGGCTGTTCAAGGACCAAAGTGTAGAAGGTACAGAGAAATCAGCCCGCTTCAGGTGAGGAAGAACGTTCCATCGCTGGGCAAGGTAAAGCGACAGCACGGCTGGCCCTGCCAGGCTGCTGGGCCTCCCTCGGGGGGATGGGGGGTGGGCACGTTTCACTAAGTCATCGCCACAAGATCCCTTCATTTCTGAGAGGCTCTGTCAAGGGCAACAAGAATTTAAACAGCCACATCCGTCGGCGAATCGCTACTTGAGGGAGAAGAACGGCAACTGCGAGTATGAACACCAAGGTCAAAACAGTATCAGAGAGCAATGAAGTAGCTCTGAGAGAGAAGGTTCCATTTACCAAAAATGTGACTTGTGCTCTTTTCTAGAAATGCCTTGTCAAAAAGAAAGACAGGAAAGAAAGGCACACAAAGACCTGTAGGAGCCTCCTCTCCACGAGCCCCGTATTGCTGCGGCGCCCAGCAGACATTTCTGGAGCGTCACTACAGAGCGGGGACGGGGCGGTGCCTACGCCTGCTGCCCGACACTCTGGCCAGGACCAGACCCTTCCCGAGCCTCTCGCGTCCCTTGGGCCTGGGACACCACGTTGCTGGTTTCCTTCCTCTCGTTAGTCCTCTCCTCGTTCTGGCGCTCTCAAGGCCAGGTCCCCGCTCGTCTTACTTCATCTGGCTCCCTGACCACCCTATCCACTCCCATGGACACGGCCAGATTTGGGCGCTGGCCACACGCGGAGTCTCTCTCCAGCCCTGTTGTCCAACGGCCTCGAGGAGTTGTGGACGCCTCACCTGTTGCCTGCTCAAAGCTGGCCTCACCAGCAAGGCCCAGACCAGCTCTTGCCTGTACTCCTACCCCGAGAAATGACTCCCACAAGCACCCAGGAGCCCAAGCCAGAAACATGCCCACCACCTGAAATCCATCTCTCCTCCTTCTCTGAATGTCTTCGTCCTCATGAATCTATTGTCTTTCTACCCATCTCTGCCCACCCGTAGCCAGTCCTCTATCCCACGGCCAGAAGGAATTCTCTAAAGCGCAGCTCTGACCAGGGGCCCCTGAAGCTGAAAACACTCCAATGACTCCAACCAAAAGCCACACTCCTGCCCTTGGTGTGAAAGGACCTTCCGGCGCCAACTCCTACAAACCTCCTCGGCTTCCTGGCTCCCCTTTGTATCCTCCACAGCCAGGCCACACGGCCAGTCCTCCAGCAGCACCAGACTCTCAACCACCCAGGCCTTTAACCACTGTCTGCTTCTGTCTCTGGAAGCTTCTCCTGACTCCTTCTCTCTATTCCCAGCTGGGGCAGGTCCCCTTGTCTGGGCCCCCACAGCATCCGTCCCTGTACCCCACGCCCCACGTGCCAGAACTGCCAGTTCCCACGGTGTGCAGTCTCTGTACTTAACACCCGATGTAGCAGGAGATCCGATCCCATTCGCATCTGCTAAGTGAAGGAGCTCATTTCTTCCTCTCCAACTGCTCCAGCGAGGAGGGCAAGTAAGGTACCATGTGGTGGGGCAGAAAGATGCTCAGGAGCCCAGCTTTGAGAACAACTTACGTTTTTGTGGGGAATCACGTGCGGGATGTACTGCAGGATCAGCTGGGCCCGTTTCCGATCCTTGTCCAGTTCTTGGAAGAGCACGCTAGGCTTGAGATCCCTACAGAAGAAAGGCATGGGTTTGGGGTTACTCTCCAGTGCAGGGGTGGCCAACGAAGCTGCCGTTTCTGTAAATCAGTTTCCACGGAACGCAATCACTACGTCCGGTCTCTGGCTGCTTCCACGCTACAACGGCACGGTGGAGCACTTGCAAAACAGACCGTCTGGTGTGCTAAGCCTGAAACGTTGACTGTCTGGCCCTTTACTGGAAGCGTCCGCCAGACCCCACTCTGGTGCCACAACCTAAGAGTTGATCGGTCATTGATAAAAAAAAGTTGCAGACACCTCACGTTTAGTGGTTGCAGGCGGATTGCCCCACGCCATCCCTGAGAAAGCTAGCTGTCGTTTCTGTCCTGCTCGCTCTGCTGATAAAAACCACCGCTGAACTATCGTCACCGGCCGCTCAGTTCAGCTAGAACTTGCTTCCCATTTGCCAAATGGGACCTGGCTCTGTCACCACGAACGCGCTCTCATCACCCTCAGTGCCCGCACGTCCTCACAGATGTGACTGCTGGGCGCCTGTCCCCCAGGAGGACAGGGAGTGCAGGAGGGATGAACAGCCCCCTGGCCCCAGAGCGTGACAGAGGGGACTCTGGCTTCTGCGAACCCCCCTTCCACGCCCCGCTCACTTGCGCAGCCAGTGGTCCTCAGGGGCGAAGCGGCGCCGGCAGTCCCGCTCATAAAGCACCATCAGCCACCCGTGCACGGACTGGAATAGCTCCAAGGTCTCCCCCTTGGCGTTCTCTGTGGGGCGATCAAACGGGGGAGCCGCACGCGCAGAGCTGGTCAGAGCCAGCGGGGGGCAGGACGGCTTCTCGTCCCTGCCTGTCACCAGGCCCCACCAAGGTCCTCCTCTCCCTCACTCTGGATTTCACGCAGCAGCAGCAGAACAAAAGGAGCCCCGGGTATGTCCTAGGCGTCCGCAGGACCCGCATGCCCCAGACCCCATCACTCCCGCGGCCGCCTACTAGCAGGTGATCCACGGACCTTTTTACCTAAGAAGCTTTGTACTGAACACCTTGGCAGCACGTCAGGAGGGGAACTCTGATTTGAGGTGTGCACTGACACATCATGGAGATCAACTTCAAGGAGCAAAAGGAGAGGCAGGGCAAAATCCTCAGCATCAATAATCCTCCACACGTACACGTACATGGTGAAGGGAGATGTAAGACCTCCATAAGCACACGGCTACCTTAAGGGGCCATGCGTAGAGCGAAGAAGTAAAACTTGCAATTATGTGAATAAATATGCCTTTCCAATTTGCTAAGAGTCAGCTGATGGTACAGACCGCGGCCTCCCTGCGTGTAGCATCACTGAAATGACGGCTGGCTTCTTTACCTTACCTACGATCCCATCCCAGATCATCTTAAACACAAAGGAGTTCAGGAAAGAGGAGATCGTGACCAGCTCTTCCAGTTTGAATGAAATCTGTTCTTCATAAACTTCAATGTCGTCAAGGATCCTAAATCAGATGCAAAATCAGTCACAACTTCCCACTGAGGAAAGGGGGGAAAATAAGAGATCTCTACCTCTTATGAGATAAAAATAAGCTCAAGAAATAAACTTTATCTTTCCGATAAAATTTATGGCTAACACGATAGGATGTGTCGGGTCTGCTTCAGGATAAGGCGGAGGGCAAGCAGAGGTGGCCACATCCTGACTGCCGTGAGTGGGTACGTGGGGGTTCCTTCTACTATTTTCTCCACCTTCTATTTATTTGCAATTGTCTGTAGTAAAAATTTTAAAACTACAATTGAGAGAGGAAACAAATAAGAAGCTCCCCTTTATATTTTTCTTATGAATAAGGATCTGACTGTGACACCCTTCTTAATTCCTGCCTGAACTCATGCCTAACTATCCAGGACTCTTGCCTGAGAGTCTGGGTCTACCGAGAGCCATGGAATCTTCCTCTACATCTACCACAGCCACTAGGGGCACTTAGTAGGGACCTGAGAAGTATTTCTGAGGGAATGAATGAATGCCTGAAAGAACGTGCGAGTAAACGAGCCATTTAAAATACAGCTCTATGTGAAAATTTCCTAAGACTGCTTCATTTGCTTTAGAGCACGACTCGCTCTCAGATCCCCCCGGACCCAGCCATTCAGGGGGTCTCCAGCAGCAGTCACAGAGCCCCGTGCTCGCCTCCAACTGCTCACTGAGCCCCTCTCTCCGTGACTCTTACCCAATCTGCCACCTACAATCCCTGATCTCCTCCTACCAATCAATGTCTTCTACCCTGAACATAACTGTCTGGGGTCCCTTCTCGTAATTCTTTACCAACCTCTGAGAAAACGTGGTATTAAAAAAGTACCAAACACACGAGTAGACACATAAGCTTAAAAAAACAAAGCGACTGAATGGGATTATTTCCCCCGCTTTGTACCAGGCACTGGACTGAGGACCTGACGTTCGTTTTCTCATTTACTCCCTATCAAATTACTAATATTGTTCCCATTTCGTGAAAGAAAACTGAAGCTCAGAGAAGTTAAGCAACTTGCCCAGGGTCAGTTCAAGAATAATAAGCATCACGGTCCTTCCTGTGTGCCTGGGACTATGCCAAGCACTTTGTGTGCATTACCTCTTTCAATCTTTGCCACACAGCCGAGAGGCATGTGCTACTGCTATCCCCAGCTACAGATGAGAAAATGGAGTCTCAGGGAGGCGAGGCCCCCGTGCCCAAGGTGTCTTGGGAAGTGGCCAACCCAGGATCTGCCTCCCGGCTCCCTGGCTCTAGAACCTTCCAGGTAACTACCTGATCCAGTGAGTAAATGGTGGAGGTATGACTTGAACCCAGCTCTGGGAGACCCCAAAGCCCACACTCAGGGTACTGACCCAGCTCCTCCCCTAGAAGGATGGGAACTAAGAATTGCTGAACCCTGATATGTGCCGCCCACCTTGTATTGTCAATGTTTTCTGGTCTAGTTTTCCTAATAACCCTGCCACAGGCGTCTGAACGATGGCAGTCATCACATCGGCTTCCTTCCTGACACTGTGACTTGGCTTCTCCGCACTCTAGGAAAGGAATGGCGCCCCACGGCAGTGAACCTACGTGATGAGGTGCCGGGAGCAGTCACAGAACAGAGTCAGCATGGCCAAGAGCTGCTTGGACTCCTCGGTGTCATTGCTGAGGCATTCCAAGAAGAGCTTTAATCCTCCGTGGGGCCCCAGCTCACAGATAAACGCCCACAGTTTGGGGAGCAGGTCATCAAGATAAGTGAGACCTGGAAAAGGATAGAGAAACCCAAGCTTCAGGCGGGGGCTCCATCCGGTCCACACTTTCTCCTACCCACTGGGGGAGCAAAATGCTTATACTTCTTCGTGGACATTAAATGTGTACAAAAGAAGGTGCAATCACTAAGAAAATCATTATCACCAAGACAGTAATGATCACAGTAATAGCTAACATTTCACGGTGCTTTCTAGGTTTCGAATGTCGATCTAAGTACTCTGCGTGCATTATCTCCTTTCTACTTGCAAAACCCAATGTTACCTCCTAAATTTTATAAGAGGAAAAAAAACTGAAGCAGGGAGAGGTTAAGTAATTAGCCCCAAACCACCCAGTCAATAAGTATCAGAGCTAAGAAGAGAACCCATATTTGTTTGACTCAGTGTTTTAATTTTAAATCAGGGATCAGCAAATTTTTCCTGGAAAGGGCTGGAGACTAGTTTTTAGGCTGTGTGGGCCTGGCCTATCACCCTGTCGCACTACTGAAAGCTACCAGCATAGCACAAAAGCAGCCATAGACAGTATGTAAATGAGTGGATGGGACTGTATTCCAATAAAACTTTATTTACAAAACCAAGTGGTGGGCCGCATTTGGCCCACAGGCTGTAGCTTGCAGACCCTGCTTTAAACCATCTCTCAGGCTCACCTATCTTTAGCAAAGCTTTCCACTCCACTACTTCTATTCTTCTATCTCTGCTAAAAATGAGAAAGCAATGAGTGACTGTAGTGGAGATCCTGTGAAGTGTCACACATACATTTAACCCTGGGGGAAGCAGAAGACATTTTAGATCTGCTTCCTGATGGCCTCGGGGCCTCAGACACACAGGCTACATCGTGGATACATTTTAAGTCTATTAATACAGCTATTGACTCAGAGAACCTGGCTCTAAAGTTCCAGGTGGCTCTGAACATATAATAAGGTGTGTGCCTCAAATTATTCCTATCTCACTTTATATTTGAGTCCTTATAATACCTCTCATTTTACAGAGCACTCTGAATTACTTAACTGTGAACAAAGAACTGCTGGGGCAAGATATATTTGCCTGGAGCAGGGGCACGATCACAGACTCAATCAATGCTGCTATAAATGCTTAGACTAGGGTGGCCTGAAGGAACCGTCGAGGAGGCAAAGAAACGGAACGCCCACTTAGTTATTATTCCTAAAGGTCTCAGCTCACATTTTCAAGGTAGCGGAATGTGGTTATAGAAAACACAAAGAAAGAAGAATGCAGAAGCCTCACAATTTACAAACACATCGAGAGAAACAGAGTGAGTAGTTAACCTGTGGAGACCACAAATACACTCCCACAGGACCATCGGGAAGAGCAACTACTGTCACGTTCTGTGAGTGGTCCTCACGGCGCGGACGAGAATACTCGTTTCCAGCCTCAGACACAGATCTAACCGGCGCTGCTTCTGAAGCAGCTCCGAGGGAAACAAAGACGCAGGGCTCTGGAGAGCTCTGCCGGAGGGGGGCAGCACGTGGCTCTGGGCCACCAAACGCACGTGAGGAGCAGGAGCAAAGAATTGTATTATCTTCTACAACCTGCTTTGCGTGTAGCTGAATGAACCGAATATACTACTTTAGACTAGTTCATCTCCCTCTTAAAAGGATAGATTTGCAAGTTAGCCAAGAAAACTTCTTTCTGGGTGCTCTCACGGGGACAAGAGGGGATGCCTGAATTTGTGGCACCTTAAAAAGCTGAGCACAGGCCATAACCTCAAAGGTCACATCACTTGAACATGCTTCTCAAACCCTCACAGTGGGTGCTGGGGTGCCAGGCGTGGTCTGGGCCCCTCTTCATCTCCTTTTGATCTCCTGATGGAGCCTGGCCTGGGCCCAAGGCATTACATGACACCCCTTTGCTTGTACCCCCCTTTGCTTGTTTCCCACAGTATACTCAGGTGCCTGCGTGGCACCTCACGCTCATCAGAGCCAAGCGAACTTGTCGTCGCCCACCAGTCCCGCCCCGCAGCTGGTTTTCTCCAGCCCAGCAGATGGGACCACCATCCACGCAGGCTGCTTGCGCCAACACTCTGGCCTCATCTTTGAAGCCTTTAGCCTTCACTCCTCCAAATCCAATGTACCCGTCAGACCCGTAGACACGACCTCTAAAACATATGCAAAGGCTCCTGCTTCCAACCCCACCACACCAGTCTCACGCTGTTCACACGGAGACTGTGCTGCCCCCAGGCGGCACCGGGCAGCGTCTGGAGACCTGCAGGGTTGGCACAGCTCCGGAGGGGGAAATGCTACTGGCATCTTGGGGGAGGGGCCGCGGGCTGCTAAATACCCCACCGTGGACAAGATGGCCTCTACAGCAACGAATTATCGGGCCCGAGAAGTCAGCAGTGCTGAGGCTGGGAAAGCCCGCTCCAACCCAAGCCCACACCATCTCCTTACTTTTTGAGGTCGAAGAGCGGAAAGAACAAGTAAAAAAGGAAATACTCTTTTCCTTGGCCTATAGCTCTCCTCCCCACTCCTAGAATCCTCTTGGGAAATGGACCCTGGCTGTCTTAGTCACCTCTTCCCCCTCAGGGCCTGGCACAGACAGGTGCTCTGTTAACATCAGAAGATGAACAAGTCTATGGGAAAGACAGCAGCGGTGGCAATTTAGGATTTTATGAAACAGGAAAGCTCAACCCTTGACGTAGTCAACAGCTTCACGGCCTACACCGTACCAGTTCACATGAGCCAAGTCCTGCACGGCAGTGAGAGCCCCAAATGCCCAAACCCCGTGTTGAGGACACGCACGACCTCCTTCCTTGCTTGGCTAAGAAGGAAAATGATGGGCACACCTGTGTGATGAGACACTATGCGGTCAACAAAAATGAAATTTTGGAAGAACTGCTGACAGCGTTACAAGATGCTTCTGAAGTGATGAGTGGAAAGGGAAGGGTAAAACTACGTACTGTCTTCTAAACATACGTGTATCTGGATATGGTACGCTCAGGCGCAGGTGGTTATCCTTGGACTACGGGACTAAAGATGGTCTAGGTTTTCTTTTTTTCTTGTCTTTTCTAGTTTTTTACTGGGAAAAAGTGCTAACTGTGGAAAGCAAATGCACTCCATAACGGAAATACAAGCCAGGTCACAGGAACGAACTGGCAGTGCGGGGACGGAGGTCCGTGTGAGCCATTTCACGGAAAGGTATCAGTCTCTAAGAGCAGCTCAAAATACCCGCCTTCAAAACCTATCTTCTGAGCCCAGAAAGCCGGAAGAAAATCCCCTTTTTCTAAGAACGATCATCCACCAGATGTCAGAGACGGAAGAAGGCGGCCCCGGACTGCACACCTGTGAGTGTCTGCAGGCGGATCTGGGTCAGCGTCGTCAGCGAGGTCTGGTAGAGGACACAGATGTTGCAGACCTTCTGGACTTCCGCGGAGTCCACACGCTTACCCCCAACGGGCCTGAGAATATTCCGCACGGATGCAGACTTCTGAAACGCGCGCTTCAGGAGATCTGCATGGAGAGGAGCAGGAGTGTGTGAGCAGGCGTTGGGCCATCTGCCCGGTTTCACTCTGTAAAGAGCATTTCAATCAAGTGCCTGATGTACAGCCAGGGCTGGACAGCGGGGCGGCTGCTCTGACTCGAGTCATCTCTTCGGGATAAAGGAGAAAAGCATTGACAATAGGCTTTTAGGTGCAAGCCAGAGACCTCTTCAGAACATCAGAAAGTCTCTCAGACCAAACCAGGCCTATTCGACTCCTGCAGGGGATTCTTTCATCGGGCCGCCCGACCTCAGAACCCACAGGGTAAAAATCCAGAGCACTACATTGGGGGAAGATGGGCGAAGGCGGGGGGCCTGGGGGATTCCCGGTTCTGTGCTTTCCGAGGGAACCAGCATCAACCTCAAGTAGTGATACTCGGTTTGGGCTGTACTCGACTTCAGTTTTAGACCTTCCTGTTTATATTTCCATTGTGCTGAAGGGACACTGAGCCCCTGCTCACGGACAGCTGCATGATGGGGCTCCGTGCCACGCTGGATGGCAGAAGAAAAGTCACCCTGAACCTGGAAATCTGCCACAGGCAGGTGACTCCACCAAATTCTGTTAGTGGCATTTCCTGAACTTTCCTCAGAGAGGGCAACAAGAAACCTTTCCACAGAACCTATCCTAAGCAAAAGGGGCAAGGCGGGGGCAATGTCAGTGACCCAGACCCCCACGTGGGAGATTTTTATGATTAGAGACTCAGAAAGGGTCCATTTCCTCAAAGAAATGAGCCTTCCTTCTTCATGTTAATGAGTAAGAAAAGATCCACAGACCCCCTTTCATTCTAGCTACTAGAAATTCTGAGCCAAATGGAAATTCAGAGATCTGCACTGCAGCCCTCAGGGAACATCTATAATCTCTACACACGATCGTGGTCTGGTTCACCTATTGATGTTTTCCTGGTCCTTGTTTTCTAGCCCTGAGGGTTTCCTGTTGCCCTTTTGCTAAATGAGACCTTGGCTAAAAGCAGTCTGAGAGCCCACGGGGGTGGGGGGGGGAGCGGAGGAGAGCCAGCACGGGGGGACAGCCCGAGCTGCACTTGAGCCAAATAGACCCCTGGGCTCCGCCCGCCCCAGCCACTCACTCTTCATGGGAAGTACATTCTGGGGGGATGCTGGCTGCGTGTGGGCTGGCTCCTGGTTCTCCAGCAGCTTCTTGCTCAGGATGTCCCTGAAGAAGATTCGGATCAGAGGCACCCCCCACAGGAACTGCAGCTGCTTGGTGATCAAGGGCATGGACTCGTTAAGGCTAGGAGAGAACAGGAAACCAGGCACGTCAGTTCCACCTGATGGATGGCCACGGAGAGCCCACTCGCTCCCCAGCGGGCCTTCCACTTGGAGGGCTGGCTCCGGCCTGCCTGTCAACATGGCAAATGAGAGGATAAAAAAGAGAAAGTGGGATCCACAGATGCCACCAAGGGCCTAGATGCGTAAGGCACTGCCCTCTTGGTCTTCTTTGCCGCGCCCCCCCCCAACCAGGCTTCCTGTAGACAGCATTCCTGCTCACCCCAGAGCCCCAGGCTCCCCATGGCCCGGTCCTCCCAGATACCCTGGCTCTGTTCTTCATCCCGACCCCACCCCACTTACCACCCAGTTGGCACAAGCTAAACGATGCTTGCTGTACTGTCTGTCCTCTTCCTCTCCACGCCTAGACTGCAGGCCCGGCCCACACGTCTCCGTGACCCCCAACCTCCGTAGAGCCTCCTTGCCTTCCAGCGCTCCCTCCCCCACTCCACGCGGCACCCCCAGCATTAGACTCACTCCTGACATCTGCCTACATCACCTCTCGGCTCTACATCCCATGAAGGCTCCCGTGGGCTCCTAGTATCACAGGAGAAAGAGCCACCACTGACGAGAATGGGCCAAACATAGAGGCAGGCCCTAGACATACCTTATCTCATTTGATCCTCGAAACAACACTATCCAAGGCCCTGGGAATATCGTCCCCATGTTTCGGGAGTGGAGAGTAGGGTAAAGCGGCTTGTCTAAAGCCCCCAGAGCAGACCGGGCTGCACAGTGCTGCGCTCCCCCGCCCCTGCTGCCTCCCACGACATCCGAGTCCCAGTCACACATGCTCCATCCTCTCCAGGCTGGGGTGTCACAAGGGGGCCTGGCATCGGCTGGTCATTTGTCTTTTCAACTGGATGGCTCTCGGGCAGGAGGAAAAGAGAGACAATCTGGGGAATTCCTTCCCTGGCCCTCATTCTTTGCCTCCAGGGTGGCTTCCGGGGACCCGGGTAGATATCTGAACAAGAAAACCGCTGGAAGCCACAGCCGCCTTCACTCTGGATACCCGCCTCATCTCAGTCATGGGCACAGGTTTCACTTTCAAACTCGATGCCGCCTTATTTAATTGCTCTCCTCTAGCCCAGCATTTTTAATGTTTTTGAGTACTGTAATTAGAAATTTTTAAGTTGATATTCCACCTCTTGAAAAGGATGAGGTGACTTCTATCCCCTTTCAATCATGTTTCTTATTTTAGTGCCCCCAAAATACAGCAGTCTAGGGAGGCAGGAAAAGCGGTAGTGAAAAAGAAAAAAATAGTATTGATAGAGGAGGTTCACAGTTTACTAAAGAATTAAATACAAAATAAAATGACCTCAAAACAATTGCTGATATTTACAGGTAAAAAAGAAACTTAAGGGATATTCACGCAGCTTGTCTCTGGGTAGTGGAATAACGGGGTGGTTTTTATTCTCTTTGGGTCTTATCCAGATTTTATTCAGTAAATATACATTACTTTTGTAACAAACAACACAACGATAAGCTGGAAGAAAGTAGGAAGGAAGAGGGGGGAGGTAGTGAGGGGCAGGCAGGGGACAGGAAAGACGGCGGTTGGCCCCCAGGACTCACCCGTAGTCCACTGATTGCGAGAACCAGCCAAGGACGGGGTGCCAGTGTGTCAGGTTGGACTTCTTCTGGGAAACGTACTTCTGACAGTAGCACAGCATCTGGGTGAGCAAACTCACGAACCCGTCCGTCTCCTCCTCTAACACCCTGGGGCTGAGGGAGCCCAAGTGCAGGAGGTTGCCTACAGAGAGAGAAAGCGGAGTGTGGTGGACCCAGCCCGGCTCCCTGCCTGGGGCTCCTGTGGCCACGGCCACGCGCAGGAACGAACTCCACGTGGAGAAGTGCCTGGCTTCAAATCCTGGCCCCGCCGCAGAGGAGCTGTGTGCCCCTCAACCCACCTCTCCAGTCGGTTTCATTATTCTGAGACGGGAATAAGGCTCCCCGCTCTTGATGTGAGGTTGATAATGAAGTAACATAAAATGTCGGAACCACAGAGGTGTGATCTTTAGTTAATGCAACACTTCATTATTACACCGAGATTTAAAAATCAAGTCAGTGTAAGAAATGACCTTTGGAAGGACATCTGAATGTTCTGGGAAATCACTGTTGTTCAATGCTCACGGGAGGTATTTAATATGCCTTGTGGGAGGACTCTCACCATAAGCTCTCTTAAAATTTTGCCCCGAGTAGCTTTTTCCATGTACAATAAACTTCTAAGTGATGAGAATTACGTGCCACTCTTGATTTCAAATGCTTCTATCCATTTGCTTCTGTCCTGTCTTCATTTACAAGGAAAACGTTAGATAATGCAGGCCCTACTCTGATCTAACACCACCCAACTGTGCCTGTCCTCCTCTAGAGATGAGAATTATCCAGGTGATTGATTGCATTTTCATTTTTCCCTTGGCTACCAGGAAGCTGAGGGCTGAAATTTAATATTCACTTACAGTCACTCAACTAGGTTGCCAGGCTGATATACTTTCCATTGATTTTCTATTTTATGTGTCTGTTTTATCTACCTGGCTACGTGTCTTTTAAGCACTTCCAAGTGTTACTAAAAACAACTCACGATCTCCAGAACAGTAAAAAACAAACACACTTGGCCTTTTCCCGACACACCCAGAACACAAATTTCCAGCCATGGATACTCACCCATTAGACAGAGCGTATGGCATCCTTCTAAGCTTTCACATACATCACGGCATCGATCTTCGTTTCTTAAAAATGTGATGAACTTACGAAGCATGTCGTGAGATTCTAAAACAGTGAGGCGCTGCGAACAATGGCAGACGGTTAGAGCAGGAGAGCTGACAGGAAGAATTTCCCACCAGGACATGAACTTGATGGCTTGCAGATCAGCACTTGGATGCGAAATGTGCTCTCAATGGGCAGCAAGAAAACCAACAAAGATGAGAACCTTGCTCTCTGGCCTGCTAACATGAGTGTGCCTATGGTGGCTACTGGGTTAGAAGAAATCTCAGGAGAAGTGGAAATTAACAGAGAAAAACACTGACTCTCTAATTTCTAAGAAAGGCAAAAACAGACTGGGGTGGGGGGGACATCACAGAGTCACTTACCTCAGGGGTCACTGTGCTGAGATGAGTCACAAGAGCAGGCACAGACATGATGTGGATGAGGAATGGCCGAATCAGATTGTCTGAAAATTGTGCGGCAATCACAGGGCTAGACACAGACAGATCACCTTATTCATACGGGTTCGCGCCTCACCCCAGAGTCAAAGAGCCACTCTGCCGACGCCCCCAAATCCCCTAGAATTTGGCCGCATAGGACTTCCAGGAAAACTAAAGGCTGACAATGAGGACACCCGCAAGGGGACTGGCTGAGTCAGGGACAGCATAGGATGCAGCTACGAGATAGAGATCTGTCTTCAAGTTTTACTGACATGAGAGAATATTCTACTGATATGAGAGAATATTCATGCTGTAATAAACTTTAAAGAAAATAGAATAAGGAACTATGTCCATGGGAGGTGAGGGAGGAGGTAGTGACTGGCAGGAAGGAAAAGAGCTTCTGGAATGCTGGCACGATGCTGGGGAGTGGTACTTATGCAGGCGTGTTTACTAGGTGATAACTCACCAACAATTCACATTTCGATTAAGCAACTTATTGTAAGTATGCATTATGATAGTACTTAGATATGTGTATACATAGATAAGCCCGTAAGTATATACAAGTGAAAAAAAACCCAAGAAGGACAGATTTTAAAAAATGTTAACAATGTGTATCTGGGTTGCAGAATCATGAGAGATATTTTTTCTTCCTTATACTATTCTATTTCACCCTGGTTTTGTACAATAAGCTTGCAATTCTCCATAAACAAAAAAAAGATAAATGTTATTAAAATAAGATAATGATCCCTACACTTCATACCATATATAAAAATTAACTCAAAATGGGTTATACACCTAAATGCTAGTTAAAGCTAAAACTGTAAAACTCTTGGAAGAAAACACAGCATTTGTGACCTTTGGTTTGAAAATGATTTCTTACAGAGGGATAAAAAAAAAAAATCACAACATTTGGGGCACCTAGGTAGCTCAGTTGGTTAAGTGTCTTGCCTTTGGCTCAGGTCACGATCCCCAGGTCCTGGGACGGAACCCTGAGTTGGGCTCCTGGCTAAGTGGGGAGTCTGCTTCTCCCTCTGTCTCTGCCCCTCTGCCCCTCCTCCGCCTAGTGTGTGCATGCGCGCATGTGCTTTCTCTCTCAAAATGGATGAATAAACCCTTAAAAAAAAAAATCACAAAATTTAAAACTTTTTGGCTTAAAAGACACCATCAAGAAAGTGAAAAGACAACCGGCAGAAAGGGAGGGAATATCTGTAAATTATCTCCTGATAAGAGACTTTTATTTGAAACATATAAAGAACACATACACTCAACAACAAAAGACAACCCAATTAAACAATGGGCAAAGAATATAAGTACACATTTCTCCAAAGAAAGAGAAGCAGATGGTTAAAAAGCACACAGGATGGTTAACATCACTGGCCATCAGGGAACTGCAGATCAAAACAATAGGGATCACCTCATACCCAGGAAGAGGGCTATGATGAAGAAGATAACAAGGGCTGGGAGGAGCTTGGAGAATCTGTAACCCTCATTCATGACTGGTGGGAATGGAAGATGGTGAGGTCACTTTGGAAAAGTCTGGCAGTTCCTCTAAAAGTTAAGCACAGAGTTACCACCTGATCTAGCAATTCCACTCCTAGGAACACACGCAAAATGAGAAATAGGTCCACGCTAAAAACTAACACATAAATGTTCACAGTAGCACCATTCATGATAGCCAAAAAATAGAAACGACCCAAACCTGGCATGGCCCTACCACGCAATATTACTCAGCTATAAAAAAGAATGAAGAATGGATACATTCTACAACATGGATGAACACACTATGCAAAGTGAAAGAAGCCAGGCATGGAAGACCACACATTGTAGGATTCCATTTATGTCAAACATCCAGAACAGGTAAATCCCAAGGAAGAGAAAGTAATTAGTCATTGCTGGGGGCACGGGAGGGGGTAGGGAGGAGGAGTGGGGGGAGGAATGTGGCCGGTAACAGGTATGGGGTTTATTTCAGGAATTAGACAGTGGGATGACTGCACAATTCTGTGAACTGTAGGGGTGCCTGGGTGACTCAGTCGTTAAATGTTTGCCTTCGGCTCAGGTCATGATCCCAGAGTTCTGGGATCGAGCCCCACATCGGGCTCTCTGCTCTGAAGAAAGCCTGTTTCTCCCTCTCCCACTCCCCCCACTTGTGTTCCCTCTCTCGCTATCAAATAAATAAAATCCTTAAAAATAAAAATAAAAACCAGTGAACTGTATACTTCAAAAGAGTGAAAGGTAGGATATGTGAATTATAATTCAATAAAGTTACTTTAAAAAAAAACCCCAGAGGTCACGCAAGAAAAAAAAAAGTAGAACTTACAGGAGGACATTGATCTCTTCTAGCTAATGTGTTCCAATGGCAACAAGCAAGTATGTTACCGGTATTTAGACTATCAGAATTTGAATTACAAACTTTCACTGTCAAGGGTACCATTTTTGGGACAAGAAAACTGCGGATGGCTGAAATGCTCAAAACACCAGTGCCTCTGTCAACCACCTGTCTATAGGAGGCTGAACCACCAAGCTAAACTCACTGAGCTGAGTTGGACAAAAGAGAATTCTTCAAAGAGAATTAAGTTACTTTCTGTGTGTTAGAAAGAAGGGTGGATCAGGACTAAGCAAGCCACAAGAGGATGTCACCAATACTTTAACTCATCACTTCCTGCTTCCGAGGGGACGACTGCATCACCAAGGGGGCGCCAAGGGCAGGACCCCACCCTGAGTCATAGCCCTGAGTAACTCTGCCTGCCTGACCAGGAGTGAGGCACTGCAGGACTGTGAGGAGGCCAGTCTCGAAAGACCACACAGACACACCAGACATCCTATTTCCCTCAACGCCCTGTTATCTACAGCCCCAGCACGAGGTCATCAGAATCTTCCTTTAGCCTTATAGTTGTCGCACCTAAGCCCCCTCGGGTGACAGATCCTACCAGTGTCCTGCCAGTGGTACGCTGAACAGGGTGCACCTTACGTGCGGGTCTCAGTGGTAGGCATGGCAGGGGAGGAAAGGACAAGAGAGGTCCATGGCACAGGGCCCGCCCACGGAGAGCTCACTCTGCCACCAGGGAGCGGGACAGGCACACGGGAAAAATAGAAACCAAGCCTGGGCAAACTGGGGCCTGGGCAGGAAATGGAACAGGGAGAATTTGAGAAAGTTCCCACGTGCCATGAATTCAACATATGTTGTACCTAAAAAAATGCATCCAATGCGTGAGGCAAGTAGGCGAGTGTAATGAACAAGGAGTAAATAGTGCGGGCTCTGGACTCAGACAGACTGGGTTTAATTCCTGGCCCTGCCACTCCCTGCTGTGTGACCGGGGGCACATGGCTTAACCTCTCTGGGCCTTAGCTTCCTCATCTACAAAACTGAGATTGGAGAATATGGTGAGGGGTCAGTTAATATGAGTAAAAGTCTTAAAACAATTGTGCGGCCCGCCAATGTTAGCTATTTGCATCATAAGATTTGGTGATCATGTCTAAACATATCATATATAATCTTGCAGACTTTCAGTGGTATATTTGAGTATGACAAAATCACTAGATATCTTGTTGTAAAAGGCCCTGGCCATCTTCAATTCCATACAGATATTCAGAGGGGGAAAAGGTGCGCTGTTTAAGAAAAGGGCTTAGAGCAGCCCTTCACAAGCGAGCCAATGGACTCTTAACATACAGAGTGAAGAAACCTAAAACACTGGATGCTACTATATTCTTAAGGGAGGAGAAACATGCTGGAACAGCTGGCTGTGACCCTCCTGGGGAATCGCACCGTGAATTACTTCCCTCTTGGGGCAGGGGAGAGATGAGGGAACACAGGGAAAGATCCGTGTTCTCAGGAGACAGAGGAGGAGCCAGAGTTGCCGCTGTGCCCCAGAGCCCAGGCACCCGTGGGTCAACCCCTCGCTGCCCCCGACAGGGCAGAGGGTGGGCGATGCTGAAGGAGCCGCCCCAGAAGGTGACTCAGGAAAAGAAGTTGCAGGAAACCTCCCGCTGGAAAACCTGTTTGTACCTACATCCTACGACTCATTAAATACAACTCCTCTCGAGGTCTGCGAGGAAGGCCTAATTGTTTACTAGATAACCTGGTCTACCTCTAGAACTAATGATAGCATCACTGGTTACACCTGCTGCTCTGTCTTAAGGATCTCGCCTCTAGAAACATGCTGTCCAACGCAGAAGCCGCTGGCCGCGTGTGGCTCCCAAGCACTTAAAATGTGGTTAGTTCAGCAACTGATAGGCTTTAAGTATAAAATCCACTGTGGGTTTTGAAGACTCAGTATGAAGAGAAAAAAATTAAGTTAATTTTAATTAAATGACTTAAAAACACTGACTTTATGTAGAAATGATTATATTTTAGATACACGAGTTTACGTAAAATAGATCATTAAACTTCATTTCCCCTTTCTTTGGACTTTAATGCCATTCTTACTATGTTTCTATTGGATAGGGCTGCTCTAGACCAGGGTTTAATTCCTGACCCATGGAAATGTCCATTTCCATGATGATGGGAATGTTCCTCGTTTGTGCGGTCCAGTAAGGTCATCACTGCTCAGTGACATGTGGCCCGGAAGCACTTGAAACGTGGCTACAAGAGGAACTGAATTCTTAATTTCCATGTATTTCTACTTAAACAGCCCCACGGGGTTCAGTGGTTAGTGGACAGCATGGTCTAGACCAGGAGTGGCAAAATATGGCTCACGGACCAAATTCTGCCCGCTATTTTTTAAACGCAGTTTTACTGAAACACAGCCCTTGTCGCTTGGGTATGTATCGTCTAGGCCGCAGTGCGCTGCAATGGCAGGTGGCTGTGACGGACGCCGTGTGGCCCACAGAACCGAAAACACGTATGAGCTGGCCCCTTACGGAAACAGTGCGCCAACTGGTCCTCTAGAACATCATCTTCCAAAACAGTAGTCCACAAAAAAGGGCTCTGTGGGACATAAGTAGACATGCTCCACCACTGAAAAATCAGGCGAGGGTATCCCACGTTTAGGTATGTTCGGGCCAACATGAGATTAAACAAGCCCAGGGGTTCCTGAACTGCGGGATCTGTCAAGAGCTCCCGGCGGTAAAGTGCCCTGTGGGTTAGCAAAGCGGGCTGAGCAGGGCACTCTACCAAGCCGATTTGACCACAGCGCTCCCTCTGCCCTAAGTTATTATTATCTTAGGGATTAAGGTTATCGGGTTACCTTATTAACACCTTCCCCCAAGTTAGTGCTCCTTTCGACTAGTTTAAGAAATTTCCGGACCCAAACAGACACAGCTTTGTGTACCTGACGATTCTCAGAATTGCAGGCATCATTTCCACGTGGAACTAGTTAGCTTCTTACGTATTTGATATCTAAGTGAAGGCAAACAGCACATCCTCTCTGGGCCTCCAGATTCGAGCATTTTAAGCCCATGTTCACAACACTACCTTAACCCTCTGCTTGGCCCTTCGCTAGGCCTCCTTCAGCTCTCGGGTTCTATCAATTAAAAGCTCAAAAGGAAAAATGCTTGTATCTTGGACCCTTGGCACAATGAAAGCAACTCGCTTTGAAAAAGCTTCCTTCGAATCATGACGCAAAAACTTCAAGGGCACAGACAGAAGAGCTGCCACAGATAAGCCATGATCGGAAGAACATTTCCGGTGAATTCCAATAAGGTGGGCAAGCCCACGCCAAACATAAGAATCAGAAGAAAAGGAGAGCAAGAGGAGGAAGCCTCCCGAAGCACGCCAACTCCTCAGCCAGCATTTACTACTTACCGCAGTGCTAGAGAAAAGGTTGCAGTTAAAGTGCCTTTGGACAGACAAGGTCGGGGTCTCGCCAGGCCACGTGTTAACAGTATCTGAAAAAGAACATTTTAAGTGGTCAGGGGACGCCGCCGACTATATATTCACTTGTACGTAAAAAAGCAGCATGGGGGGGGGGGCGCCTGGGTGGCTCAGTGGGTTAAGGCCTCTGCCTTTAGTTTGGGTCATGATCACAGGGTCCTGGGAACGAGCCCCGCGTCGGGCTCTCTGCTCGGCGGGGAGCCCGCTTCCCCTTCTCCCTCTGCCTGTCTCTCTGCCTACTTGTGATCTCTCTGTCAAATAAATAAAATCTTTATGTTAAAAAAAAAAAAGCAGCATGGAAGTGAAATGAGGGCTTCAGATAAAACGTTTTCCAAAAAGGAAGGGAGAGCAAAGTAGGGGTTACTGCCGTCATGATATCACTCTGTCTCTCAATATCGTATTTAAAATTTTGAAATAAAGAGCTAAAAGAGTTTACAGCCAGTGAAAATACCAGACTTAAATCTTGTCTGTGTTCTTCACATATTCTGGTATTCAGAAGTTTCCCTCACGGAGATGAACAGCTGATGACCCCACCTCTGGCCAGCATGCCAGCTTACAGGGTTTGTGTGAGGAGAAAAGGCAACCCGATCAGGAAGGAGCCCTTCTCAGCACCAGGCGGAAGGAAGGGCTAAATCAATGCTACTTCTTAAGCTCAACAATTCCAAAGTGCTTTCAAACAGTGGCTAGAGTTCTGACAATTCCCTGGGGGTGAGAGCTGGCACAGTAAGGGGCAGTGTGGACAGAAAGTGTTTGAGGACACAGCAAGAAAACTAATTCCAGACAGCACCCAAGAAGGAACCCAAGGGAACCAAGCCCTGAAGCCTCCTTCCTGATTTTAAATGTCAAGTGACTGGGTTATTCCTGGAGTCACAGATGGAGCACAATAAAGGGATCCCAGGGCCACTGTCCTCCCTTGACACAAACCACAAGGGACTCAAGGCAGGGGAAGGGACAGGATGCCAGGCCTTAAACTCCTCCTGTGAAAAGGATTCTGTGGGGAGGGCACCAGATAGGCCTAAATCAGTTGTAAAACTCCAAGTTCAGGTAAGGAAGAACAAGGTCCCATTATAGGGGATGGGGTCACGAACCTGCAGCATAGAATAAAACCCACGCTGGTTGAGATGTCCCATGATGTTTGCACAGATGTGGTTCATGGCTGGTCGAAGACTCTCCCCTGAATGAAGAAAAAAGTCTGAGAAGAAAGGCTCTGGCCTTACTGTGAACCATTTATATGTGGGACAGAACATCATGGCCCAAGCCCAAGGCCATAAAGAAAGTAGATTTTCTCTGGCTTGCGTTCCTCTTCCCCCGTTTGGTTTGGTACCAGTGTATAGGGAGAGACCAATCCCCAGAATTCGCTCTCCCAGAAGGTCCAGCTCAAGTGTTCCCTCTTAGGGATGCCAGCTCCCTGGAACTCAAGGCCAGAACTCACCCAGTTTCAAATCACCTCCCAAATCCCCTGCCTTAAAATCACCCCTCCTTCCTGGCCGGGAGCCTCTGCACATACGGTTGCCTCGGCTCTCAAAGTGCTATCCCTCCTCTTGGCTCTGAATGCCAACTCCGGCTCCCACGTGGCTCCTGCAGGAGAGCCCGAGCCCCAGACACAGCGAGGGAGGTCCTGGCCGACCCACTGACTGCTCTCCCCTCTCGGAGCCTTCCTTCCGAGCGCCACCTGCCACACTGCTGCCAGCACACGTGCATGTTCACAGGTACGGTCTGCCTACATTCACGTACAGTCACAGATCCGTGACTTTTTGGTGTCCGTCCCCCTCACCAGACTCCCCCGGGCTGTGAGGAAGGGCGGGCACACTGCAGTCGTTCGGCTCCTAAAGCCCCTCGAGGGCAGCGACCCTGTCTCTCCAGCGCCTGCATCGTATCTGGCGCCGAGAAGGCTCTTTCTATTTGCTTAACGGAAGGATGAAGTGAACGTACAAAACACGGAAGGCTCATCGCGCTCTCCGGGGAAAAGGAGGCAGCTTCACAACACAAATTTTATGGGCAAAATAGAATTATTGCTGCTTAGTGATTCTGACACGAATGACAAGGCTTGAAAAAATATTATCACTTGGAGGCTGAGGGCTAGGGGAGTTTTAAAAAACGAGATCAGAGGGACCAAGCCTTTAAACCTAAATGCAAAGAAAGGAGAAATTATTCACACAGCACTGAACATATTCTGGACACCGCAGATGCTCTCTGATGGAGGTGCCAAGGGCACCTTCACTCGCACGGTTTTACATCTCTCCCTGAGGCTCAGGGTGGCGAATGTGCTTCTTAAAAAGGTGAAAAGGTTCCCAGGCTCACTATGCAAATGCCATCTGGGAAAGGTTTTGAAGCAAGCCCCACAGACCTTTCCCACGGAGAATTTTCCACGTTGAAGTGTCTGTGAAGGTGACGAGCATCGTGAGGTACAGCGTGATGAGTCTGGAGTCCTGTAAAATTTCGGGCTGGAAACAATAAAGAGACTGAGATTGAGACATATGCCCTCCCGTCTCCCACAGCCGAGCAACCTGCCTGGATGCACTCGGCCTCTGATACATGAGTCAGGACTGTCTGAGTTTATCCTTTTTCTCTGGGGAAATGACCCCTTTGGGAGTTAAAGGACAGAGATGTCGGCACACTAGTGCTCAAGCATGGAATCAGAAATGTTCCTGGGAATTGAGAAGGGACTTCTTGGCAAACAGGCTGACTGGAGCGGGCTTGCTGTGTGTATGTTCATATGTGGACACGTATGTATGCATGTTCGCTGAAGCAGCAGTGTAGGAATCCAGCTGAACATGAGACTCTGGGCTCAGACGGCTAGCTTTACCACTTCCTAGCTGTGTGATTTAGGCCAAGTCGCTTACCCTCTCTGTACTCGTTTCCCGTTGACTAGGGGTAGGATCATTGCTTTCTCCATAAGCTTGTTAGAAATGAATGGATTAATGTATATAAGGCACTAAGAACAGTACCTGGCACATAGATAACTCTATGGAATACTGGCTATTATTGTAATCGTACTTCACGCTTGCTGCCAGGTCAAGGCCAAGTGAGTCATTCACAAGTGCCTTGAGGGAAATGGCTAGGAATGGATCACTGGGGGCTCTGGGGACATCTGCTCCATCACTCAGCTACTACCTAAGTCACTGTCAAGCCTCTGCCCTTGAAACCTCTCCCCTCATCGTGCAAAGTGAAAATGTCCGCTGTTTGCAACAATTCATACCCTTGCCCACGTTCTCCTAACACACGTGTGAGCACAGGACCAGAAAGGGCCAGTGGCAGTACCCCCTCTTGCCACTGTGACCAGCTCAAGGCTGAGACCAGGATCCCACTGCGTCTTTATGAGTCCTCCTAGATTTCTAAACCAGTGCGGGAGGCCTCCCTTCTCTCTTTGGTCAAGACAGGGTAAGGATGTGAGGCCAGCACTGCTGGCTACCGTGATTCCAAAAGGGAGTGGGGATGAGAGAAAGGGACAAGGAGAATCCTAGAAGCTTCTGGTTCTGGTCATCCCTGGCTGCCATGTTACAGAGAATATTCTATAAAAGATTTTCTCTTTCTTGCTTAGCTTGTATGTATTACAGGTTGCACTGATGGTGGGCATCTGCACGTGTAACAAGAGGCATGACTGATACAGTAATATAAACCATACATTATCCACTGTGTCAAAAGAATGGAGAGAAAGCCAGCAGATTCCCAGGGATCAGAGACTGTGGTAAGTGCAGGCCAATGTTCAAAATACTGCACAGAAAAGAAGGGCTCATTCTGACAACAGGATCTAACTTGCTTCTCTCAGAACAAGGGCTCTAATAATTTCTTACCAGACTCTGACAAACTTCCAAAGGAATACCTATGAAGGAATCACGAGGGCTCTCAAAATATACGCTAAAGGCTTCCAACGAGAGGGATATATTCACAGGCATCTTGTTTTGTTTTTACCTTGAGCTGCTCAAGAAACTCACAGCAATACCAAAGAATGTGTTTGATCTGTTTAATCCACAGGAGGGTGAGATCCTTGGAAAGAGGCAGGGACACGTACCACACCTACAGGCAGGAGAAAGAGAAATGTAATGGGCAGGTACGGAGGCCAAATTAACTATGTTGTAGCTACAGAATGGGAGCAGTTAGCTAGGTCTGGTGCCGGAGAAGGTAGTGGAGATGAACGGGTGAATAAGCGGTGAGTAGGATTTATTTTAACGCTAAACTCAGAGATATAATAGTTTAGTAAGGGAATTTAGCATCCTGAGTAAGAGGTCAGAGCAGACCGTAGCTCTTGGATAATGAAAAGACTAAAAAAATTAGTTGCCCTTTGTTAATGTTTCGATCCGTTACCGACACGCAGGGCTGTGTGCACCTATGCAAAGTCATACCCAACAAAATGCAAACATTCAGCAGGGATTTTCAGAGCCAAGAGACTGGCCCGAGCTTCTGGCAGAGTGCCCAGCTCCCATCCCGCTTACCTTGGGTTCATTGTCAGCATCCATGCTGCTCAGGATGTAGCGACACAACTTCTCAAATCTCTGCAAAGAGGCAGAGTGGGGGTTATACACTCCCACAACCAACGTTGAGATGAGAAAGAGGCAGGTGTCCTGTGGGCACCCGGCACACACAGGCATTTGCAAGGCGCCAGGTGACTCACATGTGTGATCGCACTGAATTCCCTCTCATAGATACGGAAACAGGATTGGAGAGGCTAACGAAAGGCTCTCAACCTGGTGGCCCACAGGCGGGATGAGCCCGACACCTGCGTTTTGGCCTGGGGCTCCTTTGGAAAAAATGAAATCAACCTGGCAATCTGGGCCTGCACTCCTGCAGACTCGCAGCTGTCCCGAGTCGTGCTCTCTCGGGGGCCATTCTGTAAGCACCGTGGACGTGGACTTCTGCCTCACAAACTGTCACATCATCACTTTTCTCTTGAAATGCAAAAGGAAGGAAAGTGGAAGCTAAGTTACACTGTCTATACCGACCCTGGATCCACCCTGAAAAGTGCCATAGCCCTGGGCCACCACCTCATTACTCGAAGCTATAGTTGCCAGTCAACAGGGTCACCTCACTGCACCTGCCTGTCCTCATCTGTGTGTCTGCGTGTCCACCGCCAGCATACTTCTGTCTCTCTCTGGCCTTCAGGCTCCACGCGGCTGGAGACCTTGCCCATCTGGTTTCCTTCCGGGGCCCCAGTGCCTGGAGGAGAGCCTGGCATGATGGGACGCTCAGCAGTAATGAATGCCTAACCCCAGGGAGCACAGACACACTCCTCAATGGTATTGGGGGTACTCTTACAGACAACTCGCTGCTCCAGGCTGATCGTTCCAATCCCCAAGGTGCAACCAGCACATTCTGTTTGGTTTATGGGATTTGAAAGGAATTTCAAATTAGCCACCAATCTTTACAAACACACACAGGATCTCCAGCACCTCCTCTACAAATCAGAGTAGCAGTCCACCACTGGCCGGAGCCCCAGAGTGGCTGCCCACCTCGAGCAGGCATGCCGCAGACCCCATCACTCCTTTAATGTCCTCACCATCCCCCATCACCACCACCTCCCGTGGGGTTACTGCTTGCTAGGATTTCTGTTGTTTTGTAAATGGCTTCTTCTACTCATTTGCCTAACCTGCTTGGCTCCCCATCTGCATCTGAGTCCAAGGGCTCATCATAGTTAATGTGAAAAGAACCGTGATGATTCTCAGAAGCTCTGGGCACAATGCCTACAAAACACGTCCCAAGGAAACCGAAAGGGCAGGATGTGGCAGTCCCAGAGTCTATCTTCCTAGACTCGCTGTAAGGCCTAAATGAATTAGTATTTATAAAATACTTCAAAAAGACCTGGCCGATGGGTAAGCAGAGTGTTTGCTATTATTATTTTACCTCATTATCCTCTTTAATTCTGAACAGGAACAGCAGTTTCCTGGCAATCTTAAAAATACAAAGTGCGCTTTTTTTACTGGATTCAGCATCGTCTGCTTTAAAAAACTCATCGATCTCTCTCCTGGGGAGGGAAGGATAAGGAAAAAAAAAAAAAAAAGACATTTTAAATCAGCTCACAGCAGCTGGAAGGCTTTCAAGAACTGTAGGAGAACACCATCTTTTCTTGCTATTAATTGGGAGCAAGGGAGAATGCATGGAGTCCCTGGCACCGACCTGATTTCTCTCCGCAGCCGACTCCGACACAGGAAACTCCGAACGTGGGCCTGAATCTCAACAGCCGCCCGTTCCCGCTCTTTCTGCACAAGCCTTTCCTCTCGAGCCTGACGGGCCCTATCGATGAACCACGCTCTCGAGGTCTGAGAAACGGTGAACATTTTTGCAAACTTGCACAAACCCTGTGGGGGAAATGGTGAGCGGCCTCTGTAGGTCATTACAGTAAATACAGACACAGGAAGGGGCTCAGGAGCCAAGGGTGGGCAGGCACTGGGGCAGCAGAGAACTACTCGGGACCTTTCTGTATCCTCCAAAAAGGCTAATAGCTCTCCTGGCACAAGTCCCAACTTCCTATCGGCTCTTCTCATGCAACTCATCCAGACCAGCGATGCTCTTTCCTGTATTAAATAATTACATCTTCTTAAGAGAAAGAGCACAGCATCTGCCACAGGGTATAGGCTCTATGATCGTTTAACAGATGAACAAAGCATGAATCGATTCCATCCATAAAGCCCTAATGCAAACCAGGCATCCTCCTGGTCAAAGGTTCCCAGATAATCGAATTTTCTGAAACAATCTAACACTGAGCTGTCAAATTTATTTTGCCAAGTTAAGACTTGGAGGGGGGAAAAAAATCATTTACTGTCATTATTTCATTCAGCCATTCACTTGACAAATATTTACTGGCACTTATTTTGTGCCCACCACAAAAGAAACCCTTAATTTTTCTGGAAAAAGAGCCATTTTAATGCTAAAAAAGCCAAATGTGGTTCCAGAATACAAGACAATCTGTTAAGTTGAATGTGTTTGTTTTCATGTGGAACTTACTCTGCCGTGCTTCCTGACCCCATCTTGCCAAGAGCCGATGAGGACTCTGGGGCAGACTCTGCCATCCGCTGACTGGCATGTTTTGGACAGATTCTCAATTATCCATCACATTTTTATCTAAGTCACCAGTAACTGTCTTTTCCCAAAGGGGCAGCTTTGACTATCAGTCTAGCGTACACAAAACTGGTCCACAGAGCCGCCCACACTGAGCGGATTTCTTTGGATGCTTGAAAACTGTCATTCGATCCCAAACATATAATCAGCCCAGCTGACAAAATGACTGAAATGGATTACTCAGAAATCCATACTTCTGGGAAACAATCTCTCTGCCAGAGTTACCGCCATCAAAGCAGTGCCCACGTGAAAACACCATCAATAATGAAAAGCTCATTCAGGGCTCCGCCCACCTCAACCTACTGAGTGGTCCCTTTTCAACAGTGATTCACATCTATCGAACAAGGCTTTCCCAACACATGGGTCTTTCATCAGTAACTATCAAAACAAATAAACAAAGCCCACCTGAACACAGGAGGCAGGGTTAAGAAGAGGAGGAAAAGATAACAGCCTTCTGAATCACTTGCTCTCTCTGCCCAGAAGCCTGGAGAGCTCACCTGAGGACCTGCCTGTGATACAGAAATGCCAGGTAATCATTAGTGATGTTGTCAAGGACTCACAGCCGAGGGCAGCTTCTCGCTTCAGAGGAGCTTGTCTTTTCTGGCAAAAGCAGAAGGAAGAAAAAAAAATCCAGATTCAGGATTAAGCTTTATAGGTAGGGCATCCTGTATCTTCCTCATTGAATAAAATAGTAAAAAAATGCCTCTGGTTTAAAATAACACTAGTGTCCTTTTTACTTAACGTCTGACATCTCCCCAGGCCTTCAGTTTAAAGGGAATAAACTGAAAACAATCCCAGAGAAACTGAATGAAAGCTGTACTTGCCTTATGATAGTAAGCAAGAACAGGGGGGCGGGAATGTTAAAAAGCCATTGAAAATTATGTTTGACATTTTTTGACCACATGAAAAACGTTTATGCCGGAAAAATGAAAAGAGAGCTGGCTGTGAACCAATATGATCCCAATTACATAACAAAAAAGAAAAATGCATGTGCACACAGAGGCCCAAAGCCGGGAAAAAGAAACACATCTACATGTTGAGGGCGGTTGTTTGGAGATAGAGGGATTAAGGGAAGTTATGCTTCCTTAGCTGCCTGTTTTCTAAATTTTCTGCACAAAGCACATGGTGAGGCAGCATGGCACTGAGAAGCACACATGCTTTGGAGTCACAGACCTGGAGCTGGCCCCCAGCTCTGCCAGGTACCGTAGAGAGATACCTCAAAGGCTTTTTGCCTTCATCTCTTAATTGGCGGAGGCTAAGGAGGACCAAATGAGACGGCGTACATCAAATATCTATCACGGTGGCTGACAGAGCGCGAAGTCAATGCATTGATTAATGCATTATTTTTACTGACATGAGTTTTGTTTTGTTTGCCTTTTTTCCAACTCTTCAGTAGGGGCACCTGGGTGGCTCAGTCGGTTGAGTGTCTGTCTTCGGCTCGGGTCACTATGCCAGGGAGCCTGGGATGTGGCCTCACATCGGAGTCAGGGGCTCCCTGCTCAGTGGGGAGTCTGCTTCTCCCTCTGCCCCTCCTCCTGCTTGTTCTCCCTCATCCTGTCTCACATAAATAAAATCTTAAAAAAAACAACAACAACAACTTCGTAGAGGCTCTCATCTACACAGTCACTCAGGTTCTTTGGGTAGGAAATAATACCGGAACCATTACATTTCTCACCCATTAAATTTTGTCCTATCCCTGGGTACATTAAGATGCACCAGTCCTATCACTTGGGCTAGGATCCTGTTTAGATTGGGTAACAGCTTCAAGCTCCTGAGAGCTGCAAAAGAGAGGGCCCAAGCCATGAGCACAATGGTATGATCATTCCTTAACATGTAGAAAGTCCCTCATTTGGGGGCGGGGGAGTGGGGCATTTGGAGGGTAGGGAGCCTCTTCTCAATGGAAAAACAGAAGGATGTATAGGCAAACTGTGACAAAGTAGCTGTAAGACTATCTCAAAACTTCCACGTCTCCCAGGGCACCTTGCAGGAGAAGAGCTTTTGCAGTTTTTCTAGTTCCTTCTTATTCACCTCTTTTAGCTGCCTAGAATCTACTAGTTCATCAAACAAATACTTTGAATACATACTTGAAGACTTTATAATGTAACTGTAATGAAGGATTACACAAACTTTGACAGGATCAAAGAAAAGGCTGTATGTAATAGGAAAAAACCTGAACCAGACCAAATACCCTTGGTTTTTTCTAGCTCTGATTCTACCTCATTTGGTCAAATTGCTTATCCTCTCTGGGCCTCAGTTTCTTTATCTGTAAATTGAGGATAATAGTACCTACCTCCTCGGGGTGCTAAAAGAATTGAAACATTTCCACTTCTTCTATTTTGACCTGGTTGACGTGACACTGGTTAGGATTAAGTGAGAAGATTTTAACAAGGAGTGTTTGAAAGCAGATAGCATGTTACTGAGCTGTACTGTATCATCTAGACTTAAAAAACAAGGGAAAAAAACTCCAAAAAACTTACCATCCAGTTAGGGAAACAATGATATATGTGGAAAAATTAGAAACATAAGAGGTTGGTGATAACCAAGATTATTTAAAAAGCAAAAAGGAAAATAAGTTGATTAAATATCCATTATGTGCCATGTCCCTTCTACATCATAAGACCAGCAACCATGTGAGATCATCTAGTTACGTCCCACAGTCCAGGTTAGACCATTAGGGGCAGAGCTAAGATTTTAATACTAAGAGACCGGACTCAGATGCTTTCCTACTTCTATATTCCCATGGTATTTGCTCAAAATCAGTCTTCTCTGGATGAGGTCAGTTTCATGGATAATTATGAAAGAGCCCAGAGATTATCAGCCAAAGGTGAAGCATCATAAATATCAACTGTCTGAGCCCAAGAGGATTTTCCCCCTCTGGTGGGAGAAGCCAAGTTTAGTGACCACTACCATTTGTTAAGGGCGGATCATGTATCAGACACTGTAAAGATATTTAACTAATTTTGTCTTTTCAACAACTCTTCAAGGTCTCAGGGGTCCGATTTTTAAAGAATAGGCAACAGGACTTAGACTGTGAAGAATAACAGCTATCACATATTAAAGGCTACCGCCTATCTAGGTGCGTGGTATTATCAATCCCACTTTCCCACAGAGAAAATGAAATGTAGCCTGGGTATGACTTGTGAGAGGTCACTAGACTTCCCGAATTTGAAGCCACCTCTAACGCCAAAGCAATTAGTTAAGTGAAACAGACAAGACCCAAAGGACTCCGGCGCTCACAGGACAGAAAAGAAAAGCTGAGAAAGCAAGGCGGCCGCTAGGGCTAAGTTAGAGTCCGATTACGACCACGTTTTTCTTATTGAAATCATTTACACCAGCTGTCTCTACTGAGAGAGCTATGTCAGATACTAAAACTTGTATTACACAACCTCCTCTGTGAAATGAGCTAATTACTCCATTTTACAGAACAAGAAACCAAAGCTCGGGAGGGGTGAGGGAACTCACCCAAGGTCATACAGCGAGTGAATAGGACTCGGACTCCGGCTTGGGTACTTCTGAACCCAGCATCTTCCTCGGGATCAACAACCACAATAACAAATCTTTTTCACCTAGCATTACTCTGTCTACAAAAGCCTATCTTCCCAGAGATGAAAAAGGGTGGAAACGGCTACGAAGAGATGTCCCCCCCGGCGCCCCGGAACACGAAAGCCAGTCCCCAACACCTGCCCTCCGACTTGGGGAGGCAGGGACCTGGCCAAAGGGCCACCTCCCTCAAAGTCCCCCCCACCAACCGGAGAACCCACAACCCTGTTCCCACTCGCTACCCGCAGGCCGTAGACCTTTATCCGCTCGAGGTCCCCGCGCTCGGGGTCGGGGCCGCAGCTACCGCCGCCTCAGCCCAATACCTTCGAGCTTAGCCAGACCCGGGGCAGCCCGACCGCCATCTTGCCCCTGGGTGTCCGCTCTCAGAGCTCCGCTGGGAAGCAACTATCCAGTTCCGGTAAATGACAGTTCCGCAGAGCTTCTGTACCCGGGAAGGACGACCTCCCTGCATCTTTCCCTCCTCCTTGGAAGGTGGAAAAAAAAGCGGACCATTGAAGAGCGGGTTAATACTTGAGTCAGCCGAGAGGAGATGCAACCCACTCCAGCCTCCGCGGCTGGAGGGAACGCAGCCGATGTGCAGGCTTACGACGGACCCTTTAAGAAGGCACCCTCTGCGGGGCGGAAGCGGGCCGCGGCAGCGGATGTTCCCGCCCCGGCCCCGCCTCTGCCCCCGGCTTGCGAGAGCTGGGTGTTTCCTGCCTCTCTCAGTCCGGGTTTGGAGACTCCGGCGTCCTCCGACTTTTCATGGTAGGGAGGGCGTTGCCCACGAACTGGGGGCTCTGGGCGGCCGGGAGAGCCCGGCAGAGGCAGAGTAGAGAGATAAGGGGCCGGGGAAGGGGGGGAGTTGCGATGAGGGGCTGTCGCCAAAGGGGAGAGGTGGTTGGGGGATTAGAGGGGGGCGAGGCCTGGGGTGGGGGAAGGGTTTCGGTGGATAATTGGGGAGGGGGGTCCTTGGCTGTTGGGGATCAGGAAGGAGCATTTGGGCTTGGGGGAGTAGGTTTGTGTGTGGATGAGTTGGGGGGTGTCTCTGAGTCTTGAGGGGTCATTGGAAATGGGATTGGTGATTGCGAAGAGAACAAAGAGGGGTCGTCGAAGATGGACGTTGGGGTGGAAAGTGAGGATGAAGGGTGTTGCGAAAGAGAACAGTTAGGTTATGAGAGAGCGACGTGGGATTCCTTGGGTCGGAGCGTTTGGGGTTTTTTGGAAGTTGTGACTGCAATCTCTGGGTTTCAGGGAGATGGAGAAGGGACTTCCAGGTGCTTCTAAATACAAGGGTGAGTGGAGGGGTAGGGGGAGAAATGGAGGGAGCTGGAGGACAGATGTGCATCCGTGCCTAGAGGGGTGCCAAGGGCCTGAGGTCAGGGTACCTTCACCAAGGAGTCCAGCGCCCTTAACTGGCCCCTTGGTACCTACCTAGTCACTTCCTTTGGAGCCCGAAGTGACTACACCTAAGGAGCTGAGAATGGGTCATGTGCTGTCACCCAGCTGTGGGAAGGGTTCTGTTTGCTTGTGATCCTTTAAGGGTCTGTACCTTAAATGGTTCTTTGGCCCTGCGTGGGAATGACCAAAGTTCTGTCTTGCTCTTTTACTTCTTCGCCTCATGTCTTTCCTGAAAAATGCAGTCTATAGAAGATCAGTTTCAAGGACACTGCTAAAGAAAATTTAGCCAACCTGTATCTGAATTTGCTCCATTTTATGCAAAATAAGGACCACCTGAGGAGAAGGAGGCTTTAAACCAGTGTGGTTCTCATACCGCTCTCCAGACCAGCAGTAGCAGCAGCATCACCTGGGAACTTGTTAGAAATGGCCAAATTTTCAAGCCCTACCACTGAGTACTCAATCAGTCTGTGGGTTGGGCCCCTCCATCCGTTTTAACACGCCCTGCGGGAGATTAATGATTTCTTGATTTGGGCTTAGTAAGGAAAGGGGTCTGAGTCAGAGGACCCTTATAGTTCTGATTCTTGAGTTTTCTCCCCTAAAAAGTGGGATTGATGATAACGTCTTCTTCACTGGACCTCTGGGAGAAAGAGGCCGGTAGTTTGCCTGATACACAAAGGGAGAGAAAGTGATTTAGCAGGACACTTGGAGATAGCTATAGCTGGCCTATAAGCAAGTTTTGGATGCAAAATAATACTATGGTTATGTGACCGATGCAATGCAGTTTGGATGAAATGTAACAGCAGACTTTCCTGAGTTGTAGAATTCCCCTGGTTTGGGGAAATTTTATAGTTAGAGAAAAGCCAGTAGCTCTTAGCTGAAGCTGGTTAAAGAAACACCTTAGCTCTGTGGTTCTTAGCTGGGGCTGCACCTTAGATCACCTGAAGAGCTCTTTAAATACTGCTGACCTGCCTTCTCCACCCCCAATTCTGATGGACTGGCCCGTAAGCACCCAGGTGATTGTAATACAGCCTGGGCTGGGACCTCTGGTCTTAAGGAAGTTTGAGGGGCACTGAGGGCCAGGCGCCAAGTACTTTAACTTTCATTCCCTGAAAGTTATTATGAGGATTATGGCTTTACCTTCATTTTACAAGGTAGGAAACAGACTCAGTTAAAACGCTCGTCTGAACCTCACACAGGAAGTGGTGGAACTGAGACTACTCGAGGTTCCCCAGACTTTTGCTCAAACCTCCCACCTGCACATCTCCCCCCAACACACGAGAGAGTTCCACAGAGAGCTGTATAGAAAACATGCAAGGGTGAGGGATTTGGTACCTTCTTCTATCGTACTGACTTGCCCGAGCCTCTTTTCAGGTCGACACTTTTCCTCCTTGGGCTGATTTTTGTTTAAGTATGTATACAGTTGCTTCCTGTCTGTGGCTCTGAAGCTGTGAGATAGGGGCCGGCTTTTGTTCATGATGCTTTGGTTTATTTTGATGTGTGGTCAGGAATTCACTGGGCCAATAGAACAAGAGGCTGGGGAGCTTCTCCCAGCCGATGAAGTTCATAGGTGTGCGGAACTATTTAGAGCGGTGGACTGCCATCTTGGCTGCACATTGGAATCACCGAGGGGAGTTTAAAAAAATTCTGTTGCCCGGGCCATACCCCCAGACCGTTAACATCAGAATTGACACAGATAGGACCCTGATGTCAGTATTTTTTGTGAGTGGAAAGTTACTGTTGAGATTCTACAACAGGGTACTGAGGAGAGATCTAACTAGATTAAACTCTTCTGATTGAATACAATTGGTAACCAATACCTCAGGTATTAATTCTGTCTGTGTTGCTTGTAAACCCTTCTGCTGTCCCCGGCCCCACCTCCCCAACCTCATTAATGATGAAATCAAATCTTTGAGACCAGTGAAAAAGGAAGATCCCAGGAACAATGGCTGGGGAGTCTTCTGTAGAGATTTGCTGGGAGAGGCTTATTGTCTGCTTTGTGTCCTTAGCTCAGTGTTCTTAGCCCAGTGCCCTTAGCTCAGTGCAGACTGAGGGATGAGGACACTCAGAACCTTTTATCCTAGGGCCATTCCCCATATTGAGATGACTGACTTTTGAAAGGGTGGGCTCCGGAAAGGTTCAGAGCTTTCTTTGTCTATTCTGGAGTCTCAGCCTGGATCCAGATGGTTTCTGCCTTTATCTCTTAGTGATTCAGGTGGAGGTGTGGTAAAGATAAATGGTCTTTGGAGGAAGATAATTGGAGTCTTTGAGCGCATTCTCAAATAATCATAGTGTGAGTCTTTCGTGTTGGAGTGTCTGAGCCAGCGACCGTGCCGAGTGCTCTGTGGCATCGTCCCTCACGGCCGTCCTGAGAAGGGCAGTGCTGTTGTCCCTGTTGGATAGACGGGACAGGACTCAGATGACTCGCCCAGGCTCCCACAGCTGGTCAATCAAATGGAAGGGCTGCGCCCTTAAATTCAGGTCTGGCTTCCAAACCCAAGCCCTTAGCCACATTTTGCCTCCCATCTTTTTCCAAAGCTTTTTTTGTACTTGATAAAGAAGGGAGGGTAGGGCACGCCTTTCTCAATGTGTATGTTCCAGTGCTTTATATTTCAAGCATGAATGTCGATAAAAATCACGTGCTCAAGGCCAGACAGGACTTGCCCACGTCCTTGCTCTGTCACGGACCCACCTCCGGTACCAGTGCACTTTGGGAAGTGACCCGACTTCTCTGGGACGTGCCTGCTATCCTAATCTACTAGCTGGGAATAACAGTAGCTGTGTTCCAGCATTGTTTGGATTTTAAATGTTGTATGTGGTGGTAGAGATGAAAACTGGTACCTACTGGGGGGAGGGCGGGCGGAGCGTGGAAGGGCTTTCTGGAACCAGGAAAATATTCTCTATTTTGAACCGAGTGGTGGCTACACGGATGCATATACTGACCCAGACTCCACAAACCGCACACTTAAAATATACTTTATGCAAATTAACTTTAAAAAGGTATTGGAAAGTAAAAGTACATTGAAGTATACTTTGACTTTTTTGTTTCTTAGGTGCGTTACAAAATGCTAGACCATTTCCCAAAACACATTATTTTTGTGTGAATTTAGATCTGAAAGGGTGCTTTAAAAAATATTACCTTTTTGGAGCAATTTTCCCTAAATGAAAAAAACCCCCAAACCCCACAGCTGTAGGCCTTCACCCTCCTCCCTCCCCTTCCCCTAGGTCTTCAAAGTTGTGAGAAACTCTCTCTTCTCCCCAGCTACTTCTATCATCCTGTGGCAGAGTATTTCTGGGGGTAAGTGTTGGTGATAACCTTTAGTGTAGGGTTTCTGGGGACTGATTTCAAAGGAAAACTGGAAGGGAGGGGTCACTGCTTTCTCTTTACCTCTTTATTTGTGGCATTAGGCTGTAGAGACCCCAGGTGATGAAGCAAGAACACTTTCTTGAGAAAACACTTTTCTTTCCGGGAGCCCATTCTTCTGTGCCATTCTGCAGGGCCCCAATAGGAGTCGCCCAATGGGTGATTTCCAGGCTGCTCTTTTGGATGGATGGAGGTCGAGAGGGTTGGTTGGCCCTTGCCTCTGCTATTACCGGTCAATGGACAGCAGGTTGCCATTCATTGTTAGTCACTTTTCCCATTGAAAAAAAACAAAACAAAACAGTTGTTTTTCCCATTATAAATGAAATACACGTTAATTGCGGGAGATCTGGAAAAGATAGAAAGGCATAAAGAATCTAAACAACTAAAAAGAATCTTTTTCAGGATCAGGGTATTTTCTAAAGCTTTGCCCTGTCAGTCCCCCCAGAGGCATGCCTGTAGTCCAGGTGGGGTGTATTTCCTTGTGGCAATGAGGGGGAACCACCGAGCATCTCAGAAAGAGGATTGGGGCTTGCCTTGGGTGATTGCGGGGAAGGATTCAGGGAAGTGGGGCTTTGCTCTGTGTTGAATGCTGTCAGGAAGGAGGGTTAATTCTTGGGTCAGGTCTCTAATTCCTGCTTTAAAGGTGGGGACGAATGGAATGGGGCTAGAGCTCTAACTGGTAAAGAAACAACAGTGATGGGGCACCTGGGTGGCTCAGTGGGTTAAAGCCTCTGCCTTCGGCTCAGGTCATGATCTCAGGGTCTTGGGATCAAGCCCTGCATCAGGCTCTCTGCTCGGCAGGGAGCCTGCTTCCCCCTCTCTCTGCCTGCCTTTCTGCCTACTTGTGATCTCTCTCCTCTCTGTCAAATAAATAAATAAAATCTTAAAAAAAAAAAAAGAAAAGAAACAGTTGTCAGTCACATTGGTCGGGATATGGCGAAGCTTGGTTACTTTTTCTGTTTCGGGCAATGTTCAGGTTTTTGTCCGTGTTCAGACATAATTATGGAGTAGTCTCGTTTGTGAGTTGACCCATCAGCCACTGAGTGGCCTTGTCAGATGGTGACATGCCATATGAATCGTTCCTGTTCGGTGGAAACATCAAGGCCCAGAGATGAGTGGTGGCCCAGGTCCTGGCTGTCAGGGGCCACTTCCCCTGGGCTGTGCCCGAGTCATAAAGATTCAGCCCCGCTCTCAGACATCTTTTCCAACCATAGACTCTTAACTGTCAAGGAAATGATCTTGTTGAGTACACGTCCACCAGATACTAGTCTCCTGCCATAGGCCTGCTTAAGACACGGTATGTCCGTTTCTTTGAGAGGGACACGAGCTGGCAGTGCCATTAAGGAGACCGTCATCCGATCTTGTTCGGGGAAGCGCTAGTACAGGAAGTCTCTAATTTTGCAATAACTTGCTACCAAGGGTTCCTAATGTCTGTCCTGTAATCCTGAGAAACACTCCCTCCCCCCGCCCGCCGACAGGAAGGATTAGGAGTGGGAGTTGGGATCGCACTCAATTCATAAAAGCTGATTTCATCTGCAGTTCAGGGGTTGAGTGGCGCGTGACGATAAGGAAACTGAGAGAGACCTGGGCAGTGCCGGAGGCCGCTTAGGATGCATCCAGGGTGTTGGCTTATGTGGGGAACAGGCGGAAAGGAAGTTGTCAGGACACAAGAGTCACTGGTAGACTTGTGCCCTCGGGGTCAGCAGGTGAGGTCAATATATGAGGCTATCTGGGTGGGGTTTGGGGCAGCCAGTACCCCAGCTCCCACCCGTTGTGGGAGTCTGGGGGCCCAGCTGGCCTCTGATTTTAAGAGAAGCCGGAAATCCAGGAGTTTTTTTTTGTGAACTCTGCCGTGTTGTCAACCTTGGGAGCCACTTTTAAGATTTAAATGCAATATAGACTTGGGCCAAGCAAAACCCATCTGGAGGCCAGACTCAGCCCGGAGGCCGCAAGAGGTAAAGCAGGCCCGGTGCCGTGACTCTCGTGACCCTGCGTCTTCTCCACCGGCAGGAAGAGATGTCAGGAGAAAGTGTGGTGAGCTCAGCGGTGCCAGCGGCTGCTACCCGCACCACTTCCTTCAAGGGCACGAGCCCCAGCTCCAAGTACGTGAAGCTGAACGTAGGCGGGGCGCTCTACTACACCACCATGCAGACGCTGACCAAGCAGGACACCATGCTGAAAGCCATGTTCAGCGGGCGCATGGAAGTGCTCACGGACAGCGAAGGTAAGCCCACCCTCCAGGCTCTGGGGCCGGGCTCATGGCCGGGGGCTTCGTCGGAGGCCAATGGCATGTGGGCGGTCGTCCCCCCAGCTACAGATTTCCGGCTGCGCTCGGTGCTCTCTCAGAGTGTGGGGAGCCTCGAGAATGAGCCCCCGGGAGACCAGGTCTGGTTTGGTTGTAAAGGAGGGTTTCCCTGAGGAAGTGACAGAGGAGCTGGAGTCACCTGGGCGGGCACTCAGAGTCTTGACTCAGTTGTCGGCTTGCCACGTGACTCTGAGAAAGTCCGGGCCGCAGCTCTGTGAAATGCTGGCTGGCGAGCCGCCCTGGTTGGTCCCCCGCCAGCTCTCCGCGATGATTCTGTGACTTCAGAGTGAAGCTCAAACGAGGGAGAGGCGTGACTGTTTTCTCGGACCCATGTCCTCCCTGGCTGGGGGCCTGACAGAGACTCAAGACCTGGACCTGAGTCACCCGTGTCGTGGCTGGCGATGCTAGCCACGGGACGTGGGTGCAGTGATGCGCACCTCGTGGGGCTGTCGGTGCGGAGCATTCCAGATATGCATATTCAGTCCGCGTTTTTCTTTCCTTTTTCTCATGGAAAGCCATGTTCGTGAAAGGCAAAGAATTCTTTGAAGTGATCTTACTACCCACCTGGAACAATCCAAGAGCGCTTGGCAAGGCGGACAGTCTTGCCTGGCTGGGTTGACGGGCAGGTCATGTGGGGTTTAAGGATGGCACCATCCTTCGCTTCTTTGGTCGGAGATTGCGTAAGACCTGGCCAGACGACAGCCTGGCTGGACCCTGCCGTACCTGTTTCTGAGGTTGGTTGCTGTGCTGATGCCCTTGCCTTCCCTGGGACATTGGTTCCTGGGAAGGTGGGCGAGTTTTGATACAGGTAGGTGGGATCGGGGACCTGAAGCTTGAGCTGTGTGTTTCTTAGGGAGTTTCCCTCAGTGTCCTAGAGAAGGCCGGGCCGTGGGGCTTGAGGTTCCGCTTCCCTGGGCTTCCTGGGAAACTCAGGTTTCTGGCCAAGCATCAGGTAAAGGAGGTTGGAGCCCCAGAGCTTCCTTCTGTGTCTCACCCGGAGAGCACAGAGCTTTTTATGAGTGGGAGGATCCCCTTTGTGGAGCCGCACCCAACATCGCCCGGGGAGTATTAGTAGAGACCGAGACAATAGCGGCCCAGCTGCAGAAGGAAACAGACCTTATCTGAGAACCCAGGGTTGCTGTAGCTTTTCTTCCGCCCGACCCAGTCTCTGGCGGGGTTCAGGAAAAGCGGCGGAGGCGCCTTGGAAGCGAAATCGGAGCCACATCTCCTTGAAAGCCCTCGCCTTGCTGGCCTGACGCCACGCCGAGGACAAGCCGGTCCTCAGGCTTGTCCGTCCCCCGGCGGGAGAGACACGGGGATGCTACCCGGGCTCCCGCTCGTGCTTCTGAACAGCTGCCTGAGGCTGCCCTGGCCCCAGTGCTTCCTGGATACCCCAGCACATCCGGGGGAAGCAGAGCTGTCCTTGGGGCACTCGGACCCCGGCAGTTCCCACCGGGCTCCACTAGAGCTCGAGCTCACGCAGCCCTCCACCTGCTGCGAAAAGCTCACCGTGCGACCTCTCTGTGTTTTTTACTCCTCAACCTCGCCCTTCCGGGGGCGGTACTGTTGATACCTTTCAATAAGTGAGAGGGCTTTTTCGGAAGCTATGGGACTTAAAAAAAATTAAAAAAATAAGAGCCACTGAGCTCGGGGCTTGCTGGCCCTTACTCCGGGCTGGCCTTGGTTCGCCGAGGGCCCAGCCCACAGGCCAGGTTGCCTTCTGGGTCAGCACCAGCCTTGTGTCTGGTCTTCCAGCCCCCGCCGAGACAGGCGGCGCCATCCCGTTGGCCCCTGGTGAGTGCCCGAGTGTCGGCCCGAGTGTACGCTGGGGTCTGCAGGTACCGCCCCGCATCTGGCCGCTGCAGCCAGGGCCTCAGGCAGGAAACCGGCAGCCGGAGTGGGGTTTGCCACCAGCGGGCCCAGACGGCAAGCGCAGCTCCTCGAGACGAGCAGGGGCAGGGCGTGTCCTGCTGGCTGAGGAATGGGGGGGGGGGGGCTCTGAGAGCACAGAACAGCAAGGTACTGAGCTGCTGGAAACCCCTCAAGGACGCCCGAGAAACCTGTTGCTCCCGAGAGAGGACCTGGGGCCCAGGGTGGGTGGCGGACTCCCTCTTGCGTTCCGTGCCCTCCTGCCAGTTGGTGATTTGTACCGCGCGCGTTCAGTTCCTAAACAGGGCGGTTTGCAGTGAATGGGTCTGGGCCCGGCTCTGGCCCGGGATAACGGTCACAGCTCCTGTGTATGTGGCCCTGGGCCGATTTAGACTCATTTGTCATTTACTGGTAATGGGACGGAGGGTGGGTGACTTTCTCTGAGCTTGTTTCCACTTTTCCAAGTCGTGAGGGGTAATGCTTTTCAGGGTCGTTAGGGGATTAGGTGAGGACATGAACATTGGAAAGCTCCAGCAGTCGGGAGACCGAGTCTGGGGGCCACTCACCCCCGCTGCGGCCTGCCTAGGTGGGGGATGTCCAGCCGGAGGGAGGAGCGCTGCGAGCGGCTGGAGAAGCAGGTCTTGGGGGGGGTGGGTAGCCCGCCTTGGCCTTGGGGGTGAGTGCTCTGCAGTTCTATCTTACCCCCAAAGGATGGATTTTCTAAGAAGGCCTTTCCCAGACTCCTCCCCAGAGAGGTGCGGTTCTCCCAGTACTGGCATTTTTACCTGATTCCTTGTCAATGTGGGTGGATGCGGCACTTTTCCTAACAAGAGTTCCGCCTCTGTACCCACCTGGAGTTGCATGTTTCATAATCCTGTTCCTTAGTGCACTGCTTCCCCCCCCCACTCCTCCCCCCACCGTGGTTTCTGGTCTCGCTGATGTTTCTGGAATGAGGGAGTATGTGAACCAGATTAAAGATGGGAATCATTAATCTTATCAGCACACATTCCCTTGAAAACCAGTGGGGAAATCAGTGTAGTACGTGGGAAAACCATAGTACTTGGGGGTTTCCCTGAGATCTTCATGCCTCCTGCCTAAATTAGAATGCACTCTTCTGTAAAATTCTGAATACGTTGAGAGCTTTTAAAATGTGCGTAATAAAACAAACTCCCTGGTGCCCCTGATGTGAAATGTTGGGGCCAAGGAGCAAATGGTGAAGAAAGAATTCTTGAGGCGTCTTTGGTGCAAAAAGGTGGTTTTTATTAAAGCACGAGGTCAAGGACAGGGCCCGTGAGCAGTCAGAGCCGCACTGAGGTCATGAGGAATGGCCGGTTATATACTTTCAAGTCGGGAGGTGGTTAAGGATAGCATTAGTCTCAGAGGAATTCAGGTTTCCAGTCAGGAAGTCAGATTTCCAGGACCTTACGGGGCTACCTGCTGTAGGGTAAGGTCATTTACTACTGTCTAGTAAAGCCTTAGTTGTGAGACCTTTCAGATGTATTTCAGTGGGCCTTATGCTCAGAGGATGATTGCCAACCTATATTTGGGGCAGGTAGCGATAAAGGAACTTCCCAAAGGGATTTTATATGTTAAAACTTTCAGGGTCCCAGAGATCAGGCTAATATCAAGCTGAGGTTGCTTTTTGCCCCTATCAAAGTAGTAATACAGAGGCAGTTGGGTTCCAGGAAGGTCACTCTGCCTGTCCAAGTCAACTTGTTGTCGATGGACTGCAAGTTCGAAGGAGACTTAATTTTTTCTACATTTCTTTTGCCTTTGTTCTCCACGTCACCCCCACTCAGACAAGGGGTAAAACATTACCTGGGTTGATGGGACCTCTCTTGACCTTTTTCATTTGCCTCTCTCCCTTCCGGAGGTAACCATTTGCCTGACCTTGGGGTCACGGATTTCTACCTCCATAGCACAGTGACTCAGCTGGGGGGCGAAAGCCTCATGCCTGGGTTCTCTCTGCCCGCCCCCCCCCCCCAAGAGCTAGACACACTGGGTGTTGGCACTTTGAGGAACTCTGCAGGGGATTCTAATGTGCATCCAGCTCTGTCGGGGAATTACTTTTGCTACACTGTTTCTGTCCCTGAATGATGTATTGTTGGTGTGTTTTCCAATATGTTATAGATGGTGTTACTTTGTAGGCTTTGCTTTCTTAGCAGTACCTTTGTTAGATGGAGCCTTGAGTAATATATAGCTCTGGTTCAGACATCGGGGCTAGTGTTCCTTTTGGGGAATATACTGTAGTTCGTGGTTCCGTATTCCCGTGAGGGTTGTGTGAGTCGCTTCCAGTGTTCACCATTTGGAATACTACCTTTTCTGAGCGCTCCCTGGCATGTGTGAGCGCCTCTCAGAGCTCCCCAACCTGCGCCACATCATGGCACACACGGAAAGTCGTATTTCTGTTTTGGTAAAAGAGAAAGCTGTGGACCCAGCCACCTCAGGGGCTGCAGCATTGAGACCTTACCCACCCCTGGGAGGTCTGTCCTGGAGTTGATTCCCAGGAGGGGAATCTGGGCTGCTAATGGTGGTTTGGTGATAGTTAGCTAGCGTGCTGACCTACGCTCCCCACGGCCCGCATTTGTGCCGACACTGGGCACAAACCTCTTAGTTATGGCCAGTCTGCTGCTTATGATCTGATACTCAGGTTTTGTTTAACCTTTCCTAGTTTCTAGCATGTCAAACGTATTTTTGTCATATCATTTAGCTGCCTGATTCCATCGTTTTTGTTTTTGTTTTTGCCTGATTGCATCTTATTTCCACATTTTCTCGTTTTCCTTTTTTTTTCTTACTGTTTTATGAAAGTATGCTGGATCCATTTCTTTGTGATTTTGTACATATTTTCTCCGAGTCTGACTTGTTACAGCTTTTCTAATGGTGGGGTTTTGTTTTGTTTTGTTGATATTTGAAAGTTTTTATGTTTTTTTTTTTTTACATGTAGGTCTTCAATCTCCCTCACCAGTGCCCAACGAGGGATGATTTTGACCTCCAGGGGACATTGGGCAATGTCCAGAGACCCTTCTGGTTGTCATAGTGTGGGGGTGGGGGAGTGCTCCTGGCATCTAGAGGGTGGTGGCCCAGATGCTGCTACACACCCCACAATGCAGAGGACAGTCCCTCCATGACAAAGGATTATCTGGTCCAAAATGTCAGTAGTGCTGAGGCTGAGAGGCCCGGCCCGCAGCTTCCCGGAATCTGAATTTGTAACAGGTACCTCAGGTGACTTACCGACAGGCAAGTTTGGGAACCACAGAAATAGAGTATAAGGGTTCTTACAATGCTAAGGAGAGGTCAGTGAAGTCCCCCGTCCCCCATTCCCTCCCCCACCCCCCCCACCATCTCCCGCCATCGCACTCCTGGAAGTGGGGGCAGGGAAAGGAGAGAGGAGAAGTTCGTGGGATGCTGGTGGGGCTGGGAGGAGGGGCAAGCCTTGTCGCCCAGTCCCCGGTCCCGAGAGAAGCCTTCTCCAGGGTACCCTGAAAGCCACTGGGACTCTCGTGAGGGCTGGGATGTGCCCCCTCTGGACACTGCTGCCGCTCTCTTCTCCAGTGATGATGACGAGATGCCGGAAGGGCTCATTGTCAAGACCTCATTTGTGTGCTGCCTGTAGGCCCATTGTGGTGCTGCACGTCTCCCGTGCATTCTCTCCTGGCGCCTTTGTGCCAGCCCTGAGGGGACCAGGTTTAGGAGAGGGAACTGGGGGACAGAGAGGTTTGGTGCAGCACCCATGTCATCCAGCAAGTAGGTAGCACGACTGGATTTCTAACTCAGGCCCTCGATCTTCACCGCTGGGCTGTGTTCTGTCTCCCAGGCCATTCCAGAGCCTCCGGGGCTGTGCCTGCCGTGCTCTGCAGCCTTGCGGGGTGGACCGCTGGGTGCCAGGCCGCCCTGACGGGTGCAGCCTTCTGCACTAGCCGCCGCGCTCCCCGGCAGCTGGACAGACGCCCCGCAAGCAAGGCGCTGCTGGACTTCCCTTTGCTTTTCTCCACGCTAGGCATTCGAGCTGTTTCAAAGGGGTGGATTCCGGCTTCGAAAGCAACTAAAATATTTTAAAATCAAAATGCTAATTGAAACCTCATGGCGAGCGCGGCCGGCTCCTTTGCCCTTATTTGTCCAAAGTATGATTCCTTCACCACAAGCATTTCCTGACGGCATTCTTGAGCTGGAGCCCAGTGTCACGGTCTGCGTATTCGTTTATGGAAACTCTGGACTGTCACTTGGATAATTGATTTCGGGGGCCTCCTGCTCGTTCAAAGCAGCTAAGTTGTCCATGCATCAAAGGCAGAAACGTGGACATTTTCTTCCCAGAGTTGCTGGGTTAAGTGGGTTGCCCTTTCTTTGACAACTGAGGCTCTGCTTGTCTTCTCAATTCTGGTGGAAGGAGCTTTCCCGTGAGTTTCTTACTTGCTTTTTTTGGTTTCGTCCTGCCTCCCTGACTTGGGAATGTCCCTAAACCTCTCTGAGGCTCTGTTGTCATGTGTGGACAGTGCAGGGGACTTAGCCTCGTCCAAAAGAGCTGTTGGGAACACACTATGGTCCTTCCACACCCTGTCCACTCATTGGCAGGGAAGCACTTGCTCCAGGGTTAGCAGAGAGGTTGCAGAATGCTGGCCTACAGGCCCACTGCAGCCTACAGATAGGTTTCCTTGCCCTGGAGTGCATTAATGACCTCTTGTTTTACCTTGTTTAAAAATTGGGAGGTTTCACGGAGAAACCTGCATTTCCAGCTTCTGGAATATCAGAGGCACATGCAGCCCTAGGCCCACATTCCTGCCTGGCTGTTCTTACCAGGAGTGAGAAGAGCCTTCCCATCTCCTGTCCCCAGGAGGCAGGGCACATGCTGTCTGGTCAGCATCTGAGCTGTATGCACGTCCATACTTCACCGGGATGAGGTCCAGCAGTCACTGTCAGGGTGATGTGATTTGCCACGCCCGTGAAGGCCTCTTCCTTCCTTGAAACGAGGGCTTGACTCCGGGCCACACGATTGCATTGTGTTTGCCACCCTTGGAATTACTCTTCCCACTATAGTCAGGAAACCATAGCGGTGAGGAAGTACCAAGTGAAAACCTCTGGAGGGACAAGAGCAGACCTTTAATAACCAAAGGTCCAAGAGCCACTGGCTGAGGAGTTTATGGGACAGGAGTATGGAAAGGCCTTCTTACAAAACTCTCCTAGGGATTGTTGCAAATACCAAATAAATACAGTGCCCTCTGACCCCGAGAGCATCCTGGCAGGGCTGGATTTGGGAAGGGGGCAGTGAGTGGGCTTGTGACTCTGGATATGAAAGAGGTGCTTTGCCGTTCATGGCTTTTGTGTCTCAGCCAGGCCTGGGGGTCTGCAGAGGACTCGGGGCAGGATGCCGGATGCCGTGGTGGTGAGAGTGGATGTGTGGGCCCCTTCTCCCAGACTGAGCAACGGTGGAGGAAAGTGGGGCATAAAATTACAGATGCCTGTTTCAACCTAACTGCCTTGTGCCTTGGTGTCCTCTCTCACTTGTAATGGGGGACAGGAGACCTGGGGAAGCCCCTTGCTGGGGTTGCCCTGCTGGCCTGCGGGAGGCGGGACTTCTCTACAACCTGGCTTCTTTCTAGAGCCTCCTGTCCTCTGTCGAGATATACCAGGTCTTCGCTTCATCCCTACCTCTCCTCTCCGTCCCTTCACTTCCCAGGCTTTAGCCTTGTTCTTCCTGCAAGTAACAACCCCCTGCCTCCCACCACCAGATATTTATATTTCGGAAGAGGAATCGTGAAAACCTGGGGATCCCTAGTGGAGGTATAGCAGGCCAGTCCCCAGATAGGAGAGGTCATCAAGAAGCTGAAGGGCTTGCCTTCCTGGCTCCCACCCCCAAGAGTGGCTCACGGGGCCCGGTTCTGGTCAGCAGTTGGCACATTTTCCCATAGCTAATGAGAGCAAGTTCCATCTCCCCGTGCCAGACTGAACTGCCTGAGTCAAGGTCTGTCTCCATCTGTTCACCGTCTTCTCTCCAGTCGCTGTCGAATAAGGTGCTTACTTGGGGGAGTTAAGGAAGGAACATCCCGAGGTGGTAGTGGTGAGTGCCAGGGATCCCCCTTGGGGGCCAGAGGCTGCAGTCTCTGCTTCCTTAGAAATGGCCCTTTTATTTGGAAATCTGAAAAAAAGCGTTGTGGAAAGAGGGAGAGTAGATATTTTTACCTCCGGCTGTCCCCCCATCGTTGAGGTGTGGTTATTTGGACCCATTTTATCCAAGTGTGGTGCGCTCTCGGGACGGCTAAGGCATGTCTGAGGACACGTTAGAAAGGTGCTTTTCGGCCCCAGCGGTCCTGGCATCCAAGAGAGCCTGAGACCAAGTGGGTCCGTGGCTGTGGTGTCTCCAGCCGGCGGGGCCTGCAGACCATAGCAGTGCTTCCCAGGCAGGCCAGCCCCGTGCTGACGGCCAGGCAGGGGGGGCTGCGGCCCCCGCTGTGGTCCTGCTCCTCCCTGGGAGGTGGAGAGACCCCATTTGTCCTCCACACCTTCCAGGAGACGAGCGCCCGTGTAACTAGGTACCCCGCCCCTTCCTCCTCCTTCCACTGCAGGCTGGATCCTTATTGACCGGTGTGGGAAACACTTTGGTACGATACTCAACTACCTTCGCGATGGCGCGGTCCCCTTGCCCGAGAGCCGTCGGGAGATTGAGGAGCTGCTGGCAGAAGCCAAGTACTACCTGGTCCAGGGCCTGGTGGAAGAATGCCAGGCAGCCTTACAAGTAGGTATCGCCCTTTTTCCCCATACAAGTGGGGAGGTACCAGGCCCACCTGCTTTCCTCATTTTCCTCCTCTACGAAATGGGGGCAGTTTGTTCCCCACTGAGATGCGAGAGTTCACAAATAAGCCAGGAGCTTCTCTTTCCTTTGGTCAGTGACCCCTTAGAGGCTTCCCTGTAATGCTTAGGCCCCCTAACTGCCCTCTGGCTTTTGGTTGCCGTGTGTTGGCTCATCTCATGTGTACACTGAAACCCTTCGGTATGGGGTATAAAACCTAATCGGTTTTCTGGATGCATCTCAGGACTTATTCTCATCCCACCAGTCCTTGTCTTGAGTCTCACATAACCTCTGCAGACTCAGACCCTCCTCACTCCTCAGGTGGACCTGGGGCAGGACCATTGGGATCAAGTCCGGTGATAGCAAAATCCCTATAAAACCAAAGCGCTCCTGGACATAGCCAGCAGCCATTTATTTCAAGCAAGGTTCCAACATGGCAGAGAATCATGAGTCCCTTCCGGTTTTTATAGGAATTGGATCTGCACATAGGAGGCTCTTGTTTGTGGCTCCGTCAGGCCACATGTTTGGCCCTCCACTGGAGCAGTACCCTTACTGCCTAGCTCCTTGACGAACTGTTATGTCCACATACCACCTGTACCCTGAGAGTCTGAACTCATTGTAAATCTGACTGTTTGCTATAGCCTTCACTGTAGTATTTTTATTTTTTTGTTGTTTATTTTTGTTTGTTGAAGTAATGTATGTACATCATACTCTTCTGTTTTGTTTTTTTTTTTAAGATTGTATTTATTTATTTGAGGGGGCAGGTGGGGGGGGAGGGAGAATCTCAAGCCGACTCCACGCTGAGTGCAAAGTCCGATGTGGTCTCGATCTTACATCCCTGAGGTCTTGATCTGAGTTGAAATCAAGAGTTGGACACTTAACTGACGAAGCCATCCAGGCACCCCTCCTCTGTTAATTCTTTCAACAGTTGTTTACTTTCATATTTCTTATACTGCTATTTATTGACATTTCAGTTTTCAACATTATCCACTGGTGTATAGAAAATAAAAGTTTGGCTCATGCAGTACCACCATCCCCAACCACTACCAAACATGTACACATGTTCTTTCTCTTTTCCCAATATAGTGTTGATCACAGCTTTGGTTAAATCAGTATTCAGAGTTTACGCTGTGATGTCTTAATATTGTTAACAGTTGAGTCACAAAGTATACAGTGAAAATTTTCTTTATTGTGCAACTTCTTAGTTTCCTAGAGTTAGTGATTGCCTCATTGTTTTGTCTGCTTGGTTTTCTTTTTTTTTTTCTTCTTTTATTTTTTCAGTGTTTTAAGATTCATTGTTTATGTGCCTGGACACCCAGTGCTCCATGCAATACGTGCCCTCCTCAATACCCACCACCAGGCTCACCCGTTCCCCAACCCCTCTGCTTGGTTTTCGAAGTGCATCGTTCTACTTTATTCTTAAGTGGTCAGAAAGGGCAATCTCTTACTGGTGTTCAGACACACTAGTGAATCTTGGTTTCTTCTTTGTGTTAGAGACAAACTCTCTGGGTTCCCATTCTGTGGTTTCTCTTAGTCTAAGATTGAACCTCCAGGACTGACCTCCTCTCAGTTTCTGTTGCTTTTATCTTTCTGTTCAGTTTCTCAGAGGTTTTCTTCAGTTTTATCTTTTCAACCCTTTTGAACTTTTCATTTTTGCTATCATATTTCTAATTTACAAGAGCCTTTTCATGTTCTCTGAGTTTTCTTTTTCTACACAACGCTGCTCTTGTTTCATCGGATTCAGTATCTGTTCTCCTCTGTCTTGAAGTTTTCTTTCTGCTGCCATTGTCATGACTCGTTCCCTTTTCCTCTTTATTTTGGTTTCAGTCTCATGTTGAGAGGCTTTCCACATGGAATCTGATGATCTTCTGTCAAAGTTTAAGAGTGAGGTTCTGAAAAGCTATATGTACGTGGGTAAGCCTTGTTGTCCAGTGGGCTTTAGTGGTAGATGATAAGTCAGTGGGCACCCCCCAGTGTCAGAATCTGTAGGCCTTTTCCTGGGCAGATCAGATCCCTGTGGAGGAATCCTCCACTCTCTTGCTTGGTAGAGATAAATCTGACTGGCTACCTTCTGGGATCTGAAAAGGAGAAGGAGCTGCCCCCCCCCCCCCCAGCGTGTGGACCATCCGCTTAATCCCCTTCTTTTCGGAAGAGCAGCTGAGCTCTGTCATCTGTACAAACTGCTCTAGGAAAATAGACCTTTCTTCTGCCAGGGGAAGGGGATCCACGTGGCAGGGCCGGGTCTCACTGGTGCTTCTGCTGGTGGGCTAGTGGTGGGCTAGCAGTCCTCTGCCCTTGCCCTCTGCCCACCAGCCTTCAGAACTGCTCTTTGAAAACCTCCAGGATACTTTGCCATCTGGGGACTCAAGTTGTGGCTCTCTCTTGCCCATCAGTCATCCCTCATCTGCTTCCCAGCCTCGGATTTTTGACATCTCTGTAAACCTCCTTTCTCCCATTCTTTTTCTCCTAATGGTTTTCAAGTTCTTCTACAGTTGTTGCGGTGGCGTGCTTCGATACAATCCTATCTCATCTGCCATGTTTAGAGTTTATTTTTAAGGGACTCCCTGAGCTGTGTCATCGTTGTTGGCATTTACTGAGCACCCTGGCCAAAGAGCTGACTTAGTGGAGAACTCGACTCTTGGCCGTCCCCTACCCGAATTCACCAGTGGTATGAATCCTCCTCTCCTCCCAGCGCCGGCGGCCCTATCCTCCCTTGCCAGAGCCCTGTCTCTGCCCAGCAGGCCGGCTTAAATGATCCGAGGCTGGGCAGGCCTCCTAGGGCTGAAAGCGCGTTTTGTTCCGGCAGAACAAAGACACTTACGAGCCTTTCTGCAAAGTTCCTGTCATCACCTCATCCAAGGAAGAGCAGAAACTTATAGCGACTTCAAATAAGGTATGTTGGAGGAACCATTGTGGCCTTTCTTTAGCTATCCAAATGATGAGTACGGTTTGAAAGAGAAACCCGTGCCGGAGCGCGGCCTGAGCGGGGCTGAAGAATGGAAACCTGCAGTCCATCTGGTGTCGACCTCTCGCCCCCAGCCGTGGGTCCCACGGTCTCCCTGTCCACCCCCGCCCGCCCCCTCCCCACGTCTGCCAGCTATGCCCAGCCGCCTCCCTTGACCCGGTGGCAGGGCCCAGCCCCGTGGGAAGCCCACAGCCCACGGTACCTCCACCCCCAAGTGACTCTTTTCTTTCTTTTCTATGCCCACCGTCAGCCAGCCGTGAAGCTGCTCTACAACCGGAGTAACAACAAATACTCGTACACCAGGTAATGTGCAACGGGAAGAGCCACCCACATTTGCTAGGAGAGCTTTGCTTGCACGGGCCTGGCCCGGCTCCTCCTCTTCTCCAGTGAGGACGGCCCTCTGCTCCTCAAGGATGTCCGGGAGGCAGGTGATAGATATGAGATGGAATTCACACATACCATGAAGGCTGCCCTTTTAAAGTATAGCATTTGGTGGGTTTTATACTATTTCCAGAGCTGTCCAGCCATCACCACGTGCCTACTTGGTGAACATCTTCATTGCCTCCAAAGAAACCCATCAGCGGTCACTGTTCATTCCTCCCCCAGCGCCTACCCCCTGCCCCCCGACCTTTGGTAAATACTGCTCTCTGCCTCCTGGACACTGCATATGAATGGAACCCTACAGTCCGCGGCCTTTTGCGACTGGCTTCTTTCGCTTAGCATCATGTTGTCAGGGTTCATCCTTGGTATGGCGTGTATATTAATACCTCGTCCCTTTTAGGGCTGAATCATAGCCCATCGTGTGGCTCTTCACTACATTTTATTGATCCACTCATTACTGGAGGCACAGTCAGGGGTGTTTCCATATTGGGGCCATTGTGCATACTGCTGTGAACATCCATATGGATGTTTATTTACAATAAAAATGAAGGTTTTTATTTCTCTTGGGGGTACCTAGAAGTGGAATTGGTGGGTGCAATGGTAATTCTAGGTTTCATTAGACCTGCCAAACCGTTTTCCCAAAGCAGCTGCACCATTTTAATCCCACCAGCAACATATACAGGATTCTAGAATGTCTTCTGGCCCTTGGAACCATGTGGTTTCAGCTGTAGGGGGTCTAATGAGGTTCCTCAAGACCCATAAATGGACCCAAGATGAAAAGTCTCCCTTGGGCATTTGTATTCTGCCACCCTTGGGGCTCGCGGGGCTCCCTCCACACTCTGACCTGATCCCTGTGCCCACAGGCCCCGAGTTGCTCCCGGTTCTTCCCTGGCCGCGGCACAGCGGCCGGCTGACCTAGCCTGGGGTGTGGAGACACTCACGTGCAGTTAGAACCAGCCAGTGCTTACCTCCTCAAATGCTCTTTTGCAGCAATTCTGATGACAATATGTTGAAAAACATTGAGCTCTTTGATAAGCTCTCTCTGCGCTTTAATGGAAGGGTCCTGTTCATAAAGGACGTCATCGGGGATGAAATCTGCTGCTGGTCCTTTTACGGGCAGGGCCGTAAGATTGCCGAGGTCTGCTGCACCTCCATTGTCTACGCCACTGAGAAGAAGCAGACCAAGGTAAGAGCTCCTGGGGCGCAGTTCTGGGTGGCTAGTCTGCAATCCGTACTGGTACCGCTCCCCTTTCCCCTGGAGCAAAACAGACCTAAAGAGGGAAAGGCTTCAAACGTGCTTTCCTTGACGCATGACTGCTCATTGTGAAAATACTCATTGTCTCTGGGGCCCCGGAGAGAGTCACATGTAGGTCTTAGAGAAACAGAATGGCATCTTCCCTTCCGACCTTTAGCATGCACCTCAGTGTCTTGCCGTAAATGCTGATTCAGAGCGGCGTCTGGCGGGCTCCGTCGGTGGAGTGTGCGACTCCTGACCTCTGGGTCGTGAGTTTACTCTGTAGAGGTGGGTGGTGTAGAGGTTACTTAAAAATAAGACCATAAAGAAAAAAAGGAGGGGGAGCATCTGGGTGGCTCAGTCATTAAGCGTCTGCCTTTGGCTCAGGTCCTGATCAGGGTCCTGGGATGGAGCCCCACATCGGGCTCCCTGCTCGGCGGGAAGCCTGCTTCTCCCTCTCCCTCGCCCACTCCCCCTGCTTGTGTTCCCTCTCTCACTGTGTCTCTCTGTCAAATAAATAGGTAAAATCTTTAAAAAAGCGGATTCAGATGTATCCTCATACCGCTGTCACCACGCCACCTGCATTATCTCCTATCAGTGACGGGACATGGCCTGTGCTCATGCTCCACGGACCACCTTTCCCCGCCCGCGTGGTGCCATCCCATCTCAGTCATCAGAGGAGCCATGCTGCCTTTAAGCTTGACCTTGGCTTTTGAGTCATGACCTACAACTTAACTGCCATCTCTCTGCCCTCCACCTTCACAGGCCTGCCGGGCGCTCGTTAGCTCCCAGGCTTGCTGGCTTCCTTCTGAGCACATGACTTCCTGGCAGAGCTGGACTCTGGATGCACTTCTGTGTCCTCTTCTCCAAACCAACAGGCTTGCCCTCTGTCACTGTGCCAGTCTGCAAAAGCTAGAGCGTGCCACAAGGTGCTGTTGGAGACCTGGTCCGCTCTTAATTGACCTTCACTCGTTTCAGGTCTTCTGCTTGCTTGACCTTCTTGGGCCATGCAGCTTGGTTTTCTTCCTCTTTTTAGAAAAAATCCTCTGATAACACTGTCTCTTCCTTCTGAACTGTGCTAAGGGAACCCTGATGACCAGGGACATGCGGAGGGTCTGCGGAGCGGGTTTTCACGCTCAGATCTGTCAGGCCTCTGTCATCACCGTGGCTCTAGGAGCACACAGTTCTCTGTGATTCTAGAACTGGCCTCAGAAGAAAAGGCAAATGAGCGAAAATGAGACCACAAAGTAGAAACCGGAGTCCTGAGCATTTTTTTTAAAAGACTTTTAAAGCATTTCATCATTGGTATTTAGAATAAATCCCAAAAAATACGTATTGGTTTAAGAGAGCCAAGAAGGGCAAAACCCTGAGGCTCCTTTTTCTTTCAAAGATCACAGGGAGACCAGAATCGCTTTCCTCCCTTTACCACCTTAGCAAGATGCACACCTCTGTTCTCCTGTGAACTTTCTTGGGGGCTACAAACTCCACCTGTAACTAGCTTCCCTGTCTTGTCAGTTTGGTTTTGTGATATGCACGGGTTGTCTTTGTCCTTGGAGAGTAACAGGATAATCATCCTATTGATTAAGCTTTAAAATACCGGCTCTGCAGTTTCAAGGTTTAACAGGGAGCAAAGGGTTCAGAGACCACGTGATCGGATCCCAGCCATTTGTAGATTAGTCCCCCAGGTTCCAGAGCAAGCCTGTGCTTGCGTTTTTGAAACTGGCTAGAGGCAGGGCCCAGGGTGGCAGGCCAGGGCCCCTAGCCACGGCTCCCAGGAGCAGGTGCCTTCTCCTGGCCCACTTGTGTTTCATTGTTTCAGGTAACTGGGTGGATGTCCCTGTTGGGGTTTTTTGTATCGCGGTCTTTCTTGGTGCAGCATTCCAGGTGCTCTGCTAGTTCTTTTCATCACTTAACTGTCTTCTGTTGGGTAAGCTGGAGAGGTTATGGCTTGCTGAAAGTGAGGCTTAAGTAGAGAACGTAATATACGTCCATTTGGTGCTTGCTTCTGACTCACCAGGGACTCGGTGAGAATAGAGCACAGAACCGCGCCCTTTACTGGTCTGTTTTTCTGTTTCTCTTCAGATTGTATCACTACTGTTGCTCAGTCTTCAAGTCCCCGGCCTCTCCTCTGTCATCTCCGTCATGGCGTTGAACCCTGCCAGTGAATTGGGGCTTTTTTTTGTTTGTTTTGGTGTTGCTCTTGGTTACCGTTTTTCAGCGGGACAGTTTTCATTTCTTTCTTCAATGTTCTGTCTCCTTGCTGAGACTTCCTGTGTGTGTTTTTGCTGCAAGAAAGTTTGCCCTTTCTTCTCATGACATTTTTATAATAGCTGCTTTCAGGTCTCTGTCAGATAATTCCGGCATCTCGTATCATCACTTGGACTTGGCATCGGTATCTGCTGATTACGTTTTCTCTCGAGAGTCGAGATTTTTCTGGTTCTTCACTATGCCAGGAACTTTGGAATTGTATCCTGGATATTCCGAATGTTACAGAACCCTAGGTCTTGCTTAAATCCTGACGAGAACGTTGGCGCTTGGTTTGCTTGTAGCACACAGCGGACCCAGTTGGGTTCAGGCCACAAGTTCCAGCCAGCTGTGGGCCACAGTGCCAGTGCCAGGTCAGGCTTCAAAGCCTTCGGATCTGGGCCGCAGTGAGGGCAGGGCTCTGTCCCATTGTTCAGGCCTGTGCGGGTTGTTGAGGGACAGGTTGACTGCTGAGCTCAAGCCCAGGAGTTCATGGACAACCTCAAGAAGCTGCTTTCCCAAGCATCCGGCCTTCACCATCTTTCGGTGTTTCCTGCTTCCCTGGGGCTCCCCTTTTCGGTCACCGGGCCAGCGAGCGGGGACTTCGGGTTCCTGCTCTGTCACGCATTGCCTGTGGCTTGATCCGCACTTGAGTCCAGCGGCACGAAGAAGGGAGAGAAGACCAGCAGGGATTCACTCCACCCTGATGAGACCACAGCTCCCCTCATCAGGAAGAAGCGTTCCCCTTCACAGTTTTGACTCCCCCAGGCCCCGGACATTGCTCCCACAAGATTTTTGGGGAGTGGGCGTGCCAAGAGAATGGAGAAAAGACAAAGGAAAACGGGAACACTCTCTAGGTGTTGGAGACTCCGGTGCCCCCCAGAGCGCTCCGTGCCAGCGCTCATTCCGGGGTTGCAGGCTGCACTGACCTCCCTCTGGGCAGTAAACTCTGCCGATTCGGTGTTATTCCAAACCCTGGTCTTTTCCCCGCCCCGTCTGCACAGTTTACGTGTCTCAGTCCTCAGCCGCTGCATGCTCCCTCTCCTGGTTTTGTGGCCGCAGTGGGAAGGATAGAGGAGAGTGTGCTGCCTCCATTTCTCTGGGAACCTCAGAATGCTGCCCTTGAAAGCAAAGTCTCTACTCTGTGGATCAGGTGCCTGGGGCCCACTTGGGCAGCCTCCCTCCGGTTCCCAGTGTCTTGACCCTGAAGGGCAAGCGGCTGACAGAGAGCTTTACCAAGCAGGAGGGGTCATGTCCTTTTCAGCTGGTCCCTGTTCAAAAAAATGAGTGTGGAGCAGCTCCAAGGGTGCAGATCTTTCCTTAGTAGAAAGCCATTGGAAATGGTTAATTGGATTGTTACATTGTTGGGAGATCCTTTCACAGCAGGAAGTACAAGTTAGGGGAAGCAAAAGGTGAGAGGACTGTGTGATGGGTCACCTTTGGTGCATTTTATTTTATTTTTATTTTATTTTATTTTTTATTTTTTTTAAGATTTTTTTTTTTAATTTATTTATTAGAGAGCGAGAGACTGGGAATGAGAGGGGAGAAAGTCAGAGGGAGAAGCAGACTTCCCGCAGAGCCGGGAGTCCGATATGGGACTCGATCCTGGGACTCCAGGATCATGACCTGAGCCAAAGGCAGTTGCTCAACCAACTGAGCCACCCAGGCGCCCACCTTTGGTGCATTTTAAAATGTGGGAATATAGAGGGGTACGATCCTACCTTTACATGCACTGTATCCCTTTTGTTACTTGTGTAAGCACCACATGTAAGTATTGCCTATTGAAAATAAGAGCTACCGGGAAACTGATAACGGCAGTCTCAGAAGGAATCCCAGGGGCCTGACTGAGCCGGCGTCTCTGCCCGGAAGTAGCAGGTGGCAGAGGAGGCGGGGGGGGGGGGGGGGGGGGATGCTAACATCCCTGCCTTGTGTGTTGTGGGAATGCAGGTGGAGTTCCCAGAGGCCCGGATTTATGAGGAGACCCTCAACATTCTGTTGTACGAGGCCCAGGACGGCCGAGGACCTGACAACGCGCTCCTGGAGGCCACCGGCGGGGCAGCGGGCCGTTCCCACCACCTGGACGAAGATGAGGAGCGGGAACGGGAGCGGATCGAGCGCGTGCGGCGGATCCACATCAAGCGCCCGGACGACCGGGCCCACCTGCACCAGTGAGCCCGCCGGCCGGCCGCCCCCTCCTCCCTCCGCCTCCTCCCTCCTCCCCTGCTCTTCACTCCGATTCCCGCGGGCTCCTGGGCACCGTCCACGTCCCCCGAGTCCGGAGATCCGTTTCTGTAACAAGCCAGATGATTATTTTGATACTTCTCGACCGGGTGACTGTCTTTCCCCAGGTGAATGCACCCCTGTTCTTGAGCGGGCTGTGTCCAAGGTCTCCCCCTTCCATGGGGATCTCAGAATCCTTGGAGCCAGGCTCTCTTGGCTCTGAGAACAGTATGAATGGGTATGAAGTGGACGTGAGAAATTTTGTTTGCAGTATTTATTTTGGTGGGTGCTGATTCCCTATTTGGGGGAATTTTGGGGGCGGCATTTCCTCGGGGTGCAGTCTGACCGCTCCAAGAGGGACCCTGCAGTTGGTGGCCACCAGAGGTTTCTCTGAGCTACCTGTTTCATGACCCCCCCCCCCCCAGGCCGGCATGCTGGCCGCGTCCCCTGCATCAGACCGGGCCGTCTCCGGGGCTCTGCCGGAAGTCTGTTCTGCCCCCGGGTTTCACCCCTCTATTACCGGCAGATGATTGCAGTCTGTGGCATGGAAGATAGGACTGATGGGCTTCGTGCCTCTGACTGTTCGAGCAGAGCTCTCGATGCCCGGCTCTGGCGGGGGAGGCCTGTCAGGATGCCACGTGCCTGTCTAAGGGCAGAGCCGACCCTGGCTAGGAGTGCACTGCTCTGTTCCTGGCTCCTTCCCCTGCCCCTTCCGCTTGTCCCCCCCGCCCCGTTGACCGACTCCGTCCTCGAAGGCCGCATGACCTGGTTACGGGCGGAGCTCACACATCGCCACCTCCCAGGCTCCTCGGCCTTCATTCCCTGTTAAGCTGGGCTTCCTGTCTCCAGTAGAAGCCCTGCCCTTTGCTTAGAACGTGGCCGTGGCCCGGCGCCTGTCCCCGAGCCTGGCGTCCAGGCGGGGAGCCCATCCACACCAGCAGTCTCGGGGCAGCTCGCCTGCTGTAGATGCAGCCATCCCCCGGCGACTCCCTTTGTGTCTTTGCCTCTGAGTTTTACACGGTGTGCAGTGGCCACAGCGAGCGGAGTTAGAGGATGTGCAGCTCCTTTGGGGTCCAGTTAAGTGTTTGTGTTCGTGTTTAAGGGACGTGTGCGACTGTAGATGGGAGTGTGTGCTTGCGGGGCGCAGGGGGCCCGCGCTGGAGCCCGGCTGTCCGCTTGGTGCTCGTGTAGGGCGGTCGTTCTCGGTTACCTACCTCCCAGCCTCCTCTGCGCCTGTGAAGGGACAGGAGTGAGTGGTGACTAATGTGGCTGGTCGCGGCTAGACTAGGTAGAGTAGTTACAAGGAGATGTGAACGTGTGTGAGGCGATGGATTCGTTCGCTCTGTAAGGGAAATGTTACTGTTTTATACCAAAGGTATTAACGCGGGCAGCCTTTGACACAGTGTAGTCCAAAAAACGAGTTTCTATTTTGAAATGGTTTTTACAGCTTAGGCTTTGTACATACTGCCCTTGTGGGGACAGTTGTAGGCCTTTATTTTGTATTGAGCAGCAAGGCCGATAATAAAACTTTAAAACAATCTTGACTGAACCTAAAAAATCATGTGTGGGGGGTCAATGCCTTTTAAACTGTCACGTGGGGAACTTTCTATTAGGCCATTCAGGGTTTATTAAGTGCTGAGGAAGGGAGGGCTTAATTACTGTTTCGTAAATATTTTATATACCGTTTGAGTTTGAAACACCAACCCTGACGTTTGGGTTGACCTTTTTTAGCAAGTTGAAGTGAATGTCAGTACTGATGCTTTCTGTAGGAATGGAAAAGCCATCGTATGAATTGTTTTTTTTAAATCTCTCTGTGAAGAGTAAGTTTGTGGAACAATCGGGCTTCTACACCGTATGAGCTAATGTTTCTTGGCAGTCTTTACACTTGTCCTTAACTTTGTCCTTGTACTTTTGAGTCTTTGCCTCCCTGGGATCTGCACAGGCTCCTGAGACATTCCCTGGTAAATGGTCCCACCGTTAGGGGCGTAGCCGAGAGCTGCGAGTGTTGGCTGGTCCAAGCTCTGTTAGCGAATGTCCACAAGGAACTGATTTTTATGCTAGCATGAAGGGCAAACAAAGGCCCATGTTTATACTTAAGAACCATGGAAGTAAAACACTGGCCTGAGATTTGGTCAAGAGTTACGTTTTAATACATTGTAAGTGCTTACAGTTGAAATAGAACAGCTTTTTGAAAGAAGTCCTTGTTTGTGGCGCCTGGGGGCCTGTGCCCAAGACAATCCTGGAGTAGCCTCTCCTGTTGTCCCGCCCCGCCCCCCCCCCCGAACCCCGCAGTAGGTAGCAGATGAGCAGCGGTGCGGGGAGCCCATACTCTGCGTCGGGGGTTGGGGGGCGGGCCTCACCTGCTCGGGACCCACATGTCAGCAGCTCAGCCCCCCGTGGCTGTGCGCGCTCCCGAGGGCTCCACCCAGCGTGACGGTAGCACACCTCGGTGTCACTGACCTTTCTTTTTGTGCTATGAACAAAATGCTATAAATGTTAGAAGTAGTCACTGTGTTGTACAAGCATTTGTGGACGTGTGAAATAAAAGTTACATAATGCTCCTGTTTAACTGGGTTCCGGGCCTTTTCCGAAGCACCCAGCACAATCGCGCCCGGGTGGTGGGGTTCACAGCGAAGGGAGCAAGGCCTCTGTCCTCCAGCCATTCTGTTTTGTCACTTGAAGTCCCCGGGGAGGGCCCGGCGGGGTCATTGTTCTCCATGAAACACTGCCCGGCGGCTTAGGGGTAAAGCAGGGGAGCCAGCTGGGGCTGCTGCCGCTTTGACGCGAGGGAGGGGGGCCCGGACAGGGGCCACAGAAACACACCGCAGTCCTTAACGTTTCTGCTTCAGCTCCCCATCTGGAACCCAGTGCGCCTAAGTTCCATTTAGTTAACGCAAAATTCAAACCGTGCAGCTTTATCAAATTACAAGGACTCCCTCTCAGACCGTGTATACACTCCTTCATGGTCCCTCAGGGGCAGTTCGACAAAGGGAGATGATCTGCTGCCCACCCAGTGATGACTCGTTCAAGTGCCCATAGAGGGAAGGACCTGGTAGGGACACGGAAATCCATCCCTGCAGGTGACCTGAGGTTGGGCCGATGCCACTCCGTGTCTTCACTGATGCTCCTTTGCCTAAAGCCGCGGGGACCCCTTTCCTGGAAGGTGTAGCGCCCTGGCCAGCCTCCCGCTTGCTGGGGGCCTTCCTCAGCCGGAGCAGAGACGTCTGGCTCCGGGAGCGGTCAGGAGGACCTCGCGCGGGCCGACACCTCGGGAGAGCACCCACACTTAGGTTAGAGGCCCTTCACGACCCAGCAGTGCGCAGTGGCGGTGCGGACGAGCTTCGAGAAGCCAGCCCCACCTGCCACTGAGACAAAGGGCGTTGAGAAAAGGACTCACGGGGGCTGCGGAGCCGGTCAGGCAGACGAGCTGTGTGACTCCCAAGGCAAAACCATTGTTAAAGGTTACAGCCCGACGACAGCACGTAACCTGCAAAGTCACCTGACGGGTCACCTAAGATTTTAACTTCTCCCTGGTACGAAAGCCTTCTGGGTACTATCTCCCCCCAAAAAGACGGTTTCGTAGTTAAGAGGATGCGAACGTAAGTATGTACGAGACACCCCATATATTGATAGGCTGTTGGCTCATTCGTTTGTATCAGATAAGAATACAGGGTGCACCCACAAAATACCTCTGAAAGATGCAGCCCCCTCAGGTTTTCATCTGTCACTTCCTAGCAAAATGGGATCAAACTAAGCCCTGTGTATTATTTGCCAGTGAGGGCTGTGGGGACACCCGGCCCAGCACTATGAGACCAGGGGGGAGGACTGAGCACCGAGCACCCAGCCTGGACCTCACCAGACCGCAGTCAGCTCTGCTCTTCAGGCCTGACATGGTTTCCATCGCAAAGCGCTGGGCCACAGCCCACGCCGGTCCCATCACAGCATCTAGGGCCAAGACCCCGGCGCGGGTATTTCCAGAAGCTCGCCAAGAGATTCCAACGTGGGAGACACAACAAGGCCTCGGGCCTTGGTCCTCCAGTGAAAAGTTGGCTTCGACATTTAAAACCGAGAAGGATTTTACCGTCACCGTCCTGTTCACTACCAACTAGAAATGGGAGGTAAGCTTGCTTACTTCAAACCCTTTCATTCCCGAGTGTGAATGTGGCCTTGGGCATCAATACCGCCTGTTGTTTGGTTTTGATGTTTGGTTTTGATGTAGAATTGGTAATAGAGGGAGACCTGAAAATGCTCACATTTTACTCTACGTCCTCTGGTAAAACTCACCTCCCACCACAGCCACTCACCACGGTTAACTGGCCATTTTTATCTTTATAGATTTGTTCTTCCGGGCCTGTGTCAAAAACGATCGTGCCTTTTTTTCCAGGGCTGATATAAAACTGTAAACTGAAAACACAGCAAGTAATCAATTACTGACATTCAGGAAATTCACGTACGAGGCTTTACTAGCTTCGAGATCAAATTCCCGTTTGTATTATTACAGAGTTTTATTGCGTATTTGAGCCCTCAAAAGACAACCATTGCCACAACCGGAAAATTTACCCCATGTTTCCGTGGCTACTCCCAAATCAACTTGGCATATGTTCAGTTCTTCAGGGGGCCCGTCTGCCATCCGAAGAACCACCTACATGTGGTCCTGTTGAAACGCTTACGGGGTGGCCAGGGCTCCCATCGAGGGAGCACTCCCTCTCGCACAGAGGAATTTGCCCATCAGCCCACAGTGACCCACTAAGAGCAGCAGCAGCGGGGGAGTGGAGGGGTGCAGGCTGCCTGCAGGGGGTCCGGGAGCCTCCGGGAACCCCACACCGTCCCTGACCAACCAGCTGACACCGGGCCTGCTGCTCGGCCACCTTGTGCCCGTGAAACAGAAAACACAGCAGCACCTTCAGACTTGAGAGAGACTCGAGTAAGAGTGCCCTCTGTGCCTCAAAGTGTTACCCCCGGCCTCTCATCCGTGGTAAGCAGCCTGCTGCGCTGTGGCCCGCAGTGCTCGGACAGGCCTTGAGCAGGGAAAGGTGTGGCGGTCCTGGCCCCGAGGCCCACCTTTCACTGGTGGACGGCTTCCCCCCAGGGACGGAAGGCCCTCCCTGGAGAACAGGGCCACAAGCCCCCCCTGCTTGCCTAGGGGAACAGGGACAGCTAAAGAAACCACCTACCTTCCCTGAACGACATTCACAACGTTCCCCCTCTTCACCAGCATGACGAGCTTGGTGACTGCCTCGAAGACGTGCTCGCACTGCAAGATGGCATCCCCCTGAGGAGAGCACGTGGCAGTTTCAGTAGCGGAGGCCTCCCGGCGGGCAGCCTAGCCAGGCGGGGTTCCCGCCCCCGGCAGACAGCGCTGGCCGTCACTTACCTTCTGCTTGGGGTCCTCCGGCGAGACGTGAATGACCACGATGCCGTCGCTGAGGCTGCTCGTAGACACACCTGAGGACCGACCGCAGAGTTAGGGACCCGGAACTGGACAACTTGACCTTCATGCAGAAAAAAGATGCAGCCTACCTAGGGGCACGCCCCCCCATGCTCTGTGCCCCCTCGCTGGGCCCCGGAGGATGCAGAGCACACCCCAGCAGTCAGCCGTGCCAGGAGGCTGCGAAGGGCTGCGCTCGGACTAAAACGGGTCCTCGGAGAAGGTGACTGTCGTCCGACCCGGATACTCAGGGGAAGGGGCGGCCGCTGACATTTATGCCAGAAAAAAGCCCAGGGCAGCCCCAGGCTTTCTGGGCACCCTACACTTAAGTCTTCCAGCAGAGGGCGCCTCCCTCCCGGTGTCATCGTCTTCGTCCGTCCTTCCCCCCCGCCCCCCCCAGCCAAGTCAACTTCTCCCTGGTCTGAAGACCACCTGCTGCTCACCTTTGAGGGCTGAGTATTCTATTTTCTGCTTGATTTTGGCAAGCTCCACCACGTAAGCTGCCTTCTGCGTCAGGAGCAGTTGGCGCTGCCGGGCCCTGAAGCCTTTCCTGTCATATTTGATGACCGGGATGCCGTACTGCAAGGAAGGCAAGGTGACTCTGTGGGGGGACCGGGTGGAGGAAGGAGTTCCTCGTCCCTCCAGCCTGCAAAGGCCAGTTGCTTCAAGCACGCGGAGGGGGAGGGGACTCAGACTGGTATCACCACACAGCGCTTCCCACCATCGACCCCTTCGGCCTCTCACTACCTCACCATCCCCACTCACAGAAGGACAGAGGCACTAAGAGCTTCAGGGACCTGCCCCGATGGCACACAGCTAAGTGACTGTGTCCATGCTGGCTCCCTGCCACACTGCTTCTAATAGAGGGTGTTCAGTGATGAAGTTCACGGCCGCACTGCACTCGGTTTCACAGAAAACCAAACCCGTGCGGCGCCTGGGTGGCTCAACCGGTTGAGCGTCTGCCTTCAGCTCAGGTCATGATCCTGGGGTTCCGGAATCGAGTCCTGCCTGGGGCTCCCTGCTCAGCGGGGAGTCTGCTTCTCCCTCTCTTCTCTACCCTTCCCCCCTGCTCATGCTCTATCTCAAGATCTTTTTAAAAAGAAAACCAAACCCAGTTTCTAGGGTGACATAAGGACCAGATACCTAGTGGTCACGCGGGCCCCACAATCTTCATTAACACCCAGAGCATTACAGTCGAGCGCCCAGCCCACCCACGTGCACCCCTGCATTTCAGCGGGTTTTTTTCAGATGCCCTTTGTACAGAAAACAGACCCTGTTAAGGGAATCCTGCCTGACCCACAGACACGTTTCCTTACCTGGATTTTTTCATTGCTGATGAGTTGAAGTACTTTGGGATTAACGTCTCCTTCATCTGGGGAGGGAACCAGAACACAGCGAATCGTCACCAAGTACCGTCTTCATCCCGAAGCCACTGGTATCGGGCGGGTTCACGCCCCGCTGTGACCAGGGCCTTGGCAGTGTTCCGGACATGCCAAGGCGTCAGGCGTCTTCTTTTGACTTAAAATAGGAGAAGCGAGCACACAGATGGACAAATATACTTACCGATCCGGCTATCGGCAAAGGGCTGGCTTAAGACTTCTGCATAACCGTCTTTCTTTCCCCTAAAGAGTTCACTCGTAACCGCCTTTTGCTGCATCTGGTGACACAGAATTGGAAGGACAACGTGGTAACCGCGAGGGTCCTTGGGACCGAGGCCCCTTAGGTCCACAGGACGCCTTACTTTTCCTTGATAAGCTGTAGGAGCCTTGTGCTCCTTTGGCACAGAAATCACAACACATTCCAGGCTTTGGCCAAAATACCCTAAAAATTACACCGGCAGAGACCAGAGCTGACGCCTAAGGCCAGTCTCTTGCACGCTCTTCCCGGAAGTGGAAGTTTTAGAATTTCACAGAGCAGTTCCTTCTAGGTCTGAGATCCACAAACTATGACCCAAGGGCCAAACCTAGCCTGCTGCCCACTTTTTTTTTTTTTAACTTTTTGGGGTTTTTGGTTTGTGTGCTTTGCAGCACAGCTCTGCCATCCTTTCGTGCTGTGCCGGCAGAGGGGAGTGATTGGAACAGCGCTCATGGGGCCCGCAGACCCCAAGATGTTACCCTCCAGGGCTTTACGGGAAAAGTCCGCCAATCTGCAGGTAAGCATGAACCAAACCCTGCAGCCGAGAAGGGGTCCTGCGTTCTGGGCAGCATAGGGGACCCTCTGGGTCAGGTTCCCATGGCAGCACTGGGAGCTGCATTACTTGGGACAGCTGCCCTTGAACCAGGGCTCTGCGCCAAGTGGCCAGGGTGTGTTTAATTCTCAACACGCGTATGAGGCACAGGCCCAGTGTGTCCCTCGGCTCCCAGGTGAGATGGTGTGCGTGCGTCGGCCCCAGCCCCTCCCCCACCTGACCACCCGCCCATGCTCCCCTCCCTCCCCCCACGCCCCTACCAGAGCCTTCCTCTCGGCCGTGATCCCACAACAGTACTTCCGGACCAGGTTCCTTGTGCACATTTTCCTGAGCAGGTCAGACGCCTGTGTGGAGAACACACTTCTGTCCCGCCCGCCTCACTCACACCCGGTTCTTGGGCTGTGGCCACCAAGACAGAGGCTTTGAAGGCACAGTTGACTCCAGTCTCACGTAAAGTACAGCAGAAGGGGCACCGGGGTGGCTCAGTCGGTTGAGCGTCTTGCCTTCGGCTCAGGTCGTGATCCCAGGGCCCTGGGATCGAGCCCCGTGTTGGGCTCCCGGCTGAGGAAAGCCTGCTTCTCCCTCTCCCTCCGCCTGCTGCTCCCCATGCTTATGCTCTCTCTCTCTCAAAAATCCTTGTTTAAAAAAATTAAAGTACAGCATTAGTATTTTAAACTCCAAGAAGGCGGTCTTTTGCCAATCTTGTACTTCCTTTTCATTGTTGCTAAACTACTGGTTTTTTGTGCTTTTTTTTAAGATTTTATTTTTTTTGAGAGAGAGAGGGATAGCAAGAGAAGGAATGCAAGCAGGGGGAATGGGAGAGGGAGAAGCAGGCTTCCCGCTCAGCAGGGAGCCCGACGCAGGGCTCAACCCCAGGACACTGGGATTATGACCTGAGCCGAAGGCAGACGCTTAATGACTGAACCGCACAGGCGCCTTAAACTGCTGGTTCTTAAACTTGAATGTGTTTGAGTCATCCGAGGACCCGGCAAAAGAGAAAAGGACCCTTAGAGATGCTCAGTAGACCCAGGCTGGGACCTAGGGTCTCACAGTGGCCCCCACTGTGCTCTAGCCACAGGGTCCTCAGAACCCTCTTTTGAGAAATACTTTTCCAGGTGACAGTCGTTAAAAGTCATCGGGAAGGCTACATCAGGATAGGAACGACCCACAAATGCTCTGTGCAAACAGACTTCTGTTGGCTTTAGAGTATGAATTTAGAAGAGTGACATCTTGCATAACAGCCTTGCAAAAATAAGCACTTTGCTAAGGCAACCCTTGCCAGCCAAGGTAGGCGGCACGAAGACACAAAGGCTAAGGCTGTCAGTGCCCGAGTCACTTGCAACAGGAGTCCCCTATTTTTCAGTCCTCACATTTTCCAAGATGCCAGGAGGCCTCAGCCAGCTCTTGTCCAAGACACTCTTTGGGACATGATACCGAAGATTCAAGATGTAATTCTTCCGCACGAACACGATAAACTCCTCATTGTCGGGACAGAGGGCTTTGTTGCGGTGGATGAATCCCTTTATGAACCTAAAGAGGCAAGCGTTTCGTTAGCTCTCTGGCCCATTTCTGCACTGGGACCCTCTCCCCCTGTTGGATTTCAGAGGAGGCCAAAACAGCAGAGATTACTTTGGGCGCCAAGCAAGGTGACAGTCACATAGCCCACAGATCAATCTGCCCCAAAGATGCGTCGTTTCACCCACACCATTGTTTGTTTTGTTTTGAGCAGTTCGATTTCATTGCAAATGTCAACTGGCGTGGGAAGGCAGCTGACGCTTGTGACTTTTGAACTCAGAGAAACTAACAAGCATAGTGAATTGTGATCACTGTCAGATTAGGGAGCTCGGAGGAAAGCAATGGAGCTGAATCCCTAAGGCCTGGCATCCTGGCGGGAAGCTCAGCTTTTTGCACAAAACCCAAGAACTCAACCAAGATCCACGATCACCTTCTGCAGAGAACTTACTTCCTCACGGTCCGCACAGCCCACCTTCTCCTTCTGGCCGCCTTCCGAGCCAGGGCCCCTCGCCAGTGTGCTTCCAGTCTGATGGCTGAAAGAGTTCACTGCTGGCATTAGAAGGCGAGCACAATCACATTTAAATACAAAAGGCTTTTTTTCAGAACTGCTCAGCCCCACCCCCAAACATCTGGATGCCCATGGGGCCGCCCTGGGCCAGCCCCGCCCCCCCCCCCCATGGAAAGTTGCTGAGTGTCCCAAGTTCCTATCTGGGGGTGCTCCGAGCAACTCCAGCAGTGCTGCGAGAGGCTCCAAGGAGAGCCCCCAAATTGCGTTGAGGGGGTCAGTTTCCCCAGGTCGTCTTGAGGGGCGCCCGTTAGTCATGGGGCTACATTTGGTTGGTCTCATTCAGTGTGTGCTTTAGTTGTCTACACTTAAAAATTGGAATATATCAGTTGGGACACACTGAGATCTATGGCCTGTATCCCAATTTTTAAATGCTTTTTGTATTTTGTTCAGTATTTCAATTTTTAAAAAAATGTTTTCTGGGGCGCATGGGTGGCCCAGTTGGTTAAGTGTCCGACTCTCACTTTTAGCCTCAAGTCATGATCTCAAGGGTTGGGGGATTGAGCCCTGCGTCAGGCGCTGTGCTCGGTGTGGAATCTGCTTGAGATTCTCTCTCTCCCTGTCTCAAATAAATGGATGAATAAAATCCTTATTAAAAAATGCTTTTATTCCTTATAGCAGCACTGTTTCTGTTCCAAAAAGAAACCACTGCAACAACCCACACGTCCATCAACAGAATGGCTGGGCCGTGGTATACTCGTACGGCACAGGGGAAGTATGGCCCTCGGGCCGGATGTCTGCTTTTGTAAATAAAGTTTTATTGCATAGTCCAACAGGACTATGCCCATTTATGTACGTACTGCCAAAATACCTTCCCGCTACAACGTCAGATCTGAGTAGCCGTGACGGGGCCAGATGACCCACAAGACTAAAGGACCACCTGGCCTTGAAGAAAAAGTTTGCCAACATCTGACCTCGTGCGATCCTATGCAGCTATGAAAATAAACAACCGAATCTACACAACGTTGACTGGTTGAATTTCGGGAACAAAAATGTCCCTAAAAATACAAACGGCATAATTTTATGAAGTTCAAAACATGCCAGCCACTAACTATTATCGTTGAGTGATGCATCCAGAGATGGTAGAGCTTCCCAGAAAAGCGAGGGAAGGGTAAAGGCAAAATTCAGGAGAAGGGTGCGGGGACGGGGTCGAGAAGGGGCTGGAGCGCCAGAGGACAGGTTCGGGGGTACTCCCAGGGTGAGTATCCTTTTAAAAAAAACGATTCTTTAAATGTGCATGTGCTGGGGAGCCACTAAGCCACGTCTGTGGGACCCAATACAGGTCACTACGTTAGAATCGCGGTCAATAGAATCCAGACGAGCCACACCCAGGTTTCGAGGACGGGCAGGAGAGAGCAGCCCCAAGGGAGCCTGAGCCTCCAGGTGCCGCCCGGGTGAGGGAGACACGGCAGAGCTCCTGCTCATCGCAAACAGGGAAGCTTCTGTTTCCTTCTTACCTGCTTGTCTTTTTTTCACATACACTCTCCTTTCTAGGCAGGCTTTGTATGTGGCTTGGATCCTCGCAACTGAAAATAAAGTGGTTGGTGAAACGGCTTTCAGCGGTGCAACTGTGTAGTTGTACTCTTCAGAAGGGAGGTCAGAGGCAGCCTTGATCGCCCCACCCACCCGTGCAGACCAGTGGGATCCCATCCCCCGAGCGCCCCTCTGCCCCACCTGCAGCCAGCACCCGCCCAGTCCCAGCGTCCAGGATCAGGGCGTGCTGCCGTGAGGGTCAAAAAATTAAAAATAAAAATGAGATCAGCAAGCACGGTGGTTACAAGCCCAGGTCCCGAAGCCAGAGAGACCCATGTTCAAACCCGAGCTCTGCTGCTTACTAACCGTGCAGCCTTCAGCAAGTTACCGACCTCTATGGACCTCAGTTTCCCAGAATGTAAAGTGGAGATAATAAGGCCACAAAGGTTTGTTCTAAGAACGCACCGAGGTCCCAAGCGCAGAGGACTTAATATGCAGCAAGCACTCAGATGACTCAATGGGGTACGTCGCAAGGGAGCACTTGAGATTTCAAGGGAGACGCCCCACCCACTCCAGTAGTTTAAAAAACATTTTGCACTCCCCCGCCCCTTACCCTGTAACTTTCCTCCTTCATGGTTCACACAACTCCCCCCTCCCCCCGCCAGCTGCAAACTTTGAAGTGACACCTTCCAACATCAGATACCGGTAGGAATGAAGTTTTCAAAGCTTCATTTGAGGCTTGGGCCCTGGTGTGGCATAAGAGTTAGGGCCTAACGAGAACTGGGGCAGCAACCCAGGGTTTAAGTGTCCGTGCGCACCCGTGATTGCCCTCCAAACACGCACTAAGGCAAACATCCACGTGTATCTTCTCATAGCCCCGTATCTTGTTCTGAGTTTCCAGAGCCTACGATTCTGTCCCTTTTTCAAAAAACCCTGTGTAAGGCGCCTCCCAGGCTAAGCTGGTTCATTTCACATTCTGCTGCAGTTAGGACAGTCGTACCTAATTGATGTTTACTGAATTCAAAGGCATCTTCAGTAGCAAACAGAGTTCTGGGGAAACGAATGAAGATCTTGGTTCTAGAAGTGAAAAGAGAGATTGTTGTGATGATTAATTTGGTCAGTTACCACCTGCCCTGACTTCAATAGCATCCCCTCCCCAAGAGCCTCATAATGTGATCTTATTGGGAAATAGGGTCTTTGCGGATGTCATGAAGGTAGGGATTGAGAGGAGAGCATACGGAATTAGGGGTGACCTAAATCCAATGAGTGTGTGCTTATAAGAGACAGGAAAGGGGGCACACACACACCCAGGGAGGTTCATGTGAAGACAGGGGCAAAGACTGAGGGACGGGACCACAAGCCAAGGAATGTCAGGAGCCAGCAAAAGCTGGAAGAGGCAAGGAAGGCCTCCCACAGCGCCTGCCGACACCCTGATGTTGGACTTTGAGCCTTGAGAACTAACCACGAAAGTGTACTTTCCTGTTATTTTAAGCCAGCCAGTCTACGGTCCTTTGTCATCCAGCCTCAGGAAACTATGACACCGTTTTAACCTGACATCACTTCCCTGGGCTTTGAAAATTGATGACAAGGAACAGGAGTCTTAAGTATAAAAGAAGATCCCTTTGACCAGCAAAGATCAGTTATCAATGTCCATCACTTCCCTCGGCCCTTGTCCCTCAATGTCCATCACTTCCCTCGGCCTTCCCACCTTGTGAGGGAAACTTCCTGGGGCAGCCACCAGGGGGCAGCAGTGCCCCAGGCCACATGATCCCAGGTCCCCATCCCAGATTATGGAACAGGGACGGAGACCACCTATGACCTACCTCCACCACCTTCCTCCCTCAGGATGCACTAAACCCCCTTCTCAGGGATCTGGCTTGGAACCGTAATTCTTGAAGCAGGGCCCGAGACAGAAGCGTAAGCCTGGAGAGGGACCAGGGTGGCCACAGAGGGCTATATCCAAGTAGGAGTTAGGAGTCGGAGGGCAAAGTCCATTGATGGATTCGAAGGCAGAAATTTTCTGCAGCCTGGGAATGCCCGTCTACATCCTTGGGCACTGGCCCTTACGATCACATCAACCCTGACCAAAAGGACTAACAGGACAGACTAAATAATCTTCCGGGTTCACCGCACTGAGTTTGCCTCGATGCTATCAACGTGTACGAGAGTTCTGCTCCCGTGCAACAGTAGCTATAGCAACGTGCTCAGAGTTCTAGAACACCTCCTGGGATGCCACGGGAGCGTTCACATCACGCAAGTCCTCATACCCCTCCAGAGGGGTCCTGCGTGCATCTGAACAATAAAAAGACCAGGCAAACTCATTTTGCAGGCAAAGAGGTGCAACCCAGCCCTGGGTCAGGTTTAGAACACAGGTCTCCTCTCCAGCTTCGTCTCCTCCAACACCCTTCCAACCACCTGGAGCTTGTGATACTGGGATTCGGAGTAAGAAATACTTATCTGGTCTTGGTCCCATTCTAGTGCCATAGCTCCCCAAGCCCTTATAATGAGAGTGATAGGGGCATCCCTTGTTACGATATTTGGACTTTGTTCCTGAGATAGTTTCAAAGTGATCAAAGTGAAATGGGGCGTCTTGCTATTTATAGCACATCCCTTTGGACCACACTGCACCTGAGTTTATGCCAAGGAGGTGATGCTCGCCAAGTCCCCTGGATAACCTAAGGATGGGGGCTGGTTGCCAGGGGAACCAGTCTTGAGATGGGAAGCTCAGAACCTTCAGCCCCCACTCCAGGTAGGGGAGAGGGGCCAGGGGTTGGAGGGGTGATGATCAACAGCCAATGGTTCTATCAGTCATGCCCGGGTAATGAAGCTTCCATAAAACCCCCAAAAGGACTTGGTTTGATGTTCTGGGTGTGCCTGGAGAAGGTAAGGAAGCTCTATGCCTTTCCCCCTATTCCCTACCCTATGCATCTCATCTACCTGGCTGTCCCTGACTTCCGACCTTGTGTGATAAGCCGGAGATCAAGTAAGTAAAATGTTTTCTGAGATCTGTGAGCCACGCTAGCAAATCAGCCGACCCCAAAGAGGGGGTCCTGGGAACCTCCAATAGATACTCAGTTGGTCGTCAACTGCCCAGGTGACAATGGGGACTGGCAACTGGCATCTGAAGGGGGGACAGTCTTGTGGGACCAAGTCCTTATCTTGGGCCTGTGACACTCCGTGGGGTAGACAGTGTCAGAACTGAGTGGCCGCGTAGGACACGCAGCCGCTCTCAGAAGTACCATGGGATGCTCTTGAGTGGGAGAGCCAAGTACCCAGAGCAGGGGCGCACACACCTTTTTTTTTTTTTTTTTCCTTTTCAGAGCTGCAATTAAACCGAGTGGACGGAAGGATCTGCTTGAAAATCTACATAACCTTTTAAAAATTCATCTCCAGGCTCTCAACGCATACGAATGAGCGCCCAGAACTCTACGACGGAGATTTCCTGGCCGCTTACCTCCCTAACTTGTACTCCTCCGGTGTGTAGCCGATGTACCGGATCAGGCATTCCACGCCCTCTGCTGGCGGCCCGTGCCAGTGTGGCCAGGTGGCAGGGCACAGGGACTTGTACCTGGGGAGAGGAGAGGCCCTTCTAGAAAGCCATGGGACCGGACCCTCACCCCCCGCCAGAGGTCCGCTTCGTTCAGCCGTGGCATACCCATCACTCCGCACAATCTAGCGGACTCGTCACATCATCTTCCCTGAATTTGACAATAGACACTTGGCAGGAAAGGTAAGAGGGAGAAACTGTTTCAACAGGGTGGGTCTGGCCTGTGTTCACAGAGCATGACGTCATCACTCTCCTGAGAAACTCCATGACGTCATCAGACACGGCCCGAGAAACTCCATGACATCATCATACACGGCCCGAGAAACTCCATGACGTCATCAGACACGGCCCGATAAACTCCATGACGTCATCAGACACTTGGCCCGAGAAACTCCATGACATCATCAGACACAGCCCGAGAAACTCCATGACGTCATCAGACACATGGCCCGAGAAACTCCAAGATGTCATCAGACACTTGGCCCGAGAAACTCCATTCCGCTCCATAGACAATCCACAGAGACATGAAATCATATGCCCACGCATGAGCTTGTACAAGAACGTTCACAGTGTCCCCGTGTCATCATTCAACCCAACCCAACCAACCCAAATGTCCGTCTGCTGATGAAGGAAGGGACAAACCCATGTTTGTTTTAAACATGGGTCAGCACAGGAAGAAAAGGTGCCACGCCTGGTAAGTAATGAGGGACTTGGGCCTGATAATGACTTAAGATCCTGATTTCAGCATCCACCACTAGGATGCGGTCCCTATAGAAAGAACCATGCGGTCTGCGACATAATGACATAAGAGAATGCAGAACTCCGAGTGCCTGGGGACTAAAGGCTGGCAGCTGGGTTCAGGCGCAGCTCAGGAGCTGGGCAAGTCCCCTTGCCTCCTCACCTCTGCACCATGAACAAGTAACAAGACCTTCCTCGTGGGCCCGTCACGAGGTCAAAGTGAGATAATCCATGGAGAGTACTGGGCACAGTCCAAGACTTCAAAAAACGTTAGCTACGGTGTTCCCTATTGTGCTTCTTACCCTTAATATTGTGACATGGTTCATTTTATTTTAAAACCACATTTTATTTTTATTATTTTTTAAAAGATCTTATTTATTTATTTGAGAGAGAAAGAATGAGAGAGAGCATGAGAGGGGAGTAGGTCAGAGGGAGAAGCAGACTCCCCCCCGAGCCAGGAGCCTGATACAGGACTCGATCCCGGGACTCCGGGATCATGACCTGAGCCGAAAGCAGTCATTTAACCAACTGAGCCACCCAGGCGCCCCTAAAAAATCACATTTTAAACTGTTAAAAACATGTTGATTTTCCCCGAACTACACTTTATGAAAAAGTCATTAAGGGCATTGCCATGGAGTGAACGTCTATGTCTCCCTCTCATCCCCTCATCCTAAACATGCAGGCTGAAATCCTAAGCCATCACGTGTTGGGCGGTGAGGGCCCTCTGGGAGCTAATGAGGTCATAAGGGTGGAGCTCCCATGAATGGGGTCATTGCCCTTATAAGACAGACCCCAGAGAGTTCCCTCGCCCTCTTCCCATCACTCGAGGACCCGAGAGAAGGGCAGTCTGCATGCGACCCAGGGGGGGTTCTGCCCAGAGCACGGCCATGCTGGTTCCTTGATCTCAGCTTTCCAGCCTCCAAAACCGTGAGAAGTACTTTTCTGTTGTTTATAACATGCAGTCTATGGTACTTTATCACACGAGCCCGAAACTAAGACATTAAGTATCTCCTGTTCTTCCCCGATGACCTCGCCGGGTCCAGGCACACACACCAAGGCGCAGGGGCAGGCCTGCCCCAGGGAATGCAGTAGGGACACAGGCCCTGCCCCCACCGGTCCAGTCCACGCCCATCACTAGCACACGCCCATCACTAGCACACGCCCATCACTAGCACACGCCCTCAAAGCTGCAGACACGGGGCTGACAGACGGGGCGGAACGGGGAGAGGTCTTCAACACCCACAGGTAGAGGGACTGGGAACTTCCATCCTTTTCAACTCTGAGATGCAGTTGCTTCGTGGGGGCCGGGCAGGGTGCCCCCTCCCTGCGGCTCCAGCCCCTCCCCTGGGGCCACCCACCTGCGGCCATGCCGGCCCTCCTCACTGGTCTTCCAATCTGCCCGCTTCCCACGTCGCTAGTATTAACCAGCAGAGTAAACGAGCCTCAGATGACAGTAAGCTAGAAAAAAAGCTGTACGAAGTGCAAAAACTCCAGAAAAATAGGAACACGATGTGTGCATGGGTTTGGGGCAGGGTGAGGAGGGCAGCGGCTGCTGATTCTGGCCGTCTCCGCCCTGGAAGTCAGATTCAGATAAAGGAATAGGTAAAAAAAATAAACAGTAGCTGATGAGCAAAAACAGCGTGCAAAGGACGTACATTAGGGAAAAAAAGGCAAATAGGCTGGTAGTTCCTCAACCAATTAAACACTGAGTTATCCTATGACCAAGAAATCTACTCCTGGGTATACACCGCCCCAAAATAAAAACACATGTCCACATAAAAACCTGTATGTCCATAGTGGCATTATTCATAATAGCCCCGAGGGGAAACAACCCAGATGCCCGTTACCTGATGGGTCTATCCGCACAATGAATGAAGTCTGATTCAGCCCTAAAAAGGGATGAGATACTGACTTGTGCTACCATAGGGATGAACCTTGAAAACACTGGGCAAAGTGACAGAAACCAGTTACAAAAGGCCACATGCTGTAGGACTCCATGCCTGGGAAATTTCCGGAATAGGGAAATCTATAGAGATAGGAAGCAGGCGAGTGGTTGCTTAGGGCTGGGGCCAAGGTGGTAAGGAGATAAGGGGGTTAGAGGTAAAGGGTATCAGTAGGTATATAAATCATTAACATAACCACGAGGCTGGAGAATAGTATGGAGGTTCCTCAAAAAGCTAAAAATAGAACTACCCTATGATCCAGCAATCACACTACTAGGTATTTACCCAAAGGAGACAAAAGTACAGATTCGAAGGGGCACCTGCCCCCCGATGTTTATAGCAGCAATGTCCACGATAGCCCAACTATGGAAAGAGCCCCAATCCATCGACTGATGAGTGGATACAGAAGATGTGATATATACATGCAATGGAATATTACTCAGCCATCAAAAAGAAGGAAATCTTGCCATTTGCAAGGATGTGGATAGAACTAGAGGGTATTATGCAAAAAGCAAGTTAAGTCAGTCAGAGAAAGACACATACCATATGATCTCAGTCATATGTGTAATTTAAGAAAGAAAACGGGGGCGCCTGGGTGGCTCAGTTGGTTGAGCGACTGCCTTCGGCTCAGGTCATGATCCCGGAGTCCCCGGATCGAGTCCCACGTCAGACTCCAGGCTCCATGGGGAATCCGCTTCTCTCTCTGACCTTCTCCCCTCTCATGTTCTCTCTCACTCTATCTCTCTGAAATGAATAAATAAAATCTTTAAAAAAAAAAAAAGAAAGAAAAAGAAAACAGATGAACCTATCGGTAGGGGAGAAGAGAAAAAGGAGAAAAGGAAACAAGCTGTAAGAGATTCTTTTTTTTTTTTTAAGATATATTTATTTATTTGACACAGAGAGAGAGATCACAAGTAGGCAGAAGGCAGGCAGAGAGAAAGGGGGAAGCAGGCTCCCTGCTGAGCAGACAGCCCCATGCGGGGCTTGATCCTAGGACCCCGAGATCATGACCTGGGCCAAAGGCAGAGGCTTTAACCCACCGAGCCGCCCAGGCGCCCCTCTGTAAGAGATTCTTGATGACAGAGAACTGAGGGTTGATGGAGGGAGGTGGGTCGGGGGTGGGCTACATGGGGGATGGGGATTAAGGAGGGCACTTGTTGTGATAAGCGCTGGGTGTTGTATGTAAGTGATGAAATCACTGAATTCTAGTCCAGAAACCAGTATTGCACTGTAGGTTAACTAGAAATTAAATAAAAATAACAGCGAGGAAACAGATCCTTACTTAATAAGTGCATAGAAGCAGAGAGCACTTACCAAGACTTGAGACTCATGGGAGATAAACCAGCATGATCCTTGGTGGGGAAAGACCTGAGATCACTAAATCAGGGGCTAAAAGTAAGAGCCGCTAGGAAATGCTCAAGTTTCAAAAGGCAGAATCTTGAGCATAAGTTGCAAAATACAAGAAACTAGATTTAAAAAAAAAATGTAAGCTCGCGGACATGACTTTTATAAAGCTATAGTCCAAAAGAAGCCCCGTAGTCTGTTTGAAATAGGAAATTACCAATATTCAACCACATCGACCTACGGAAACAACCATTATGCTTCCCTTGAGAGTGTGAGAATGTGTTGATTTTTCCTTTGGTAGCACAAATTCACACGCAGCCCCCCACCAATAAAGTATTAGTGCACAAGCAATTTGGGGGGGGGGTGATAGGATGTCATTAAATCCTGATGAGTCCCTGAGAGCAGACAATGTAACCTCTATGTTACCCATAAGGAAATAGATCAGAGCTAGAAGAGACAGGATGGGGATTCCCACCCAGGTTTGTGTTACAGTCACTGTGGGGAGGGTCTTCCCCAACTATGTACAAACTCAAGTGATACACTGCCCCCGTCTGCCCCCTAGTGGCAGGTCTACGCATCCGCCTTGAGCTTCCTGGACTCCCAAGAAGTCACAGGCTTAGGGAAACTAAAGGAAGGAGGTAACCTGAGTCAGCTTCCTAGTGTCCAAAATATTAGTGTTCATCCCGGTTACAGACGAACCAAACTGAGTTCCCTGAGGGATGGCTTTTTGCTCATCGCCACACCCAGAGACTCCCTACACAGTAGGTTTTTGATCCTGTACTGGCTTCGGATCAACCAAACAAACGTTACCTTTGCAAGAAGTGCTCGTATTTCCGCCGGTAGGCAAAGCCCGCGCGCCTCACCCGTAGGTGCTCCATCAGCCCCAGGTACTTGATCTGGTGCCTTATGAGCAAGTCGTCAAACCTGCCTTCGGAAACACAGAAGGGAGAGTGACGGTAAAGGACCCCATGGCCGTTCCAACCGAGAAAGACCATAGACTGCAAGCTGACCATCGTGGCCTGGGTCTGCCCATGGACATATTATGTCAGGTCAAGTGTGTGTGTGTGTGTGTGTGTGTGTGTGTGTTTTAATGGGGAATTTTACAGGAAAATCTGGATTTTTGGCTTCTCTTAAAAAAAAACAACATGATATTTGACCATTCTGGGCTCGAGTTTCACATGGGAACAACTGACTGGAAGGGAACAGGGATGCCTCTTTGGACATCATGGGCCCTTTGCAGTTTGCCACAGTCCCCTCCACTCCCTACTGCCTTACACCCAGTCTGCTTCACTCATTTGCTCTTCCTGCCTGCCTTCCGTACAACAGTGTCACTGACCATGGCATGAGCTTGGAAGATACCCAAGTCATAGACCACCTTGGGAGAAAGTTCCCTGACTGGAGGGAAGCAGCTCCCCTCACCTCTGACCTCTGTCTGGCTCAGCTGGGCTGTTCCTGAAACGGGCCAGGCTCTGAACAATGCCTGGGACCACCAAAAAAACTCTCTCCCTCTTCATTTGCCTTCTTCAAGCAAGAAGCAAGGCTGTGGGGTGATGTTTTTGTTGTGGGTTTTTGTTTGTTTGTTTGTTTTAGCATTTTAACCGATTGTCATGTTAGCTTTCCTCCCAGCCTCATTTCCCTGAGCTCAGTGTTCAGAACGATTCACGACTCACTGGGTTCTTTCCTCTCATTGGGCTTGATGCAACGGATGTACGAAGGTTCCTTAGAGATGAGGATTTCCAGAAGGCTGCACAGGCTGTTTTTAAACTGAGTCCCCACCTTCAGAGAGAAAGAGAATATAAATGAGCTAAGTAGACATTGCTTCTCCCAGTAAATACAGAGAAGACTGGCTAGGACACAGTTCTTTAGATCCCAGCTCCTGACTGATTGTCCTACCCATTACCATCTTGCCCACCAAGAAGGTTTTGGATGTTCTGGCCTGAGAAGTCCAAGCTCAGACTGGTCAAACAGGGGCTGGACCAGCACCTGTCCAGGCTGCTTTCCTTACTCAGCAAATACATGGTGAGCACCTTGCAGGAGCCGGTATCGCCATTGAGACCATCACCCCCCACTACCCTCCCATTTCCCGGTTACCAAGCTTCCATTATGACACCTGTGCTGTTATAAGCTCCTCCTTTCTTTGATGGTATTTTCCTCTCCTCTCTCCCACTAGATTATATGCCGTGAAAACAGGGATCTTGTCCATTCTGCTATTGCTAAATCTCCTGCCCCGCTCACAGCGCCTGACACTCAGTAGGCACTCAGTGAGCGTCTGCAAAGAAACACACTGGTTGCTACACTTGGAAAATATATATTTAGTGTGTGTTAGAGTAGGATGCTTGCAGAAAAAGGAAGGACAGATTAAAATATGCAGATAACTGAGAATAATGCATCCTCTGGCTGATTTTTACTACCTTTGCCAATTCCACATGGGCTCTGGTTTCCCCCCACTCACCGTTGGCGGCCTTCTCCGGTTTTCTAACTCGGCCACCAGGAAGCATTCCTTCAGGATGCGGTTTTTGGACCCGCACAGCACCTGCAGGTAAAGGAAATGAGCCCCACGTTCACTGCTGCAGAAGTCACTATGGGGTCTTTGGGAAACCTGCATAAGAGTGCACGGCAGCCCAGAGCCATTGCTTTGGGAGCACATGAAGAAGATGGAGAAAAAAGACAAACATGGAAGGGATCCATGTTTGGATCCAAGGCTCTGTCTACGTGGTGAGGCCGTCTGCTTGTTTTTCCTCGGACACAGTGAAGCTATCATTGTTCCCAGTCCAGCCCATAAAGAAAGAACCAGCTCTTGAAGAATGGTCTCCAGGATATGCTGTGAAGTTTAAAAAAAAAAAAAGGCAAGGCGAGGACCACATGTACAGTGTGCAAGTATTGTGTGAAGAGAAAGGAAAAAGAGGGAGATACACACACCCCTTGGTCTGAACCATTCCTGGAAGGGTAAAACACAATCAAATGGCTAGAACAGTTGGCCTTCAGGAGAGAGAGAGTTGGTGACAAGGGGTCAAGGACACCAGCATTTGTATAGTTTGATTTTTCCCCCCTGTGCACACATTTTCAAAATTGTCTGTATTACCAAAAGTCTTTAACTTTGTATTTTTAAGAGATTTATTTGAGAGAGAGTGGGGGAGGGGCAAAGGGAAAGGGAGAATCTTCAGGAGGCTCCAGGCTCAGTGTGGAGTCTGACATGGGGCTCGATCTCATGACCCTGAGATCATGACCTGAGCTGAAATCAAGAATAGGATGCTCAACTGACTGAGCCACCTAGGTGCCCCCAACGATCTTTAATTAAAAAAATTAATTCTACACTAAAATTCTTTTCTTTATATCCACATGATGAGATATTCTTTGGCCTTTAAGAAGGAAGGAAATTAGCCAAACTGTGGAAGGAACCAAGATGCCCTTCGAGAGATGAATAGATAAAGAAGATGTGGTCCATATATACAATGGAGTATTACTCAGCCATCAGGATGAATACCCACCATTTGCCTCGACATGGATGGAACTGGAGGGGATTATGCTGAGGGAAGTAGGTCAGGCAGAGAAAGACAATTTTCATACGGTTTCACGCATATGTGGAACATAAGGGATAGCACGGAGGACACGAAGGGAAGGAAGGGAAAACTGAAGGAGAGGAAATCAGAGTGGGAGACGAACCATGAGAGACTATGGGCTCTGGTTAACAATCTGAGGGTTTCAGAGGGGAGAAGGTTGGGTGATGGGGTAACCCGGTGATGGGTATTAAGGAGAGCACGTGTCGGTGTTAAAGGCAAACGATGAATCATGGAACAGTACATCAAAAACTAATGATGTATTGTATGGTGACCTACGTAACAATTTTTTTAAAAACCCAAGAAATTAAAAAAAGGAAGGAACGAAATTGTGACACATGTGGGGACATGAATGAAACTGAGGACATCATGCTAAGGCACAGAAATGAGACACCGAAGGACAAAATACTGTTTGACCCCACCTCCATGAGGTTCCTAGAGGGGTCAAACTCAGAGCGGCAGGAAGTAGGGGGTGGTGGTCGCAGGGGCTGAGGGAGGAGGACTGGGGAGTTAGTTTCAGACGGGGCAGTTTCAGTTTTCCAAGATGAAAAGAATCCGGAGATTCGTAGTGCAATGATGTAACGGTGTCTAACACTACCGAAATGCACATTTAAAAATGGTTGAGACGGTGAATTTTACGGTACATGCATTTTACCACAATCCGACGTTTCTTTAAATTAAAAGAATTTTTGTTTAATCTACCCTGATTGATTCTGCCCTTAACGATGGCATGAAAGAGTAATTTGCGGACAGGGGTGAACCCATGAGAAACGACCCATCTTGAAGTCAAAAGAAAGTACCAGGGGCCCCTGGGTGGCACAGTTGGTTGAGCGACTGCCTTCGGCTCAGGTCATGATCCCGGAGTCCCGGGATCGAGTCCCACATCGGGCTCCCAGCTCCACGGGGAGTCCGCTTCTCACTCTGACCTGATCTCTCTCACTCTCTCTCTTTCCTGATAAATAAATAAATAAAATCTTTAAAAAATAAAAAATAAAAAAAAAAAAAAGAAAGTACCAGGAGGGTCACCCCTGGCTGGCAAAGGGAGAGACTCCGAGATTTTTCCACGGGAAGCACCCTCCGTGGGTGGGTTTGTGAAGGGCCCGTGGGTGTGGCACGCAGGGGGCAAAGCCAGGGGAGGAGTACTACGTTCCCTGGGCCAGCCTGGCCCTTCCACTCCTATGTCATTTACGGCGACTCTGGGAGCGGGGCACCGCCAGACCAACCCCACCGATGGGGAAATCTGCTCGAGATCCCCCACTGGGAAGAGGTGGCGCTGACATTCAGCCCCAGAGAGCACCCGCCTGGAGCAGAGATCCAAAGTTAGGAGTAGTCCTCTATCCTGAAGCCCAGAGATTGGGCCGAGAAAGATAAGAAAGGCCAGAAGGACTCCGGAAACGAATAGTCTCTGTGTTCACTCTGAAAAGGTCTCCCTGCCTTTACGCTTTTTGTAGACCAAGCTAATGAAATAAAATCCAATTTTTATAAAACAGCCAATTTTTATAAAACAGCCTTTGTTTCAATACAAAGGAAGGCTTCAAAACACCCAAGGTTTTTCTGATCAGTGAGGTATGTGGAAGGAGACTGGGACTTGCAGCAGCAGCCCCAGGGGCTAACCTCAGCTCCAGCCCTACTTCCTGATGTGACCTTGAACAAGTCTGGGTCTCAGTTTTCTCATCCTCTGTTCATGCTACCCTAGTACATTCCCACTGCACCCGAACAAAAATCTCTTCTCCTCCCTGGGGACCTCACCCTGCCGGCCTCAGTCCCCTAACATCATACCGCTTACTGAACTAACACTGAAATCGTCTGGGCCTCAGGGCCTTGGCATACACCAATTCCTCAGTCTGGAGTCAGCTGAAGCTTTCCACGATGGTGACATTCTCACTCAAGTTTCAGCCCCAAATCACCTCCACGGGGGTGTTTTCTCTGATCTCTTAAACTAGATTAAAAATGTCCCTCCTCAATCATGTTTCCTTATTTTCTTCGAGTACTTCTCACCAACAGGTAACTTATTTGTGTATAGTTGACCCTTGGGACCAAATGGGTTGGAACCATGTGGATCCCTTTATATGCAGATTTTTCTTTTCTTTTTTTTACAGTATAGGGCTATAAATGTCTTTTCCTTAAGACTTTCTTAATAATAGTCTTTTTCTAGCTTATTTCATTGTAAGAATACAGTATATAGCATATAATACTTAACATACAAAATAGGTTTTCGTCGACCGTTCATGTATTGAGTAAGGCTTCCGGTCAACAGTAGGCTATTGGTAATTAAGTTTTAAGAGAGTTTAAAAGTTATATGTGAAATTTTGGTTGCACAGGGAATTGGCAGGTTCACGTTGTTTAAGGGCCCACTGTACATATATATTCTTGGCCCCTCCCCGCCACCATGGTAAGCCCCATGAGAACAAGGACTGCCCAGAACTAGCCCAGCACACAGCAGGGCCAACATACATTCTTGAATCAAGGGCATATCATACAGATGACCTTGAACATCTGGTCTGGCCATGACATGCTGGAGTTCTAACATAAAGCACTGGACAGAAGAATCCAGAAGGCCAAATCCAACCCCAAATCAGTGCCGTGGGTGATACCCTCAGAAATACATACAGTTAAATTCCAGACTTACTTCTTTCAGATGTCTGTAGAGGAGATCATTGTTTTTTTCTAAGAATCCTGTAAAACATGGAAAAATTCCTGAATCACTGGCTTTGTCTAAAAATGCAATTCCATCCCAACTGACCGCAAAGGGAAATCCTGAGAATAATCTCCCAGGCTCGGATCAGAGTTTCTCAGCCTTGGCCCTACAGACACTTGGGGCTGGAGAATTTTTTATCGTGGCAACTATCTTGTGAGTCGTAAGATGGTTAGCTGTACCCCTGACCTCTACCCACTCAATGCCAGCAGCACCTTCCCCGGTTGGGAAAACCCAATTTGTCTCTAGACATTGCCAGATGTTCCTGGAAGAGTAATCCCACCTGTGGTTGAGAAGGAGATCCTCAGAACTGAATTTATGCTACGCACACACCAGCCATCACACAAATGTGGAGCTTTTATGCTAAGTATTGTACACATGTCCTAGTCCAGTAGCAAAGACCTATGCAAAAAATGAATGACATTGAGGGACGCCTGGGTCGCTCAGTCGGTTGAGCATCCAACTCTTCTTTCCAGCTCGCCTCATGATCTCAGGGTCATGGGATCAAGCCCCATGTCGGGCTCTGCACTCAGCTGGGAGTCTGCTTGTCCCTCTCCCTCTGCTTCTCCCCCTACTTGCACGCTATCTCTAAAATAAGTAAATAAATAAAATCTTAAAAAAAACAAAAAAAGGAATGACATTGAAACAATGGAGGGAGTATGGAATCTCCACGGTGGCCAGGGGAAGCCAGGTGAGAAAATCATTCCCACCACTGAGGAAAGCGAAACTGAAGCATCAGGACTGGGGGACCCAACGGTATCCTCATACAAAGGAGAATGTGCCATTTCCAACTTTAAAACTTAGTTTTTAAAGCACTCAAACCTAGTCTGTTAATAATCATTATATTAGTAACTAAATGACATTATAAAATCAGCACCGGGGCAACTGGGTGGCTCAGTGGGTTAAGCGTCTGACTCTTGATCTCAGCTTAGCTCTTGATCTCAGGGTTGTGAGTTCGAGCCCCACATTAGGCTCCACGCCCTACTTAAAAAAATAAAAAAAATTGAAATCTGCTAAAAAAAAGATGTGTATCAGAAACATCTAAGATGCAACCATTTATTTTTTTAAATAATCTAAATATTTTATTTATTTATTTATTTATTTATAAATCAGAGAGTGAGTTCAAGCAGGGGGAGTGGCAGGCAGAAGGAGAAGCAGGCTCCCCGCTGAGCAAGGAGCCCGATGTGGGACTCGATCCCAGGACCCTGGGATCATGACCTGAGCCAAAGGCAGCAGCTTAACCAACTGAGCCACCCAGGCATCCCAAGATACAACCATTTTAGAAGGCTGTTTGGAGCTATCAAAACTAACATTCTTATTATGGTAAAATATACATAACCAAAAATTTAGCATTGCAGCTATTTCGAAGGTTTTGGTGGCATTAAGTACAGTCACATTGTTGTACAATCACCACCACCAGCCGTCACCAGAACGCATTTTCTCATACTGCACCTCTGACCCCATTCAAGGCTAATTCCCCCTTCCCCCTCCCCCAGCCCCTGATAACCCCTTTCCTACTTCCTGTCTCAATAGGAGTCTGACCACTCCAGGCACCTTGTCATTGGAACCATACAGTTTTCGTCCTTTGTGACTGCGACTCATTTAACATAGGCTTTCAAGTTTCCATCTGTGGGGTGCATCAGAACGTCTTTCTAGGACCGAATACGTCCTGCTGTCTCTGTAGAGCACATTGTGTCGACCCACACAGCCATCACGGTCACTTGGGTCGTTTTCATCTTTCGGCTCCTGTGAGTAATGCTGCTGTGAACTTGGGTGTGCAAGTATTTGTTTCAGTCCCTGCCCTCTTCAGGTACACAGCCAGAAGACGTCCAAACTAACTTCTGATAGAAGCTTTCTTGATTTATATTTTAAGATTTTTATTGATTTGACAGAGAGAGCACCAGCAGGGGGAGCAGCCGAAGGGAGTGGGAGAAGCAGGCTCTCCGCTGAGCAGGGAGCCCGACCCGGGGCTCGATCCCATGACCCTGGGATCATGACCTGAGCCAAAGGCAGACGCTTAACCGACTGAGCCATCCAGGCGCCGCACCCCCCCCCCCCCGATAGAACCTTTAAATGAGAAATGTCACCCCTGGTCCTGGGAATTTAGCCTTTGTATATTACGTGTGCTGATAAGCCAAAGGAAATAGGCAAAGACGTCAAACACAGTGGTATTTACAAGAGACCAAGCTGAAAACAAGCAGTGTCCATCAGATGGGTCAAAGGACACAGCCCTAGAGCGAGTGCCTGAAGCCTCTCAAAAGAAATGTGGTGGGATCTGTGGGTTGCTGCGGAGAATGGATAAGGGACAAGGGTCTGGAGGCAAAAGGCGTGGGTCTGAATCCCAACCCTGCCACTTACAAGCTGAGTGACCTTGGGCAAGTGGCTGGACTTCTCTGAGCTCAGCTGCCTCATAGATTAAGGAGGATGATAATAATACAAGGGTTCTGTGAGGTTTCAGTGAACAACAGACGTAAAGCACTGGGACAGGCCTGGCCCCCAGTAAGGGCTCCCTAAGTGTTAACTGGAATTCCAATGATCCCTCATAGTCATTAAGTGAAAAGTTGCCAAATAGAGAACACAAAATAACAATCCGTGTTAGTTTTGTGTGCATAGGTGTGTGTTTGGATGTGTATGCTGCCCCCATGGTACACGTATATTTCTATTTTCGCGCAAAAGTACAAGAAACTGTTGGTTCTTGGGGTTACCTCCAGGAGAAGCTAGGAGTAAAGGGGACTTTCGGTTTCCTTTTTGAACTTTTTTGTATGGACAGCAACTTCTAGCCTCTAAACAAAAATCAACTGATGATGTGCACAGAGAGAGTCATCCTATTTTAAAATGTTTTCTGTTTTATATATACCACCATATTTAAGAGGATAAAAATGTATTGCTTTTTAAAAGATTCTTAGAGAAAAAAAACTTACTTAGAAGTGAAAATAGGGGCACCTGAGTGGCTCAGTGGGTTAAAGCCTCTGCCTTCGGCTCAGGTCATTGTCTCAGGGTCCTGGGATCGAGCCCCGTATCGGGCTCTCTACTCAGCAGGGAGCCTGCTTCCCCCTCTCTCTCTGCCTGCCTCTCTGCCTACTTGTGATCTCTCTTTCTCTCTCTCTCTGTCAAATAAATAAATAAGATCTTTAAAAAAATGAAAATAATTTAGGGGTGCCTGGCTGGCTCAGTCAGTTGAGCATGTGACTCTTGATTTCAGGGTCGTGAGTTGGGCATGGAGCCTACTTTAAAAAAAAAAAGCCCTCGGTGTTATAGGCAACTAATGAAGCATTGAACATTATATCAAAAACTAATGATATACTAAATTTTTTAAAAATGTAAAAAAAAGGAAAAAGAAAAAAAAGAAGTGAAAATAATTTAGAACCTAAAGCAGAAGTGACCAACGGAAATATTTCTTGAACGTTTTGAAAGAAAAATGTTCATAGGACCATTATTAATAATAGCTCAAGGATGTGAATAAACCCAGATGCCTATCAAACAATGAATGGATAAACAAAATGGCGTCTATCTATAGAATGGAATATTATTTAGCAATAAAAATAACCACACGGGAGAATCTTGAAAACACGAAGCTAAGTGCAGTGGTTGCTAATGCAGGCGGGGGTTTCTTTTTGGGGTGAAGGGTTCTAAAATGCACTGTGGTGATGGCTGCATAACTCGAAGGTGAATATAGTAAAAACGACTAAATTATACACTTTAAATGGGTGAAATGAAGCGGTTATACGTAAAAGTCGTGAATAATAAGAAAAACCCTTCAGGTGGCATGCCCGCAAGCAGGGCTAGTGACGTTTGGGGTGGGCGTGCAGCCAGGACTTCAGTGGACGCAGGGGCACCTGCGTGGCTGGGACACTCGCCTTTGGTGCAGTAGGTGACCTCCCCCGCGTAGTGGAAGAGCCGGAACTCCATCCAGCCAATCCTCTTCCGGCCCTTTGGCCCCGCCAGCTTCCGGCTGCAGCAAGACAGAAATAGACATGGACTGAAACTTTCTAGTTCCGGGCAACAAAACGCTCCAGTGTATGAAGCAAAGAGCAAAAGAGAAGCCTTGACAAGTTGTTTAGGAGCATGACAACTGACTGAAGGCCAGTACTGGAAACGAAACACGCATGGGTCTCCCTAATATTAGATCCCTCTCCGTGCAGAAAGGGGAACACTCTTGCACTGCTGGTGGGAATGCAGACTGGGTGCAGCCACTCTGGGAAAACAGTAGGGAGGTTCCTCGAAAAGTTTAAATAGAGCTACCTTAGCATCCAGCAAATCACACCACCAGGTCTTTACCCCCAGAATACAAAAACAGGAATTCAAAAGGATACGTGCACCCCGATATTCATAGCAGCATTATCTACAGTAGCCGAATTGCGGAAGCAGCCCAAGTGTCCATCGACTGATGCATGGATAAAGAAGATATGGTGTATAGATATACAATAGAATATTACTCACCCATAAAAAAGAATACAATCTTGCCATTTGCAACAACATGGGTGGAGCTAGGGAGGATAATGCTAGGTGAAACCAGAGAAAGACACCATATGATTTCATTCATGTGTAGTATTTAAGAAACAAATGAACAAAGGGGGGAAAAGGGACAGAAAGACAAATCAAGAAACAGACTCTTAACTATAGAGAAAACACGGATGGTGACCAGAGGGGAGGCAGGTGGGGGGATGGGGGAAATGGGTGATGGAGATAAAGGAGGGCACTTGGGGTGATGAGCACTGGGTGACGTACGGAAGTGCGGAATCTCTGTATTGTACACCGGAAACTAATATTAATACTGTATGTTAACTAACTCAAGTTGAAATAAAAACTCAAAATTAGATCCATCTCCTAAGAACTGAGGAATTAAACCTATGTGAGCCCCAGAAACACTTACTTATACAGTGAAATAACTTCTCTTTTCTTCCAGGTGATAACTAAGAAACAAATTTTAATTAAGATAACTAAGAAAAACAAATTTTAACTAAGATAACTAAGAAAAAAATTTTACCACCTTACATTTTTATGATGTGGAGGGATGAAAATACTCATGAAACATCATTTTTTGGATTCTGGTGATTCCTAATTTTTATAACCTTTTCTTGAAAAACATATACATATATATTGACCATATCACTGCATGTAGTCACAGATGATGCATTTTTGTGGCTATTATTCCTTTTGTGAGCAGACCACAATCTGTTTTTCCCTTTCTGATGCATTTACTTATCCTGGCGATAGTCTACAAAAGTGCGATAAAGCCACTACCATTTACGGAGTCTTTGCCATGGCCAGAAAGTGTATTACGTGATTTATGTAGTCATTTACAATGTCACCTGCTAGGTCGAGTAATAAGTCACTTGTCTTATAAGTGGTTGAGCTGAGATTCAAAACCAGGGCTTTAGGACTCCAGAGCATGAGATATTTAATTCTTTCCTCCTTGCCTCAAAGACCAAGTTAAATTTCCAGTCAATTTTCTGGGCTGCTATCAATGCTCCGTATCTTGATGAGGTAATGAGGGAGGTACATACAATGCGAAGATTTGTTGGGTTGTATACTTCAGAGCTACACATATCACTATATGTATTCTGTATTTTAAACCTAACTACTGGGTATCTACCCCCAGATGTAGTGAAAAGAAGGGCTATATTCACCCCAATGGTCATAGCAGCAATGTCCACAATAGCCAAACTGTGGAAGGAGCTGAAATGCCCTTCAACAGACGAATGGATAAAGAAAATGTGGTGCATATATACAATGGAATATTACACAGCCATCGGAAAGGATGAATACCCAACTTTTGCATCAACATGAATGGGACTGGAGGAGATTATGCTGAGTGAAACAAGTCAAGCAGAGAAAGTCAATTATCATATGGTTTTGCTTACTTGTGGAACATAAGGAATAACATGGAGGACATTAGGAGAAAGAAGGGGAAAATGAGAGGGGAGAAATCAGAGGGGGAGATGAACCCTGAGAGACTGTGGACTCTGAGAAACAGACTGAGGATTTCAGAAGCGAGAAGGGTGAGGGAATGGGGGAGCCCAGTGTGGGTATTAAGGAGGGCACGGATTGCATGGAGCGCTGGGTGTTGTATGCAAACAATGAATCATGGAACTCTACATCAAAAACTAATGACGTACTGTATGGTGACTAACATAGAAATACTAAAAACCAAACCAAACCAAAACTAAAAGACTATTTCATGCACATGACCCTATCCAAAATGTAACAATCATAAAGATACAAAATCTTAGAACATTCTACCCGGAATTCATTTGATTTCCACTAACAAAAGGTAAGCACGTGTATGAGTTGGAGTATCCTTATGGCGCATCACGTTTCAACATATGAAGAAGCGTATGAAGAACAGCTCTGGGGTCCACTGCCCACATACCCAAGAAAGTGGATATCCATGAGCTCCCCCCAGGCCACAGCTTGTCAAGCGAGATACGTACGTTTGGAAGTGTGCATGCCTGCCTACTTTCTCTTCCAATTTCTCCAGGAAACTCAAGTCTGTAGCGGGACCTGGACGGATACATTCTTCATCCTTCCAGAGAAAAAGAGAAAGCTTGATGCATAGCCTCCATCACACGCCATCAATGCCAAGTTTAAATGCCTTTGCCAGCTGTGGCAGAATGTACTGGACTAAAATACTCTCATCTAGCATAAGTTCAAGTGAATATTGGGGGTGAGAGGGCAGCAATCCGTTCTAGGCACCTCGAACGGATGCCTAGTCATCCGTTGTCAACTCTCCCACCCATCGGAATGCCATATTTCCAGAGTCTTCCCAGGGACCCTCCACAGCCTCCAGGACCAGCTTCCTTAAACATATAGCCTCATTTTCTCTCAACCAGTCATTGCTAGCTAAGGACATATCCCCTTTTAACCAGGAGCAAAATCTTCATGGAAAGAGAGCTATAAAACCAGGTACGTCTAATTTTTCACAGTTCTCCAGCTGTGTCTATTTCCTATTTCGGGTCCTTAACCTTGTTAACATTTAACAGACCATCTTAAAAAATGAATCAACCCTGCAGCTTTTATTAAAACAGCAAGAAAAAAACAAAAACAGGGTTCAGGCTGGTGAGACAACTCTCTTGAAATAGGATCTCTAGGCTTCCTGCTTCCATCCACGCAAAACCACACAGGGACAAGTATTTGTTACCAAAATATTTAAAAATACTAGTCTAGCAATCCGTACGAGCATTGAGCGCACACCGGATAGCTGAGGTCAGTCTGCGATTCCCCAGATGTCCACATGGCCCCTTCCCAGACCATCTTACCTAAAACGGAATCGTCCTCCCCACCACATCTAACCTTTTCTGCTTTTTTCTTTGTTGTACAAGGTCCTTAGCCTGCCCATTAACCTGTTCCTTGCCAGTCTCTGTGCTAGACTTTAAAGCCTCGTGAGTGTAGCAGTTTTGATCGGTTTTGTCCCCTGCTGTGTCCCAGTGGTAGCACCAAGTAAGTACTGATGAGTATCTACTGAATGACCAGAGTCTGAAGCCCTGTGCCTATACGATCTCAACTCATCCTTTCAGTTCCTCTTAAGTACTAGTATCGCTGCACCCACTTAAAGACAAGGAGATTGGAGCTCAGAGAGATTAAAACACCCACCTAAGTTCACACGGCTAGGAAGCATGGGGCGGGGGTGCTGGGATCTGAATCCAGAGGGTGCCCGCCCGTGTTCCTGGTAACTGCAGTCACCACCCGTTAATGACCCTGCCGGGTTTTAGAATCTTGTTCACCCAACAGTTAGATGGAGAAGGGGGCAGGAGGAGAAAAGGGACCCGTTATTTCCGTTAGAAGGGAGGTGATTGGAAATGGAAAGGCAAAGAAGTAACTTCTCATTGGCTTTTACATTTAAGAAAGGGATGTCTAAATTGGAACAACTGAGGCTCGGCGGCCAGGGATGTCCTCAGAAGGTGCAACCGTTCAGGATAAAGTCACAGGTGCATCCCGAGAAGCCTCAACTCAGTCAGGATCAATGGACGTTCTTTGTAAAACCTCCCTTTACGTTTTCTGGGTTTCCACTCATGCTAAGCAACCCTTTGAAGCCTGGAGGAAATTCTTCTGCGAGTTGGCAACACGGTACAAAGACTCTAATTCTCACCAGGATGGAAATGATTCCTTTGTGTCTCTCTTCCACCAAATCACAGATGATCTTGTTGTTGAAATACTGAATTGGTTCCCACTAAAATGACAGAGACCAAAGAATTCCCCAAGGAGGATTTAGATCAACATAAAATCTCTCTCTTTTAAAGTGATTTTCCAATATTATTTTTCCAAAATCTGATTTTTACCTCCAACAATGAAAAAAGAAAAAACTTTCTGAATGTCAAAGTCATTTCCCAGGATATATTCAGAGAAAGAGTGAAAAATAATTCTGAGTACTAATGAGGATAAAATATCCAGCGAAATATTATTGCTCAAGTGAATCTCTTTTGCTAGAGTAAGAAATCAAGTGAGGACAAAACATCAAAATGTTTTACCTCTATACCTTCCATTTCATATTCTGCCTGTTCTGCCTTTAGGGTTCTCTCAATTAATAGTTGCTGGAGTTTCTCGTTGCAGTAATTGATGCAGAACTGCTCAAAACTAGAGAGGCAATAATTAATAATTAATTAATAATTAATTTTAAAAGATTTTATTTATTTATTTGACAGACAAAGTACCAGCAGGGGGAGTGAGAGAGGGAGAAGCAGGCTCCCCAATGATCAGGGAGCCCGAAGCAGGGGCTCAATCCCAGAACCCTGGGATCATGAACTGAGCTGAAGGCAGCCACTTAGACTGAGCCACCCAGGCACCTCGAGATGCAAAAATTTAAATAACTAGAGCTACATGCATAGACCAATTAAAAATTATATTTACTTATGCTTAAAGATGTTTTTTAACAGAGAAAGCAAAGTCCTTATTTTTTTTTTTTTTAAGCAAAGTCCTTATTAACCGTATCATTTACTAAATAGATCAGAAGAGTCAAGCTAAAAGACATTTGCATCTTTTATGGTTATTCCAGTTCTGGAATGGTCCATGAATTAGCAGCTATGGAAACCCAGAGAATTTCTGAGGACGGGAAAACCCATCCCAGTAACACTAGAGACGCCTTAAATCAGACTCAGACCCTAAAGAACAGAGGACCAGTGAGGAATGACAAACTCACCCGTTCTTGTCGAAGACCTCGAACCCATAGATATCCAACAATCCGATCACGGTTTTCTTGGTGAGATCCTAGTCAAAGTCAGACACGTTGCTTGTTGTTAGGTCTTTTACTCAAGGACCTTAAAATGCGATAGCTGCTTCCAAAGCTGGGACTTGGTTATACAGCTCACATCTTCTCTCTTTCCAGCATTGGCTCACCGAGGAATCATAGCATGGCAATGAATTTCCCAGCCCACTCCTCTGCCCCGAAGCCTGCCAGCACCCCACTGAGGCTTCCGTGTCTACCACCCGAGAAGTGAGACCTTCCCCTTCTGATTCACTCCCTTGCTTCAGCCCTTCTCAGTCTCCTGAGCCCATGTCAATCCCAAAGAAAAAGAGAGACCTCTACAGACAGCTACAAAGGCGATGTTTATCCAAGAGAGATGACAGGTGGTTTGAATACCATTTTAAACAGAGGATCAAGTGCTGTTGGACAGGATGGATATTTAAAGAGAATAGGACTATTTTTTTTTTTTTTGAAAGGGCCACAATTTAACATCCGGTATGGTGTCCTGAACCGATACCTTCCAAATCTGTCCTTTACATACTAACCTCCTGGAGCTTTACACCTATGTCTGTGCCCCAGTACCCTTTCCTTAATTTCTGGCTTTGAATAAACTCCCCCTTATTAGTCCACTTAGGGTGAGTTGGAAAGACTCGTATTATTTTCTTATGCCGATTAAAACATACTACCGTTAAAGTCAAAAGTTTCCGTGATCACTGAGAGCCATCTGGCGTACTGCAAATACCGTGCATTCCCCACAATCATTCGGCAGGCATTTCTGTGAGCCCATTACGTGCTGGAAATGTAGACACTGAAGGACACTGCGCCTGGCCATCAGGAGCCAATGGCCGACGCTCACAAATTCTTTAGAGTGATGATGTTGGTTATAATACACTACGTTACTGAGAGCGAGTCAACCAAAAATGTGTGGACGAACCTTGTTCACTAAGGAGGAATTGATTTTGTTGACCAGCCAAGTAAATGTTCTTCCGTAAACGGCCTTGGCCATTGCATCTCTAGCGTAGACAGAGAGTTCTAGAGTCAATGGGCATATTACCTGAGAACAACAACAGGGGCATCATCACAGAGGTTAAAAAAAAAAAGCCCACCCCTTTCTGAGTTTTCAAATTAGCCTTTAATGACGGCCAGTGAAAGATAGGTGCTGGGGAAGACATCGCCCCACCTGCAAGCGTTCAGGCAGGAGCTATTTCTGGAGTGCCCAATATGTGCCAGGCGTGGAGCTGCTAAGATACAGCTATGACCCAGACAGATAGTTCCAGGCTCTGGATAGTTCCAGATAGAGCCCCCTCTGGGGGCTCACAGTTGGGGGATGGGACATTCCTGCATCACACACAGTCATGCTGCAAACTGAGAGCAATGTGAGGAGATACCTATGGTGTTTTAGGATAGGGGTGGGATGATCAGGAAGGCTCTTTGAGGGTGTGAGCCCAGGAACTGAAGGATGAGAAACTGTTGGAGAAGCACAGGGAACAGTGTTCCAGCAAAGGGAACAGCATGTGCAAAGACCTCATGGAGGAAAGGCATGGTGAAAGGGAGGCATAGGAGCTTGGTGCAATGGTTGGGAATGGGGAGGCTGAGGCAGGAGACCCTGGAAGGAGCTGGAAGGCTGGGGTCTGGCCTCCTCCAGGACCACCATCCTGCTCTTGCATGAGGCAGGCAGCAGCCCTAGCAGGGAGGGCGAGTCTATTTCCACCTAGAACCATTGTTACCTCCTCGGTTTTGGCTTCAATCTTTCTGTGGGTGAGAGCTTCCAGAAGGATGGAGGGGTGGACTCCCAGGAGCTGAAAAAATGGAAACCAAAATGCCATTCAGTGATTCAATTTGATTTTTTGCCAATGTATAAAGAACGGGTGTAATTTCCAGGCCCAGGATTATATGCCCTGACTGATAATCTTGATTAAATGCAAAATAGGTCACATTCGATCTTCTGTCCAGCTGGTTTTCCCCACTCCCTCGTTTGCCCCACTCTCTTTAACTCTCCTAGGCAGTCCCAGCCAGATGGACATGGTATTAGCCACTTGGGACCTGGGCATCCAGCTGCCTCGAGCGCCCCTGTCCTGCCCTTCCACCTCCAAGAAGGGCCAGGCTTTCCCTCTGCTCTTGAAATGGAGAACATCACCTTGGCAATCCATTTGATCTCATGAGTGTCTGGTATGGAGGCACAGCCTTGGTGGTTCTCTTCGAAACAAATGTTCCCTAGGTGTAGGACGCTGGCGATGATTCCAAAGAGATTCTAGGAACGTGGGAAAGGGCGAGGGGAATGGGGAGAGAAGGGCAGCCACCTAACTGGTCAATATCATCACAGGAGACGTCATCACAGGGAAAACCACCCTCTTCCCAATTTCAGTCCTGTGCTCGCAGAACCAAGCTAGTTTCCTCCTTCCCCAGCAATCAGCCTCTTCCCCACCTCAGATGTGAAGGGAAGAGGGATAAAGAGCCTCAGCACGGGATGGGGAGGAAGCCTCCCCCAATCTCTGGCATAGGACACACCTATTTTTTATCTTCCCCACCCTCTCCCCACCAATAAGCCATTTTATACACAAATGCCCTGGTCCCAGGTATATATATTTACATAAATATATGATATTTTAAAATTATAATTCTGGCCTGTGAAAGAATAGTTTTAACCATCAAAAAAAAAAAAGGATATAAAAACACAATGTTTATAAAGCCTACAATTTGCTCCAGTTTGTTCAGAAATAGGAGTGTAAATAAAATACAATCCTGCAGTTCTAGGACATCGAAATATTGGAGGTTGAGTTCGAGAGAAGGAAGAAACATGACTTCCTCCTTGCGTACAGCACCGGGAAATCTTTCGTCTGGCGGATGAAATGCAGAATGCACAGTTTAATGTCTGAATTTCAGATAAGCAATGGCTAATTTTGGTCCCAAATGGTGCCCCCAAATAATGGTGCCCATTAAAATGTAGCGAGGCGTGCTGTAATTTTATTGGCGGAATCTGGCAAGTCCACTAGGCGGCCACTAAGATATCAGCATTGTTTCGTCAATCCCAGACCCAGGGACCAACAGTTCTGCCCTTGGGGCTCATACCTCAAGGTCATCTTCAGTAAAATCGATGACAGAAAAGGCACTGGAAACAGTTTTCCAGTCGTTCTTGTCGTTAATAGATGACTCTTTGGCACAATGACCCTGTTGATACAGAATTGGGCTGCTTAATGTCATTTTCATAAGGGCAGTGAGCCGTGCCCTCACCTAGCCTTGAATTAAAAGGGTTTTCTCTACAAGCACACAAGAGCTGGTTCTAGAATGTTCTAAATTGTAAAAAGGTAGGTTTCACTAATCATCTAGCATAGGGTGATTTGCCAACTGCTGCTTTTCTCAATTTTATTTAGAATTTCATCTCCGTCCTGGGAAAACTTTCCAAGGTACACGCTAGCGGTATATCTCTTTGAATGTGTGGGGTTTTTTTAAAATAGTTTCCCTTGCCATATTTGCCAAATAAATCAAAGACAGTTGTCTCGAGAAACATCCGCTAAAAATATGAATGGAGAGGACAGCCCTGAAATTCAGAAAGCATCTTTGCTTTCTGCTTTTACAACCTCCGGCAGAAACTGCAGGGCAGAATGAGGTCAAAGGAGACCCTCACTTGAGAAAATAAAAGTTTGGCATTTAGAGAAAGGCAGGTTTTCTGGATACAATCACCAGCAGAGATGTGATGAGACTTCCTGCCACTTTAGAAGTTCTCTTTTAGGTAAGACACACACCACCCAATGTCGCAATTTAGAGGGAAGATGTTCTAGATGAGAGGGTTTTGATTTTTTTGTTTTTTGTTTTTTGTTTTTTCGCTTTTGTAGTACAGGGTGTCTCTGGATTCCTGGCTGTCTGATCCTCCATATCATATGTGGATCAAAGATTTTCCTGTTGCGCAGGGAAACCAGAGGGACCATAGCATGAAAATATTCATCGGCGACCTGGCCGCTGTTAAATCTGCAGCCTCCCAAATACCCCCCCACCCCCTTCAACCAGCATCTGCTCCCGCCCCCACCAGGGCAGGGCCAACTTAGGTCAGTCCCGGGAGGACACCTAGGGGTTCAGAAGCAGCGTGGATATACTGCCAAGCAAAGTCACAAAGTCTGTCAAAGTTCTGAGAGAACACAAAACTGAACAAAATAACACTGGCGAATTGCTCGAACCATTTCCAAAGCCACTGTGGCATGAGATCCGGCCAAATTAAAAAGACTAGAAAAAAAAATCTGCGAGGATAAAGACAAGATACATTCCAAAAGGGAATGACTGGCATATCAAAGGGTTAGGAGAAGCCCTTGGGAAAAAGAACGGAAGCCCATAAATGCTTTTTATAAATTAACCCTCTCTGATCACCCTGTAAAGAGTCAAGTGTGGTGATGCCACACAGCTTTGTTAGAAAAATTAGGTGTCCCCCCCACCGAAAAAAAATTCCAATTCGAATTACTCCTCATTCTAATAATCAGGACAAAGTTCGCGAAAGGAGATTATGGGATTCTTTCATCTTCATTATATCACTTCATTTTTCAAGGTAGGTTTCAGTCATGTCTACTCTTCCTCCGCGACTTACTATGAAACGTTGGTCCTTCTTTTCAAGCTTCACTTCCTAAGACCTCGTTCTCTTTCTCAAATGCTGTCCCCACCGGCACTCTGCCAAGTGACCTCCATGCGAAGCCAGGCCCAGTAAAGAAGAGAAAAATCCAAAGATCTGGGGGCAGAGAGGTGCTAGTGGCATCAAAGATTGGTAGGTGCTGGGCAATCGAGACCTTCTAGAGCCTTAGGGTTGGCTGCAGACAGAGTAGTGGTGAGGGGGTTACATTCTGAAAGCCCATCTCCCAGCACTGGATCCCAGCACTGCTTACGGGAATGGCCTGTAAGGAAGCATGTTGACCTTGCAGCCAAAGAGTCTCAGGATGGGAGGCAAGAGGGCGGAGAGTCTTTTCCTAACTAGTTTCGAAAGCAGAAGGACGCAGCACGGGCTGTGGACCTATGGAGGTACAGCAAGTTACTCTCACACCTAGGCCAGCAGTTCTCACTTCCTCTGGGCCCTAGCAAGGCCGGGATTCACTCAATTCCACTGAATCATGAGGGAGTGTTTAACACAACCCTCATGCCCACGTCCCACCCCCAAACCAATTAGATCTGGGTCGCTGGAGGGTAGGGCCCAGGGATGTGTATGTGTATGTGTGTGTGTGTGTGTGTGTGTGTGTGTGTGTGTGTGTGTGTGTTGAAAAACCTCCTCAGGTGATTCTAATTTCAGCCAGGGCTGAGCACCACTCACCTAGAGATCAGTTACTTTACCAAGATGATCTACCATCTACCTGCCAGGCATAAACAGAGGGGTTATTCTAAGTGTCCACAAATCAGTCTGTAGGATACCTCCAGAGTGGGAACGAGAAGGTTCTTGACCACCCCACAGAAACCCCCCACTAACTCCCCTTGATTCCTGCCTCCAAAGGGCCACCCGAGCCAGTTGCTGATCCTTCCAACCTGTGAGAGGTATTTGTAGAGCTGGGGATCCCGCTCAAGTCCCAGGTAAGCAAGGAGCTCCTCTTCGCCACCCTCCAGCAGCTGGTAGAAGATGTGGAAGTTCCTCTCGCCCTGGTTTTGGTAGACAACTCGAGACTTTTCTATCAGGTAACTGATGATATGCCCGCCTACGGGAATGCCCTTGAGAACAGAGCAAAAAAAGGCACAATGACGATAATAACTAAGCCACTCTCTTGCTGGTGCCTTCTGAGGAACGGAAATGCTGAATTCGAATGATGATTCTCCTAAGCCTAGTGTTCTCTGGGCTCTTTTAAAAAACATTGTTGTCTACCCTGAGGTCATGAGAGAGATTTTCTGTACTTCTGTCTAGAAGTGTGATTATTTTACCATTCAGGTTTAGGACTCGGATTGAAATTTCATGTATGGAGTGAGGTAGAGGGTCAAAGGTCTTCTATTCACATGGATTTCCAATTGATAGCACCATTTATTGGAAAGGCATTCCTATCCCTATTCAATCACAGCGTGGCCTCTGTCATAAGCCAGGTGACCATATCCTATGTGGAGGACTTTGGAGACTCCATTCTGGTCCCCTGGCCTGTTTATATATCCTTGTGCCAAGTGCATACTTTTATTTATTTTTAATGATTTTATTTATGTGAGAGAGAGAGAGAGAGAGAGAGAGAGCGAGCACAAGCAGGGGGAGTGGCAGAGGGAGAAGGAGAAGCTGACTCCCTGCTGATTAGGGAGCCCAACATGGGACTCGATCCCAGGACCCCGGGATCATGACCTGAGCCGAAGGCAGCCGCTTAACCCACTGAGCCACCCAGGGGCCGCCACACTATTTTCAAGAATATTCCAGTAAAAGATTCCAGTAAAAGATATATAGAACTCCTGCAAATCAGTATGAGAATAACAACCTACTTAAAAGTGGGCAAAGGGCTTTAGCACCAAATTTTTAATTGGCCAGTTATCGGGACTTTATTTATAATCAGGGAAATACGAACATGAAGCAGGAAACCACTGTACTTGACCAGAATGTCTCAAAAACCAAGAGGACCGGCCATGCCAAATGTCGACAAGGGCACAGAGAACCCTGCCGGCCACAAGACCTGTCATCCATTGTCCCAACACTGCCGGTAAGAACCCAGCAACGCCACTTCTGGGCATGCGCCCAACGTAAGTGACCACTAATATCTACTCAAAGACACGTGCAGGGATGTTCAGAGCCCTCTTCGCAACAGCCCCCAAATCGGAAAAGCCAAATGTCCATCAAGAGGAGGACAGAGAGCGAAGAGGTCACTTAAGCCCAGAATGATCAGCTGCTCCACAAAGCTGACAGGTAGAATGTTGACTGAAAGGAGCCGGCCACAAACTAGGACATACTGTATAATTCCATTTACACAAGGCTCAAGAATCAGCCAAATCAATCTGATTATAGAGGTTGGAACGGTTGGTAACCTCTGGGAAGACAGGTACTTTCAGAGAAAGGTAGGAGATTGTTCTAGGCACTAGAAATTCGTGTATCTTCTTTTTAATAGATTTCATTTATTTGACAGAAAGAGAGAGCACAAGCACGGGGAGCGGCAGGCAGAGGCAGAGAGACAAGCAGGCTCCCAGCCAAGCAAGGAGTCTGATGTGGGACTCGATCCCAAGACTCCGGGATCATGACCAGAGCTGAAGGCAGATGCTTAACCGACTGGGCCACCCAGGAGCCCCTAGAAATTTTTCTATCTTGATCTAAGTGCCCGTTATCACAGGGAGATGCACGCAGGTAAAACTCACCAAGCTGTACTCATGACTCGTGTCCTTTTTAGCATGTGTGTTGAATTTCAATAAGAAGTTTTAAAACAGACAGAACTATTCAATTTTTTCTAAAGTCTAGGCACACTTCGCCAGAAAGTCCATGTAGCAGCCTCCAGGAAACCCTAAGCCAGTCTGACATCACTCCACTCGACAGTCTGCCAGCGACTGTTCTCTGGTCCAAGTGACATGCTTTGTCACCTGGAATTCTATGTCCTTGAGAACTCTGTCGACCCTCCCCCCACTGGCATTTAAGAGAACTCTGTCGACCCTCCCCCCACAGCCCCATTTAAATTCTGTGCAACATATAACCAGACTGTCCCATTACGTACGGTCTCTGGTTTCCTTCCATAACCCCAACAGCAGAGCCCAGTACCTGTGACCAAAATGATACGGTCTACAAAGTCCCAAACACAGACCACCTGGCGCTCTCCGAAAACGCTTGCCGACCTATGCTGTCTAATTCTGTATGCCTGCACACCACATTGTTTGCATGGGCTTGTTCTCGGGCTTCGTAAGAAATGGCATCACCCCGACACACAGGACATCCCTAAAATTGACCGTGTTTTGTGTAGCTAGCTGCCATTCATTTGCTCTCGCCGCTATGTGCCGCTTCACGGGGTGGATGTCCCACCATGTAGCCATTGTGTCGATGGACACTCAGCCCTCCAGATGTCCTTCTACCTTGGGGGGCATGCTTGCAAATCTCTAGGAGTATCTCCAGAAGAGGAATGGCTCCACCTTAGATCATGTGGGTTTCAACTTCCATGAGATAGTATACTGTTTTCCAAATGGGCTGCTTCCAGGTACGCCCCACCGCAGTGGGTTAGAATTCCTAATTATCTGCATCTTCACCAACAGCCAGTACCGCCAGACTTAAGTTTTGCCCCCACCCTAGAAAGTATGAAATGGTATCTCACTGTGCTCTTTATTTGTATCTCCCCAAATAGCACTAAGCCTGGATTTTCAATTATTTGAGCCGATAAAGCCCTTCCTCCCTTAAGGTAGCTTGGGTCAGGTTTCTACCACTGGCCAGTAAAGGGGTCCCCACGAGCCAGGAACAGGAACTTCGGTGTACCTTATGGTCAAACTGTATGTCCATGTATTTTCCAAATCTGCTGGAGTTGTCATTCCGGAGTGTTTGGGCATTTCCGAAAGCCTTGGAATACAAAGTGAGGGAGACAGGAACACGCTGAACCAAACTGCGACGAACGGTCATTTAAGTTCACCGCGCTCGCCAGCTTCCTAACCCCGAATGCCACGGTTATGAAAGTGGAGGACAGAAGGGGAGCCAGGGGTAAAAACCATGCTTTATCTTCTAAGAAGGAACCACTATGTATAGAGGATTTGACGCCAAATACTGGGATGGAGCTAGAGAGCAGGGAGACATATCTCCTCTCTGGCATCCAATCCAGGAATGACTACGGACAGATAGAGAGGAAACTACATCCTTGCTCTTCTAGAAGGTACAGTCCCAGACCCCTTTTTTCATCAAAGAGGTAAATTGTTCAGACCATCCATAGGTCCATTGGGAAAATTCCTTCGACCACACACATCCTTACCACGAAGGGCAACAAAAACTCAAAATAAAGTAACTGGTTCAAAGTCATCCAGCAGGTCAGCGAATTGTGATGGCAGAATAATCAAGATTATTTAAAAAAATAATCAAGATTATTCCAATGAAATAAGCAAAGTATTAATGACTTTAGCGACTACTAATTCTGCCGAGTGCTTTCTATGCATCCATTTTGTTTTAGCCTCAAAATCTCCTAAGAGGTAGGAACTACGAATGGACCCATTCCACAGAAAGGCAAACAGGATCTGGGATGTGGGGGGATTTGCCGAAGCTTGCTGGCACTCGTGGGATCAGCAGCCACGCCTGCTGAAAGTCAAAGTTACGCCCTTAACCACGATCTTGCCCTTGAGACCCCTCTGCTTAAGTCCCAGATGGCGACCTGCCCGGGCAGAGGATTCTTCCTACTTAGTGACCTCCCTAGAACTTCCCCTCCAGACGTCCTCGCGGATCACTTACCTCCAACACAGGATTGGAGAGCAGCAGTCTGTCACGGGCTATTTGGAGTGACTCGCTCATTGGGCAGGTGACAGCAAAATACTGCAGAATCTTCTTGGAGGCCTCTGTTTTCCCGGCCCCGCTCTCTCCAGAAATGAGGATGAAGTGGTTATTCAGCTCGGAGCACATCATGCGGTACGCGTTGTCAGCTATGGCGTAGCTGGAGAAGGAGTGGGGCAGAAATGGAAGGACCGGGAAGGGGCCATGCTGCTGCCTCCCTCAGCTGTGACATCATCAGAGCTCCCTGCCTCCAGGAAACCACATCCGGACCAGTGGTACAAGACACTGAGCTCAGATATCAGAATCTCCCCACGACCCGTTGACTGATCACGCATAGAGTGTTCCAGAAGTCAGTACTCAAACGGCAGAGTTAAAACGGAGAATGTGAACAATAGTGGACGTTGCTTAATAGGATGAATGTATTTTGAAAAATCCAACGTTTCTTCCAAGGACAAACCAGATACTGAATTACATCCCTAGGAGACGTTCTATTAGCTATCGGTGGAAATACCATCTCACCTAAATATTTTAAACACTCGGTGGATATACGAAGATCTCATGTTTCCTCTTTGCCTTCAAAACCTTCTGTGTTAAGAGTACAGAGACAAGAAACTGAAACTATCTTAAAAGCTCAGTGATATCTATACAGGACGAGACATAAAACTATTATAAGGGCTTTATCTTCAAGATCAGAAACCAAAGCATGAAAACTTCCCAAGACACTAACCTTTTCATGTGGCTGAGTTTGAAAGCTGGTTATTTTGGACATTGGTGGTGGTAGTGATGCAGAAAGGTTTATAAATGCCTTAGGAGGTGAATAGATGAGTCACCAAGAAAAGTGGAGGGAGAGGCAAAATATTAGTCTGGTAGTGAATCAGGGAGAACTAAGAAATTCAGCAAAGCCCGAGTCACATATAGATGGGACAGGAAATTGCTCCTATGGACCTGAAGTCCTGCTACCAACAGTGATGTTCCTTAGCCACTATGACACTTAGTCACCAGTAGATGGCACTGTAGCAAAACTCTTTACGGAAAAGACACCTCTCAAGCCACATTCTTGGATCTCGGAGCAGTTACAAAAGATTCCACCTCTCAGGATCTTTAAGCTGAGACTCAACTATGATCTGATGTTTTCTACTGCACTGAAAGACATTTCACAAGAAGGCTGCCGTTTAAGTTAGGTACGAAACCTAATGAGCATTCTTCAAGGATTTGGATGGATGAATGGGTGAGTGAGTGGATGGATGGATGAATGTGGATGAGTACATGGATGGATGGATAGATGGATGGATGGGTACATGTATGGATAGAAGGATGGATGGATGAATGGGTGGATACATGGATGGATGGATGGATGGATGGATGGAAGGATGGATGGAAGGATGGATGGATGGAAGGATGGATGGATGGATGGATGGATGGATGGATGGATGGAAGGATGGATGAATGGGTGGATACATGGATGGATGGATGGATGGAAGGATGGATGGATGGATACATGGATGGATGGATGGATGGAAGGATGGGTGAATAGGGAGGAGGGAGAGAGAAGAAAAAAAGGAAAGAGATAGGAAAATACACTGACGACCCTCGTACATGCTACTTACACATGTGGTGGCAGTTCAAAGAAATTGACCCCTTGATAAAGTTCCATCTGGCTCACAGTGTAGATTCCAAGCTCCTGGTATGGATTCACAGACACAAGGAGGGTCCCAATATAGGTCTAGAGGAACAGATCAAAGCACTAGTGAGGAATTCTGAGGCGAAAATGGCTTTAGCAAAAGACTGTCACATGCTATGACCCCCATGCGTTCATTCCACGCTGGGGATATAAAACAATACCTAAGACAGGAGGTTTCTCTGCTATCATGAGGCTTCCGTGTGTGTGCATGGGACGGGGGAGGGGGGCCAGACAACCAGCCAAGGGATAGAGACGGCTTCAGTTAGAATGGTTAAGAAAAGTGTCCCTAGGGTAAGGAGAACGCGACTGACCAAGGAAGGCCACCTTAGCTCTGGGGCTTAGGGAAGCCTTCTTTAAGGAGGGGACTCTGAGCGGGGCTTGAAGGATAAGGAGCGAGTCATGAAAAAAAAAAAAGAAGCAGGAAAGGGCAAGTCAGACTGAGGGGGACAAATGTGGCAGGCTGACGGTCCTGGAGACCAGCGGGGAAGGGAAGAATGGAAATGACACAGGGCATGAGGAACTGGGGGTTTATTCCAACTGCAATGCCACCACTCTCCCTACTGATGTGAAATACCTGCTTCAAACTGCTGTCAGATGGATAGCTTTTTTTTTTTTTCCCAGATGGATAGCTTTAAGCAGGGGCCACCGCACTCTGATTTATGTTTACATGTCCCCGAGGTCTCGCTGGCCACTGGGTGAAAGCAGGGCGGGTATGAAGCCCAGCGATCTCCAGCGGGGCAAACACTCCCACCGCTCGCATCTATTTCCCTGGATTTCAGTGTGGGATTCTATTATGAGTCAAGTTTTTCAAGTGCCTCCATTTGTAATAGGACCAACAGAGTTATGAATAAACAAGACTCTAACCTCTGAAAGAGAAAACAATAAACACGTGGGCTCCTTTGAAAATGCATCTGGAGTTTTCCGATTCTGAGTGTGTTAAGGATTTTCATTCCAGAATCTCCATTTTGGACGTTCCCAAGATTATGCTAAATTATGCCTGAAATCATATTCACAAATGTTTCTAATCCCTAGGACCAAGTCAGAGGATGAGAACAGATAAGAACACTGTACTTTTGACTAAAATTCTGCATTGCTTCCACAGTAGAAATCTAGGGTAGAATACTATTTCTGAAGAGTATCACTGTTCAAACTGGAAACAATTTATTCACGATGATCCTATCGTCCCACATATACTTCTCCACACCACATTCTTTCTCCTTTGCTTATGCATAAAACCTATTTCCCCAATTAAAACTATATACTGTCATTGGGGAGGGTATGTGCTATGGTAAATGCTGTGAAATGTGTAAGCCTGATGATTCATAGACATGGACCCTGGGGCAAATAATACATTGTATGTTAATAAAAAATTAAAAAAGAAACTATACACTGTAAGAAGCCCTTTGCTTATTTCCCCTAGTAACCTGGGTTCCAACTGCAGACTAAGTCACAGTCACCATTAAAAACAAAATAGCTGGGCGCCTGGGTGGCTCGGTTGGTTGAGCGACTGCCTTCGGCTCAGGTCATGATCTCGGAGTTCTGGGATCGAGTCCCACATCAGGCTCCCAGCTCCCTGGGGAGTCTGCTTCTCTCTCTGACCTTCTCTCCTCTCATGTGCTCTCTCAATCTCTCTCTCTCTCTCTCTCAAATAAATAAAAACTAAATTTAAGAAAAAAAATCCCTTTAAAAAAATAGCTGCAAGAAAAATATTTTTAGATTGCTTTTGGTTGTCTAATTTACTCTTAGCAAAAGCTAGTAACATTTCAGTAAAGTTAATTGCATTTAATAACACCCCACCATACACACAGAGACACTGTGGAGTTTACCCTAAAGGAATTTACCTGAAAACTGACCAATCAGATCAAAGTGGGGTCATCAACGGAGAACTAGACCAATCTAAGAACGATTCTGGTAAAACGTCACAGTCTTGACTGTTGAAGATTCTTGGGATGCGGTGGACATCTCTTACGTTTGCCTGACTGGTATCTAGACCCCCTTCTTCCAGCAGATTCCTTTGAGGAACCTTCTCCAGTCCATACCCTACAGTAAGGTGCACATTGGCCTCACCCCTCACTTCCAGGGCTGGGCCTGGGAAAACCGCCTGGCCAATCAGAATAGTCCTCAACCTAGCTATGGGGATTGGTTCAGAGGCAGGCACATGACCCAAAATGGGCCAATCAGAGCCTACCACTGTCTGTGTCTCTGGGAAAACTTGGCTATCATCTCTGTACCAACATCAGCCTGGTGCTGCTGGCCACCTTGCCGCCTTGCAGATTCGGCCCCAGAAAGAGACCATTGCAAAAGTGTGCAGAGAGGCGGGAAACAGTCCTCCGGATGGAGAAAGAGCATAGATCTGTTTCTGGTCCCTAAAGTGGCATAGGTCGGTGGATTGCATCCTGGGGGTTAGACCTCTTTAAACCGGGTTTCTGTCACAAGCCTAACACGAAGGATCGGGGTGCATCCGGCAGTGGTCCCTTCACCCGTCCCTTTAAAGGCTAACCTAATAGAGGGATATTGTTCGCTATGATGGAGGCTGTGAAGAGAGGCGGGGGTGGGGAGGGCTCGAGGGCCCGGGGTTGGGGGGTTTGGCGGAACCACCGGTCTAGAAGAATAACTGAGAAACGGGTTACATTACATAGATGAGGTTCTCGCTGAAACGCTTGCGGAGATTGTCCAGAAAAGCAGATTCGCTGGTGTAGGCGTCCAACAGCACAAAATCCTGCACCCCGACCTTGTCCCTGGCGGTTAGCGCGCCTTCCATGTGCAGACGAATGTGCTTCCTCCTCACTTCTTCTTTCTGCAGCAAACAGAACATTCCTCGGCAGCTCACTCACTCTGTAGTTCCTATCGCTCATCTGATACAGACATGGAAGGATACCCAGCCCTGAGGGTGGTAGAGCACTGAGATTAGATTTGCTCTTCCTTGCGAGTTTACCTTTGGTTAGGGACACAAGGGAATGAGAGTAAAAGCACTAACAGTAACATCAGCAGCTACCCTGTTAGATACTACGCTATGTACCTGACCTGTATTATCTCCTTTAACCCTTATTCTAACCTTATGAAGTACCTGCTATTACCATGCCCATTTAACAGATGTGGAAACGGAGGCCAGAGATATAAAAAGTATGCCTACATCTGGCCAAAAGGCACAGCCAGGACACGCACCTAGACAGCCTGGCCCCAGGGGCTGCTTTCCTCACCATCGCCTTCGCAACTGGATGTTAGTCGCCCAAATTTGCTGCAATTCTGACATGACTGATGAGGAGTTTGGCTGGAATGGGAACTTCCTGTTACAGGAAGGACAAAACTGGAGGGTCCTCTCCCCGATGCTGGGCTTCAGACGACCCTGGAAGAGGAGTGGCTGCAGGCCCACTGGACAGGGGAGAATCTCAGGGGCAGGTCCTCTGTCACCAAGGAGCGGAACCACCCTCCTAGGAGGGCACAGAGGAACAGAGGGAATCAGATCAGCACTGGGCAGGAAACCTGGTGCTTGAGTCAGGAGGGCTGTGAGAAACAACTCCCCAGGTCTCGGGCAAGCTGAGGCTGGAGACTGAGGGTGTACAGAGTGGGGGCCACGGGACGGGGCGCGGGGGGGTGCGGGACGGGGCGTGATGTCCGTGTTGGGAGGATTGCGCAAGGCGGTCACCCGGCCCAAGTTGCAAGGGTGCTGAGGGACTGTGCCCTGGACACACAGTCTACGCACGTCCCTCACCCACCCTGTACCTCGTGCAGCCGAAGGGAACAAGCAAAGCGTAGCAAAGGACGCCTGGAAGACAAACCTCTGACTATCACAGTGTCCCTTTAGCGCTCTCTAGTGACCAAGATTAATATGCTCCCTTCCCGGAGAAATGCTTAAGGAGGTCAGTTCGATATCACAGAGCAGGGACCGAAGGATGAATCTGGATCTGAGAGACAGGAACTTGACACCTGCTATCTTTGGGTATGCACAGTGCCTAGAGTAGCTGGAGCAGCCTTGAGAAAAGAAAACAAAGCTGGAGGACTCGCACATCTTCATTTGAAGTAATCAAGACCATGTGTTGATGGACTTTTAACAAAGTTAGCAAAACAATTCAGCGCAGGAAAGGAAAATCTTTTCAACAGCGCAGGAATAACTGGATATCGTAATGAAACACATTTCATTTCAACCCTTACCTCATAATATATTTTTATATTTTTATTATAAAGTAGGTTATAAAATTATGCACTTTAATAACATAGTTTAAAAAAATGTACATTCATGGGGCGCCTGGGTGGCTCACTGGGTTAAAGCCACTGCCTTCTGCTCAGGTCATGATCTCAGGGTCCTGGGATCAAGCCCCACATCGGGCTCTCTGCTCAGCAGGGAGCCTGCTTCCCCCTCTCTCTCTGCCTGCTTGTGATCTCTCTCTTTCTATGTCAAATAAATACATGAAGTCTTTAAGAAAATATACATTCATGATTTAATAAATTTATGTTATGTAAGCTTATATACATAAAATATATATAGCATTTTTAATATATCTATATACTGTATAAACTTAAATATGTAATAAAACTATATATAGTACTCTTTATATATCTATATACTGTATAAACTTTTATATGTAAAACTACATAGAACTTTTTAATGTATCTATATACTGTATAAACTGATATATGAAACTATATAAAGAAAACTATTACTGTATATAAACTTTATATATAAACAATTCCTATTTCATAATATATGAAGACATAAATTGATAAAACATGTACATGTTATACATATTATTTTATAACATCTTATTTGTATATATACAAAACTTGAGATGAATCTTAGACCTAAATTTAAATGCATAATCTCTAAAGCTCCAGGCAGAAAACAGAGGGGAATATCTCAGCAACCAGAGGAAGGGAAAGTTTTCTTATGACACAGGAAGAAATAACTATAAAAGAAAAAAAAAAAGAAATTTGACTTCATCAAATATAAAACTTCTCCCAGAAGACACCATTAAGAGAACAAGTAGGCAAGCCACGGACTGGCAGAAAACATTCACAAACTATATGCCTGCGAAGGATTTGTATCCAGAATAAAAGACTCCTATGGCTTAATAAGAAAATGTCAAACCCAGTAAAAATTGGGCAGAGGACTTGAACGGACACCTCACGATGGAAGATAGGCTAATGGTAACTAAGTGGGAAAATGCTCAATGTCGTTAGTCATCAAGCAAATGCAGGGTAGAACCACAGTGAGATAGCCCCAGAATAGTTTGAATGAAAAAGACTGACAACATCAACCATAAGCAAGGACGTGGAACAGATGGAGGGGTCCTACGTTGCTGGTAGGAATGCAAAATGATAGAATCACTTTGGGAAAAGGTCTGGCAGTTTCTAATAAAGTTAACGGTGCCTCCGTCCTTTGATCCAGCAATTCCCTTCCTGACTATTTACATAGGGGAAATGTAAACATATAGTCACAAAAAGACTTGAGCATAAAGGTTTACAGCCACTTGATTCATAATGGCCCCCAAACTGGAAACAATCCAGATTTCCATCAACTGGAGAATGGATGTGGAATCTATACAATAGAATGGGTACAGCGCTAAAAGAGAAATGACTGGTACGCACGACACAGATGACTCCTACAGACATTAGGCTGAGTGAAAGAACTCAGACACAAAAGAGTGCATGCCCCATGATTCCATTTATATGAAATTCTAGAAGCAAAACTAATCTGTGGTGAAAAAACAGAATGGCCACCAGATGTCTCTCTATACTAGTCAAAGTTAGAGCAAGCACCTGCTCTCTAAGGAAGAAAACAATGCACGTAGATCAAAGGATATTTTAGTGATTCCCCAAACATCCCCATGTGAAAGTGTGTGTGTGTGTGTGTGTGTGTGTGTGTGTGTAAGAGAGGCAGTCTAGCATCGTGATTATGCACAAGGACTCCGGAACTTCAGCCTGCCCGGGGCTTAAATCCTGCCTCTGTTGCTTCCTGGTGGTACAACCTTGGGAAAGTCTACCTCTCCAAGGGCCTGTCTGTTTCATGTCTATAAAATGGAAACATAATTGTACCTACTTCACAGGGTTGTCGGTCTGAACAGACCATGGAAAGCACTTGGAACAGCGCCAGATACAATGTCAGCTCTGTGAGCCCCTGCTTCTAGCCTCATTAGTATTGCTAATACGATTATTAGAAACAAGAAAATAAAGCAGAAAAAAAAATGTGCTGGCTAGTAGTCGGCGAGCCCCTATTGAATGGGGAGTGGGCTGGAGTCTGAAATCACGTCTGGAGCTGTGCCCACGAATATCACCGGAGTCTGATCTCCGCAGGCGGTGGGTGCGGAAATTCAAAAGCTTCCTTAATCCCAGTCCTAGAGGTAGGTGGGTGCTTGCCAGAGTGAGCTCTGTCGTCGGTACCTAGGGCTTTATGTGACTTGCAGCCCAAAAAGATCCGACAAAACCTCGAAGATGAAGGGACGGGATAGGGATTTTAATATGCAAGGACCAAAGCACATTCTATCCACTTTGGACTTTGGTTGCTGCAACATTTCAATTCCTATTTCTGGGTTCCTTTTATTTGGTTCATTTCCAAGTATCTTAAAAGGATGGTGGGGACCCACTTAGATAAGGGAATGAACAGGCATCTGTGCTGGGTAGCCACTGCTCGGCTCTACTAGGCGACACCAGGTATGAGTGTATGGCTGAGTTGTCAGCCTTCCAATTATTCAAAAAAAAGTCAGAAGCCGAGACTTTTATGTGAAATCCTATTGCATGTATTCAGTCCATTGGGACGCTAGCCAAAAGCCAGCCAACCACCCTTAGTTCTGGGTGGTTTAGATATCTCATTTACCCACAGGTGGGGGGGTCAAAGTGATGCTCCTACCTGGACCGTTATTTCGGAAGCCTCATATACTCAAGGGTGACCTGACCCTATCACCTTCTACATGACCTACACTTGACCTAATGTGTGTATGGATGGGTGGGAGGGGGTGCCACGTAAATCAATATGGCTAAATGCTGTGAGAGAGACCGAAATGCCTGCCACACATTCCGTGCATTTCCCCCTGTAGTTAGGTGGACTCAATTGACTATTTTTGGCCAACAGATTGAACAGAAGTGACATCTGGGCCACCTCCTCTGTTGGGTTATCTGGACTCCCATGAGGCCGTAGTGACTGAGGATTTAGCTTGTTGAATGGATGAGCTACAAAATCAATGTAGCCTAGATTCCTGAGTCATCACAGGGAAGAAAGATCTTCTAAAGAATCATCAAGACTCAGGAGCATCTGGGTGGCACAGTTGGTTGAGTATCTGACTCTTGATTTTGGCTCAGGTCATGATCTCAGGGTCATGAGATCAAGCCCTGCATTGGGTTCCATGCTGAGTGTGGACCCTGCTTGGGATTCTCTCTCTCCCTTCTCCCCCCTTACACCCCCCCCCATGCTTGCTGACTCTCTCTCTCAAAAAAAAATCAAGACCCATAGTAGGCTTTGTGTAAGCAAGAAATAAATTCCTGTTATGGCAAACTTCTGAGAACTTGGGGCTATTTGTTACTGCAGCGGATGGCTGCTTATCCTGACTCTTACACATGCAGGAAAGAGTTTTTCCGGAAGAATAGCACTTTGTGAGTCACGGCTCTTGCGTGTTCAACTCTGCCATCTGTTCCAGCTACTACCCTGAGGTTTGGAATGTGAGAAGGGGGTGGCATTTTTTTAAGGGGGAAGTGAAGCCCTAGAGTTGTCCTTTTCACATTTTATGCTTCAGGATGCTTTTTTAAAGTGAGGTCGAAAGAAACCTCAATATGTAAAATGAAGGGAAGCAAAGGTTTTCTGGTTAAAGGGGCAAGTCTTACCCATGGTTACCAGGTTAACCTTAACCAGGTTACCCATGGGCCTGTGGGAGTGTGGGAACCCCCCTGAGGCAAAGAAGAGTTAGCAAACCCCTCCGTATCTCCCAAATCATGTGCCCTAGGCTTCACTGAGTACTTCCTTCACTTTTATAGTCATATACATGTACTACCAGTATTATTCCTTCACCTCATAATTTGTACTTTTTTCCCATAAATTTAGTCATAGCTTTTACTATAAAAGATGTTCACACATAAAGTAAAACAAACCCAATGTACCCATTATCCAGCTTCAGTAAATACCAACCTATTGCCTTTGTTATTTCAGCTCTCCCCTACCTCTCCTTCGCACAATGGATTGGTTCAAAAAAGTCACAAACCTCACATCACTTGATAAATATTTCACTAGGTATCTCTAAAAGGTAAGAATTCCTTCAAAATATATGTACACAATATCGCTGCCATACATAAAGGACTTCCAATTAATTTTTTTCAAGATTTATTTAGTTTAGAGAGAGAGAGAGAGAGAGTGCATGTGCACATACAGGAGGGAAGAGCAGAGGGAGAGAGAGACTGTGGAGTAGACTCCCCACTGAGCACAGAGCCTGACAAAGGGCTTGATCCCATGACCCTGAAATCATGACGGAGCCAAAATTAAGAGTTAGATGTTCAACTGACTGAGCCATGCAGGCGCCCCGCTAATTTCTTAATTATCATACCCCATGTTCAAGTTTTTTTCTTCTTCTTCTTCTTCTTTTTTTTTTTTTTTTTAACTCTTGGCTTGTTCACATCAGTTTCCTACCAAGGGTCACATACTATATTTAGTTGATGTGCCTCCCAAGTTCCTTATTCTATAGGGTCTTCTGGCCCTCTTTTATTTGCTTGCAACTAGAAGAAATTGGACAATTAGTCCACATTCTAGATTTTGTTGATTGCATTATTCTAAGTTCATTTAAGAGGTTCCTCTTTCTCCTGCATTTCCTGAAAACTGGTAGTTTAATCTAGGGCTTGATCAGAGGCAGGACTGATTTGTTTTGGCCAAAAGACTTTCCAGGCAGTGAGTTGTACTTCTAGAAGAAGACACATAAGGTCTGGCTGTCTTTCAAGAAGTCAATGTTCCCACACAGGTCATTTTCTTAGGAGTTTGTAAAAAAATGGAAATATTCCAGTTATACTGCTCCTTCTTCATTTATTAGCTGGGACCCTTCCATAAACTATTTGGATGCCCTGAGGTACAGTTTAAATAGGCAAGGCAGGATAAATGCTTGATTAATCAGTTTTCAGAATAATGAGTTGGTTCCATTGTATCCTCTAAAGGTGACGATCAGTTTTTAATATCATGTTGAGCTCATGGACTTAAGTGTTTTGATGGGTTTCACCCCATGGCAATTACTATCCTTACTGATGCTCAGAGTATCTCATTTTTGGCTAGTGGGAACCTATTAAATGCGGACACAAGGACACTCTTGTGTCCTTTTGACAATAGCCTTTGAGAGCTTCCTTGCTTATTAGGATGCCAATTCTCTCAAGCTTATATTTACATGAGCTCTGGTTTCTTTGTGGGAAAGTGGTAGGTACCATAATCTGACCTCAGGGTCTCTCATTGCTACTATCTTCTTAGTAGAGAACATGAGGAAATATTCTTTGTGGGATTGTTGTATTTCTTTTCCAGATAATTCATGGATAGTGTAGAGAAATGCTACTGATTTCTGTATGTCAATTTTGTATCCTACCAGTTTACTGGGTTTGTTGATTAGCTCTAACAATTTTTTGATGGAGTCTTTAGGATTTTCTATATGTAAAATCATGCCACCTGCAAATAGAGCCAATTTTACTTCCTTTTTTCCAATTCTGATGCCTTTATTTCTTTTTCTTGCCCCATTGCTCTGGCTAGGACTACCAGCACTATGTTGAATACATAGTGGTGAGAGTGGGCATTTTGTCTTGCTCCCCATCTTAAAGGAAGCAAGAAAGTCTCTCTCAAAATGCATGATGAGTTCATTCTATCAATTCAAATACATAGCTAAGGGGTTTGTACTTAACCTATCTTTCTTATATTACTTCCCTTTTCTCCTATCCAAAATCCCAGTTCAACGACCTAATAAATTATGGATTGGCTTTTTTCCCATAATAAACACATATCTCTAAAGTAATAACACTAACACTATCCTCAATATGATTACTGAAAATAGTTTGAAATTTTTTGAATTATTTCTCTTTGGAGTGTACTTTGCTAGGGTTGTATAGGCAAATCACTGTTTTTTAAGCTCCCTTGAAATAGTTGATCTCTATGTGGCTATATGAGCAACTAGATACACGGTTAGGTTTATTTTCTTTGTTTTATTTATTCAGGTTTATTTCCTTTGGTTCCTTACTTGAGATTAACTTATATTTCATCCTATAATTATGTAAACATTTTTTGATGGTCCCTAGAACATAAGGCATATTCATATTCAAAGAACTAGCTCCTATCACTGTCCTTCATCCCTATTCCCTCTATCTTTTGTAAATAACCATTTAAAAATTATTAAAATGTTACAACTGTTTCTTAAATTTTAACAAGCACATGTAGATTTGTTTCCCTCCTTTCTTTTGCATATAGATGCAAATTCTACATTCCAGATTTCCAATTTGTCTTTCACCAGGAAATCTCCTGGGGACTACTTCAAAGTTGTTTATAATGACATTCCTCTTTCCGTTTTAGAGTTGCAAAGTACTCCATGGCATGTAGGTACTATTCAAATAGTCCCACGGAGAAAGAGCTTAACTAACTTTTCTCAGAAACTAACAGAAAACAATGGCAAAAAAAATAATCTGTAGGACACAGAAAATCTGAACAACACAATTGACTACCACAAGTATAACAAGGCACGGGGATGTTACAGAGTATATATTTTGTTTTAAAAGCTCATGGAATATTTACAAAATATGACCATAGCCTGGGCCATAGGGCAAATCTCAAAGGATTTATGTCCTACAAAGCCAAGTCTGACCAAGCATCTAGGTCAACACTGGAATAGAATGCTCTGAGATGATAGTAATGTTCTATACACAGTTCCATTGTCGAATACAGCAGCCACTAGCCACACATGGCCCCTCAGTGTTTGAGATATGGTGAGTGAGGGGCAACTCAGTGGCTCAGTTGGTTCAGTAGCTGACTTTGGCTCAGGTCATGATCCCAGGGTGTTGGGATTGAGCCCCCATATCATTGGGCTCCCTGCCTAGTAGGGAGTCTGCTTCTTGTTCCTCCCCTTGTCCAAGCTCTTTCGCTCTCTAATAAAAATCTTTGAAAAGAGAAAAGTGATGAGTGAGACTGAGGAACTGAAATTTAATTTCAATTAATTTCAATAGCGCATGCCTAGAGTTACCTTCCCATGTGAAGGATGACAAAGAATGAGAAACACTTTAAGCAATGCTGCAGGATACAATCATCTAAGTCCAGAAGGGGAAACTCTATAGGACAAACTATCCAGTTTCAACATGTTTTTCAAGAAAAGTACAAGGGAACCTGTGTATTAAGAGAAATGAAAGAAAGGGGATGAGGAGTTGGGCAAAATGGGGGAAGGGGTGTGGGAGGTCCAGTCAGGCAGATGAAAGGTACAGCAAAGGGAATGTGGGCGATGGTATTTTAACAGTGTCCTATGGTGACAGCTGGATGAACAGAGCACAATTGCCCCATTGCCCTGTTGCACATCTGGAACTGATGTAACATTGTGCATCAATGACATGTCAATAAAGAAAAAAAAAATCAAAGAGATGGAAGAGGAAAACCAAAACCACAATGAGATACCACCCCATGCCCACTGGGATGGCTACAATCAAAACGTCAAGAACAAGTTTTGGTGAGTGAGTGGGAAACCTCACCCACTGTTGTTGGCAATGTAAATGGCACAGGCACTGTGCAAAAACAGCCTGGCAGTTCCTTCAAAGAATATGGAGCAACAGAAACTCTCACGCTCTGTGCGCAGGAGTATAAATTGGCACAACTATATTGGAAAACCATTTAGCATAGCCAGATAAATTTGAAGACGTATTTCCTGTGATCAAGCAATTTCATTCCCTTTGTTTATGTGTAGTGGGGGATGAGCCCAAGAGGTGCCCAGCAGCATCTGTAACATCCCCATTTAACAGAATATGTTACTATTGCTGGTGCCTGGTGGCTTTGTCAGACCTCGGACAGCTAGATGGAGAGTTACAATGCACCAGCCACTGTCTCAAGTGCTTTTCATATAGGAATTCCTGTGAAAGCTTTCAACAAACTTATGAGGTAATAGGTACTTGAGCTCTCATTTTATAGGTGGGGAAACTGAGGCACAGGGCAATCAAATAACTTGCTGCATACCTAGTAGATGTCCACCAAGATTCAAACCTCAACAGCCAGACTCCAGAATTCATGCTGTTTCTAACACACTGCAGAAGGACCCAAAGGAAGACTTTAAGAGATAGAAATACATGCCAAACCTTGGGTAGGGAGATTCAACAAAGACGCTTCATTCAACCATTATGCTGTACACAACTGTGAAAGCGAATGAATCACCATCATGCTCATCAGCACAGGTTAATCTCAAAACAAGCCTTGCTCAAAGAAAACAGTCATAATAGAATATATAGACCGTTTGATTCTCCTGTAACAAATGTCCCAAACAAGTAAAATCAAGCAATATACTGCTTGAGGATACAGGCATAGGTGGTAGAACTACCTTGGTAGAAAACCAAGGACTGTGCTTCAGACAGTACACTGGGTAGAGGCATACAGGTGTTTAGTATTGGTTAAGTTATACATATAATATATATATTCTTCTTCATGAATATTTATTTTCTAATGGAAATATAAAATTAGACCAATCTCACTTAGGTATATCCATAGAAAGTCCTCAATAAACGATTAGCAAACCAAACCTAATAAAATAATAAAGGAAGAGGGATGACTGAGTGACTCAGTCGGTTAAACATCCAACTCTTGGGTTTGGCTCAGGTCATGATCTCAGGGTCCTGAGACTGAGTCCCTGAGTCAGGCTCTGCATTCAGCACAGAGTCTGCTTGGAATTCTCACCTTCTTCCTTCTCTGCCCATCTCTCTCAAATAAATTAGTAAAACCTTTTTTTTTTTTATTTTAATTTTTTTTAACTATTTTTTTAAAAGATTTATTTGACAGAGGGAGTGGGAGGGAGAGAGGGGGAGGGAGGGAGAGAGAGAGAGAGATCACGAGCAGGCAGAGACACAGGTGGGGGGGGTAAGCAGGCTCCCCGCTGAGCAGAGAGCCCGATGCAGGGCTCGATCCCAGGACCCTGAGATCATGACCTGAGCTGAAGGCAGAGGCTTTAACCCACTGAGCCACCCAGGTGCCCTTAAATAAGTAAAATCTTTTTTAAAAAAAAAGTGACATTCTTTAAAAAATAATAAAGGAATAGTAAAACATGACCAAGTCAGATTTATTCCAGAAATTCAGTATAATTTATTAATAAAACCAGTTATCATAAGAATTCAACATTGGAAAATCTACTAATAAAAAATAATAGGTTAATAAATAATAGATTATAGGGAAATTAATTTAAAATCAGACACATAATAGATTTGCTGTATCAGATCAAGAGTGAAAGATTACACCTATCCATTGATTTTAAAAAGGCAATTGACAAAATTCAACTTTCATTCTTGATAATTGCATTTATCAAAAGCAATAGGTACTAATTTCACATTTTTTTAAAGCTAGAACCATACTTGATGGTAAATATAGAAGCATACCTAAGAGCAAATATAGAAGCATCCCTATTAAAATAAGGAACAAGACACAGATGTCCTTTATCATCCTTTTTAACATTGTTCTGGAAGTACTAGCCAGTGCAATTAGACAAAATAAGGAAAGAAATAGAAATACTGGAGAAAAAGAAAGAAAAGTATTTGCAGATTGAAGGCTTATATGGAAAACCCAAGAATATCGACCAAAAATTATACATGATACCTAAATCCAAACCAAATACAAAGCTAATCATCAGAAATCAACAGCTTCAGCATAAGTTACTTGTTAGAAGATGTAAGAAGTCAAAAGAAGTCTACTTAAAATATCACAAGACAGATGAAAGATAGAAATGATCTTACCAACAAATGTGTCAGGTTTATATAAAAATAATTTTAACACCCTCCAGAGGATGACAGAAGATTTAAACAAATGAAAAAACACACCACATTGTATAGGAAGATTCAACATCACAAAGATCTCAGTTCTACCAAGTTCATTTTTAAAATAAATAAATCCCGCTTAAATTATTGCTGGGGGGCCTGGCTGGCTCAGTCGGTAGAGCATGTGACTTGATCTCAGGGTCCTCAGTTCAAGCCCCATGTTGGGTATAGAGATTACTTAAAACTGACTGCCAGGATTTTTTGGGTACTAAAATTAAGTCTAAAGTTCATTTTGAAGAAGTAAGACTATCCAGGAAATTTCTGAAATACACAAAAAGATTAATGGGAAAATACCAGCCTAAACAAATATTAAGACATAAAAATTCACTAATCTAATAGTGTATGACTGTACATAAGTAGATAATCAATTCAATATATCTGAGTAGAAAAGCTAGAGCTTATCCCAAACTTAAAAGTCGGTTTATTAAAAGCTTAAGGTAGCGGGGCGCCTGGGTGGCTCAGTGGGTTAAAGCCTCTGCCTTTGGCTCAGGTCATGGTCCCGGGGTCCTGGGATCAAGCCCCACACTGGGCTCTCTGCTCGGCAGGGGCCTGCTTCCTCCTCTCTCTCTACCTGCCTCTCTGCTTACTTGTGATCTCTCTCTCTCTCTGTCAAATAAATAAATAAAATCTTAAAAAAAAAAAGCTTAAGGTAGCATTTCAACTGTGTGGTGAGAAAATCAATTATTCAACAAATGGCATTATCCAATTGTGAAAACAGAGCTGCTCATCTAAGAAGGATGAATTTTACTGTACATAAATTACACACTTATTAACCTAACTTCCAAAATTAGTGTTATAACACTGGATAGTGTTATTTAAAAAAAAGAAGTTGGATATCTACCTCATACTTTATGCGAAAATAAATTCCAGATAAATCAAAGATTTGAAATTAAAAAAGAAAATTAAGAAAGAAAAATACTGGAAAAAATATAAAGTAAGACATGTTCTTCTAAGTATGATTTAAAAAACCTCAGGAAGCCACACACACAGAGAAAAAAAGACTGATCAGTTTAACTACATAGAAAAAATGTTGTAAGCCTAGTTAAAGGATGAAAAGAATTTTAGAAAAAAATATTTGCAACTTGCATTCTAGACAAATGACTAGATTCCTTAATATATAAAGAGCTCCTATAAATCAATAAGTCTAAGACCTCCTAAAAACACACACTTACAAATCAAAAATAAACAAAGGATCAACAATTCACATCAAACAAAATGAAGATTTGTCTTTCAAACATGAGAAAAAAAACCTGAACTTCAAAGGAAAATTCCATTAAAATGTATTGAGATACTATTTTTCATTTTTGGCAATCTGATAGGTAGAAGTTTGAGAATATACTCTTGGTGAGAGTATAGCAAAGAAGTACTGGCATCAGGTGCCTGGGTGGCTCAGTCAGTTAGGTATCTGTCTTCAGCTCAGGTCATGATCCCGGGGTCCTGGAATCGAGTCCTGCATCAGGCTCCTTGCTCATTGGGGAGTCTGCTTCTTCCTCTCCCTCTGCTGCTCCCCTGGCTTGTGCTCTCTCTTGCTCAACCTCTCTCTCAAATAAATAAGTTAAAAAAGTAGTGCTGGCATCTATTTTACGTGAGAGGGTCCCTACATCGTAGAGCCTCTATGAAATATTATTTGATAACATGTTTTAAAAATTATTTGAGGCAGTAATTTCATTTCTAGATATTTATCCTATAAATAAGCTCTCTAACCTTCTCATTAGACAAAATCTAAATTTCCACTAATAAGGAACAAGTAAAAAAATAAAAATAAGGAACAAGTAAGTTAAATTATGGTATGGGCAATACAATGGAATACTATAGAAGTAAAGAATCTCCTGAACAGATTGCCACAATTTTCAAGAAATACATGTTCACTTACATATATGTTCACAAATTCATGACATCTCCCTGAAAGATGTCCAAGAGATTAGCAACAGAGACTCCTTCTGGAGAAAGAGGCTTAAGTTTCATTGTATACCTGTCTGCGGTTTTGGATTTTATACATTGTATCTGTATTATCTATTCAAAAACAAAAGGTATAAATAAGTAAATGTCTCTAATATTCAAGATCTCTGCATCCCATTTTTACAGGAGTTTCTACAACTTGCAGTTAATTACATGATTTCTTGATCTTAGGTGACCCCTTCTAGAAGCCTCTCAAGAGTAAACCTTGTTCATTGTTGTATCTCCAGTTTCTAGTTCAGTTCTTGCCATATAAAAGGCACTCAGGAAATATGTTGAGTGAATTAGAATTTTATGCCAATCCTGTACCTTGCGTCAATTTGAAACAACCTAGAGGGTGCTTGGGTGGCTAAGTCAGTTAAACGTCTGCCTTCGGCTCAGGTCATGATCCCAGGATCCTGGGATCAAGCCCCACATCAATCTCCCTGCTCAGCAGGGGGACTGCCTCTCCCTCTTCCATTCCCCTGCTTGTGTTCTCTTGCTCTTTCTCTCAAATAAATAAATAAAATCTTAAAAAACACAAAACACAACAATCTAGAGAATTCAAAGAAACAGCACTGCAGTGAAAGCCATTGGTCTGGAAGATATCACAGTTTAAAAAAAAGGTAATCAACATCGGTTCACCCAAATTTATTTCTCCTGCCAATAAAACATTATATTGATGTGCATAATAGCCCTTTCTATTTACTGACCATGTACTATGCCCATACGTATCTCATGAAATACTCACCACCACTCATCCCATAGAAGGTCTTTTCCTCCCTTGGTGAAAGTCAAAAAAGAATTTAAGTGACAGTTTCCAGGAGGGACTCAGGCTTTGGATCAGTCTAGAGACTAGCCCCACTGCTGTGTAGCTGCCTGACTTTGACCACGACATTGCCCCCTTTGAATCTCAGCATGGTAGGACTGACAAGAATTGCCTCCCCACCTACAGTCTCTTCCAGGAGAATCCGCTCCCTCCCCACTCCTGCTGAAGACGTGAATCAAACTGGTCACACATAGGTCAGGGCATGGCTCTTCCCTGGGAAGGCGAATAGACCTAAATGAGGAGACAGAATCCAGCCAGGGGCATCTAAGAGGCTCCATTCCTTTCACCATGGAGGTGTAGAAATTGCAAGGTAATGAACACAGCGATGCTGGCCGTGCTAGCGCACACAGATGCAAAGACATGGACTGGCGGTCCTAGAAAGGGACAGATGCTAACTGTTCCATAATATACCAGTTCTATTAGATCTGGTCATACTTTCTACCAAGAGGACGGGGAAACATTCATAAATTAATATATCCATACAATTTAAGAAAAGATACTTATTTGAGAGAGAGAAAGCACGTGCGCAAGGGCCAGTGGAGGGAAGGGCGGAGGGAGAGATAATCTCAAGTAGACTCCCCGCTGAGCAGGGAGCCTGATGTGGGGCTCGATCTCACGACCCTGAGATCATGACTGGAGCCGATATCAGGAGCTGAATGCCTAACTGATTGTACAGATATGGGGCACCTGGGTCACTTAATCTTTAAATGTCAGTCCTCCCAAATAAATAAGACTTCCTCATCTTTTTAAAACCTCAGTCCCTCTCCCCAAAGGTTTACCGGTGTCCTTCTGGAACATTTGCACGTCTGTAAGATGTTTCTATTTACGTAGCCAGAACCACGTCCTACCTGGCATTCTTCCTCTTGCTTCTCTCTCACTGAATACATCTAGATAGCTCTGACTATCCACAGGAACGACCTTATTTTTTCAGTGACTGCACACTCATTGTTTGCTACCTTCAATTATCCACCAACATTCATGAGCTCACTTTTTTTAATGTGTCAAGTCCTGCTCTAGAGGCTTCACTTGGGATGCATCAATGAACAGGCCAGAAAAACAGCCTTGTCCTTGAGGAGCTGACATTCCTACAGATGGACATTAGGTTATTTTTAGTTTTTGGCATCAGGGACCATTTGTCATCCTGTCAGTTGCAACTTGGCCCTTTTGGGGGGGCGGCGGGAAGCGAGAGGACTAGTAGGAAGTTTTTACAGTGGAGGAACTGCTGGATTAAAAGACAATTTGCAGAGTCAGCTTAGCAAACATGCATCAGAAAGATCACCCGAACTTTCCCTTCGACAAAGTGGGTATGAAAATGCAGTTTTCCCCCTAACTCTCTCCAATACCGCTCTATGGATCTTTTTCGTCATCACCGCAGAGCTGGAGATGAAAGCATTTTGTGAATTGCAAGCAGGTGGGGGCATCTTTTTGAAAGTTTATTGGGTTTTTAATATTTGTATTTTTTAAAAAAGATTTTATTTATTTGACAGACAGAGAGAGAGAGAGAGAGATCACAAGTAGGCAGAGAGGGGGGGAAGCAGGCTCCCCGCTGAGCCGAGAGCCCGACGCGGGGCTCAATCCCAGGACCCTGAGATCGCGACCTGAGTCGAAGGAATATTTGCATGTTTATTGGGCTTTTGTATTTCTTTCTCTATCATCTGCCCACTCATATCCTTCCTTAGATTCTAACAAGGAACCTAGTTTTGACTTTTATTGAATGACCTCTTTGTGGAGTTAGGAGGTTAGCCCTTTGCTACATCCTGGGAGTGTTGTTCCCGGTTGGTCATTTGTTTTGATTTTACGTATACAGTTTTTCCTGCAGAGAAATGCCTGATGAAGTTTACTATAGGAAAATGAATTTTTCCTTGGGGCGCCTGGGTGGCTCAGTCAGTTAAACATCCGACTCGATTTTGGCTCAGGTCAGGGTCCCAGGCTCAAGCCCCACATCGGGCTTCACGCTCAGTGGGGAGTCTGCTTGAGATTCTCTCTCTCCCTCTCTCACTGCCCCTCCCCCTGCTTATGCTCTCTTTGTCTAAATAAACAAAATCTTTTTTTTTTTAAATGAAATTTTCCTGTATAGGGTCTAGGACTCTGGCCTGTTTACTTCTCGCATCCTTTAGAGTTTGCGATCTATAACAAAATAAACTCAAGCTTGCTCGTCTGGGCTTTTGTTCCTGGAAACTAAATCTAATACAATTGTTTCTCATTTCTAAGTGGGGTCATAATGTTTCTTTCATAGGTTTGTCCTAAGGATAGGAGGCAAATACAGATGTGTCACCGAATAAAACCGAGCCCCTCCTCTGGAAGAAGTAGATGATACGGAAAGACACGACAATAGTGAGAAATGACTAACTTTCTATAGCCAGTAAGGGGCAGAGCCCTGGATTCAACCCACATCTGCTCTTCAAACTCATCTCTTTCCCTATTCAATTTGGGCTCTTATATAGTCCCCCTCTGTTTCAATGCTCAACATTGTACTTTTTCCCTTTGAATTTATAATTAGGTTTATCTGCATTTCAGTGAAAAAACACACATTTTGTTTGTCCTGTCTCCAGACCTATGGCCAGGAGATGATTCTGGAATCTTGAAGTTGGCTCTTTTACCACAAAATAAAACTCCCAGCTGCAATGGGTCTTAAGCCAATCCTAGAGCAGTTTCAAGAATCCCTAACATGGCTAGACCTGAGGGCTACAGAAAAGAGACCTCCTCCACACACAACTTCTCCAAACCTTTCTGCATCTTGGATAAACTAGTACTGGCTAAAAATTCATCTCTTCTAGAACTTAAATAAAAATTTGAAACAAGGGGTGCCTGGGTGGCTCAGTGGGTTAAGTCTCTGCCTTTGGCTCAGGTCATGATCTCAGGGTCCTGGGATCGAGCCCCGCATTGGGCTCTCTGCTCAGTGCGGAGCCTGCTTCCCCCTCTCTCTCTCTGCCTGCCTCTCTGCCTACTTGTGATCTCTGTCAAATAAATAAAATCTAAAAAAAAAAAAAATGGAAACAAAAACATTTAAAAAGAAAAGAAATAAAAATTCGTTTCTGGATCCTTTTGCTTTGACTAAATAAATGGTAGTGCTTAAATGAAGGCTGATGGGATGCCGTTTTAAGAAGTTTTAGCAAAAGAAGTGAATCGAAAAGAAAAAGCATGACAAGTTCCTGGAGGGCAGGTCTGGGTGATGGGGAGGCCTGCAGAGGCAGCTCCTTCCCGTCCTGGCCCATCCTGTCGTGGCTGATGGGTCACACATGCTCCCCGCGTGTTGGCCCCAGGCCCACAGCCTCGGTCGTTTGATGGTCTCATCTCCTTTAGTCCTCACAAAGCTCACTCCTGGGAGGTAAGTGCTGGTACCTCGATTTTTCAAACGGGAAAACTGGTGCTAAACTATCCAGGACTCGGAGCGGGTAAATGAAGGAGGCAGGATTCATACCAAGCACTTGACTGTGGATGCCTGCATCCAGTTCCAAACTCACCACCTCCAGGGAAGCTCCGGATGCTCCAGAGGAGGAAGAGATGGAAAAAAAGGACCCTGAGGAACACCCCCAAACCATCTTTCTAAACAGAAGCTTGGTCTACTTTGGTTTTGCCTAGAAACGATCATCTGCCCGAGAAACATTTTCTGTTTGGCAACAAAATCAGAATAACGAAACATGCCCCACGTTGAGCTGTATTATTGCTTCTCCCAGTTCAGCTCCTGGAACACGGGCCAAAGGTTGCCTTTTGGTCCTCAAAATCAGGATCAAATTCATGCAGAGGAAAACTGCAAAAGCACCATGTTACTACCATAAAATGGCAAAGGAAAGAATAATACACAATGCTGGCAAGGCTGAGATGAAATTGCTACCACACGCATGACAAGCAGCATTGTAAATTTCGATTAACCCTTAGAAAAGCAACATTGTCATATGTTAAAATGCTTATGAAGCATTTTATGTATGAGAAAACCAATGTTTTCTCCCTTTTAAGTGAAGGCAAGAGAATAAAAATGTTCTCCCCCACTATCATTACAAAATACGTATGCATATGGGTGATTTTGGACCCGGACTAGACTGGGATAGGGATGAGACACAGTTACAGGGGGGAAGGTGGCATGTGCAGATATGGGATTCCCATTTCTAGAGTCTGTATACTTTCCCCACTGACTGGTCACCCACCAAGCCCGAGAGAACTCTTATTTCTTTTTCCCCACTGTGATGCTAGACAACTGTGTTTGCCCTCCCATCACCTGTACCTCCTCCTCTGACTTCCCCTGGGGGTACGTCCTCTTCCTGACTGGAAGGTCTCAGGTGGGACTGTCCAATAAGATGTTCCCCTCTCTAGCCAGGAGGCGGTGGAAGACACAGCTCAGACCTCCGGACTGCGCTCTCAAGCACTTAGATCTTGATCCCAGGCATGTAAAGAAGAACAATGGCCATTGCTGGCATCTTGGTTTGGAGGTAACTTCAGGGTCTACCACTAGGAACTGGGGAAGCATGGGAGAGGCACCCCGCAGAACAGTCTTGCAGCATTGTGGAAAGGTATTAAATGCATTATGAAGGAAAAAGAAACAAATGTACCATTTAACTCATGGGCAGTTAATTCACATGCAAAACAAAGCCGCACGGGGGCGCCCTGGGTGGCTCAGTTGGTTAAGTGCCTGACTCTTGGTTGTGGCTCAGGTCACGATCTCAGGATCCTGGGCTAGAGCCCCATGTTGGGCTCTGCACTCAGCGAGGAGTCTGCTTGTGCTTCTCTCTCTCCCTCTGCCCTGCCCCCGACACATTCTCTAATAAATAACGAAATCTTAAGCAAAACCCAGCAAAACTGCACACCGCACAGGGATATAGCCATGTTTAAAGATGCAAACCAAATGCACTGGGCCTGGGGAGGCTCTAAATGGCGGAGAGGACTAAAGAACAACTCAGCAGAGAGGCTTTACAAAGACCAGAGAGACCGTGTGACGTGGGCTGGGGACACACCACCTTCACTGTCTGCATCTCAGGTCAAGAAAAAAAAGTACTTCTTTTTCGGCGTAAGTAAGAACTCTTTCTAGGGCTTGTAACCAACGATAACAAACACAACTCGGTGGATAAAGGTTTTTCTGCTTTTTAATAATAAAATTTAAATTCAGGAGAAAACAAAAGAGGATGTTTCAGCTCAAACTAGAGCTCAAACTGTAAAACCATACACTGAATACAGGGCTCAGTAAATCTCAGTCAGTGGAGCTCTGCTCTCCCTCAATGAAATAACCAAGGACCCACGGCTTACCCTGATATTCCCCAATGATTATTTGGTGACTTGCAGTATTTGGGCTAAAAGCTCTCATTCTCGCAGACAGAGTTACAAAGCCTTTAGTAGCTGAGCAACAGATGCCTTTGGATGTCTTTCTCTTTCCAAACTCAAACAGAAAGCAATCCACGCCCCTCCGCCAAAGATGAAACAAAACCAAAACCAAAACCAATTATTAATGAATCTTGTACATTTCCGTTTGGATTTTTGTGTGTGCACGCACACTGAGACAGGATTAACAACGGGGTCTACTTTCACCTTGTGAGCTAAGTGAGCATATCTATGCAGTGATGGATTGGGGTTGCTAGTTTTTTTCCATAATGCACATAAAGACATAACCGCTCATTTCCGTGCCAACTATGTCCATTTAGAGGCTTCTGCTTTGTGAAACTAGTCTGATTTTTCTCAAAGGCTGTAAATGTTTTTTGTAAATGCTCAGCAAATGATTCAAAAACAGATCATGCAAATCCCAGTAGTGGTTATCTTCAAGTAGGTATGAAGGAAATGGCATGAAAGAGGCACATGCAGGGTTTTTGGAGTGCTAGAATGTTCTAGGTCGGTGGGTACCTTCTAATAATTACACGGCACATTTATTTTATGCACTTTTCCATAGGTGGGCTATATCCCACAATAAGGAGCCTTTTAAAAACATTATAGGTCCACGGGGCACCTGGGTGGCTCAGTGGGCTAAGCCTCTGCCTTCGGCTCAGGTCATGGTCTCAAGGTCCTGGGGTCGAGCCCTGCACTGGGCTTTCTACTCAGCAGGGAGCCTGCTTCCCCCTCTCTCTCTGCCTGCCCCTCTCCTTACTTGTGATCTCTCTCTCTGTCAAATAACTAAAATCTTTAAAAATAAATAAATAAAAACATCACAAGTCCTAATTCTGTTGTGTTTCCTCTCAAGGAAAAGAATATGGCACAGCAGTCCCGTGAAGAATTTTGTGCTTTCATTTTTCACTTGTTCTCTATAAAATTGTAGGTGGGGAAGCCAAACTGCGGAGAGGTCTTGTCTCATGTGGAAACGACAGAGATACAGGATAAGTCAAAAGAGAATGAATTGGGGCGCCTGGGTGGCTCAGTTGGTTGGGCGGCTGCCTTTGGCTCAGGTCATGATCCCGGAGTCCCGGGATTGAGTCCCATATCGGACTCCCGGCTCTGCGGGAGGTCTGCTTCTCCCTCTGACCTTCTCCCCTCTCATTCTCACTCTCTAATAAATAAATAAAAAATCTTAAAAAAAAAAAAAAAAAAAAAAAGAGGGCCCCTGGGTGGCGCAGTTGGTTGAGCGACTGCCTTTGGCTCAGGTCATGGTCCCGGAGTCCCGGGATCAAGTCCCGCATCGGGCTCCCAGCTCCATGGGGAGTCCGCTTCTCACTCTGACCTGCTCTCTCTCACTCTCTCTCTTTCCTAATAAATAAATAAATAAAATCTTTAAAAAAAAAAAGAGAGAGAGAATGAATTGGTAGACGGGAATTACGTTCATGTGTTGGAAAGGCAACCAGATCAGTTCTCCTTGGTACTTTCCGGAAGTCTTGGTTCTTGTTTCTATTTCTTCTCCAGCACAGAACCCTGTGGTAGTCTCATGGCCAGAGCTTAAAAATCAACGAGGATTTGAGGCAGAGTCTTGCAGTCAAGACGTCCTCCTGTTGACATTTCTAATTCACAGAAGCGAATGCTTATTGGTTTCTTTCCTCCGAAGATCCTTCATTATCATCAGGCTCATGGAGAAAAGCTACGTGGTGGGTGTTTGGGGCTCCACGTTACACAGCCTCCATAAGGGCCCAGGGAGGCTTTTTCGGGGGACGAGTATACTTACCCCCCCTCCTATGAGAAGAGAAAACCAAAAAGTTGGCAAACTAGACCTTTCACAGAAGCTGAGTCTACTGGCATCAGCAAAGTGCAGCTGCTGTCTCTAGCTGCCTATTAGTAAAGTGCCAGAGACAGAGACAGGGAGAGGGCAGACCCTTGCCATGGTGGTTGGCTAACTGGCAGTGAGATAGCATTGAAACTGAAGCGGCCATCAAACCAATTCAAGAAGTGCAGAAACTCCCATTAGTTTCGGTATAAACCAATCAGAGCTAATGCACAAACCCGAGGGTCTCTGTACTTAGACATCGAAGAGCCGCTCAAATCCCAGTATTTTTCCCAGTCAATCCCACAGGGAACTTAAGATCACAACAAGATGTCATTTGAAATTGCCCGCAATCTCATGTTTGTCCACACACATCCAGCAGAAGAAGAAAATGAAGTTTAGTCAAAGAGAAAGTGCCCGCCACCCATTCCTGGGACCTCTTGCTTGTCTCTAGAAATAGGCTCCAAGATCTTGTAAAGGCTGACCATTCGGCCGCCAGAGGTCGGGGGGAGCCGCTTCGCTTTCTCAACTCAAAAGGAGGGAAAGTAAGTGAGAAAATCTCCCGAGTTCAAACATTCCTTTAAAACCCGCAACTTTAAATACTAACTGTGTTTCATGGCTGCCATCTTGAAAAACATTCGTTTGCCAAAGGCAGCCTTTGATTCCCATTTGGGATGGAAACGCTTGCAGATAATCCATTGAAACAGGTCCGTCACAAAGGCCTTTTTGCAACAATCCCGGTGCTTGTGAAGGACAACATTTTTGTGCGCAAAATAAAACATTTTAATGCGCTACAATCCATTACACATATAGTCCTCCATTTCCTTTCAGGAATTATTCATTAGAAAACATTTAACGTCACTGTGGATTTCACACTGGGCAGTCTGGACACAAAGAACAAGGGATGGCCCATTTCTAAGGGGCTGGGGCCTTCTTTTCTAATCTGAGAAACTCCAAGGAGGTGGGGCCCGCCGGACACAACAGGCCGGCTAAATTGTGCGGTTAACGGTCAAAGCCCCCCTGCCTACTTTGACACTCATTTAAAGATGACAGGGAACAAAAGAGATTTGTTCCGTGCAACCCTTTCTTGTTACGCAGTCTACATCGGCTCCACACATGAAACCACCGAAATTTTATTCCACCTGCCATCCCCCTCCCGCCTTCCCCGACTCTCCACTCTGTTCCTTTGCTCGTTCCCACTTTAACACAAAGAGACAGGTAAAGAATATCGTTAAAAAGCAGTCCATTCAGCACGTCAGCTTCCATAATAAATCGCCTGTCAGGTTCCCTAGGAGCTATGAGGCGCTCTAACGTCTGGGTTCAGGCCAGAAATCCGGCCCGCGGTTCGGTCGGTTAGTGGGGCAGCTCCCCGGCCACCTCCCACCCTCCCAGAGTGAAGGGTCATCTCCCAGGGGGACACCGAAAACCATCTTTAATAACCTCGGTTTGAAACCTTCGCTCCATCAGCAAAGGGATCGCATGCCGCTAGCTCCCGAGGGGCTGGATGTGTATTCCTTTAACATCTCCATTTAAAGATTTCACGAACAGAAGCCTGTTCACGGAAAAGGCTGGGAAATACTTATGATAGAGCCCATCTCTTCGTTGTTCTCCGCGGGGTAAAATAGGGGAACACCGGGGGATCCTTCGCTAACACGGCGGGGGAAAAACCGATCTTGCAAGTCGCATCAGAGGGACACATGTAGCTCCTTGTACAGGGATAGGCACAGACCTCAGCTCCGCTCGTGTCCTTTCTACTCTGCCCATACTGCAGGGTGGACAGCACCTAGGGGTGTTTCCACAAAGTAGGGGGAACGCCACCTGTTAATGTTCTTAATGTTGGAACATTGCCAAAGCATTGGCTTTCTCCAATCATCAAAAAGGACTCACGTCCCTGGATTACTATCCTTTTTCCTATCACAGCAATCCTGATGTTTGAGCATCACACTTGCTTCAGACGATCGTGGCATGCTATAGAAAAAAACTGTGTCGGGTCACAGTCCAACAGCAAGAACGTGATGGACGGGATCAGTGGGAACTCAGGGAGAAAGCAAAATTCATAACGGAGCCAGATTGCAGAAGCTTGGCCAGCAGTGAATGAAATTCTAAAAACAAACAAACAGACAAACTGGTTTTGATGCTCCGTGTCAGAGGAGAGCAAACTATGCCCTGTGGGCCAAGAACAGACAGCTGCCTGTTTTGGGCACAAGCTACGGATGGTTTTTACATTTTTTAAAATATTTTTTAAGATTTTTTATTTACGTATTTGACAGAGAGACACAGTGAGAGAGGGAACACAAGCAGGGAGAGTGGGAGAGGGAGAAGCTGGCTTCCTGCCAAGCAGGGAGCCTGATGGGGGGCTTGATCCCAGGACCCTGGGATCATGATCTGAGCTGAAGGCAAACGCTTAAGGACTGAGACACTCAGGCACCCCAGTTTTTACATTTTTAAATGGTCAGGGGATGGGATGATGGGGAATCAAGAGAATAATATTTCGTGACATGAGAAACTTACATGAAATTCCAATTTCAGTGTCATTTATTGGAACACAGCCATGCTCACTCTTTTTATATATAGGTCTGTGGCTGCTTTTACACGACAAGAGGGATGAATCGTTGCAACAGAGGCTGTGGGGTCCACCAAACCTGAAATACTTCCTATCAGGAATACAATACAGAACAAGCTTGCTGATCCCTACTCTGTCTCTTGGTTAGCACACATTTCTCATTTCCTTAGGAGCCAGATCTCTGAATCAATGGTAGTTAAAGAACAAAAACTAAATCAAACCAAACCGAAATAAAACCGCATGCACCAAGAGAATTAAAGCGGAATTTCACACAGAACACTTCCCACATAAATGTTCAATGGTTCTGTTGATATATCGCTCAAATCGGGAGGTGTGATACTTCTTAATTAAGGTTTTCTGGATTCCCAGCGGCTCCACTTTTGTGGGGCCCAACAATCTTGCCAAATGAGGTCACGAGCTGAGGCATTCCCTTCCCAAACAGAAACCAGAAATTCACTGCAAAGAGCAGGTAGCAGTTTCAAGCATAGAACTCTAGGAGTGTCGACTCCCCGGACGTGCAGACTTGTCTAGCTCTCAAAAGAAACCCTTCTGAAGGTGCTGTCTCCAAATTCTGAATGACCATCCTCAGTAGCAGCTAAAATTTAAATCAAATGCCCGTTGAGAGAGCGTGGTCCAATATTTTGATTGGAGGGGGGTCTTAGCTGTGAAACTAACAAGGATCGAACTTGAGCCATAAAAGCATTCTAATGCCGCAGGGTTTCAGGTCTCTGATTTGTTCAATGGTGACAACTGAACAGCTGAAAGAGGGACTATCTTTTCATCTCAGGACAAGAGGACTGTTGGTGTTTTATTATTCAACTGCATCCTCTTAATCACAACTGAGTGAGTATAATTATGAATATCAACAAACAATAATGCTCCTAAATTACCTTAGGGATTAGACGGTCTCCTAATTAAAAATGGAGCAGTTCGTGGGTTCTTAATTGCCCCATGGGAGTTGCAGGTGGAGAAAACATCTGCAGTTACAGTGTAGACTGTATCTTCCAGGCTAAGCAGGGGCTAAGAAAATACCGAATGCGAGACCTAGATGTCGCTCGCTGAACTCCCAAACATAAGTTAAAATACATGTTAGAAAAGATTTTGGAAAATTCACAGCAGAGTTTTTCCTTAGTACACATTTTTTTAAAGATTTTATTTATGTATTTATTTGACAGAGAGAGAGATCACAAGTAGGCGGAGAGGCAGGCAGAGAGAGAGGGGGAAGCAGGCTCCCTGCTGAGCAGACAACCCGATGCGGGGCTCGATCCCAGGACCCTGAGACCATTACCTGAGGTGAAGGCAGAGGCTTCAACCCACTAAGCCACCCAGGCGCCCCGTTGGTACACATTTTTAAATTGAGATGTAATGGACATGTAACATTAATCTCAGCTGTGAAACATAGTTCAATAGTTGTATCCACTATGAAAGGATCATGAAAAGTCTAGTTAACATCCATCACCGCAGTTACAAAATGTTTTGTGATGAGAACTTTTAAAGACTTACTCTTAGCAACTTTCAAATATACAGTACAATATTATTAACTATAATCACCATGCTGTATATTACAATCTCAGGATTTATTTTACCACTGGAAGTTTGTTCCTTTTGACCCTCCTTCACCCATTTTGCCCAGCCCCCACCTCTGGCAACCAACAATTTGTTCTCTGTATCTATATGCTTGGTTTTTGTCGTTGTTTTAAGAGTCTATATATGAGTGACATCATACAATATCTGTCTTTGGCTTGTTTCACTTAGCATAATGCCATCAATGTCACAAATGGTAAAATCTTATGATTGAACACACACACACACACACACACACACTTTCTTTATCCATTCATGCGCTGGTCAACACTTAGATTGCTTCCACACTTTGGCTATCGTTAATAATGCTGCAATACGACAGTTTTTTTTTTTTTTAAATACAGCAGTTTTAAAGAGAAGATATTTATTTGGGAATATTTGATACTTTTTGCCTTTCCTTACAACCAGGGATATACCCAGAAATCCCGTTTCCCTGAGTTTATAGACCAAATTGTACAAAAGGCATTTTCTTGCCTGAAGAATCTTCCTGGCGGCGCCTGGGTAGTTCAGCGGGTTAGAGCCTCTGCCTTCGGCACAGGTCATAGTATCAGGGTCCTGGGACTGAGCCCCGCACCGGGCTCTCTGCTCAGCAGGGAGCCTGCTTTCCCCCTCTCTGTGCCTGCCTCTCTGCCTACTTGTGATCTCTCTCCTGTCAAATAAATAAATAAAATATTTAACAATCTTCCTGGCATCCTCAGCTAGCTTTCCCTGGAACAAAAGATACTTTGTGGTCTGGGAGTCTTACAAACACTCGGCAGAAATTGGATATTGACCACGGATTACACTAAAACCTATTTGGATCAAGGAACACAAAAGTGTGGCTTGGAATTTTCCCAAGATACTATCCCCCCTCCATCTCAGTCCATGTCCCTTTGGGGACAATGAGGAAATTAACAGATGTCCCACAGCAGACAATTTCTATGTGGCCTTTTAACTAGTTCGTATTATATCTATGCTTAAATAACACTCTGGTGAAAACAGCTAGGACTTCTTGCAGGTTTAGAAATCACTGCCGGTGGAGACTGTGGTTCTCCAACTTGAATATGGCAGAGGATCACCCAGTGAAGCCTGGGAAAATGCAGAGTGCAGGCCCAGGAACCTGGATGTTTAACAAGTCCCCCAAGGCATCCCAGGAATAGGTCCAGGTAGCCCAGGACCCTACCTAGAACCTCTTTCCTTCCAGTGTGCTCTGTATGCCAGCAGAATCAACAGCACCTGAGAAGGTTACTGTTGCTTACACAAACTCCAAGTTCAGCTGGTTCTCTTCTCCTACAACTGGAATTCACTGAAGATTTTCCCACCCTTCTTCCTCCATGTCCAATGCCAGCCAGGTCATTTCCCTTTTGTGATATTGGACTTGCCCAGGAGGACATACCACTTTCCCCCACTCCTTTTGTTTCTTCCTGGGAAGGCGGGCCAAAAAGGACTCATCTCAAATCTATAAAAGCAACGGGTAGGTAGATTCCAAAACAAAAATGATATTGTCAGTCTTTCAGTTTCCTCTTTCCAAAGAAACATACCTTTCCTGTCTCCCCAATTTTTTTAAAGACTTTATTTGACAGAGAGCAAGAGATCGCAAGCAGGCAGAGAGAGGATTTAACCCACTGAGCCACCCAGGTGCCTTTTTTTTTTTTTTTAGACTTTATTTATTTATTTGCCAGAGAGAGAGAGAGATCACAAGTTAGCAGAGAGGTAGGCAGAGGGAGAGGGGGGAGCAGACTCCCTGCTGAGCAGAGAGCCCGACGTGGGGCTTGATCCCAGGACCCTGAGATCATGACCTGAGCCGAAGGCAGAGGCTTTAACCCACTGAGCCACCCAGGTGCCCCCCCAAATTTTAATAAAAAATGAAATGTACATACAAGCTCTTTAGTCACGGGCTAGATAAGCTTACTGGAGATGTTCACTCCACAAACAGTAGAATTCTTGTGCACATACCCCAGCAAATTGTACCCTGGGCATCTTTGGGCTGCAATTTCTAGGGCTTCTTATAGGAAAGGAGGAGAAAGACAGCAATGCAACAGGTACCCCTTGGGGACAAATATGCATGAAATATACATATGTACCATTTTTAAAAACTTACTTTTCTGGGGAGATACAGGCTTCCGGTTATGGAATGAGTAAGTTACAGGAATAAAAGGTATAGCACAAGGAATCGAGTCCATGATATTGGGGTAGGAACGCATGGGGACAGATGGTAGCTGTCACCTGTGGTGATAGCATAATGTGTAACTTACACACTTGTGGAACCACTCTATCCTACACGTGAAACTAATGTAATACTATGTGTCAACTACACAAGAAAAAAAAAAGCCTTTTCTGGATTTTTTTTTCCAAAGATTTTATTTATTTGACAGAGAGATCACAAGTAGACAGAGAGAGAGGGGGAAGCAGGCTCCCTGCTGAGCAGAGAGCCCGATGCTGGGCTCCATCCCAGGACCCTGAGATCATGTCCTGATTCGAAGGCAGAGGCTTTAACCCACTGAGCCACCCAGGAGCCCTGCCTTTTCTGGATTTTGTTGTTGACATAGGTTCATGATGAGATTAAGTAGGGAAAGGAGAATGAGATTAAGTAGGGAAAGGAGAATATTAAATAAACATCTATTAAATGTTCCCCATGGATATAGCTCTTTAAAATAGTATCTTTTTTTTTTTTCTGTCTGATTATAAAAGAAATACACATTCATTTTAGACATTCTGGAAAAATACAATAAAGAGAATCAAAATCATCACCATTCAGAAATTAGCACTGTTTTCATTTTGGAATATTCCTTTCTTGTCTTTCTCATGCCATTCCTGTGTGTATGTAAAAATACTGGGATAATGCTTTATACATGTTTTTTTCTCTTAAAAATAACATGATTGGGGGGCGCCTGGGTGGCTCAGTTGGTTAAGCGACTGCCTTCGGCTCAGGTCGTGATCCCGGAGTCCCGAGATCGAGTCCCGCATCGGGCTCCCAGCTCCATGGGGAGTCCGCCTCTCACTCTGACCTTCTCCCTTCTCATGCTCTCTCTCACTCTCTCTCTTTCCTAATAAATAAATAAATAAAATCTTTAAAAAAAAAATAACATGATTGGGGCACCTGGGTGACTCTTGACCTCAGGGTCGTGGGATAAAGCCCCATGTCAGGCTCTGCCCTCAGCATAGGGTCTAAGATTCTTTCCCCTCCTTTACCGTTCCCCTCTGCCCCTCCCCTGCTCTGTCTTAAATAAAATCTTTAAAAAATTAACATGATTAATCCTCATAAACTGAAAATGATACTTTACAACATCACAAAATATGAAATGATCTCAATTTGAAGCAAAATTCAGGCAATGGTGAATTTCCCAATAAGTTCTATGGGAGAGCGCCTGGGTGGCTCAGTTGGTTAAGCGACTGCCTTCGGCTCAGGTCATGGTCCTGGAGTCCCGGGATCGAGTCCCATATCGGACTCCCGGCTCTGCGGGAAGTCTGCTTCTCCCTCTGACCTTCTCCCCTCTCGTTCTCAGTCTCTGTCTCTAATAAATAAATAAAAAAATCTTTAAAAAAAAAAAAAAAAGTTCTATGGGACACAATGGAGTCCTCTGCTCAAGTGCCCCTGATTAAAGTATTAGTACTAAAGGACTAGAATTATTCTCATCAATAAATATCACCTTTGGAGTTAAGTGTCTGATTTTGATTTTGGCTCAGGTCATGATCTCAGGGTTGTGAGACGGAGCCGCACGTTGGGTTCTACGCTCGGTGTGGAGCAAGCTTGAGATTCTCTCTGCCCCTCCCTGACACCCTCACTGAAAGTTAAAACAGTAAGTATCACCTTTTAAAGACTCAGTTAAAAGTGGAATTATGAACAGAGCCAGACTTCTGTAACGAGATTGACACCCTGAAAAGATGAAAAAGACCCTTCATTTTCTGTGTCCTACTGAGAGAAACTTTTTGTTCTGTCGGTAGTAAAATTCTGAAGCAAAGAAAGAAAGCAAAGTTCATCTGACAGAATCCTGAATATCTAGAAAACTAAATGGGAGGGGAAATGGAGTTTCACCTTCTCTGACGGTGATGAAAAACAGCATAATTAGGACCAGCTTCTCTGACCACCATGGGATCCTCTGTGTTAGATGATTATTTAAGCAGAGACAAAACAAAGTCATTTTATCAAATCAGCTAAAACTATTGGTAACGTTGACTGTTGAGTCTGTATTGTTAACTTAAGAAGCCAATGATCAGATTAGAAAGTTGAGGGACATTAAGATTTTTTTTTTTTTTAAGATTTCCTTTATTTATTTGACAAAGAGAGACAGCGAAAGAGGGAACACAAGCAGGGGGAGGGGGAGAGGGAGAAGCAGGCTTCCCGCTGAGCAGGAAGCCCGATGTGGGGCTCCATCCCAGGACTCTGGGATCATGACCTGAGCTGAAGGCAGGTGCTTAACCGACTGAGCCACCCAGGCGCCCCTAAAATTTTATTTTTAAGAAATCTCTACATCCAATGTGGGGCCCCAACTTAAAACCCAGAGACCAAGAGTCACATGCTCTACCTACAGACTGAACCACCCAGCCACACTGGAGTTCTCTTACTTTTTTTTTTTTTTTTTTAAGATTTTATTTATTAGAGAGAGAGAGAGAGAGAAAGCACAAGCAGAGGGAAAAGGCAGAGGGCAAAGGAGAAGCAGAATCCCCGCTGAGCAGGGAGGGGAGCCTGATGCAGCACTCTACCCAGGACCCTGAGATTGAAGGCACATGCTTAACCGACTGAGCCACCCAGGCACCCCAAAAGAGTTTTTATAGTAGTGATACACACACACACACACCCCACACCGGCCTAGTTTAGGTCAAGTTTTGCTTTAAAATTAAGCCGTACCGAAATGAGTTGCAAAATTTTAAATGCAGGCATCAGACGTAAGAGCCAACAGCTTACTGAGCCCAATTATTCTCTGAATCCAACCTATTACTTTACCTGTCTTCTAGTGACTCCGTCTCCTACCCAGACTGGAAAATGAGTCCATCCTAGGCATAAGGAGCTTAGTGAATTAGCACCTGAGATAACACAGGTGAAAGTGATTACTCTTAATTGCGGCATTTGTTCTGCAAATCCACAGACGTGCTACCCACACACATAGTACCAACATCATTTGTCCTGGCTTAAATATTGCACGATAGTTATGTAACCATTGAGGGACACGGGATAAAGTGGCCACGGGACCTCTCTGGGCTACTTTTGCAACTTTGTGACTCTAAGCATTTCAAAATAAAGATTTAAAAAAAATCACCCACATATTTGCCTCTGATGTGTTGTAGTCGTAAAAATACATAGTCACCAAAATATATTTGAATTATGGCAAAGTCACTATTTGAAGCATGGTGTGTCAAAAGAGACAAAGAAAAGCATTATATAATCATAAAGGGAACAAGCCAATAGGAAGGTATCACAATTGTAAATGTTTATGCAGCTAACATGGGAGCAGCCAAATATATAAACATAAAGGAACTAACTGATAATAACACCATTATAGTAGGAGACTTTAACATTCCATTTACATCAATGGACAGCTCATTTAAACAGAAAATCAACAAGGAAATAATGGCTTTGAATGACACACTGGACCAGATGGACTTCGCAGATATATTCAGAACATTACATCTTAAAAGCAGAGATCAAAAGTGACAAAGACAAGAAAGGATCGCAGAAAACCTCTAGAAACAATGACAAAACAAGTAATAAAATGGCAAGAAATATATATCAATATTTTTTTTTTGAGAGAGAGAGAAAGAGCATGAGATGGGGACTCAATCCCATGACCCTGAGATCATGACCTGAGCTGAAATCAATAGTCAGATGCTTAACTGACTGAGCCACCCAGGTACCCCTCTATCAATAATTTCTTTGTATATGGACTAAATGCTCCAACCAAAAGGCAGAAAATGTCAGAATGGATAAAAAACCACCACCACCAAAAACAAAAATAGGACCCGTCTATGTGCGGCCTGCAAGAGAGTCCTTCTAGGGGCACCTGGGTGGCTCAGTGGGTTGAAGCCTCTGCCTTCAGCTCAGGTCATAGTCTCAGGGTCCTGGGATCAAGCCCCCCATCGGGCTCTCTGCTCAGCAGGGAACCTGCTTCCCCTTCTCTCCCTGCCTGCCTCTCTGCCTGCTTGATGATTTCTCTGTCAAATAAATAAATAAAATCTTAAAAAAAAAAAAGGACTCCTTCTAAACCTAGAGACACCTGAGGATTGTGAGGGGACGGTGAAATATTTATGGATGGACACCAAAAGAAAGCCAGAATAGCGATAATTATATTGGAGAACCCAGACCTTAAAACAAAGTCTGTTAAAAAAAAAAAAAAGAAAGAAAAAAGAAACATTGTGGAATCCATTCTGTACAAACATGGAACATGACTGGAAATCACAAGTCACTTCCTCGTTACTTGGCAAGGGAGCTTCCCGCTTTTTTTTTTTTTTTTAAGATTTCATTTATTTATTTGAGAGAGAGAGAGACCGAGCGAGCGCGAGAGTGCGAAGAAGGTCAGAGGAAGCAGCAGACTCCCCACAGAGCCGGGAGCCCGATGCGGGACCCGATCCCGGGACTAGGGGATCATGACCGAAGCAGAAGGCAGCCGCCCAACCAACCGAGCCACTCAGGTGCCCCCCGATTTCTGACCAAACGACAAGTTCCTATGATTCAACTAACTTGGAGGAAAGAGGCAACTGCCCCGATGATTTGCATGAATTGAGCTTTTGAATAGATTAACCCATGAACTAAAAATACCAACATGTGGATAATACTTGCTTGAGTGGCATGGACCAAGCGCTCAGTCAACATCAGCACCATTTTCCACGTTGTTTGGTTCATCAAGCCCACTCCTTTGGAGGTCATTTCTAATGGCTCCATCCCTAATATTTCCAGATCAGGCTCTTAAAAAAAAAAAAAAGCCAACTTTTTTCTTAAAGATTTTATTTATTTACTTGAGAGAGAGATCACAAGTAAGCAGAGAGGCAGGCAGAGAGAGAGAGAGGGGGAAGCAGGCTCCCCGCTGAGCAGAGAGCCCGATGCGGGGCTCGATCCCAGGACCCTGAGATCATGACCTGAGCTGAAGGCAGAGGCTTTAACCCACTGAGCCACCCAGGTGCCCCTAAAAAAAACCTTTTTATTTGGAAATAATTATAGACTCACAAGAAGTTGCAAAACTAGTATAGAAAGTTTCCACGTACCTTTCCTCCAGTTTCCCCCAGTTAACAATAACTATAGTACCAGGAAATCAAGACTAGGACAACCTTCAGACTTCATTCTGATTTCACTGACTTTTATATGCAGTCATGTCATGTGCTTCTATATAGTTTTATCCCCTGTGTGTCTTTGTGTAACCACAATGACAATCAAGACAAAGCTACTCCATTTCCTAAAGTCCTACCAACCAGTTTCTCCAACTTCTGGCAACCCATGTTCTGTTTCTCAGCTCCATAATCATGCTACTTCAAGAAGGCTATATAATGGCGTCACGGAGTATACAACCTTTTGAGACGGTCTTTCCTTCACACAGCATGCCATTGAGATCCATCCAAGACGTTGAAAGTATCAATAGTTGGCTTGTTTTTATTATGAAGTAGTATTTCCACTCAAATGTTTACCAGAGACTTGGGGATTAATTACCTTCATTTTTTAGAAAGTATTACCAAACATAGAGGAATCTGTGTGTATACTTCTACATGAATTTCTTATCACCATGACAATGGGAAGTGCCACATGACACTTTGCTTGAGGATAGAGCTACCGGTTGCATTTCCTCTGCAAGACCCGCTCCACAGTGAATGCTCTTCTCCAATGAACCAAATTATTTCTCCCTGTGAATGTTTCCTAGAGTTACTATTCTGAGACATAATGCAGGAATGGTAGGTAAAATCGGGACCTCTGGGAGTTCAGGTACATTTCCGGTCAAGGACAGTGGCAGTTGGAGTTACTGGTTGCCAAGGTGATATTAGGTGCTATAGAAATGGATCATTGACTGAATGGATCAATGACAGGCTGTAGCTAGAGTTTCTTCATTGTGCATGAGAAGTCTGTGGCTGGCTATTAAATTATTCTAGCTATGTATATAAATGCTTCTGTGACCTTTTTGGCTGTCTAGAAAAGGAGAAACTATCCTTCCAACAGATAATGTTTTCCAAATAGACAATCAACTGGAGACGACCAAGCAAAAGAGAAAAGAAAAGGTCAGGAAAATAAAATGTCCCTCTACATCTTTAAGCTTTTAATGAGCTCCTGGAAAAAGCCAGTAGGCTTGATACTCAAATTCTGTCTTCCACTGCCCCAGGAGAATTATTGTCATTGTCTACATGCCTAGGAAAATAGCTCAGTTTAAACTTCTTAGGTTTAAACCCTGAGGTTTAAAAACTTAACCCCTGGGACAATGTGAGGTTAGCACATCTCCAAGTAAACACAATGAACCTGGGATAGTCTCACATGTGAGGGTCATTACTGCCCATGATTTTGTTCAACATTAGGTATCCACCTATTATTTAAGGTTCTACCTGTGCTGCCCAACACCTATGTGGCTATCCGAGTTAATTAAAGTTAAATGAAATTTAAAATTCAGTTCCCTGGGCACAGTAGTCACATATGGCCAGCAGCTACTGCATTGGATGTCGAGAATATAGACCATTTCCATGATCACAGAAAGGGTGATCGAGAGCTCATCTCCAATGAACTGATAACATCCTACATTTCCACCCAAAAGGATCACCCCCCCCCCAAACAATAGAAGTGGAACATCTACCGATCACCTCAATACTCTCACTAAATAAATTCAGAATCTTAACCGTGAGCCCAGTTCTCGCTCCATCCCTTCCTGGAGGCCCAGCCGTTAACTGTTGTTTCAACAGCTCCAGATAAAAGAAGGCGCGAGAGCGAGGCCGCCTCCCAGTCACATTACCTTGGATGCCATCCTGCAAGGAGATATGGTTATTCCGCTTGAGCCGTTCAAAACTTCCTCCCCGTTGGCTTATGATCCCGCGATGCATAGCAGCAAGGTTTGATGCGACTCTAGCTCACTGGGCGGGGCACTATTAATAATTCATGGTAGGAGACGGGGACTGGACCCTACGTCTGCCCACCTGTGGCACACGGGGCGGCTTGCAAGTGATAAGAACTGGAAACCGGACCTCCCTAGAGATTATGTTACAGCCACTGCTGATCTTGGATCAGTCACCTACATTTCGGACCAGTCAGCGAACACTGGAGTCAGGACCCTCGGTGCGCTGTGCTGAAGAAACGTAAAGATGCTCTTGAGGTCCCAGGGAGACCCAGGTAGGTCTCTCATGAAAAGAAGCGGTCACCAGAGAATCAACTCGACAGAGACTAGCTCCCACCCCACTCCTTAGTTTCCCAGACTTCCTGACACAGAGTCATTTGAATGATTTCTTCTATGTTCTCCCGGAGCTATTCCACGCTTAAATCTGTCTAGGGAAGAGCATATCTCACTAAAAGATATGCAACGGGGAGCATAAAATGTAGGCGCACTGTGCTCCTTGCTTTTGTGGTTTCCCTTACCCACTCTTGGGGGTCATCCCCTGGCGTGAATCCACTTCCAGAGGCAGACTGGTGGGGAACTGGGAATGACTGGATGGCCCAGATGACTGTGTAGAGAGTTTTTACAAATCATACTAAAACCAGCTACAAGTTAGCCTGCTTTTGTATCCAGCAATGCTAGTGTTAGGGATAAAACAGGCCATCAGTGAAAGACTCTGGTTCAGCTAAGTCTTAAATGAGTACAGGCCCACTATTTCTGTTTTCATAATGTACTTGTAAGCTTCCAATTAACACATTTTGTGGATTATCCCTTAAAAGGCATTGAATTCTACACAGAACTTGGAGATTTCCTACTTGTGGGGTCATCCTCTGGGTTCTGTAGGAGAAAAACTCCAGAAATTTTTACGAAATGTGAAGAACTCTCCAGCGAATTGTTGCGGGGGAAATTTTCAACTATGGAGACATCTGAAAGCTCTAAGAACGGATCTGAAGATACAAAGATATGGATAATACTGCCATTTCTGGAATGTACTGTGAAAAGGAGTTTTTGTGATTCTCTACCAAAGGTACCCTTTTATTTGAGACTTCTCCTGCCTGGGTGTGCCTGGGTGGTTTAGTCAATGGAATGGGCGACCCTTGATCTTGGGGTTGTGAGTTCAAGCCCCAGGCTGGTGTAGAAATTACTCAAAAATAAAATCTTAAAGGTGCACCTGGGTGGTTCAGTGGGTTAAAGCCTCTGCCTTTGGCTCAGGTCATGATCTCAGGGTCCTGGGATGGAGCCCTACATCGGGCTCTCTGCTCAGCAGGGAGCCTGCTTCCCCCTCTCTCGCTCTAATAAATAAATAAAATCTTTAAAAAATAAATAAATAAGATAAAACCTAAAAAAAAAGGACTTTTCTGCTTGTATCTGTTGCTTTACATCTATTGAACATGCGTATGAAAATAAGATCACTATTGAAGTCGTTGACAAATATGCGTAAATTAAAGCTTAAAAACACAATGTAACGTTTGTTTTCATTACTGTGATGGACAAATAGGCAGGTAGAACTTTTTCTCCCTCTGGTCCAAAGATACGTTAATTATAGAGTACCGATCCGTTACATCTTTTCCTATTTTGGACTGTGATATTTTAATTTTGAAATGTTTTACTGGCATGATTTGCATATATAAAGTTCAATGAAACAAACTGCACTCCATGTATTTTCTGACAACTCTGTAATTTGCTTCATTTCATGATTACTACAGAATATAACTGTTGTGTAGAAAAGATAGATGTTAGAAGTGACTTCTGCAGGTGCCAGATATCTTCCAGATATGTAACCATACGGTCTAGCATTCTTTTTTCATGGCCCTGTGAGTTCCCTGTTGTGCAGAGACACCATAAAATATTGACCCAGGGGCGCCTGGGTGGCTCAGTCGGGTAAGCATCTAACTCTTGATTTCAGCTCAGGTCATGATCTCGGGGTTCTGGGATCGAGCCCCGTGCCCCGTTCCACGCTCAGTGAGGCATCTGCTTGTGATTCTCTCTCCCTCTCCCCTAGCCTGCACATGCGCTCTCTAAAATAAATAGATCTTTTAAAAAAATAAAATACTGACCCAGAGGGGAATATTTAGGCGAAGTCTTTTGCTACTATCACACATCTGACTTTGGAGGCACAAATATTTGTGGAAATATTTTTGAGAAAGACTCCAGAATATTGACTTCCTAAATCAAATTGCTAAGTCAAGGTTTACACGTTAGTGATACTTTGCTCAACACTGCCCCACTACCCCATATCAAGGATGCACAAATTTATATTCCCAACAGGGCCCAAAGAGGTAGGTTCTTTCCATCACAATGTGGCTTGCTATGTATTACCAAAATTCTTGCTTGTCACCTCTCTGAGGGGTAAAGAGGAACATTTCTGTAATTGTAAGGAATATTAAGCCAGTTTTTACGTGCCTAAAATCCATATGAATTTCTTTGTCTTTAATCCACCATCTCTCTCTTCCCCCTCTGGCCCAACTCTGTTTTAGATTATCGACTTTTTTAATTGAATTGTAAGAACTCTTTATATCTTAAGGAATTTGGCCCTTTGACATGAGTTTGCAAATAATCGACTCCATTTTTTCTTTGCCCTTTGACATTTAGGGTTTTTCAAAATGTATTTTCTATTTGAGTACAGTTAAGTTTGGTTCCAAGTCTCTTCCTCAATGGTTTTTAGTCTAGGATTTCACTCACCAAGGCTTTTGCTACACTAAGCACTCTAGACTTTGAAGTGACAACAAGGGCTCCAGGTGGGAACATTAACTTTTTAATGGGAAACCCTTCTTTCCCAATAAAAATTTACAGAAACTGCCATGAGGTGCTAGAAACAAACCACTCTTTTATGGAAAAATGTTTAAGAAAAATATGTAAGCCTCCTGTAAACAGAAGCACTATGGCAGGAACACTCTTGCCACCCGACCCAATCCACATGCCTATATGTACACACACACACACACACGTGCACACACACATGCACACACACACGCACACAGCGTTATCCAATTCACTGCAAGACATCAAGGAGGGGGCGCCTGGGCAGCTCAGTTGGTTAATCTCATATCTCAGGGTCATGAGATCAAGCCCCCCTGTCGGGCTCTCTCTGCCCCACCCCCACATTCACATACTCTCTCTCTCTCTCAAAATAAATGCATGGCATCTAGGAAGGAGAGAAGGGAAGGAAAGAAGGAAAGAGAAAAGGGAAATCACTCAATCCGTCAGTCAGTCAGGGAAGCCTATAGGATAAGAGCCCTAAGAGTTTCAGAATCCAACAAATTGGGAGGGAGGTCTGTCTCCACTGCTTCCTTGACTAGTGACTTTGGGAAAGTGTCAATCTGGCTAAGCCTTAGTTTTGTGTATTCGTGAAATGGGAAAAAACAGTATTCACCACCTCATAGGGTTGTCTTTGGATTGAATGAGGTAATTAGCCCATGGAGCCCAAGATGGCCTATCATATGATATCAGGGGCTCCTATTTATCAGCACTTGGTGTACAGGAGATACAAGACACAGAAATACCCACTGCGCAGCATAAAACGTAGATGTGGTCAGATGAGACAAGAATACTAGTGACCAACATACCAGGCCAAGAGAAAGAGATGAGCAAAGGGCTATCTGTAAACAAGATCCATTTGGAGCCCTTGTACAGGAGGGGACATTAAAGATGGTTTTTGAAGGACGAGGTAAGAAATGCTTTCCAGCACTCAAAAAAAAAAAAAAAAAATGACAGAAAAATCAGCAAATGTCTAGATGTGGGTGAAATACAGGATACCTAGGAACAAATGGTTGGCCAGGCAGTTCAGTTGCAGTCAGTCTGCTGTGGTCCTCTATAAGGTCTTTCAAATGTAGAAAGCACAATCTCTTTTCTCTTCCTGTTGCAAACAGCAGGGACTCTATGTGAAGACTAGAGAATCCTTCCCCAGCTGTTAGGCAGACACGTGGCTTCCCAGCTAGAAACTACATTTCCCTACCTCCCTTGCACTTAGGAATAGCCAGGTGACTCACCGATGGAACATGGACCGTGAGCCGAAGTAATGTGTACGCGTGCTGCATCACTTTCCTAAAAAGGAAGTGGTGTGGCCTCCTCCTCCACCTTTCCCTTTCCCACGGGCTGGATTACAGACCTGCTGGTAAGTTTTGACCATTTGAACAAGGACAGCCCCCAGCAAAGGTAGACCGAAGCCTGGGATCCTCTATGGCCCTACAGAATAGAAACACGCAGCCACCCCAGACTACCCGCCTGCCTCCGGGCTGTTGAGGGAAGTAGCGTCTCGTCTTGAGGGCTCTGCCCTTTGGAGGTCTCCATTTCAGCAGCGTAGCCAGTACCCTAATTTATATGCTTCGCAAGTGCTGCCAATTCTGGAGTCACAGATCTCAGAATGTTGTCCCCTATTATCAAACCCCAGTAAACGAGGTGTTAATGGAGTTTGAAAAAGCTGAAGGTGACCACCCAAGTAAATAAAGAGCGCACTGGCTTGGGACCACAACCCTTAGATCAATCGTTCGTTCTTTTACTCGGCATTTATTAAATCACTGTGTGTATGTCCCTTTGCTTCTAGAATGTTTTCTCCAGAGACAAATCACAAATATAAGATGCTTTAAGGAGAGGATTAAAGAAGAAAAAGGTGATATGGGGTCAATTTATAGGACATGTATGGAGAGAGCTTATAGAGTGCCTGGAATTACGCTTAGGTGGTTAAAAAATAGGATCCCCCAGGCTTTTTCTATTTGAGATGTGGGCCTACCACAGGTACCAACTTACGCTGTTCAGTATATGCCAATGTGGATACATTTTCTGTACTTGTATTTATTAGTCAACATTTTCAAGAGAAACAAAACCAATAGGATATATAGATACGTACATAAGAGATTTATTATAGAAATCGGCTCATGCTATCTCAGGGGGCCAAGAAGTCCCATGATCTGCCATCTGTGATCTGGAGAACCAAGAAAGCTGGTGGTGTCATTCAGCCCACAGGCCTAAGAACCAGGGAGCTGATGGCGTAGGTCCTAATGTGAGTCCAAAGGCCCAAGAACCAAGAACACCAATATCCGGGGCAGGAGAAGACGGATGTTCCAGCTCAACCAAAAATCACAAATTTACCCTTCCTCTGCCTTTTGGTTCTATTCAGACCCTCAGTAGATTACATGAGGCCCACTTTACTCAGTCTACCAACTCAAATACTAAACTCTTCTGGAAACATCACACAGACACACCCAGAAACGAATGCTTTAGCAGCTATCTAGGCATTCCTTAGCTTAGGCAAGAAAACACCAAAAATTAACTATCACACCTCATTAGAATCTTCTTAAGTATTAATAACTTCATCTTGCAGAGGGGCAAGCTATAGATCTGAGAAACCAAGGAACTTGCCCAAAGTCACAAAGCTAGTCAGTGGTGTTAGTAGGCAGATATCCAATCTAGTATTCTTAACCACTGCACTGGATGCTGGGAAAGTATGGTGGCCCTCATTTAGCAGGTCCTGATATATTTAAGACAAAAAGTTCCTTTTTCTCTCCTTTCTGTTCTATTGTCTTTGGGCTCTCAAGAAAAGTTAAATTAGCATTTTACAACCATTTTACAAAATATGGGATCAAGTTAGAATCTTCAAAGGCTACTGATTCCAGAGGAAAATTTTCGATGAGGTGCAGAGTTATCTTCCCACAGATAGCATATGAGCAGAAAAGAGGAAGCTGGTAATTATGTGATGAAGAAAACAGACAATGCCTCGACTGGGTGTAAAAAGTGAGTTTCACCAATAAGGGCAAATGGACATTATGAGCCTCCAGGTGGGATTCCTTAAGACGGATGCAGTATCACCTCTGCAGTATCGTGGCCCAGAATGCATAGCCAGAATTGAGACGTGAGGGAACAAACATCATGAGGAAAGTTCTAGTAATAAAGTGGACAGGGACTGTATGCTTCCGAAAAAATATCTTAAGATTTTATCTATCTATCTATTTATGAAAGAGAGAGAGAAAGGGAATGCTAGTTGGGAGAGCAGCACAGGGAGTGTCTCAAGCAAACTCAGCGCTGAGCAAAGAGCCCAAGGTGAGGCTCAATCTCCCAAACTTGGGTTCATAACGTGAGCCAAAATCAAGAGTCAGAAGCTCAACTGATTGAGTCACCCAGGTGTCCCCAAAATGTCAATATTTTAAAGATAAAGAGAAAAAGCTCCAGTTAAAAGAGGCTAAAGGGGGAAAAGAAGGATAAAAGGGAAGAAAAAGCGGAAAGGAAAGTCAAAAAAATAAAGAGGCTAAAGACCTGACAACTAAAGTAATCCCTGACCCTACACTGAATCTTGCACTGGAATGGGGAAAAAATGCCAGAAAGAAAGTGACTTAGAGTAAAGGAAGCACAAATGACAAAGCAAATGGGATAAGCAGTTTACAATAGGTGAACCTGGGCAAAGGTCACAGGGGTCTTCTATTAATTCTTGCACTTTTCTTATGCTTGCAAATAGTATTTAACATTCCAAAAATACATAAAACCATTCTTCTTTTTCTAGATTTGGTTTTGATACAAGGTTTCTGATGATTACAAGGCTAGTTATATTGTATTCCCAAAGAAATAAACTCTGACCTGTTTTAACTATTGTAATGCTCTTTGCCCTTCTCTTTGTAGTCTCAGGAAAAAAAAAAAAAAAAGGTTCCCTTTTCTCCTTTCCACCCAATCCCAACATGTAAAACTGTATCTGAGATGTACTTTTCCAAATATTCTCGCTCATATCTTGGCCTTCACAGTAACCAGGCAGCGTCAGCACAGAAGTTTCAAGATATTGCATTCTAGACCCCAAGTTCTCTAAGTCTAAGGTCTGGTTACTACTCAGAAGAACTATATTACCAATAATATATGTAGTTATACTGTATGGTACACAGAAATACTATATTTAAATTTTTAGTATTTTTTATTCATCGTGGATTTTTGCACTGTGATTTAAAAAAATGCATTAAAATATTATCTTGAATTTTTTGGGTGACCCCTTAAATTTTGCACCTGAGGCAAGTGAGGCTCAGTATTTATTTTGCACCTGAAGCAAGTGGGGCTTGTATTTAGTAGTCAATATTCTCAAGAGAATCAATAGGGTATATAGATATGTCCATAAGAGATTACAGAAATTGGCTCAGCCGTGTTGTGATTCAAAGCTTATTTTTAAAAAAAGAATCAGATGTGGACAGAAAAAGCTGTATTGCAGAATACTTCTGAGGTTATGTAACTGGTTTATTTCTCATTTGCAGTTGATTCCTCTTACACTATGAAAAGAGCAATTCTGTATAATATTGTCCAAAAAAGCAAAATAGTTTATGCATAAGCTGTGAGAAAATATTTTCATTTGCTACAAAGTTTCCTAATCCAGGCAACCTCCAAAAGACCATGTAGGAATTGTGGACTAAGTTATACAGCATGAAAAAAAATAAAATATCCATCAAGTAATACACGGATAAACAAATAGGATATATACATGCAATGGAATGTTACTCAGCTACAAAGAAGAATGAAGCCCTGACACGTGCTACCACGTGGATAAATCTTGGAAACTTTGCGCTAAATGAAATAAATCAGACAAAATGTAAAACTTACTTCAAGTGTCTGGAATAGGCAAACCCATAGAAACGAGATAGCTTAGTGGTTGCCTGGGACTGAAGGGAGATGTAAAAGGGGACTGATTGTTAACCAGTACAGGTTTTCTGTAGGACAGAAAGGACAAATTTCCCCCTTCAGGAGGGGGTCAGGGACCCATCAAGCTTATTTTTGGAACATGTTCTGCGTCCATCCAGGGACAACAGTGCCTGTGATATGTAGACCTTAACAACCACCAGTCTACTTTCTTCCTCATTGCTAAATATTCACTGAGTATCCACAGAACAAAGGGGGCCATAAGACAGATTGTTTTTTAAGAAGTGGTAAATAAGTCTCCAGCTGCTCAGGAAGGTCTGTGGCTAGTCTCTGTACTTTACACGGCAAATTTGTTGCTGAAAAGCCTAACACCTAGTTGAACTATCTACTTGAGACAAAAAGATTTCAGAAGGAATCTCAAACATGAGAGTGTGGCAGAAATCCCTACCACGTTACAGAAAAGCATTAATAGCAAATGAAACAAAAGCCCTTAGCCGCAGCTAACCCAGGAGCTCATCATAAAACCCGAGCATGGGCAGGAGAAATCACTGCATGGGGATTGGAAGAACTGACGTGGGCCATATTGATCCTTTCACATTCCATGGAAGGCCAGCCCTTGGCCTTTCTTTTCTGAAAGGTCTAAGAAGTATCCCTGAGGAAGCAAAGCAGGGAGAAACTGCTCCTAAAACCCCCCTTCCAGGGTAGCCTGCTTTGCTTACAGCTCTTGGCTCTAAGGAGGGCCCAGATTTTTGTCTGAATGTTTGCTAAGGCATCTGGGGACCGGAGACACCCACACCCCAGGCAGGCAGGGGATAGGACCCATGCTGCACCTTAGAGCGTCTACCTCCAGTGGCAGCAAGTCCTCTGAAAGCCTTTGGAAGGCATTCGAGCTTGTCCAAAAAAAAAAAAAAAAATTGCCATCTTGGACCGTTTAAATATTTCAAAAGCTGGGGCAGCCAAAAACTCCAAAATAAATAAATAAATAAAATAATCGATACTGGCATCAGACACTTCTGGATTTTCTAAAATGGACTTCCTACTTCAGGAAAGTAGAAAACAACTGACTGATGATTTAGCAGCATAACAACGAAACACAAAAGCATGGGATATGTAAAGGATTATCTGTTTGGTAGTAAATTAGAATAACCAAAAATGAGTCCCTTGAAACAAGGCAAATTTATCCATGGCATAATGCCATGCCCAAAGCGGCATTTAAATGATACTTAAATGAGCAATCTGCCGAATTACATCCAGTATTATAATATTCATTAATTTTGAAAGAAAAGCTTCCATTACGAAGACCCACGTGTTAACAATAGCAACAAAAACCCTCTGACATAAACACAGACAGTCCCCATTCAATTGTTATTTTTGGTTTAACAACCCACGACTACGCCTATAAAGCTAGGTGAAACAAAAGAACAGAAAATAGTGTGATTTCCTGGAAATCCCACAATGCAATTTCACTTTGAACTTGCAAAGTTCAATATCCCCCCCATGATCTGCATGCAACTGGGTGGCGTTTTGTTCTAGAAGGATGGGCCCCAATTAAAAATAATGAGGCCCGTCTCCAGCCGCCAGACCCAATTAGAGATAATGAGGACTGATAGCTCCTGAAATAGATGCATTTTTCTCTGATAGACGAATTGGGACAGGGGCCTTGGTTGGGGTCACTGGGCCAGGCCTGGCAACAAAGGACGGGTCACTCAGGCTTAAGAAGCCCTTACGAATCCAGTTATTAAATAAGGAAGTAGGAATAACCCCGCGAGACGTTCATCTATCAGCCACTTATAATCTGCCACATTCGGATATGCACTGCTCACCAAATGTTGTGTCTGTTAATATCCAAACTTACTAAGAATGACTAGATCACTTAAATGATTGTTCTTAAAAGCACCAAGAAATGCGGCTGACTTCATGTACGTCTGTGTGTGTGCTTATGTGGGACTGTACACACATACATGCATACACAATTGGGAATATTTATAGACTTAGAGAAACGTTGCAAAAACAATATAGGGTTTCCCCAGATCCTTCACCCAGCTCCCCCTAATGACATCTTACATAACCTGCATGTTGATCGCAATGAAGAAGTGAAATTAACATTACTGTCAACTAGACTCATTATCCTGGGAATGGGAGACCAAGATGGTGAGACAGGATTGGATGGGGAGGGAGGCAGCAGGAAGTAGTGCTGGGGTCTACAAACTGCGGGGGACCTGGGCAACTGGTCAGTGATGGAGCTGCACACTTGGTGGAAGAGGAGAGCATCTGGATAGGTACAGGCACGCAAGCAAGTTGTGCCCAAGGACTCTGATTAACCTCTTTGCAAAGGACCCCCTCCCACAAGCGATAGCATTTGTGTCATCTGAGGTCTTCTCTGGACAGCCCGGTGATGCAAAAATGAACAACAGTTATCACAGATCCAATGGTCTTGTGAAAGCCTTAAAGGAGGGGGTGACTGGGTGGCTCAGTGGCCTGGCCACTTGCCTTCATCTGGGATCAAGCCCTGTGTTGGGGTCTCTGCTTGGGGAGGAGCCTGCTTCCCCCTCCCCCTCTACCTGCTTCTCCCCCTGCTTGTGTGCATGTACTCTGTCAAATAAATGAATAAAATCAGGAAAGGAGGAGAAGGAGGAGAAGGAAAGGAGGAGGAGGAGAGAGAAAGGAGGAGGAGGAGAAAGGAGGAGGAGGAGAGAGAAAGGAGGAGGAGAAGGAAAGGAAAAGGAAAAGAAAGCCTTAAAGGAAGAGAACCAAGGTGCTCTCAGGGTTATACACTTCATTTTGAATCCATCATCCCCAATCCTGGGTCCCTGAGCAAAATTTTAACCACTAATAAAATGATTTTAATGTCAAAGAGATGTAATCAAAAGGTGTATTTTGTCAAAAATATCTTAATCTAGAAGAGAAAAAAAAGTTTAAAAAGTAGGTTTGGCAGATTAGATTTTCTTTCTAAAACTAGTCACCACAAAAGGTCCCATTCCATCTGCTCTTCTAGATCTTTCCATCGCTCTATAAAAGATGGAGTTTAATTCCCTCTCTTGAATTTAGATGGGCCTGTGACTGACTACTAACCAACAGAATGTGGCAGAAGGGACACTGTGTGTCTTCTGGAGCTAGCTCAAAGACCCAGTTGCCATCAGCAGTCTGGCTGCCCCAAGGCTGACATGCTGTGAGGAAGCCCCACTATGTGGAGATGCCATATACAGGCCATCTGAATGGCAGGGTCTTGTCCTTCAGTCCACGACAGCAGGGATCCAGACTTGAGAGTGAATGAGTCTTTGGATACTTTGAGCCCAGCTGTCAGGTCACTCCCAACCCCAACCCTCTAGTCTTCCCAGCTGAGGTCCCAGACATTGAGGAGCAAAGACAAGACCTACTGGAATTCATTACCCACAGAATCAGTGAGAATGAGAAACGGAGGAGGTTTTATTCCACTAAGTTTGGGGTGGCTTATTACTCCCCAGAATTAACTAAAACCATGAGAAATATACTCTTACTGACCTCCACCAAAATTAACCCTTGCTTTCTCAACCCTGATGAACGTACAGAGGACACTCAACTCTGATGAATTCTCAAAAGCAGCAAGAGACCTTCTAGAACCTTGCTGCCTAAGGTCTGGGACCCTGCAGCACCAACACCAACTGGGAACACTCAGAACTGCACAATCTCAGGCCTCATTGTAGACTTACTGAATCAGATTTCCAGGTGACCTCCATGCATTGTGTGAAGTATGAGAAACAGGCCTCCCTGCTTCCGTCCCCAAGGGTTGAACTGAATGCCTAAGAGTCACCTTTATTTGTTCCCAAACCTATTTGTACCTGGTTAACCCTGCTATTGTAATTGAGTGATTCATTTCAATATCAAGCAAACTGATAAAATTCAAGGACACAGACAGTTCTCAAAGAGAACATGACCCAGGGGTTAATTTCCATCAAATGAACGAAGGGGAGAAAATTGTGAAAGATTTAGGATAAAAATCTAGAAGGATTTGATTATGGACCATATGTTTGTGTCTTCCCCAAATCTCTCTGTTGGAGCCCTAACCCCTAGTGTGATGATATCTGGAGGTAAAAACTTTTGGGGAGGTAATCGGTTTTAGAGGAGTTCACCAGAGTGGAACATCCATGATGGGATTGGTACTCTTACAAGAGGAACAAAAAAGAAAGTCTATGTGAGCACAGCAAGAAGATGATCCTTTGCAAAAGCCTTCACCAAGAACCAAATCTCCTAGCACCTTGGTTAGACTTCCCTAGCTCCAGGACTGTGAAAAAGAAGTCGGTTCTGTAAGCCACTCAGTCTGCGGTATTTTGTCATAGCAGCCCGAGCTGACTAACACAGATTCTGTACTCAGGGTCTTAAAGAGCAGCCTCCTGCCATACGACCCAGCAATTCCACTCCTAAGTCTGTACTCAAAAGAACTGAAAACAGGGACTCAGGGACTCAGATATTTATTCATCCATGTTCATAACTGTCTCACTTACAGGAGCCAAAAGGTAGAAATAACCCAAGTGTCTATCAACAGATAAAATATATATATATATATATATATATATATATATATATATATATATATATATATATAAAGATAGATAAAATGTGGTATGTGTATGTATGTGTACACAGACAGTAGAATAAATGTATGTTTATATACATGTGCAATGGGACACTATTCAGCCTTAAAAAGGAAGGGAAGAACATTCTGACACATGCTATAACACGGATAAATCTTTTTTTTTTTTAAGATTTTATTTATTTATTTATTAGGAAAGAGAGAGAGTGAGAGAGAGCATGAGAAGGGAGAAGGTCAGAGTGAGACGCGGACTCCCCATGGAGCTGGGAGCCCGATGTGGGACTCAATCCCGGGACTCCGGGATCATGACCTGAGCCGAAGGCAGTTGCTTAACCAACTGCGCCACCCAGGCGCCCCAACACGGATAAATCTTGAAGATATCATGCTAAGCAAAATAAGTTGCAAATGGACAAATCCTGAATGATCCCACTTATAGGAGATTCCTGGAGTAGTAAAATGGATACAGAAAGAACAACACTTACCAGGGGCCGGGGAGATAGGGGATGGGAGTTAGCTTTTGGGGGGGACAGTTTCCATTTGAGAAAATGATTACATTTTGGAGATGAATGAGGTGATGGTCGCACAACACTGTATGCTTAGAAATGGGTAAGATGGTAAATTTTATGTATATTTACCACCATTAAAAATTATCTTATCCATGAAAAAACTCTCCCTAGATTTATTCCTGTCTTACTTCCAGACCTTTACGAGATTTAAAGCCTTTCTCTATAAAACTCCTTGGCAACAACGAACTAGAAGAAAAATTAAGAAAACCATTCAACTTAGAGTAGCATCGAAAAGAATAAGATACTTATGAATAAGTTTAACAAAGGAGGTAAAACATCTGTACACTGAAAACTTTAAGATACTGAAAGAAGTCGAACACTAATAAGTGGAAAGATATTCCACATTGATGGATTAGAATATTGTTAAAATGTCCTAACCTAAAGGAATCTACAGAGTCAATACAATCCTTATCAAAATTCCAATGCCATTTTTCACAGGTATGAAAAAAAAATCTTAAAATTTTTATGAACCAGGGGTACCTGGGTGGCTCGGTCAGTTAAGTGTCTGACTCCCAATTTGGGCTCAGGTCTTGATCTCAGGGTTGTGGGATCAAGCCCTGCACCAGACTGTGCACTCAGCACGGAGTCTGCTTGTCCCTCCTCCTCGACGCTCCTCCCCACTTGTGCTTGTTCTTGCTCTCACTCTAAAATAAAGAAAATCTTTTTAAAAAATTGTATGAACCAAAAAAACAAAAACAAAAACAAAACCCTGAATAGCCCAGGCAATATTGAGAAACAACAACAAAGCCAGAGGTGTTCATCCCACTTCCGGATATCGAACTACATTACAAAGCTCTAATAATCAAAATAGCAAGATATTGGCATAAAAACAGACACAGATTACTGGAACAGAGAGAACAGAGAGACCAGAAATAAACTCATGTGTATGTTAGTTTATGAAAAGGAGCCAATTAATATAGAACAATAGAGCCAAGAATATATAATAAATGATAGTCTCTTTAATACATGGTGCTGGGAAAACTGGAAAGCCACATGCAAAACAAACTGGACCACTATCTTACACCATCCACAAAAATCAACTAAAAATGGATAAAAGACATGAAACCATAGCACTCCTAGAAGAAAACAAAGTATCAGCTCCCTGGCCTTAGCAATGATTTTTTTGAATTTGATACCAAGAGCAAGGCAATCTATCATGCAAAAATAAACATGTGGGACCACATTAAACTAAATTTTCTGCTCAGTAAAGGAAACCATTAACAAAGTTAAAAATCCACCTACAGAATGGGAGAAAATACTTGCAAATTGTATATCCAATAAGGGGTTCTTATCTAAAATATCCAATATCCAGCTCAATAGCAAAAAAAAAAAAAAAAGAAAGAAAGAAAGAAAAGAAAAAATGGGCACAGGACTTATACAGTCATTTTTCCAAAGACACACAAATGGTCACCAGGTATATGAAAAGTTGTTCAACGTGGGCGAGCATCAGGAAAATGCAAATCAAAACCACAGTGAGATCACCTCCTACCTGTAGGGATGTCTGTTATCAAGAAGACAAGGAATAAAAAAAAAAAAAAAAAAGACAAGGAATAGCAAAGGTTGAGGAGGATGTGGAGAGAATGGTGCAGCCACTGTGGGAAATAGTACAAAGTTTCCTCAAGAAGGTACTAGAACTACCACATGATCCAGCAAACCCACTCCTGGGTCTATCTCCAAAGGAAACAAAATCACAATTTTGAAGTGGTTCCTACACTCCCATGTTCAGTTGTGTCATTATTCACAGTAGCCGAGGTATGGAAACAATCTAAGTGTCTGCCAATGGATGAACGTATAAAGATGTGTGTGTGGGGTGTGTGTGTGTGTGTGTGTATACACATACAATGGAATATTATTCAGCCTCAGAAAAGAAGGAAATCCTGCCATTTGCAACAACACGGATGAACCTGGAGGACGTCATGCTAAGTGCAATCATCCAGAGAAGGGCAAATAAGGCATGGCGTCCCTTCTATGTGCCATCTAGAAGAGTCAAACTCAATGAAACAGTGGAGAAGTTTTTGCCAGGGGCTGGAGGGGCACAGAATGTGTAGAGGTTGGCCAAAACGTACAAACTTTCAGTTATAAAACGAGTAAGATCGGAGGATCTAATGTGAAACGTGGTGACTATAGTCGGTAACACGGTTAAGATTCGCTGAGAGGACAACTTCAATGTTCTCACACATGTAAGAATTAGGTGAGACGATGGACAGGTCGATTTACTTGGTACTTGGTGGGAGGAACCCGTTCACAAAGTACAGGTGTGTCAAATCACCATGTTATAAACTTAAACATCTTACGCCTTGGTCCATTATACCTTAAACTAGGAAAAAAAAAAAAACCAATGATTTGTATTCTCTATTTTTTTTCTGTTAACCTGTAACATTAAAAAAGAAAAAAAAAGTAAAGTAACGATGTAAAGTTATTTTAAAAAAAAGTAAAGTAACGCTCCCTCCCGCTGAGCAGGGAGCCTGATACGGAGATCCATCCCAGGACCCGGAGACCATGACCTGAGCCAAAAGCTAATGCTTAACGACTGAGCCACCCAGGCGCCCCTCACATTTACTTTTCTTGCGGTATGAACCATTAACATGAAGTCCACGCTCTTAACATTTAACATAGGCACTATGTTGTACTGAGCTGTAGGACTTATTCAACCTTTACACCGGTTGAGTCAAGTCCCCACGTCCCTCTCCCCCAACCTCGGGCAACCACCAGTCTACTGTTTCTATAAGTTTGACTGTCTTAGGGATCTCGTAAGTATCCTTTGCTCTGTGACTGGCTTACTCCACTTAGCATAATGTCTTCGAGGTTGGCTAATTTCTATTTACTTCCTGGTTCTTGTCACCACTAGGATGTTGTAGGCTTAAAACATTTTTTAAAAATCCTAATTTATTACTTAAAATCAGCCAAAGGTGTACGAACACCTTACACCGACCCCGCCCCACCCCTCCAAGCCCCTCTCCCACCAGGAACCCAATCCCTTCCAGAATCTGATGGATAAATAAGGCGACAGGGACTTGGCATTTGAGTTTTAAAACACCAACAAGGAATGAGGTAGAGCATATGAGAATGACTTCACCCCATCCCTGACAACCAAAGGAGAAAAAAAAAATTTTTTTACAAGAAAAAAACCAAAAACAACAGTTAACTGACCTCCCTCATACTCAGACCACACAAGGATCTCGCTGAGTGTCAGACCTCACAAAACTATCTTCTCACTGAAAGGACCTGCCAAATGCTACCCTATTTTTTGACTTCAAGGGTCTTGGGAAAGAGAAGGAGGAAGTCTGCATTTCCCAATTCTGAGAACTAAAGGTCCATTTGAGTATGAACAGCTAGTTTTTACTTGCCTAAGAAAGGGGAGTAGACCTACAGTAGAAGATTCCAGAAACCCTTCAATGTGCTTACAGAATGTAACATCCGACTGTATGCACGATCCTTCTACCCTTTACCTCCAGGGCCCAAGACACCTTGGGTTCTACCGGCTTGTCCGCTCCTTAGATCCAGCTGTGTGGGGAAGACCCCAAGATGGCCAGAATTGGGAGGGACTGCTGACCAGCTGATGGGTGCTATTAGATTGTTAAGAAGCAAAAAAATCAAAGGAGCTCTAAGAGGTGTTTACTGGGATCGCCAATACGTAGGTACGCTCATCTCACAGGTTACTTGCTTTTGGTCCCCGATTCACGTTTTCTGCATGGGCAGTTGTGAGCCAGTAACACGGGGCAGCTTTGTTCACCGTTCCTGGCCTGGCAAATGGCAGATCTGCTCTGTCGTTTACCCTCAACATCACACACACGGTTAGCCCAGAAAGGACTTTACAAAGGAGTACACCCACCCAACGGGTGAGAGGAGAAATACGGCGACTGAACTAAACATCTAGAGAGCTGCCAATAGAGCTTCCTGGGAGGATGGTAATGTCTCTACGTGTGATGGCCAATATGATAGCCATGAGCCACATGGGACCAGCAAGCACTGGAGATGAGGCTAGCAAACGGAAACTTGCATTTTAATTGTTTAATTTTAAAGAGCCCCATGTGGCTAGTGATTACCATATTGGACAGTGAAGGTCTAGTCAATTTCCTTCTTCATCTGTTTCCTTTCCCCCCTAGTCTTTCAGTAAACCGGTGGTTCTTGGCCAAGGCAACTTGCTCTCTGAGACCCAGGGGACATTAACGTCTGAGGACATTTTGGTTGTCATGATAGGGGAAGGGGTACTATGAGCACCCCTGGTGGGGAGACCGAGCATACTGCTAAACATCCTACAATGCTCAGGACGGTCCCCTACCCTGAAGGATCATCAAGGGGTGCCTGGGTAGCTCAGTTGGTTCGACATCTGACTCTTGGTTTCAGCTCAGGTCACGATCTCAGAACCATAGGATCTGTGTTCGGGGCAGTCTGCTTGTCCCTCTCCCTCTGCTCCTCCCCCTGCCCTTTCTCGCTTTCAGAAAAAAAAAAAATCTTAAAAAAAAAAAACCATCAAGCACAAATGTCAATAGTACCAAGGCTAAGAACCCAACCATGGGCCTTTATGGTAAGGGAAGGCTTTTCCTAATTTGTAGTTCTATGCATTTCCTGGATTAAAAAACAAAAACAGAAAACCTTAAATTGAGGTAAAAAGAGAACATAAAATTTACCATATTATGTATGGTCCAGTTCGGTAGTGCTAAGGACATTTGCGTCACTGTGCAACAGATCTTTAGAACTTTTTCATCTTTCAAAAATGGAAATTCTATACCCATTAAACAGTAACCCTCCATTCCCCTCCCCGCCCCATGTCCGCAAACACCATTTTTTTTTTCTAAAGATTTTATTTATTTGAAAGACAGAGAAAGTGAGAGCGAGCATGAGAGGAGAGAAGGTGAGAGGAAGCAGCAGACTCCCCGTGGAGCTGGGAGCCCGATGTGGGACTCGATCCCGGAACTCAAGGATCATGACCCGAGCCTAAGGCAGTTGCTCAACCAACTGAGTCACCCAGGCGCCCCCCCCCCCTTCTGTTTTCTTTTCACAATTTCACAAATTTCACTGTGAATTTGACTATTCCAGGTCAGAAGCGGAGCAGAGGAGGAATCTAGCATAGAAGAGGAATCCTACGGCATGTATATTTTTGTGACTGGGCTCATTTCCTTTAGCAGGATGTCCTCAGGGTTCTTCCTTGATGTAGCACGTGTCGGAATTTTCTTCCTTCTTTAAGGCTGAATGTTCCCTTGTGCAACCACACTGTTGGGCACTCGGGTTTCGTCCACCTCTTGGCTATTGGAAATCCTACAGCTACAAACGGCGACGTGTCATTTCCTTGATTTTAAATGAATGGTTTTGGAAGGATTTTACATTTATAGAAAAATTGCAAAGATTATCCTGAGATAGTTCCCCCCCCTAGTTCCCCCCATTGTCCTTTCGTATTACAATGGTATATTTGTCACAGCAGTGGTGATACATTTCTATGAACAGACTCCAGAATTGATTCAGATTTTATCGTTCCCCCCACCCCACTATGTCCTTTTCTTCATCTAGGATCCAACCCAGGGTACCACATGGCCTTAGTTTCCATGTCCTATGCAGTCCCCTTCGGTCCGGGACAGTTTCTCATACTTCTGTTTTTTCAGGACCATGACAGTTTTGAAGAATACCGATCTGCTATTTTGTAGAATGAGCCTCAATTTAGGATTTTCTAACATTCTAATGAGTAGAATGAAGTTACAGATTTTTTAGGAACACTGCCACAGGGGCGAAGTGCTTCTGTGCCTTCTCATCCCATCACATCCTATCAGGGGGTGCATGGGATCCCCAGGGCATCACTGCTGACATTCACCTTCATCACTTGGTCAAGGTCATAGATTTGCCAGGCTGCCACTTTGAAGTTACTATGTTTCTCTAAGTACTCTAAGTTGGAGGGCCGGTCACTAAGACCAGCTCAACAGTGAAGGGGAAGGGGGGAATCTTATTCCTCCTCCAGGAGAGGGAGGTCGCCTGCATACAGTAATTGAGATTCTTCTGAAAGCAGTAATTGTCTCTTGTACATTTATCTGTGTCTTCCATCATTTATATTGGAATGTACTCATGGATATTTAGCTTATACTGTGGGTTAAAAAAATAGATTTTCAATGTGGGCCAATCTTCTTTTCCCCCCCCTCTATTTTTCTTTATTATTTTTATTTTGTTTAGTTAACCAATATATAGTACATCATCAGTTCTTGATGTAGTGTTCAGTGATTCATTAGTTGCATAGAACACCCAATGCTCATCCCAACTCATGCCACCCTTAATACCTATTACCTGGCTAACCCGTTCCCCAATCCTCCCTCCTCCCCCCCCCCCTTTTTTTTTTTAAAGAGACAGAGAAAGCACTCACTCGCTCGGTGTACATATGGGAGTTGGGGGTGGGGGTGGAGCAGAGAGGGAGAGAGAAATTCTCAAGCAGGCTGCACACAGGGCACGGAGCCTGACACAGGGCTCGATCTCAAGACCCTGAGATCATGACCAGAGCTGAAATCAAGAGTCAGTTGATTAACTATTGAGCCACCCAGGCACCCCAGCCAATCCTTCCTTTTTAAAGGAGTATATCACCAACCCTGCACTGGACTTCTGATGCCATAATGGGTCTCAAAGCTGATAGAAGACTTTCTCCAAGGAATGAGCCTTGCTTCCATGTTCCTACCGTGACAATGAAGGCCACACTGTCATTCTGAACATTCTGTTGTTCTCCAACCTTGCTCCTAGGAGTCAAGGCTCAAACAAGAGCCAGTTGCAAAGCACCTCTAGAATCATCCTGAGAAGCTTACAAGTGTCCCCTCAAGACGGAGGTGGAAAACCCTTCCGGGAGAGTCATTAATGGGTCCAAGAGAGAGCACATGGTCATTATCACTCAGCTAGCCCATCAGGGTCACCAATCCCTGGGCTCCGGAAAAGCAATAGAACCAATCTAGGGTCCATTTGCCTAAAAGCAAAAAGGTTTCCCCAGAGAGTCGAAGACATCACCACTTACATTTCACTCCCATTTTTCTCTGAGCACTGTTAACATCTGGATAAAGAATATATGGAAGCAAGTGTTCATTCTGATAAAGGGGTTTTGTTTTGGACAGACAAGCCCTAAAAAGCCAAGACGATTGTATTAAGTTCTTCGAAACATTCCAGGTTTTTGGTTTTCTTCTGAGAAAACTTGCCCCCCACCCTATACATCCAACTTGTTCTTTTTAACTGGAAAATTTCTTACTTTTTCATCAAAAAAAAAAAAAAATCAAAGCTGAGACACAGGAGGGGACTTATATGGGTGTATCTAGAAGTTGCACATGAATCTGAATTGCCATTGAAATGGCTATTCTGATTTTAAGAGCTTAGCTAGTTGTTTTCAAGTCTACAGAGTTTAAAAGAGATCAGTCTTGGCGAATCAGTTCAGAGTCCCAGGCACATGACTGGTTGGGCATTTACTGTACCATGGTCCATACTCAAGACTGTATGTGTACCCCACTTTCTTAGCATGCATGTCATGGGGTTCACAGTTTGGAGCTCTGCCAAAGGAGTTTCAAACTCTGGGGCATTGTACTGAGGGGTCCTTTCCATTTCGGGGACAGATTCATTTCTGAAGCGCAGAGCCCTCCCCGGCCCCCAGTCCATGCGCGTGACAACTTTCTTCCCGGTGACTAGCGAGCAGCAGGTACTGGGTTTGATAACGAGCTCTCTTGGCTGGGCACATCTGCCAAATTCCCACTGCACACCGCACTGTGAAATTGCTCTTTCAACAAATTCTAATGGAATTTAGAAGGGTTGAAGCGAAGCCCAGGGAGACAACACTTGATTGGTTTCAAAGCACATCAGGGCGCGCCGCAGAATCTCACACAGACTAGGTGATCAAACAGGCATTCTTTGGAATGAAGAATCCCAAAGAAGTCAGGCGCTAGGACCTCCACCGTATTCTCCAAGCTGAAGTTGTGGAGGCCTTTTTGGCCGTTACACCCATGCATGTAATCAGTGATTGTTCCTATTGTAAATCCCAGATTCACCATCTGTATGCTCCAAAGGGCTGGGTGATTGTTAATACCCCATCCCTATGGGATTAATCTGCAATTTCACACTAAATGATTTTTAAGTATAATTTGTTACAATGATACAACATTACCATTTCTAAAACAAACAGCCGGGATTGTTACCTTGCAATAAAAAGCAGAGAGTGTCCACAAAGTGCCATATTTGAACAAGTTTATATGGCATTCTGTTTTTACAGTCACTTTAGACACAAGTGGGGAGAGATATAGAAAAAAAAGAAAAAAGAAACAAACAGTCCAGAGCTTGGGTAGAGGCTTTCAGTAAGCGAGCATACTGCTTTTTGTTACGGAGGCACAGGATCTAAACGTGAAATAGTGTTACTCAGAGTTCCCCGGATCATCTTTTAAAACCATTCAGGGTTGTTCGGTGATTGCAAGAGAGAGCTGCTTGCAACGAAGAAACTGGAGCTTGGATTCTCTGTTGAACAATGAACTATTAAAGGTCTTTTTGTGCCCACAGGAAGATTCCTCCCCCCCCACCCCCCCCCAAATCAGTCTGTAATATTAAAAAGAGCTGGCTTGAAACATGCAAAATATTCCTTTCAAAGAGGCATGCTTCTCCCCCCATGTCTTAACTATACAAAAGATATTACTCCAAACGTTTTATCTGTCCATTTCAAAATAAATTGCCCTCAAGTATTTATTTGAAATAAGTTTAACCATAATGAGTATTCCAAATATTTTCATCTACTTTACTAAGGATGAAGCCTTTCCATCAGATTAAAACAAATATATCAAATTCATTTTTCCTACACTTTTTTTGGGGAGGGGGTCAAATGTTCCTTTATGGATCAGACGGCTGAGAGGTTAGATGGGTTATTTAACAGAGTTATAAAGTGGTCTGCACATTAAGCTGTCCGGTGTGCTCAATTCCATTTATTTTAATCTAGCCCATAAACGGAGCATGTGGCCTCTATGGGGCCAGCAAGAAGAACAGCAATTCTCTGGCACATAGCTGTGTCCTTACTGGTGGGACCTGCCTTGTCCCAAGCCTCACATCCTAAGAAGAAATGCCTAAAAGGCCCTGCCCATGAGAAACCACTTAGTGTGGAAAAGTACAAGGGAGGGGTCCTATAAACAACTTTCCCCCCACCCCCCCCACCCCCCGACATGCTCAGATCGAACAGATCAAGTAAGCCCAATCAGAGAGACTGCCTCATCTCTCCTATGGGGGCAGTCATTATAAGGACACAACATTGTAAGGACTGAGCTGGATGGGCAAAGCACATTGCTGAGGAGAGAAGATGCAGAAAAAGGGCAGATTATTTTATTAATTCAAGTGTTGTTTTTTGTTTTTGTTTTTGTTTTTTGATTGGTTTTTAAAATCCTTGAGCCGAACGAAGCTTGTCTGTGGCTGAATGCGGTTTGCCCGCTCCTGGTTCAGGATCTGATAGAAGCCATTAGAAAAAGACCAAGAAAATGGAACAGGTCACCTCCACCTATAACATAGGTCTAGCGGCGGGAGCAATGGGAGGGGCACAATGAGAAGTTGCTACAGGAGCCCCAAAGTAGCCAGATTAAATCAATTCTGGAATTTAGGGACAACACAGCTTTCCCCCAAATGGTGATTGTCCAGGGGGATTTCCTCGTGGAATGAAGGTAGGGGCTTGGATTGGGTACGATAATGGATTGGGGCAGAAGGCAAAGACCTTGAATATATCCTCACACCCAACACAGTACAGTCTGGAGGGACCATAAGGGAATGGCTCCCCCCTGCCCTCAAGCCAGCATCAGGCTGTGTCTAGCCCTTCGGATCACTAGAGAACGGCTACGCGGAGACTTGACTCTTCAAAATTTGAGACCGCTCCCCCAGAGCAACCCAACGGATTCTTTACTTTTTTTCTAGAAGAATGCAGCTACCAAACAAGAAGTGCCTTTAGAAACACAAAGTCACCCGAAACACAGCCCTTGTTCGCTAAAAACCTGCTACACACTACGAGTGCTCTCCCAGCCTCACGGGCGCCAAGAGATGGCTATTGTTAGTCTCCCTTAGAGATGGGAAAAGGAAGGAAGGGAGAAGAATCCACCCAAAGCCCCGAGGCCAGGGAAGGGCAAGAGAGGGAAACACTGAGACTGGAGCCTCACGAAGGCCCACCCCCACCCCCAGTACCCTCCCCCAATGCGAGTCTGCAGGGAATGAGTAGTTCTGGATATTCAAATTCATACACAATTGCTGTGTCAGGAGGGTAAGCATTGTTCTCTTTCCCCAAGATCAAACTTGCTTAAGACTAAGATGATGCCAAACAACTTGACAGGTAGGTCTTTCTTAGATTCAGGAGGTGTCTTTTTTTCCAGGGCCAAGAGTAGTATCAGTCCACATGGGAATAGAGCCGAAGGCAGTCGCTTAACCAACTGAGCCACCCAGGCGCCCTTTGTTCCATGCTTTTAAATGCCAGCCAAATAGCTTTCTAGAACTGCACAGTTTTCATGCGGTCGTTGCCAAGATGTATGCAAAACTGATAAGGGATTACTTTAAGTTCCTTCCCAAAGCCTTTCTTTTTGCACTCCTCTGCATTATCACAGCTCAATGTTGATCTCGTCTTTGTTAAAGCAGCAGAGACTTGGTTGCCCACATCCAGAAAGTAAGCTATGTATGTAAAGGGGCTTGGCACTGAAGTTCAAGGAGGAGGTGTAGACAAGTGTGGCATTCTGGCAGTGGGTGAACCTCAGAGGTTGAATATAATTCATCTCTGGTTTGTGAATCCCCTTCACCTGTGCCCAATCTTTGAATCAACAGCTGGGGTCAGGGCAATTTTTGTGTTGTTGTTTGAAACCACCAGAGGCCTGGGATCACTCTAATTGTTAGCTTTTTCCTTCTACTGATTAAGGTAAGCCCCAGACTCAAAATGTGATAGCTCTGATTTTCATTTCAACACCGCCCCCCCCCCCCAAAAAACTGGTCGAAAGAAACAACTTTTGCAGGAAGGAATGTCTAGACATACTGCCCAAGACAACGAAATGAGGTTATTATAAAAGGCAGGAGCAGAAACATGGAGCAAAGTTCCCACAACTTGCTTGGTGCACATTTGATAGTCACACTAATAGGCATAATATACATTTTTTTTACAGTTACTAACAACCTTTCTGAAGAGTAGGACGGGACGGTGGAGGAACTGGGTCTGGGCAGAGGCAGGAGATCACAGAGATAGGAAAACCTCATAGTATTCCCTTCCTGAAAACACTGGAGGGTTTGGCGTCCTTTTATTAAATGTCGGACAAAATTATAACGAGCAGTTCCTCTACGAATGCGCTCCCAAAGAGAACCACAATACATCTATCAATCAGGCTAACAGGAGCAAAGGAGATCAACGGCCAGCGTACTTCCATGGTCTCCCAACAGAACAACAAATTCTGTGCTCCCATCTTCGAAAACGGCGTTCAGACATGAAACTGTGGTTTTGTAGGGCTAGGGAACCTACCTCTTAGGAAATCATCGGAAGTGACTTTTAAGAGTGGCCTCGAGCCTAGGGGAGTAAAGACTGGGTATGTTTTCTGTTGAGAACTTTCTGATAGGAAAATGCCATCCGACAGGGTTTTTAGCAATGGCGGGGGGGTGGGGGGGTGGGGGATGGTGTGGGGAGGGGGAGACACAACACTTTTTAAAGCCCGAAAATCTCCAGATTGCCGACTATGAACCAGACACAGCTCAGGATGCCGTGGCCTCAAGGATCTGTTGGAGTATCATCATTTATGAGAAAATTGAGATTTCTGCTTTGGAGATGGGCTCTGCGGTTCACTGTACCAGCCAGCAGAGTAGAGGAAAGAAATGACGATTGCTACAAACCATGTCATTCTGACCATGCTCCCTTTCCCTCTCTACCATCAGAAACTCAGAACAATAATGCTACAAACCATGTCATTCTGACCATGCTCCCTTTCCCTCTCTACCATCAGAAACTCAGAACAATAAGCAAAGTGAAAGCCTGAAACAGGGATTAAAAAAGAAATGGTCAAGGCCACGTAATAAAAAAAAAAAAAATCACGTTGCTTGAGCCAACAGAAGCTGCATTAAACCTGTTAAGCGAATTAATAGTTTTTAATCCTTCAATACGAACGCTATACTCACTTGGGGCATACGAGGAACTGGTCTTCCCAGGCATGAGCGAGTTGGTTTTAAGCAGGTCATTAACCTCATAAACAAACACTTTGCACATAGCCAGAGGCATCTTATCTCTAAACAGATTGGGCAAAAGACTCTACTGCTCAGCTATCAAAACTTCCCAAACAGAGGCCCACATGAGAGCATTTTCCACTACAGCAACCCAGAGATTAAGCAAAAAAGCCAGATACCTATTGCTGTTGTTCTCTCCTGCCGGTTTTCCGTAAAAATCAGAGATCTGGTGAATGAGATGTCTGTTGAGCCTTTTAGAAATCTCCTAGAGGGAAAGCAGGTATGTTTGCAAAGTCAGGAGTGATCTAAGACGCTCCGGTCGCAGAAGCAAATGCTAAGAAGCTAAAACACGGTGGACGCTGGTGAATTTCATGCCCTTTCAATTAAAGAAGGGCGTTGGCCTATCACCTCCTACAGGTGCCCACACTTACTTCATCATAGAATCACGTGGGACACTTGTTGAACAAGGATTCTCCAGCTCTTCCCTTTTATGGTTTTAATTTCAGCCCAGGTGATTCTTATAGTTCAACAGGCTTAAAAAATGCCATATATTTATAAAAGGGGAAAAGCATTAATGTAATAAAAGAAGGGTTTCTGCTAAGTTACTTGGGTTTTCTGCACACCCTCAACAGTAGGTGTTGGAGAGGCAATATTTTCACTAACCATTCCAGAGGCTAAGAACTAAACGTGTCAATTCTTCAGTAAAATAGCCACAGTTCCCAGCCAAAACTCCAGGCAGAGCAGCCAGATGCTCCAAGGAAAAGGGAGATTTTTTTAAAAGATATTTTAAATTTTTTTTAAGATTTTATTTATTTGACAGAGAGAGAGAGAGATCAAGCAGGCAGAGAGGCAGGCAGAGAGAGAGGGGGGAAGCAGGCTCCCTGCTGAGCAGAGAGCCTGATGCGGGGCTCAATCCCAGGACCCTGAGATCATGGCCTGAGCTGAAGGCCAGGCACCCAAAAAGGGAGGTTTTGAGGAGTGCGCAGAGGACCCTGAATCCTATTTTTTGGTCTTTTAATGAAGGGTCCCTGCCTGTCTTTTCCATAGTGCATGAGTCTATAGAACTCACAGACTGGATGCCTTTTATTTAAAAAGCTTTACTGAATCCATTAACTTGCAGAAGACTTTCCAAACTGCTTTAAAGATATAAAATTATACCTTAGTGAATAGGGCTGCCATGTCAAAAGGAGGTTGTGAAGTCACCTCCATTTACATACAACTCCATTAAGGATTAACAGAAAGAAACTCGAATACTTTGAATTCTTACAACTTAACCTTCAAATAAATGATTGGTCACGAATTATAGGTCACTCAGGGATACTCAAAGCAATGTCAACGACCTTTAGAAGCAGGCAAAATGCAAAACTTGAGTCTATATAGGTCGGAGAGAAATGAAAACCTAAGAGTTTCGTGATCGTGACCTTAACTAGCATGTGTAAACTCCATTTTTTCCCCCTAGAGAATGCAAGCTGATCTATTTACTCCTGGCAGAGAAGAAAGGAGTAAGGGCGCCCAGGTGCTAAAAAGAAAACCATTCAGGAGGACGTGGACCAGCGCCAAGGTCACAGCCCACCTGGATGAGAAATGAAATCCAGGTACATCCAGCCTAGGGAGCCCTGGCTCCTTCCTGGACGCAAGCACGAGTTAGGAAAGGCTTCCCAGCCACAGGTGTGGAGACGCGGCTCCCCGGCCCGCTACGGGATATACAATGAGAGGGCAGCCGCAAGAAATTCATGAAGCAATGGATGCCGGGCCTGGCTCGGCCAGGGCGGCGCAGGCTTGAGTCCACTGCTTCACCAGCAGGTGCAGGAGCCCTGGCTTCTCACCGCTCTGGGTTCGAATCCCGACTCTGTCACGTACTGGTCGTGCCCGCTTGGCCCACCCGTGACCGCTCAGAACTTCGGGTTCGCCACAGGCAAAAAGGGGACCATCCTGTCTCCCAAGGGGCTGGCGTGCAGAATAAACGAGGGGGGCAGAAACCCATAAGGAAATAAATCAAGGGTGACCGTGACGATGATTATTGTTACTATGGCAAATTCTTCCAACGGAGGCTGGCAGCGCGAGGGCGCCGGAAACGTAGACTTTCTCAGCGGATCGAGCTAACTCCAGCCTCTAACGGGGCTGCGGGGACCTTTGTCCCCGCCCGCCGCCCGCGGTCCGCGGTCCGCGCCACCTTTCCCGCGGCGGGCGCCGGGCGGGGCGGGGCGCCGGGCGGCGCGGGCCCGGCGGCGGGGAAGGCGGGAGCGCGGGCGCACCGGCGGGCCGCGGCCCCCAACGGCTCGGCGGGCTCCGCTCGCTGCCCCGGAGCCCGAACGCCTCGGCCGCGGCCCCGTCCGCCGAGCCCCGCCGCGCGCGCTCCGGGCCGACTCACTCTCCACGGGGGACGGGGGCCTAGGGGGTGCGGCGCGCAGAACCAGGGCGCCCCCCCCCCACCCCAGCGCCCGGCCGCCGCGCTCGCCCCGCCCCCCGCGGCCCCGGCAGGTGGAAGCGCCCGGCGCGAGCCCTCCCGGCCCCGCAGCCCCCGCCCGCCGCGCGCCAGCCCGCGGGCGCAACTTTCTTAAAGGGACAGGTGGCCGGAATCCGCGTCTACCTGGGGCCCGGACTCGGCCTCCTGGCGGGTCCCCGCTTAGGGGGAGACGGGAGGTCGCGGCAGAGCTCTCGGCCCACCCACCTCCTTTCCCCCTGGGGAAGTGACGGATTGCAAGTTTTAATGCACCCGGCATCCTTTTGCAACTTAATTCTTTTGGCCGAAATCACCCTCCCACTGCTCCTTAACGCTTGCTCGCGGGCATGCAGTTGCTGCCGCTGCTGGCAAAGTTTGAAGAGGGGTGTCCCCACGCCTGCGCCCCGCCCCACCCCACCCCACCCGGAGCCCCGGGGCGTGCAAGGCTCGCGGCTGCTGGGAAACACTCGCTGCAATCCCCTTGACCCTGCCCTGTAACTGACCCTTGGGGGAAAAAAAAAAGCCCCCCTGCACGGCTACTGCGCATGCTCTGAGCTGGACAGCTCCAGAGAGGGAAATTTAAAAACGGTTCGAGCCGCGACGGCGGCCAAATTGCGGAACGCGAGGGGCGAGCGCGAGGGAGCCCCCCTCCGAAACCCCCGCCCGCCCCAGGAGCGCCTGCAGCGGCGGCCCGGCGAGGATCCGCTCCAGGTACCACCTTGCAGGGTCGGCTTTGCTCCCTCCTCCCGGGCAGTGCCCTGCATTGCATTTCCAGGGTAGAGAACCGGGTGCAGGGGCCGTGGGAGCTACCTCTCTTTGCTCCCGTTTTCTCCTTTCCGGGAACCCCTGAGTGACTTTTGGGGCGGAACTGAGAGTCTTTCGGTGGGTTTCTACGTTCGTTTCAGGGTTGGAGTTTGAGAAACTCAGGGAAGTTTTGTTTTGTTTTGTTTTAGGCTGTGTTTGTGTGTGACGGGGGGTGGAGGGTGAGGGGGTGGGGAAGATGGGGAGAGGGTAGAGTTTGGACTGGTTTTCCAGCCAGGGCATGTGGCATTTCTGTAGGCATTTCCAGGGCGAGAGCCCTGCGGGGATTATTCCCCTTGCAAGTGGGAATTTGGCTCTCCCAGAGAAACATACATGACACATCAAGCTTTTTTTTTTTTTAATATTTTTTTTTTTTAATTTTTCAAAGTGATTGTAACGGAGCTGCGGTTGGAAATAGGCTGGGAAGGGAATCCGGTTTTTCTGATTCTTGTTTTGCAAGTCCACATTTTCCAAGACTTGACATTTGGATTCTAGAGCTTTCCTCCACCCTTCCCCCATGAATTCGAAAGAACCTGCAATTCCATCCCATTCTCTTCCTTTGCTTCTGAAACCCTGCACAATTGCCCTGGGAAAGTGACCCTCTAGGGCCACTTTTTTTTTTTCTTTTCTTTTTAAAGTGTTCTGCTAGTTTGAGTTCCATCCTTCTGAATTGTGGGAAAATTGGGTTTCTGGCCTGTCCACATCGCCACTGATGGGAGCTTTGTTTTCTGCTTGTCTTTTCCCCAAGGAGATGATAGAAAGTGACATCTCATCCATGATGTCAGGAATCATTCGAAACTCAGGGCAAAATCACCAACCCTCTCCGCAGGAATACAGGTGAGGGTTGCTTCAGCGATAACAATCGCTATATTTTTAAATTGTGTAAAATGTTTCTATGCTAATGCTTATGGTTTCTGCCCAAGAACTATTGTCCCATTAAATTCTGTGATTTTGCAAGAGGGAGAAGATCTCAGTTTCAAAGTTGGCCTCTCCGAGGGTGTCTGGGCTTGTGGCCTGGGGCAATGGAACCTCTCAAAGCCCAGTTTTTTGTCCCCTCTAAGGGAGGTCCCCTCCTGGGTGAGAGACTGGCATCCTGGTGAATGTTAAGATGACAATAGATTGCTTCTCCTACAGTGGTCCTCCAGGAAATTCCCCCCCCAAAAAGCTTTAGGGGGCGGGTTGTGGTGCTGGGAGGAATTGGCTTCCATCCTCTTTGGATGCTGGAAAAGTTGTGAGTGGGAACTCCTGAATTCTTAGCCTGGCTGTATGATTTTGAGCAAGTCCTTTGCCCTCTCTGGGCCTCATATACTGGTCAGTTAAATGATGCTCTTGAATTAAGGTCTCTCCTGGGCCTCATATATTTGAGGAATAAATTTGGTGGAGTCTGAGGCCAAAATAAATGACTTCTTGAGACAGGATGAAGCGAGATACAAATGGGTAGGGAAAGCTCCGCAGATCCTTGCCTTTTTGTCTTCAAACCTCAGAGCTCAAACGGCCCCTGGGGGTCAACCAGTCCAGTTCCGTGCTTTTACAGCTGAGGAGACTGAGGCCAAGAGGGGAGAAGGGGCTTGTCCAAGGTCACATAGTAAAGAGAGGGAGAAAAAGGAATGATTTGGAGTCCTCTCCTCCCAGCCGCTCTCCTTGAGCCCAGGCCTGACCTGGTTCCCAGTGCCCCACCCATCAAGGCAGACACCGTGTTCATGGGTTGAGAGGGCACAGCGCAGATTATGGAGCTGCGACAGGAGAGGGGCTGGCCTGGGAAGAGCAGGCTGTCACCTCGGATCAGCCCTGTTTACCCAGGGGTTGTCTGGCCTCCTGGGGACCACTGCAACTCACCAGCAATGCCCTCCGGGGCGGACCGTGGACCCCAATTAAAGGGAGGTTGCTTCCTCAGGGCTGTGGGCCTGCAGGCTGCCTTCTGAGGTCCAAATGAAGACGCAAATTCAAACAGCTATCTGCTGAGAGCTTACTGTGTGCAGATCCGGAACCCCAGATGGGCTCCAGGCATGCAGCAGTTTTTTTTTTTTTTAACTTTTATTTATTTATTTGACAAAGAGAAGGAGATCACAAGTAGGCAGAGAGGCAGGCAGAGGGAGAGGAGGAAGCAGGCTCCCTACTGGCCAGAGAGCCCGACGTGGGGCTCCATCCCAGGACCCTGAGATCATGACCTGAGCCAAAGACAGAGGCCTTAACCCACCGAGCCACCCAGGCGCCCCGCATGCAGCAGTTTTTGAGCACCTACTATATGCCCAGTTGGCGGGGCTGCTCTGATAAGCCTCCACTGTACAGGTGCAGACCCGAGGCTTGGAGCAATGAAATAAAATCTTTTACCAAGAGCACCCAACCACAGACTTCCAGACTTCTCCTTCCAGCCCTGAACGGGTTTAAATAATGGCAGGTGGAGCGGGGGCAGCCGAGGGGTGTTAGGAGCTTGGGCTGTGAAATCAGTTATGATCCCAGCTCTTCTGGCTGTGCGGAACCGTCTGAGTTTCCTTCATCCATAAAATGGGACTAGAAATAGTACCCACTGCATGGAGTTATTAGAAAGATTAAACAACAGTTTCCAACTCGGCCACTTGCCAGTTGCATGATCCTGGGCAATTTCACTTCTGAACCTTCATTTGTTTGCGCAGCTGGGATCCTAAGAGCTACTGCCTCTTGCCGGTTTTAAATGCAATATCTCTGAAATTGGCCCCCGGGAGGCACTCCACGTCTGGGGGTGGATCTCCCTCTGTCCTCCAAGCTGGAAACTGGAGGGGGGCGGGGAGCAGGGGAAGCCAGAGCTTCCCTGGGGGTGCAGGCTGGAAAACCTCAGAACCATAGAGCCTTATTGTTGCCTAAAGCGCCCCATAAAAGCCCCAGAGTCAGGGAATCAGGGGTGAGAACGGCAGCTGCTCTGGAGTCGGATGTGTTTGCAAGTTCAAAACCCAGCTTTGGACAAGTCCCGTGCCTTGCTCGAGTTTCCTCATCTTTCAAATGAGCGCGATGAGGGTACGTCCCTCCTGTGGCTGCTGGAAGGACTGAGTCTGTTTTCTATCACAAGAGACACAGAACCAGGAGGTGCTCTTGTCCTTATGACTTAGTTCCATCAACAAGGCCAGCTTTCTGCGAGAGACGGGGGTCTATGGAGCCCCTTGGACCCTCACCTTCTCCCAGGTACTGCTCAACAGGGGCTCCCACCCGCTCCAAGCCTTGGGGTCTCCGTCCCCTGTGCCTTGGCCAGCCCAGCTCACAAACTGTCTGGGGGGTACCGAGCAAGCTGCTCCAGTCCAGAAAGAGCACAGGGCAGACAGTAAGCTTACCAGTGGGGGGAGGGGGTGCGGGGAGACCCTCAGTGCCTACCCAGTTCCCTGACCGGCTGGCAGGGCTGGAGCCAGTGGAGCAAGGAGAAACAATCCCGCCCAGCCTCAGCCCCCCGCCCAGAGCTGCACGGGGCGTTCTGCCTTTTCTGTTTGCCTGGATCCGGGGCTTTCTTGTGTTCCGTAGCTAGCAGGCCCAGAAGGCAGGGTCGGAATAAGAAGGATTGCAGCTGGTGGTCCCTTAAGCCTTTACTACCTGCGCCATGACCATCCCCATGTGTGTGGCCTGCCTGTGCCCGGTTTGCAGATGAAGAAACCGAGGCTTGACCTGATGAACTGGCCCTACAGGCTGACACAGTTAGTTATGGGTAAAGTGGCGCTCGAACCAGAGGCTGTCCCACCCGGAGGGTGTCATGACCCCCCACCCCCACCCCCACGCCCACGCCCCACCGGTGAAGAACACAAGGGCTGGAACAGAATAAGTTGGTCTACCACTTTGCTGCTGTGTGACCCTGGACAAGTCACTGTCCCTCTCTGTGCCCCACTCTCTTTATCTGTGAAATGGAGCAACGAGAGAACCTGGGCCACAAGTCATTGGGAGGATTCTGCACTTCCATCTAGAAAAGGGGTTCAGCCAGGCCTGGGAGAGAGTGCTTTCTCTAGGGGAGGGGAGCTTCGATGATCCCGCAGCGCCTTCCCTGGCCCCTTCCAACCACTCCCATTTTTCTCTCTGAATAATAGCCTAGGAGAAGTTTATGGGCTTCTCATTCCCTCTCTCACGTCTCCAGGGAATGGCTCCAAGGACTACTCAGGCTGCTGGTCCAGCTTGGTCCCAGCCCCCCTGCAGCCCTCCACACAGCCCTCCATCCCCCAGGGCCGCTTTTGGCCGTTAGCTTTCAATGGCTGTGTGCGGGGAAGGAGGGGGCGGGGGCAGGGGACAGCAGCTGGAGGCTGCCCGGCTTCCCCCCTCCTGCACCCCCTGGGGAGAGCTGTCCAGGAGTCAGTGGCTGGGCCTAGACAGCAAATTGGCAGCAGCCCCCCCACCTGCGACGCTGGGGCCTGGGGCCAAGGCCAGGGCTAGCCCTGACCCTGCAGAGGACAGCAAGAACTCACGTTAGATGCGAGTTAGCCGGTTTCCCTTTGGCTCAGGGCTGGGAAGGAAGTCCGCTCGTCAAGATTCTGCAGAATGAGTTACTAAGCACCTACTGTGTGCCAGAAACCCACAAAACTCCTTAGGAGGCTCACCATCCCGTTTGGTCTTTATAGTAACAACCGTGAAATTAGGTGCTGGCACCATCCCGATTCATAGACAAGGAGATTGAGGCCCAGAGCCATGATCTGCCCAAAGGGACACATTCAAGAAGGGGCAGAAGAGCAGGTTTCAACCACCTGCCCCAACTTGGAGAAGTTACCCCAGAGGTGAGGTCCAGCCACCCCCTTTTACAGATTGGGCAACTGAGGCCCAGAGAAAAAAGGCAGACTTCAGGCTCCTTGGACCCTCACCTTCTCCCAGAGCCAAATGCCCCCTCTAAGATGCAGGCAAAACCCTCCCTCTCTTTGGACAGTGGTTTTTCTCATCGCTGAGCCACAATGCCGGGCATGGGATGGATACTGATTAAATATTCATTGGGGAGATGGCTGGCTGGCTCAGTAGTGCACGAGAAAGAACACATCCATGGAAAGGTTGGGAGGTTTATGCTCAAGTGACAACAAAACCCACAAAACCCTGCTGTGTGGACCAGGGAGGGCAGACACCACCTGCTTTTCCTCCCGAGCCCCCCGCTGAGCTGCGTGTGGGGGGGGTTGTCTGCCCCCATCAGTGCGGCTCTGCCCATTGGTTGTGACCTCCTTGCAGGAGGGAGGGTGGGGCTCCATCTGTCAGGAGCAGTGACAGTCCCAACATCTGTACACCCCTTCTTCCGGGTGACCAGAAACTCCTCGGGCTACCTCGCAGGCAAAGAAAAGCGAGGTAGCCTTCCTGGGGTCCAGCCTTCCTTTGGGGTCTTGGGTTCCACCCCCAGAAAGATGTGCACACACATGCACGAACCAACCCCTCCACTGCCCAGCCTTCCACCAAGTCCCAGCCAAGTTCTAGAAAGGAAAGATTCTCTTTTCCAGGCTCCTAATCAAATCAGTTCATACTACACTCACTCTTGGCCCCTCTGGGAATTCCCGAGCTTGCTAAACTGCATTTGGTTTTCTTTTTTCCTGTAAACGGTTACAAAAGAAATTTCAAAAGCTACGTTAGCTAAATAAACACCACCACGAAATGCTTAATCCCTTTAGTGTAAAGGTTGGATTGGAAACAGGAACAGTTTGTGGTAATGTAACAATTTCCTACTAACCACATCTCCAGGAGGCAGGTAAAACCTCGGCGTTGTAATCAGAGCGGAAGTGATCGTTGTAATCAGAGCGGAAGTGATATCTCAGGGCTGGATGTGCCTCTGCCTCTGCTCCGCTGGGATGGTGACTTGTCTCCCCAAAGACAATATTTGCTGTGGGAACCCCCTCCTAGGGACCATGCAAAGCCAGAGAGGAAAGAAGGACCGTGTTCTGAGCACCTGCCAGGTGCTGGGGCCTCTCTTCTACCTTATCTGATCTTATCCTCACAGCTGCCCTCCATGGTGGAAATTATTATGAGAATGATTCCATTTGATAGATGGGAAAATTGAGGTGCAGAGAGGCGAAGTGATTCGCCCAAGGTCACGTAGCTTTTACAAAGGGGTTGAGATGGGATTTGGGTCGCAAAGGGATGTTTCCTTCCATGGCACAATTATTGTATCGACTGTAAGGAATCGCGAGATAGGAAATAGAGTTCAATGCGGGCTCTGCCCTTGAGCTCTGTCAGCAAATGCAAGTCACGTTATAGTTGGGCCGGGCGGCTGGGCTGGGCTGGGGTTATCTTTCCACCGTCTCTTACTCTAGCAAAGAGCTAATAAATGCCCACAGGGTGCCAGGCCCTGCTCTGAACAAAACACAGGGCCTCCCAGTCCTCGCCTTCTTAGCGTGGAAAGACTGGAAACACATATAAAGCAATACCTCCTTGAAAAATGTGAAATGTTCTGCAGACACACACAGGAAGGTCCGCCAGGGATGTGGGTAGCCAGGGCGAACCTCTCAGAGGAGGGATGATTTAGGCTGCCACCAGAAGTGCGAGGAGGAGCCAGCTGTGAATGAGTGCATGGAACAGCATTCCGGGCAGAGGGAACAGCATATGCAAAGTGCACTTAGAATGTTTGAGGAACTCACGGATAGACAGGCTTGCTAGAGTGGAGGAGATGAGGGCGTGAGGGGAGGGCTTGGATGGGAGGCAGCCAGGACCAGACCACAGTGAGGAGCTGGACCCTTATTCCCCTGACGGGTTTTAAGGACAGGGTCAGGTTCTCATGGCTCTTTCAAAAGGCCACTCTGACTGCTAGGTGTTTAATCCATCCATTCCACAAATAGTTGTCTAGCACTTGAGCCAAATGCTGTTCCATACTCTTCCTGTGGTTTTCCCTGAACCCAAGAGGCAGGCCCTGTTTCCCCTTCTCTTCTGCACACAAGGAAGTGGAGAGTCACAGGCATTGAGTTACTCGCACAAGGACCTCTGTGAGCAGTAGGGCCAGGCCTGGAATCCAGGTGTCCCCAGGCTCACCCCTGCGGTGCCCTGCCCTCTTGGCTCAGCTCCCATCCTTCCAGCGACATGGCTGATTAATTAAGGACGTTGTTAATTAATATCGTCAGGTCGGTCCCCTAGTCCATACAGAATGACAGTCATGGACTCCAGTGGTGCCTCGCTTTGCCTAGGGTCGCCACGGAGACGCCTAACAGACCCTTCTAAAAATGAGGGTGCTGACTCACTCTTCCTGCCCATAGCTTCATTTATTTCAGCTACACTGGCAGAGGGACCAAGCAAAGAGGCTCCGGGGCGGGTGGTTTAAGCCCCAGCTCTTTTGCTTCCGTGCTGTGTGGCTGAGGGCTAGCGCTTCCCCTCTCTGAGCCTCAGCTATGCCGTCTGGGAAATGGGTTTGCTAAGGAGCCATCTCACAGGCTTTTGAGAGTTGAGGGAGGTGCAGACCAAAGAGGGCCGGCAGGAAGGTAGGCACGCTAGGGGACCATCCATCCTTCACATCCCTGGGTCTCTTGGACAGTTATCTCCTTGGGCGGAGGCCTTTTTGTGTGCTTGCCGCCCAGCACAGCAAGTAGGAGCCCTAGGGAACATTTACGGAATGGAGCAGATGCTTATGGAGTGCCGACACTCTCCTAGTGGTTCTCCCCGTGGAGCTCACTCTGGACCGGATGCTTGCTCTTTAGGAGACGGTTCTAATCGCGCAAACCCCGCCACGCAATGCACGCAGATGGGCTGGGCCCCCCTCCCTGCGTCACCTCATCCGTCCTCACTGCAAACACCCTGTGAGAATGGGCACAGGCCTTAGCACCCTATTGTTCAGAGGAGCAAACGGAGGCCCCGAGAGGCAGACTCCTGCAGACCAGTCTCAGGGCTGCTAAGTAGCTGGGTGGGATTCAAACCCAGGCCTGGCTGACCGCAGAGCTGACACTTGTCACCCCTGCTTGGAAATGCCCCACAGAAACCAACGGGTGGGAGGGGGCGTGGTCAGGCAGGACTCCAGGTCCCTCGCGGGGATGGGCTCAGAGTGTGGCATTGCAGAAGGCTTGGGACTTCTGATGAGCTCACAAGGGCACACAGACGAGACATGTAGAATGGTCAGCACATAGTAGGCCCTTGGAAAATGTGGGCCAGATAATTACAGTGGTGATAGACTCTTCTGATGTTGATTTCCCCAGGGTACTGACTGGCTCCTAACCAGGGTCTAACCACAGCCTCCCGCATCCCCCCACTTCTGCTGCAGTCCCCTACCCTGAGTGGCCCCGCAGGCTGTGTGTCTGTGCCAGTGGCACCCCCACTGAGATGGAAGGGGCTCAGACCCATGGTGTTCCAGATGTGGAAACTGAGGCCCAGGGAAAGATGCTGGCGGGGGCGGGGGGTACCTGAGGCCATTGGGCAGAGTCTGCAGAGGCAAATTCTCCTGGCTTGGCATCACCTCTCCTATCTATGAATAGGGGAGATGATAACCCCCAGGTGTGTGTGTGTGTGTGTGTGTGTGTGTGTGTGTGTATGTGTTCTAAGAAGGAAAAGATAAATATGTCCCTGTGGGGTAGGGAGCTGTTACTGAATTCAGGGGACCCCGGGGAGCCAGATAGGTCTTTTTATTTTCATTTTGCCCCAAGAGCTCTCCACTCCTTAATGGGGACCCCTGCTGGTGGCCAATTCCCCCAGTTGGTTTGAGAAGGGAAGCACTATCCGGGGTCACCTTTGGAACCCCTGAACTAATAGTTAAACCTGACTTTTCAGCAGAAAACTCGATGTTTCATCTCATCCAATGCGAACGGACTAGCATCACGTTCTTGCCCATCACTTCTGGGCAGATGCCTTTATTATTCCTGTTTTATACACAGATTATACACGGAGGCCCAGGGCAGGTGACCGTCACACAGCCAGGAATGTTCAGACCCTGGTCCACCCGCCTCGGGGTTCGTGCCTTCCCCTAACCATTGTCTACTGTGCCACTGTTGCTTTCCAGATGGGGAGACTGAGGCCTAGAGAGGAAGAGGCACTTGCCCCTGATGACAGAACTTTGGAAATGTGACCTGGGAGCTTACCTACAGAGTGCTCCCATGAGCTATAGGGTCTTGGCATCAAAGGGAACTTGGAGGCTGCTTGGGCTCCTCTTTCATCCAACAGGGGCCTGACCAGTCATCCGACTCCTGCTTGAATGCCCCCCATGACAGAGAACTCACTACCTTATGAGCTGCCTTAGTACAAGGCTCTTATTTTTATAGAGCCCTCCCCTGTAACTTCCTCACTGGTGGGAGGTAAAGCGGGGGGAGGGGGGAGTCTTTTATAATGAAACATACTAAAATAAAAATTCCATGAAATCAGCTCCTGAAATTTCCAAACCTTAATCAAATTTCCAATTTTAAGGCAATGTGGAAACACCACAGATTTTTCCATCATGACTGAAAAGAAAGTTCCAGACCACCACTGTCTCATAAGAACTTTCTGTGGTGACAGAAATGTTCCAATTCCGTGCTGTCCAATATCCAGCAGGCACTGGCCACGCGTGGCCACTGAGCCCTTGAAATGTGGCTGGTATGATGAAGAAACAGAACCTGTACTCTAACTTTAGTGAATTTAAATTTGAACGGTCACGTGTGGCGCCCTATTGGAGAGCACTGTGCTAGAATTTTCTAGAATCCACAGAGCACACTTCTTCAACTGTTCCGTGTGGGGCAGGGACAGAGCCCAGTGCGGCTGTAAGCAGCCCAGTCCCTGGCTGGGGGGCCCTAGACGGTCCTGTTTCTCCCTGGCCTCAGTGTCCCCATCTGGTAAATGGGAAGGCGGTAACGGTAACCACAGCCGCCTGATCGGGCTGGGCACACAGAAGGGACTCACCCACCCCAAGCCATGTCCACAGGCTTTTATAAAATTAAATAAAATTAAGCTGGGCCTTTCACCACTGCCTGGCCCAAGGGGGTGGGGCGGGAGTGGGGACATCCGGAAGGCTGGGTCTATTCGTCCATTTGTCCGATCCATGAGGACTTACTGAACACCTGCTGTGTGCTCGGCCCTGTACTAGGCTCTGGGGGTACAGCTCCTCCCTCAGGGGCATACGGTTCCCTGCTTCAGCATCAAGTTCTTCTGGGGGCCCCTGCTCCTAGCCGCGGAATCAGCCCTGGTCCGGCCTCCTCCCTTCCAGAACTGGGGGTCCTTGGAGCGGGGCGGGGGTTTGCAGCCCCTGTCCTCCCTGGAGATACCTCCTGACCCAGAGACTGAAAAGACAGATATAGAGAGAGTGAGCAGGAGGGGTCTTGGGAGACCCCAGGACGGTGGGGCTGGAATTGCACATGCCCTGTCCTCTCCCGGCAGAGGGGAAACCCACTCGGGAGACTGATAGAGGGTCCCGCACACGTACCCCCCGAGGGAGGAATCCCAGACCCTCGCTGATGTCAGATGTCCCACGAAAGCCATGTCGCCTGCATACCGCTGCCCCAGCTCGGGGGGTGGGCACAAGGAATCGTTGCTGTCATTACCCCTGGCACCCCCCTTACAGGCTGGGGATTAAGCGCCCTTCCGAGGGCCTACAGCTGGGAAGCCAGAGCGGTTCCCAAACCAAGAAGTCTCTCTCGGGTCACAGCAGCGGATGACCCTGCGGCTCATGCCATTTACAAGGAAGCGCTAGGAGAGCAGGAGTGGGGTGCACAGGGGCATCTTCAATGAGGGAACCCTAGGCCTGGGTGAGGGACAGGTGGCGGGTCCTAACTCGGCACCATGGACAGAGGGCCGGGCTGCCGCGCCTCTGCAGGGAGCGGAGGAGGGGAGAGGAGCAGGGGACAGAGATGGTTAGGGACCCAGCTGGGCGATGCCTAGTGCACTGCCTCCCGGTTCCTGGGAGGCACGGGGAAGAGGCACCTGAATGAGGGGGATGAGGCAGCGGACCCCCCCACAGAGCTTCAGGCGTCCACATCGAGGGCGGGGCCGGGCGTGGGGGGGCGCAGCCAGCCTGAGGCTTGGGCAGCAGGGGATCCAGCAGGGGGCGCAGGGCCTGGCCACCGACCCCAAAGGGAGATTGAGGACCAGGCTTGGGTTCTAAGGCTCATGGGCTCCTCAAAACCACGCAGGGAGATAGGGACAATTATTCTCCCATTTGCCAGATGAGGAAATAGAGGCTCAGGGACCAAAAGTGGCTTGTCCAAGGTCTCGCAGCCAGGGGTCACCAGGACTTGGAATCCAGATTTGTCTAATCAAAGCTTGCACTGTGCCCAAGGCCCTGTCACACCACCCTCGGGCTGTCCTCCGGAGCTTTCTCTGGGAGGTGCTGAAATACAGCTTCCCGGCCCCAGGCCCTGGGCTGCGTCTTGAACTCTGCATTCGAACCAGGTGTACACAGCCCCACTGGGAAGCCCCAGGTTCATGGGGCGGGGGAGCATCACCGGGGGCCTCTGATTCTCTGCCTGTGCCACAGGAACAGCCTCAGACTGGAGCCGACAGACCCGGGTTCGAGGCCTGTGTGGTCTCAGCTTCCCCATCTGTACGGCGGGGCTGCCTGCTCCCGTCCCTGTCGGAGGCTCTTACAAGGACTCAGGGAGGCAGAGGCTGCCTCCGTGAGTGTTAAAAGTCCTGGACATGACAGCCATTGTCACCCCAGTCTTTGGGTTGGTGGCCTGGAGTCAGCTGATTTCAACCGGCCAAGCAGGCATTTAAGTAGCACCACTGTGTGCAGGAACACGGGGTGACACAGGGCTCACAGGCCTCCATGATCCAATAGGCGGGGTGGGGGGCAGAGAGATAGCCGTGCAAACTCAGTGGGCCTGGCAAGGTGCAGGGAGACGCCAGGCTGCGGAGGGGTCCCTGAGCGTGGGGTCGGGGTGACAGAGACTTCCTGGACCAGAAGCTGGAATGAGCCCACACGGGCAGCCTGGAGCCCTAGCCCCGGTCTGTTTCTGGACTATGAAATGGAAGCAAACTGCTTCTCTTCTAACCTCAGTTTCCCCAGGGCCAAATGAAGGGTGGGACCGGATGATGTCTGAAGGTGCTTTGGCAGTAAGAGGCCAGAAGACAATTTGCAGTGAGCCTCTAGGGATGGGCACTGTTTTGGGGGCGGGGGGAGGAAGCAAAAGGGGGGTGCTCCTTGCAGGGGGAATTGCTAAGGCGTGGCGGTGGGACCGCGCTTGGGTGTCCCGGGGTGGGGGAGGGTGGGCGGAACAGATCCTGGGGGGCCGCCGTGGGCTGCCTGTGCTCCATACCAGTCAGGGGGTAAAGCTGAAGGAATGGGGAGCCGGGGGGGGGCACACAAACAGAAGGACAAAAAAAAAAAACCCCATAAAAGCACAGAATAGCACCATTTACTCTTGTCCGTCTATGTGCTCAGCGGCATCGGTAACCTGCAATCCTCCCTTCATGGGGAAAACAGGCTCCAGGCGGTTAAGTGACTGCTCGGGGTCTCGGTTTCTCTGTCTGCAGAATGGGGAGAGAGCATACAGGAAGTGCTCAATACACGGGAGCCGCTGGTGGTTGCAGGAATAGAGGCGTGTCCATGAGACCACAGAGCCCAGAGCTTCCACGGACATCCAGTCCGCTGGGCACCTCGCTAATAGTAACGTTAATATCGGTATGAGTCTTAATGGCTGCCGAGGCAGACACCGTTCCAAGGGCTTCTTGTGTGACCACCCGCTGAATCCCCCCATGCCCTAGGAGAAAGGAAGTGTTATTAACTCTATTTTACAGATGAAAAGTTGAGGCTCAGGGAGGTCAAGTCAGTGGCCCTGGCACACAGGCAAGCGGAGACTAGGATTAGAAGCCAGAGCCCGAGCTCTTGACCACTCTGCAGACGATCTGTCAGAGTCACTGACCGCCAGAGACCTTGCTTGCACCCGGGAAGCCAATTTGGGTACGAGCCCCCACCACCATTCGAGAGGCTTTGGTGGGGTCCCAGCTTTGGAAACCTGCCGGGAGCAGCTCACCTCCAATCCTTTCTGCTGCCTCAGTGCCAGAGTGGGGCGGGCGGGGGGGGGGGTAGGCAATGGGAGCTACAGCAGGTAATGGAGCAGGAGCAGGGCTCGCACCACCAGACTCTGGGAGGTCGGCCAGTCCTGGGGCGGGGTGGGGACCAGCCAGACATCCCTGTGCATGGGGTGGGCGGCACACCAGGCCCTGCCCCTCGGTCTCACCCCATGGTCTCCACGGGCCCGAGGGGACAGATGGCATTGCCCAGGCCTGGGCTGTGGCTGTCCCTCGCCAGATGAGTTACGAGCAGGCTGCAGGAGTGGCAGCCGGGGGTGGGGTGGGGGGCCGTAATGACAATGGCACGGAGACCCCAGGACAATGGGGGCCACGTGCCACGGGGGCAACAGTCGTTTGTCGCACAATGGGCCGCCGGGGGACGGCAGCCAGGCCAACTGCTGCTGCTGACACGGCCGGCCGGGTTTTCAAATCATTTCCAGGCCCTGTTTTCCTACAAGGCAGCCAATGGCTGGGGCAGCCCGACAGTCACCTGATGCCAGCTTGGTGGGCTGAAGGCCCAGGCCCCGCACCAAGGAGCAGTTGTGGCCATGGCAACGCTAATTGTGGCCCTAAAACAGAAGGAGCAAGCGCGAGCGCGGGCGAGGTGGGAAGGAGGGGGGAGAGAGACAGAGAGGGACAGCGGGGAGACAGGATTCCAGTTGGGGGGTGGCCGGGGGGTGGGGGTAGGGCTGAGACTGATGCCCGCAGTGGGTCCCACGCGGGACAGGCTGGAGGGGGTGCTGCTCTCTCTCTGCCCGCTTTCCAGGAAACCCCGAGACTTATTCTTAAACCGTGGCTCTCAGAATATGGGCTGTGGGCTGCCTCTGGGCCACACACCAGAAGGACCTTATGGTGTGGTGGGTCTGGGGTGGGCTCTCGGCCAGTTTGCAGCCACCTTTTCCTGTGGACGAGATGCTGCCGTGGGCCCGGTGCCCTTGGAGTCGTGTGGCAAGCATGACCTGAGGGGCGCTGGGGAGGCCTGTTTGCCCCACACTGGGGGGACCTGCCTGCCATCCCCAGTGGTTAGCCTTTCTCTTTCTGTGCAGAGGGATGGCTTTATTCATGAGTCTTCTAAGGGGTGGTGGGTGTGGGTCCTACAGTGGGGCTCCAGGGGCTGCTGGGGGCATGGTGAAGAGCTCGAGCTTCGAGTTCTGCTGCCTGGGTCCCAGCCCCACCACTTCCTGTTGTGTGTGGCTTTGGGCAAGGGACTCAGCGCTCTGAGCCTCAGTTTCCCCGAATGGAAGAGGGGCCTATGGGCATATCCTACCTCTCAGGGCTGCTGCAGGGATCGAACAGGATTGAAAAGGACTGCGCCTGTTGAGCACTAAGCCCCGCACCTCAGTTTCCCCACTACTTCCATTACCGTTTGCTTCACAGGATGTGGGATGTTAAATGGCTTACTACCCGTGAGGGATTTGATATGGTGTCTGGAACGTAGTAAGTGCTCAATAAACATTGGGGTGTATTATTTGGGGGCTAGGTAGGGGCTAAGGTAAGATGCAGTCAATGCAGGCCTGATTTGACGATGTGGGACCTGGCTGCTGAAAGGGGAATCCGGGGACCACGCCTAGCCCAGGGGATGGGCACATGAGGGCAGCTTGAGGAGGTGAGGGGCCAGGGATGACTCCAGAGGTGGAGGGGCACCCCCGGCCCGGAGCCGGCCTGAGCTCCCCGCCCCGCCCGAGCTCCTGCCCCTCCCTGCAGGCTCCTGGCCACTGGCAGCGATGATGACCTTCCTGGGGACCTGCAGTCGCTGTCGTGGCTCACAGCAGTGGACGTGCCGCGGCTGCAACAGATGGCGAGTGGCCGCGTGGACCTGGGTGGCCCCGGTGCGCCGCCCCCACACCCAGGTAGGCGCAGGGGCCAGGTGGGGGAGGGGCATGAGGGTGGTGCAGGGGCGGGGCGCCGCCCAGCACCGCCCCCCAGCAGCTGGGTGACTGTGGCAAGGTGTCTCTCTCTCCCTCTCTCTCTGGGCCTCTTTCTGCACTTGCAAAATGTGCTTGATGATACCTTCTTCAGAGGGATGGGGGCATCTGTGTGCTCACCAGCGTGTGCCAGGCTGTGTGTGAGCTCAGGGTTCAGTGAAGAATGAAGACAGTCCTGCCCCTTCCCTGCTAGCTGTGAACAGCTAAAGGGTCAGCAAACTATGGCCTGCGGGCCAAAGGCAGCCTGCAACCCGCAGCCTGTTTTTTGTCTTGCCTTTGTGTTCGGAATGGTCTTGCATTCTTCAGGGTTGTAAAAAACCCAAAGACAGAAACCATACGGCTGGCAAAGCCTCAAATATTTGCTATCTGGCCCTTTACCGAAGAAGCCTTTGGAACCCCGATCTTCAGAAAGAGGATACGCTGCAAGGTGCCGACAGTCCTGGCGCATAGTAGGTGCTCAATAAATGGCAGCCAGTTGCAGTTGGCAAGGGGCCTAAATAGTGAGAGGCACAGAAAGTGTTGAAAACAATCGTCACGGTACATTAAAAGTGCCAATAGTGGAAAAAGGAGGATCGAGGAGTATTTATTTCATTGAACAAATTGTTCTTGGCCAAAACATCTATAGCAAGGGTCGGCAACCTCTTTCTGTAAAGGGCCGTGTAGTCAATATTTAGACTCCGTAGACCCGTATGGTCCCTGTAGTGTAAGCCCAGCGCCAGACAATGTAAATGAACGGGCGTAGCTGTGTACCAATAAAACTTTATTTACAAAAACATGCCACAGGCTAGATTTGGCTTTGCTGGCCATAGTATGCCAAACCCTGATCTAGAACCTCCAGCTCTGGGACCTTGGGCAAGTACTTTCCCCTCAGACCTATTTCCTTATCTGCAACGAAAGGATAGCAGAGCTGCCCTCCTGGGGTGTTGAAAAGATTCAATGCCAAAAGTGCCTTGGACACACAGTAGGCATTGTATGGCACGCAAGAGATGGGAAGCGTGAAAGAAGGAAGCCTGTGCCTTCTCCACTGTGCGGCCGCACCCCTCCCGTGTTCTTGTCACTATGCCAGGTGTTTGGAGCCCTACGTCCTATGAGACATGGTCCTAGTTCTCAGGGAGCTGAGGGTCTGGTCCGAGAGAGGGCAAGGCAGATAGACCAAAGGCACCATAGGTGAGCCCAGGTGGTGGCCAGGACTCAGAAGAGAGCCGAGGGACCCCGAAGGCTTCCTGGAAGAGGTGGCCCCAGGGCAGGATCATCTTGAAGGTCAACTTGGTCTAATCTAGAAGGTAGCCCCAAAGCAGAATGGTTCAGTGAGGATCTGTGATAGATTAGCAATGTCTGTCCCGGGCTTAGGACTGGGTGTGTGGCATGCAGGCACGAGGACATCCGCGAGTCCTGAGCTCATCTTCAGCTCAAGGGCAGGGCTTGGCAGAGGGCAGAGGAGGCAGAAAGGCATTCAGAGCGAAGCCTAGCGGCCCTGGGGAACCAAGGCATGATTCTGAGGGGGATTCCTGAACAATGAACTGATGTTTGGGCTTCATGATGGATGAGAACCAAGATATTAATGACATCATCGTTATCATTAGTTATCGACTCCTATTTACCAAGATATTGTCATGTAGCCAGCAACGTGATAAGCACTTTATAGACATTACCTCTCTTAACCACCCCCCTTACGTAGGTGATCTCGGGAGCACCCCTGTACAGATGGGGAAACTGAGGCTGGCCCCTGCTCACGCAGCTGGTAGGAAACCCTGGCTCAGCACTGCACTCCGGGGCAGTGATTTGCCAACCACCTGCTTTGCACCTGGTCCGAAGGGTGGGGGCGGGGGACCCCATCCCTCGGGCCCAGCGGCTGCTCTGTGCTTTTCTTTTGCAGGTGCCTTGGCCGGGGCGGCTGACCTGCATGTGGGAGCTACCGCAGGTGCCCTGCTCCACAGCCCGGCTGGCGTGGCCCCCACAGGCATGCTAGGCCTGGGCCCGATAGCCAATCACGGAGCCAGCGTAAGCGCCACTGCGGAGGGGGGAGCTCAAGTGGGGGTCCTCCAGGGCAGGGCTGCCCCACCCTCAGCCTGACCCCTCTGTGTCCTCTGCGGCCCCTGCAGATGAACCAGATCCCCGTGGGGGGCCAGCCCTCATCCGGCCTGCAGGACACACCACAGCTCTGCTCACTCGCCCCCCAGACACAGTTACCGCTCCCCCCAGGCCCGCAGCAGGTATCGGGAGCTTGGGGCGGGGTGGGTCCTGGACTCAGGGACACACATCTCTGCGTGGGGCTGGCCGGGAATCTTGCTGAGCTTCAGTTTACTCCCCTGCAACACGGGGAGAGCTTTCCCCATGCCCACGTCATGGAGTCGTCCATGGGGTTCCCGAAAACCCCTGCAGGGAGCAGAGAGGGACAGGATTGTCCTCGGGGGCTGGCGACTTCATATCTTGCTAAACAACATCTAAAAGGCGAGCCTGGGGTGGGGTGGGCTTCCTGTGAGTGGCTTATGTCCTCTCTCACCTCTCTCTGCTACGCTTCCCTGCCCTGCCTGTGGGAAGTGCCCTCCTGTGGGCCTGTACGGCTCCCCATTTGGAGCACGGCCTCCGTACCCCCAGCCCCGCATGGCTGTCCATTCGTCTCAGGAACTGCACCCTAAACACTACCCCAAGCCCATCTACTCATACAGGTGAGGTCGGTGAGGGCCCGGGCGGGCGGGGCTGTGGGCGGGGCCGTGGGCGGGCTCAGGGAGGAGGGGGCGGGGCTGCCTCTAGGGTAGCTCAGACTTGCAAGGGGGGGAGCTCTTGGTGAGTGGGGAGCCCCCAGATGGGACATGCTCTAGGAAGGACCAGCATGTGGTCACTCAGCCCCCAGGGTCGACCAGGCTCCAGACCCTGAGCCCGACGCTCCATTCTGTCACCCCCAAACCGCGCGGCCTTGGGGAAGCGGCTTGGCTTCTCTGAGCCTCAAGTCCCTCTGGCATAAAAAGTCATCAAAATAATAACATTGTGTACCCCGCAAGATTGTGGGGTAGGCGGTAAGCAGCCTAGTTAAAGCCTAAAGGCCCAGTTAACTATGGGGAAGGAATAGCGAGAGGAAAAGAGTTTTCTCAAACTGGTACCACTGTCTGAGCTCAGGGTTAAGGGGAAGGGGTAGGGCAAGGGGTGAGCAAGACGGAGGGCCAGGGAAAGGTACCAGAGCTAACACCGTTTGAGTATGGAAGGGCTGGTGCTGGCGGGGTCAAGCAGGGCCGACTTCCTGGCAGAGGGGACCTCGGGCTGTCAGCCTGGGACCCCTTTACTCTTGGCCTGCCCCTCCCTTCGCCTCCAGCTGTCTGATCGCCATGGCCTTAAAGAACAGCAAGACAGGCAGCCTGCCCGTGAGTGAGATCTACAGCTTCATGAAGGAGCACTTCCCCTACTTCAAGGTGAGGGGCCCCAGCCGGGGGCAGGGGTGTTAGAGCTGCTCTGTCCGCTCCCTCCCAGCGCCAGAACCTGGGACTGGCCCCAGGCCTAACTGGGCCACCGTCTTGGGTCCCCAGTGATGCCCACAGACGCCTGTGCATTCACACAGACATGGCCAGAGACGTCCAGAAGGAGGAGGGGGCATTGGAGCCGGACCCTGCCCAGAGACGGAGTTCACCGGGCGCCCGGGGAGAGGGGTGGGGTCAGCCTAATGGCTCCGCACAGACTCCCTGAAACATCCTGATGCAGAACACAGACGCAGCAAGGGCTGGTGCCTCTCGGAGCCGCAGTGTGCTCCTCTGTAAGATGGGGAGAATGAGAGCCAGCTGGCCAGGGGAGCGAGGACTCTGCGGGAAAAGGGCCGTGGCAGCTCCCGGCGTGTGGCTGGCCGTCAGGAACATTATTTTTGTTGGCATCAAAGCGAAATAAGGAGCAGGCAGTCAGAGGGTACCAAGCTGCAGGGTCCCTGACTTGGACAGTGTCCTTAGCAGAAATATGGCACCTGGTGGTGTGTGTGTGCGCGCGGGGGCAGGGGACATAATGTGAGCCGCAGCGTAGTATCTGGTTACCTAACAATAACGTGTGAGCATTGAAACGTGATTGCCTTTGAATACACTTGACCAGTTATCCGCGTGATAGCATCCTCTCCCTTGCTTGCTTCCTGAGGAGGAGAGATGGAGGGCACAATTCGACATCCCTGGGCTGGTTCTCACGTAGTAACTGTGGGCCAGAGCTGATGTGTGTCCCCTGTAAAAGGGCGCGGGCCCTCCGGTGAGCCACAGTCCCCACCAGTCTCTCTTGTCTTCCCAACTCAAGGCCGGGCGTCGGACTCACTTTACCCCACCACTGTCATGCCCTGCCCCCTGGAGGCCTGTGTCTGAGATGCCCCTGAGAGGAAGGGCTTCTGGGGAGGTCTCTGAGGGCATCTCCTGCATGTCTATCTGTCCCCACAGACGGCTCCCGACGGCTGGAAGAACTCAGTGAGACACAACCTGTCCCTGAACAAGTGCTTCGAGAAGGTGGAGAACAAGATGAGCGGCTCCTCGCGCAAGGGCTGCCTGTGGGCCCTGAACCTGGCGCGCATCGACAAGATGGAGGAGGAGATGTACAAGTGGAAGAGGAAGGACCTTGCCGCCATCCACCGGAGCATGGCCAACCCTGGTGAGGCCTAGACACCCCCACGGCCACCCGCACCACACGTCCCCACCCGCTGGGCCCGGCTCTGCCACAGGTCCCGGCCTCGCTGGTGGGGCCAGGGGCACCTGGTGGACTTTCCTCCTTTCCTCCCATGGAACATGCCTCCCCTGGGGCAGGTCTGTGGAGGGGCCTGGGCAGAGGCCTGTGGAAAGCCGTTCAGTCTCCCTGAGCAGCCCCTAGTTTCTCACAGAGAAATGCCAAACTAAACAACCGTGGGAGGACATCACTTTCTTACCATGCCTACCATGCCCTGGCAACCAAGTTTCAAAACAATAAAATAATAAAATAATAACACCCAGTGTGGGCTAAGATGTGGAGAAACAGGCACCTTCATAATAGGATTGGTGGGACTCTCAGTTAAACTTTTCCAGGGCAAAATAATCTATAAAAACCCTGCAAACTGTTCCCCATTTTTTGGTTCAGTTATTTTACTTCTGGTAACGTATGCCGAGGACATCAAAGATTCCAACAAAAAGTTTACAGACAAAGTTATTCGTCACAAAATTATTATTATTAAGGATTTTATTAGAGAGAGAGCGCATGCAAGAGAGAGAGTGCGCACAAGCAGGGGGGAGGGACAGAGGGAGAAGCAGACTCTCTGCCGAGCAAGGAGACCGACAAGGGGCTCGATCCCAGGACCCTGGGATCATGACCTGAGCCGAAGGCAGACACTTAACCCACTGAGCCACCCAGGTGTCCCACAAAATTATTTCTACTAGGAAAAAATTGAAAGCAATTTAGACAGGAGATTAGTTAAATAGATATAATATCATACCATGAAAGGATGAGATGCAAAAATATTTTTGGAATAAAAAAAATACTGCCAATACAATAAGTCAAAAAAGACAATATAAAACAGCCTAATCAAATTTTAAAATATATATTAAATACACATATATTTTTATATGTGTATGCACTCATTTATATGTATGTGGATTTATGTGCACATACACACACACACACACACACACGCCCCCCCACATGCGCACATGCACACACAGAGAGACTAGAAGAAATACGCCAAACTCTTGACTGGGAATGAAGAGATCATTGATCATTTCTATATTCTTCACATGTTCCTGTATTTTCTGAATCTTCAACCCTATTCATGAATCACTTTTATATTAGAAAAAAAATTGCAGAAATATTGCATTTTTTTTTTAAAATTAAGTGTTGTGAAGGGGAGGGACATTGAGGTGACATCCATTGGAAAATATCCAATGGAAGGTTAATTCCAACCAGCCTCAGGAACATTTGGCCTGACTCCGTGGGGATCATCATGCTTGAGGTTTGGGTTTCATACCCAAAAGGATGGGTGGGACTGTAGCTCAGAGATGAATAATTCACAAAAGTGAGGAAAAGGAGACCATAGCATGATCCTATAGGCCCTCAGTGGGGCAAGGAACCTGGCACGGGGGTTCAGACCCCAGACTCCAGGATCATGACCTGAGCCAAAGGCAGATGCTTAACCAACTGAGCCACCCAGGTGCCCCTAGGTGTCCTCTTTTCTAAAATGTGTGCCACCCTAAATAGGTCCTGGAACCCTAGTAGTCTAGTCTCAAACTGGTGTAACATTCAAGGAGATGTGAGCCAACAAGCAGATATAATTTCAGAGTAATCCCTTGTCTTGTTTATAACCAAGAGCGTTAAGGAGGATTCGACTTTTAACCCACAGTGACACCTAATGTTTCTTTAGTAGCTGGGAGCCAGCCAGGACCCCTTGTGCGTTCATACATTCTGTCCCGATGTCGTGGGACCTGTCCTTTCGGCCTTACTCCTCTTCCAGAGCTGTTAGCTTCAAAGGACGTCCTTGAGCTAAAGCACTGGCCCAAAGAGAGGAGCTACGGTGACCACGTGAGGCTCCCTCATTCCTCAAAGACCCTATACGATCTGTGATTTCATGACATGCCTCCAACAACACTGTGCGGAGTGCACTCCCCTCATAGACGAAGAGACCGAAGTTCAGAGAGTCCAAGGGAATTGCTAGGGTTACAGGCATGCTAACACGGGGGCCTGGGAACTGCAGGGTGGCTGCTGAGGGACCTCTCCCTTGCCTGCAGAGGAGCTGGACAAGCTGATCTCCGACCGCCCGGAAAGCTGCAGACGGCCTGGCAACCCAGAGACTGCCGTGCTGACTCATGCCGCCACGGTGGCCATGGCCCACGGCTGCCTGGCTGTCTCTCAGCTCCCACCCCAGCCCCTGATGACCCTGTCCTTGCAGTCAGTCCCCCTGCACCACCAGATCCAGCCCCAGGCACATCTGGCCCCAAACTCTCCCGCCCCGGCGCAGACCCCGCCCCTGCACGCCCTGCCGGACCTGAGCCCCAGCCCCCTGCCCCACCCTGCCCTGGGAAGGGCCCCCGTGGACTTCATCAACATCAGCACCGACATGAGCACCGAGGTGGACGCCCTGGACCCCAGCATCATGGACTTCGCCCTGCAGGGTGAGGCTGCAGGAACGGGGGTGGGGTGGGACAGAGGGGGATGGGGGGGGGCTGGAGGGCCAGAAAGATGGGGGCGGGCAAGGGAGAGGAGGTCCGTCCGCATTTACCGCTCAGCTCATTCCTTGGACAAGTACTTCCCAAGAGCCTCGTGCTAGTGACTTACAGCAAGCGTTTCGTGAGTGCTTACTGTATACCCTAGTTATAGCAAGCGTTTCGTGAGTGCTTACTGTATACCCTAGCCGTCACCCCAATCCCACCGCGCAACGGTCCTGGGAGGCCACTGCCATTTCTTGTTCCCATTCGGCCGCTGAGGAGATGAGACAGAGAATTGAGGTCGTTGGCCTGAGGGTCACCCAGCTAGTTAGGGGCAGAGCAGGGACCTCAACCCAGGTCTGTCCGACCCCCGGCTTTTACCCAGTAACTGCTTCAATGTGCGTGTGGCAACCACAGGCCAGGTCACGCTCTGACCGGCTGCCTGCCACTGGGTCGCGCTTGACGCGTAGGAGCTGATGAGTGAATGCACAGACAAGGGAAGTGCCTTATGATGTGTCCATTCACGACAGGGGCGGTCCTCCCCTGCGCCCTCCGAGGGCCGAGGACTCCTCCCTGCCCTCCGGGAGTTCTGTGTCTGGAGAGGGAATGGACTGGTTAGCAGGTTTGTGAGTTAGCTAGTGGGGGCGTTATTTTACAGCCCTCCCTGTCCGTCCCCCTGCATTATTATGTAGGGGAATCGTTTTGTCCCCTCGCTGGGCCGTGATGGGAGCCCTGAGGGAGCATCCGTGTCTCCACACATCCCCCACCCCCTGAAGCCTCAGGAGGACGACGGAGGGCGGTGGGGAAGCCTCTGATCGGCTCCGCTTCATCCCAAGGAGCGTGAGGCTCGGGGACAGAAGCGACATTGCCCGGAATGCCCAGTAAGAAGGGGAGGGCGGCGGCTGGAACTTGACTTCTCCATGCCCCCCCACCCCCCGCAATCCCAGGCTTTGAACCCTGCACACGGGGTCTTTGCCTCTTCCTTAAGACAGGGCTTGAACTCGGGTCCGTCTATCGTGAAGCCAGCTCACCCAAATCCCTTTGTCTTTGAAAGGAAACCTCTGGGAGGAGATGAAGGATGGGGGCTTCAGCCTGGACACCCTGGGCGCCTTCGGAGACTCTCCCCTTGGCTGTGAGCTGGGGGCCTCGAGCCTGACCCCCGTCTCAGGCGGCAGCGACCAGTCCTTCCCAGACTTGCAGGTGACAGGTCTCTATGCCACGTACTCAACCCCAGATGGCGTGGCCGCGTCAGCTACCGCCTCCTCCCAGTACCTGGGCGCCGCGGGGAACAAGCCCATAGCGCTGCTTTGAGGCGACGGCCTCGCCTGCCCCCCCCACCCCACCCCCAGCCCCTGGGCCTGGCTGAGAGCTCCCGGAGCCCGGGGTCCGTGGGAGCAAGGCCTCTTGCACCTGTTGGCGCCCCTGGCCCTCTCACACCCCTGAAGGAGGCCGTCGGGGGTCTCCCCAAGTCAGAAGGACAGAGGAGAATGGACAGGCATCCCAGCTTCCCCTGACCTCAACGACCCCCCCCCCCAACGCTCCTCCCGGAGAGGGACACCTGAGCACGAGACCTCTCCGGCCTGTGTTCCCGCCGGCTCCCGAGGTGACCCGCAGCCCCCTTTGAGATGGGACGCATTGGCGCGCCAGGGAAACACTCCCGCGGGGAGGCCCTTGAAGTCATTCCTCTGCGGCGATGCGCCCACCTGAGCCTCCAGAGATCGGCCCCCAGGCCGGGAGTAGAACCGGCAGAGTGGCCAGCCTCCCTCAGCCTGGCCTGGGCTGCTCCGAGAGGGGCGCCCGCTCCCCACCCTCCGGGCCCTCGAGCACAACAGACCCCTGCGCCATGCTGGGCCCTGGGCCCCCATGTACATTTATTTATATTTATTGGAGCCCCTCCAAGGCACCTCTTCGAACCCGGCCCGGAATGAGAGTCCCCCGTCCCTGCCTGCCTCCTGACGACCCTTCCCCCTAAATTTCTCCAGGGGATCATGACTCCTGCGGGCTCTGAAGCCCTTTGGCAGCCTTGGGCTGCTTTTTCAGAACAAAAAGCTCTTTGGATACAACCGGACGTCCTCTTTTTCTAAATTAGAGACCAGAGACGTTTCTAAGTGCTCAGTCATGATCCAGATTTCTTCCCACAGGCGCCCAAGAGGAGAGGAGCAGGCCTCGCTCGGGGCTTGGGGGCTTCCGAAGGGCAGACCGGGATAGGAGCGGGAAGGACGGCGGGGGCCACGGCGGGGATTTAAGACACTGATGGAAAAAAAGCAAAGAGGACCATGTAAAGCTTGCCCTGCGTGGTGAGGGGCTGACAAAGCTGCCAGGCAGCGTATTTATTGGCTCTTGCTTGCCTCTTCATTGTCCTATGGCCATTTTTATGTGGTTTTCTTCCCTTTTTTTTTTTCTCTTGTTACCAATTACTGATCTTGCAAGTGGCAGATTCCGCAGACAGTGGGTGGGAGGAAGCACAGAAGCACGGGGCAGGGAAGAGAGAAGGTAACTTGGGACCTTCCAGTCCTGTTGATGGCGAGAAGCTGCAGTTGTGGCTCAGACCACTGTCGTCTCTCGACCAGCGGGACACTCGGCTCCCATGTCTGGGCATTCCCCAACCCGAGGGCCAGGATCTCCATCAGCCAGCCGCCTGCAGGGCTTAAGGCCGGGGCTTGTCTCAAAGGACCATCTTGAAGTACTTGCTACCTAGTTCTGGAACTTTCTACCGAGCAGCCGTCACCTTTAGAGACGACCTGGTGCTGGCCGTCTGAGCAGGACCGCTCAGCGGCTTTGTGGGATGTGACCCCCGACAAGTTAAGAGGTTTGAGTTGTTGCCAACGGAGACCCTGCGTGGGTGACGCCAAGACTCTGCCAGTAGCGTTGACTGTCTTTTGTCAATAAAGGCTGAACGGCAGCTCTGTGGCTCAGGGGGAGGCGTGAGGGGGGTAAAGGACAAAAGTGCCATTTGTCACTGCCGCTCATGGCTGAGGTTCCATTTACAGATGGGGAAACTGAGGCTCAGAGAGGCAACCCCGTGGCAACACTGAACCCAGGGGTCTGATGCCAGGTTCCCCTTGGAGACTGTCATTATTGGGAAAATCACAGCCATCGTTTACCAGCCCTCAGTGCCTGGCTCTTAACAGGCATCTCTCAGGCAGTGACGTGAACCCCATTTATTGCTCAGAAAGCAGAGGCTCGGATCAACCAAGGAGGCAGGACTGAGGCCCTGAGTGCCAGACTCCAGAGTTAGAGCTCAGTGGCGCTGCCTCTGATGTGTTCCTGGGGTCACAGGAGGTAACAAGGTGGGTGCAAATGCACGCTTTGCAGCACCAGGCTCTCCTGGAAATCAGCTCCTCAAACCTCCTTATGACCCTACCAGGCACATGGCTTCGTTACTGCACCCATTTTGCAGATGAAGAAACTGAGGCTCGAGGGAACAAATGAATGTCTTGCCACCCAAGATAACAGCAGAAGGTGCATTCATTAGGAGTCTAACTCTTAAGCCCTCTTGGGGAAGGGTTTGCAGCCTCACGGGGGAGACGGGTCCGTGCATGTACGACAACGAGCGGGAAAGCAAGGTGAGGAGGATGACGGGGAAGGGCACACCGGGCCCACCTCAGGGGAAACCAGGCAGGTGACAGGGAGAGACGCCCTCCACGGCTTGGCTCCAGGGTGGCTCTGTGACCCAAGCCTGACCAATGAGCACATCACTGCCCCCACTCCCCTCAGTGGAGGGGAAGCCTCGGCAGCCGGGGCGCCCCATGGAGACAGCTAAGAAGCCTTTTCCTGATTCTGTCACCCACCCCTCACTGCGGGCATGCGGGGCCCCGTATGCACAGAGTCAAGGCAGAAACGCCAAGGTCCTAAGGTCAGAGCCCCAATCCCAACTCGAGCCCCACCTGTGCAGGGGCCAAGCTGACCCCGGCAGAAAGCTCGAAGGCGTGACGACGGGAGGAATGAGCCTTCACGGACCAGCTTCTCCGCAGCTGGTTGACTCCGGAGAAAAATGCTCATCATTCGCCCCCCTCTGAACCCCAGCTGCGGGCTGCACTGCGCTAAGCCCCAGGAAGCCGCTTGTGACGGGGGCCCAGCTCAACCACCTACAGAGGCAGGAGACGTACCCATTTCCCAGATGAGAAAACGGAGACTCCGCTCGAGATCATGCAGCTTTTCTTCTTCCTCGGGGAGAAACCGCCCACGTTCTGACCCAGAAGGACAAACGCCACTGGCCAGCGCGTATGGGGGACGTGCCCTGTGGCACGGCTTAGCTCATCTACGCTGGTCTCTGGGGGGAGGGCGGTGGGGTAGTAGGTGCCGTCCCCTGTGGGAGGCGGCATAGTGGCCCCCCAAGGGCGCCCACGTCCTAACCCAGTGCACAATTCTGTTCGAGCAAGGGCAGTGACGGGAGCAGGTGGCATTAAGGTTGTGTTTCAGCTGCACTGAAACGAGGAGAGGGCCCTGGATCCCCCAGGTAAACCCTGTTGCAATCCCGGGATCCTGAGAAGTCAAAGAGGGAGGCAGGAGGCTCGTCGTCAGGGCCGAAGACGCTACCCTGCTGGCTCCTGCAACGGAATGGGGCCGCTTGACGCGGGAAAACACAAGCAAACGGACTTTCCCTCCGAGCCTCCAAAAGGACCGCAGGCTTCAACAACACCCTGACCCTAGCCCAGCGAGACCGTCTCGGACCCCTGATCTCCAGAACTGCGAGAGAACAAGAGCGTGTGGGTTTTCAGCCACCAAACCAGCCGCAGGAAACACTCCATTTTACGGAAGAGAAAACGGAGGCTCAGAGAGGCAGAGCCTGCTTACCTGGGATGAGTCAGGGCTGGAGATCGGCCTCCCATCGGCTGCTCTGCTTCCTCCGCCGGCCCCTTATGCATCCCCTCCCGGGAGTTCAGGGGGTGCCATCCGCTTGCTGATCCGAAGCGGAGCCGAAACTGAGGATTTGACCCCAGGTCTGCAGATCTCCCGGCCCTTTCCACGGGATCACCCTGCCTCAAGGAGGGTTTGCTCCTGAAGGGCAGCTGCAGGAGGTGCGGGGAAAGGGGGAGAAGGAGTGGACCGAAGGCGGAGGAGAGAAGGTGATGAAGCAGGTGTTCCCTCCTCTGGACGACGCTGGTTGTGTGACATTGTCCCTCCTCTGGGTATGAATGCGGGGCCTCCCATCCCTGGGGTCTCAGCACCTCCACCTCCAGTCGGGCGGCGGTAGCGAGACGAGACCAAACTGGGGGAAGGAAGGCGGAAGGAAGGACGGCGGAAGGAAGGCCGGAAGACGGGAGACGCAGGAGCCGCTGGGTGGGCGGGGGCAGCAGGACGCCCAGGAATCGAAAATTTAAAGGCGCACGCGGGCAAGGCTGCCTGTCCCCGCCACCCCGTTGGAGGGGTGCAAGCAAAAAGGTGCAATGACTTCTGCGTTCAAGTTACTTCTAGGCCTGACCTATGACGACGGCTACTATAAAAACATAAAGAAAAAAAGCCGGTACCTGTCGGGGAGGATATGGAGAAACCAGAATCCTCGAGCCGTGTTGGTGGGAGGGTAGGATGGCGTAGCCCCTGTGGAAAACTGTACCATGGCTTCTCCAAAAGTGATGCACAGAATCGTCATCCAGTGCACAATTCTACGTCTGGGCATCCACCCCCAGAGAAAGGAGGGACTCGGAGACGTCTTTGCACGCCCATGCTCGCAGCTAGCATTCTTCCCAAAAGCCAAAGGGTGGAAGAAACCCAAGTGACTCTCAGTGGATGGACAGACGGATGGATAAAGGGACCGTGGGCGCTACAGTCTGAATGCCTGTGTCCGGCCACGCCCCCCATTCATTCGTGGAAATCCTAAGGAGGGCAGCGATGGCGTCAGGAGGTGGGGACTCCGGGAGGTCCTTAGATCATGAGGGTGGAACCTTCATGAAGGTGATTAATGCTCCTAGAAGAGGCCCCAAGAGAGCTCCCTGCCCTTTCTGGACACGGCGAGATGTTCGCGACCCAGAAGAGGCCCCTGGCCAGGCCATGGTGTCACCCCGATCTTGGATTTCTAGCCTCCAGAACTGTAAGCAATGAAATTCTGTTATTTATAAGCCCCCAAGTCCATGATATTTTGTTATAGAAGCCCGAACAGACTAAGACAGGAGTACATATGTTCCACGGAATGTTATCCAGCCACGGATATTATTATATGTTATTCCGTCCACGGAACGGACGTTCCGACAGCTGCGGTAACAGGGAAGAACCTTGTGGAAATCGTGCTGAGCAAAAAAAGCCAGCCACGAAGAGACAGATAATGCATGATTCCACTCACAGGAGGCTCCTGGAGTCGGCGAGTCCGCAGAGACAGGAAGTAGCTGGGGGTTGCCGGGTCAGGGGGCAGAGGGCATCGGGACTGTGGAACGGGTAAGGAGTTCCCGTTTGAGGCGAGAAGGCTGTGGAGACGGAAGGCCGTGCCAGTGGCTCAGCCATGTAGACGAGACGTCACTGAGCTGTACACTTCAGAATGGCTAAAATGGAGAATTTTATGTTATGTATACCTTACCCCAATAAAAAAAATGAAAAACGAGACATTCTAGATTTTTGGCCTGTGTTTCCTGGACACGAAGCTGCTCAGAGCTACACGTGGGTCAGAATATCACAAGATACTGATGATTGCAAATGGCCTTTCCCGTCACCTTCCGATCTTCCGGAAGGGGACCACATCTCTGCCAATAAGACTGCTCTCCAAAATCCCTCTTCCGCTCAGTAGCCACAGGGATTCTGGGATCCCTAGGGATACATTTCATTTTCAAATCCACATTTCTTATATATACACATATATATTCATATTCTCCTTTTCACGATATACATATATATGTTCATATTCACGTATGTATATTCATATGTGTATATATGTATACATAGTATATATGTATATTCACTTTCTCCTTCTGCATGATATATATCATGCAAAAGGAGAAGCACAGAAGCTGAGGGAGCACAGGGAATGGGCTCCCAACTGGAGGTAGTCAGGGAGAACTGACTGGAGGAAGCATCATTGGAGTTGGGTTTTGAGGGATGAGTAGGAGTCGGCTAGCCAAAGGCCAAAGGGGAAGGAGTGTTTCTTGCAGGAGAAATAGTCTGTGCTCATCTGAAGGTGAACCGACAAGTTTGGTCTGCTGCGGGAGGAAGACTGTAGGAAAGACGCGCCAGCTGGGTGCGGCTCATGCCAGACCATGTAAGATCAGGGGAGAACTCTTCCCTGGGAGCCCTTGGACGAGTGAAGGGGCATTTTCGGGGTCGGCTGTTGGCAGGGAGCTCTGGTGTGGCTCAGGGCATCAGCTTCCCCGGGCGACGCCCAGAAGACGGGTTTGCCCACACGAGCCAGGTACCCAGGAGTCTTTCCTGTGCCTGGTGTTCATCTGCGACGCTTGCTGTGGTCTCGTGGGTGATCCTAGTTCCCTTCTCTATTAAGTTCCTACCCCAGTGACCGTGAAAGGCAGACCTACCTCTGAAAGAAACAGGACACCAAAATACAACAGACTCTGGGCATTTGTGGATTTAACACTGTTTTGACTATACTTGTGACTGAGAAGCTCTCCTTATTAACCACTTGCAATTTCTCCCTTTGGGGCCTCTGGATATTGGCTCCCGAGGATAGGAGTGGGCTGTCTTGCTCACTGCCATGCCCCCTCACACAGTGCTTGGCACATAGTATGTGCTCAATAAAGTTGATGAAAATGATTGACACAGACCCAGACTGCACTGGGAGGTTGGAGCCCCCCTCCCTGACCACACAGCTGGCCGCCTCATCTCAACGCACCTCTGTTCTCAACGTGTCCTCACTTGCAGAGGAGCTCAGGATGTGCCTTATATTTTTTTAGAGGTTTTATTTATTTGAGAGAAAGAGAGTGAGCACGAGAGAGAGAGCACAGGCAGGGGAAGCGGCAAGCAGAGGGGGAAGCAGGCTCCCCATGGAGCAAGGAGCCCGATGCGGGGCTCAATCCCAGGACCCCGAGATCATGACCTGAGCTGAAGGTGGACGCTTAACCAACGGAGCCCCCCAGGTGACCCTCAGGACGTGATTTAAAGAAAAAAAAAAGCGTTTTGAGAAATACACTAATGTCTGCAGTTCACTCTGAAATGGGTCCAAATAAGAAACTGGATTGACAGATTGAGAGAGGGATGGCTGGACGGAGAGACAGGCAGTGAGCAAGCACAAGCACAGGAGGATGTCACAGAAAGCTGTGTCCCTAGGACGTACCCCTTGATGACTAGGGGTCTGCGGCAGAGAATTCAACTTTTTGGTGTTTGGAGGTCTTTCGTAGGGAAGTGGCAGGCGGAAGAATGACTCTGGGTTAAAAGGTGCACTGACTTTTGGAGCTGGAGAATTAGGTGGGGAAGGCAAACCAAGGGGCAGAAGTTAGGGCGCCAAGTTTGGCAGCACCCCACATTCACGGTGTGGACAAGCCGTACACGCAAGGACACGGGGTCATTCAGGTGGTTGGGGGGCTCCGGAATCTGCTGACCCAGGGAGGGGGAGACTTTGGTGAATGGAGAGGCCGCCGGCGTCCAGCCCAGGCCTGCCCCGGGAGGTGTCAGGTCCTTGATGGGGACCTGAGTGATGGCGTTGGTCGGATTAGCCACGGGGAGAGGAGTGGGGCAGGTCTGGGTGGTGTCCTCATGCTTCAGGGTACAACCTCTGCAGAGGTTCGGGGTTTCTGGGAAAGCAAGAAGCCGAGCAAGACTGGGGCTGGCTCAGCGTGGGTGCCTGGCCCCAACTCTCAGCAGCCGTGGGCCCCCGGGCAAGTCTGTTCATCTCTGTCCACGCTCAGTGGTATGAGCCCTGCCCCTTCCCCGGAGGCGGCTGCAGGAAGTCCCCCAAGGAGGGGAGTCGGCCCGGGAGGGAAAGGCCTTCCGGCCGATGGACAATGCGCCGAACTCAGCATCATCAGCCGGCAGCTAGCGACGGGCGCCCCTTCTGGGAATCAAGCTGGAAGGACCAAGTCCACCTGTGGCATTCGGGATACAACCTCCTACCAGAGCTCTATCTTCTTCAGATGGGGGCTTCCTCAAGATCTCAGGCGATGTAGGAGGCTGGCCGGCTGCGGCGGAGTCGGCCACGGAGGCGGCCTGCCTTTTCTGGTCCTGAGAATAAGTCAAGGCCAAGGTGCTTCCTTTAAACGATACTTTATTCCGCGCATGTCCCGGCGGGCTCCCCCACCCCCACTTCCTGGGTAGCAGCTGGTCATCGACTTCTCTTTCCCTCCAAAGCCAAGGGAGCCTCCGGTACCGGAAGCGTTTCTTCAGGTGGTGAGGCAGCTCCGAGGTCTGCTCCCTCCCCCAGCTGGCCTCATTCATCTTTCTCCCACCCCTCGCTGCTGCCCGGACATGTTCCTTTGGCAGGGCTGTCATGGGCTGATGGCCCAACTGTATTCTTTTTAACTCAGGCATCCTCGAGCATCTCGGCTGGTGGGGGCCTCCCTGGGCACCCTTGCCAGCCTCCGAATGGGTCCTCCAACTGCCCATCCTGGCAGTCGGGGGGGGGCCGGCCGCTCCCATGCCCGGCGCCAGGGGCGCCCCCAGGGCCGGGGATGGGAGGACAGCAGGTCTGACGTGGGGCAGCCTTCAGAGCCCGGTGCCAGAGGGCATGTCACAGAGGTCTCCCTGAGAAAATCGGTGGGGCCCGCGCCGTCTCGTCCTCGAACACATGCAGCTCTGTGCCTTGGGGCCGGACCCCTCCACCAACGTGGAGGGACCAGGCGAGGGAGTGACAGCGGAGGGGCTCTCCGGGGATGGCAGTGTGACCACAGCAGTGACACTCACGAGCCTCCTGGCCACGAGGGTGTGTGCAGGGGGCCGGAAGGGGCCGGCGGGGGGCTAGGAGCCACAGGCAAGCCGGACAATTCTGCCTGTTTACTGTCTCTCTCTCAAAAACAAAATCTCTGGGCCCGGCCTACCAATGAGATGTTCCTGGCGACTCTCCAGGGGCCACTTGGGGAAGAAGATACCACTTCGCCTCTTAAAAAATCATTCAAACCCTTTCCCGGGTGACGCGACAGCATCCGAATAACCATCATTACAAAAACAGGGTCTTGTTGGGTTTTTTCCTTCTTGTCTCTGCACTTCTTCCCTTGGCCTAGTTATTCTGCTGAAGATGCTTCCATCGAGAGTTGGTCTCGGAGTAAAAAAAATAACAGATTCCGTGACTGGATACAAAATAAGCCCACAAGAGCCCCCGGGCCCCGCACGCCGGGCACCAGGAAGCAGAAGGAAACGGGGCCGACTGGGTTCAGGCTGACTCGGTGATGCAGCGCGTGCTGTCTCCAGAGACACGAGAACAAACTTCCCAGCAGCGGAGAGGAAGCTATTTCTGTTTGGAAGGGGACACTCCTGAGTCATTTATTGAGACAGGAGCGAGTGGGAGGCCAGCAGCCCTGCAGAAATGCCCAGGATTTTTTTTTTTTTAAGCAAACCCCCAAGGTCCTGATGAGGACTGCGGTGGGCGGGTCAGCAGGGCTTCTCCTGCCCGTGGTCCTGCGAGTGGCATGGCGGGCTGGGGTCAGGTGGAGGCCGGGCTGTCCATGGTGGACAGGAGGTGGATGACTTGGGCCCGCTCGGCCGGGCTGATGTGCTGGCTCATGTACATGATGCAGTCCATGGCCACTTCGGGGTTGTCCTGCACCAGGCTGTGGGGGAGGGGAGAAAGGGCAGGGGTCATACCTGCCACCTGGGTCAGTGGGCCCTAGGGCGGTCCCCAGAATCCCTGTGCGGGGCTGTGTCATGTTCCGGGGTGCGCGACAGCCCAGAGCTCCCAAATCTCTTCGCGCCATGGTCAGCATGGGGGTGACGGTCCCGTGCGGCGGGAGGGATGAGAACACCGCGGGGGATGGTGGAGTCCGTCAGTCACTAGCTGTGGGACTTCCCCGGAACCTCAGCGTCGTTCCCCAAATGGGGTCCCACGGGATCACCTGCCCACCTCACAGGGAACCCCATTGGAATGGGGTGAGCAAATCCCTGGGGAAGGCCAATACCAAATGGGAGGCAGCGGCCTAACACCCAGCAGTTAAGAATGCGGGTGCTCACAAATACATTCTAGTTGGGACACCCGAGGGGCTTCAGTCGGTGAAGCGTCTGCCTTCAGCTCCAGCCATGATCCTGGAGTTCTGGGATCGAGTCCCGCATCGGGATCCTTGCTCAGCAGGGGGTCTGTTTCTCCCTGTGCCCCTCCCCCCTGCTCGTGCTCAATAAATAAATCTTAAAAATAGGAAACACACACACACACACACACAAAGTGCAACGGCTGTGACCTTGGACCAGGCGCCCTACAGATTCCAGCAAGGAATGCAGCCCTGAGCCCAAGGCCCGGGGACCATGCAGCCACTCTGGAGTCAGGCGGCTGGAGGAAAATCGCGGCCCCGCACTTGCTAAGCAGTCCAAGGGATGGGCAGGGGGCGGCGTGGCCACTCACCCTCTGATGGCCTTGAGGACGGAGTCGCGCTTCAGGCACTTGATGTTCTCACGGATGGTGGAGCGCAGGCTGTCCCCCCACTGCCAGTGCTGTTCCAGCCACTGTACCACCATCTGGTTGTTGTCCCACAGGTAGGCCTGGGCGGGGGCGGAGGGCTGGCTCAGAGGGAGAGCCCACGGCGCGGCAGGCCAGCTTCTGCCCGCCCGCCCCCGCCCCGCCCCCGCCGCAGGCCCACCTTGACGGCCCCCTCGGTCTCCACGAACCAGCGCCGCAGCATGGACTGGATGTGCACGTGGCTCAGCTCGGGGCTGGCCTGCAGGATCTCCTGCTTGACCTGGTCCTCCAGCAGGAGGCGGCGCAGGCGCCAATACAGAAAGGTGCGTGCGGTCTTCCACTCCAGGATGTCCTGTGGACAAGCCCCGGCCTGGCCTGAGCCCTCCGGGAGGCGCTGCAGGGCGCCGCCGGGGCTCGGCCCCCACGCGAGGCGCGGGCTCTCCGATCAGTCCCATTTTACAGACAGGGCAGCTGAGGCTTTCCGGGGAGGCGGAGGCCCCTGCCCCGGGGAGGTGGCCGAGGCGAGATGCCACCAGAACCCGACACTGGCTGACCAGAGGCATGCAGGGCTTAGGCTGGGGAGGGGAGCACCCCACACAGCGTGGGGCTCGGGACCCGCAGTGCTGGGGGAGCGCAGGGCAGGACCAACCCGTCCCAAATCCGGCCCGGCAGTTATAGACGCACACACACACACACACACACACACACAGAGGTCAGACTGGTGGCTCCCAAACCTTGCTGCTGGCTGGAATCTTCCGGGGATGTGAAAGCATACGGATGCCCGGTTCCCACCCCACCTCCCCCAGACTCAGATTTAATTGGTCTGGAGAGCTACCTGGGCTCTGGAACTTTTTTCTATTTCTTACAGCTCCCCAGGGGATTCTAACGTGTGGCGCTTCCACCCAGATCGCCTCTTGTTTGGAAACCAGGGGACCTGGGGGCGGACCCCTCACGCCTGCCCCACGGCCGCGGGCCCTTACAGCGATGGCACCCTTCTCCAGCATGCAGATGGGCTTGTCGTGGAGGTTGGCGAACTGCACCGCCACCTGGTGATAGATGGGCAGCAGCAGGTCCTCCCGGGCCTTCAGCTGGCCCTCCAGGTCCTTGCGGTCCTTGTCCGAGAGCCCTGGCGTTCCTGTGGGCAAGGGCACAAACCGGGCTTTGCGGCACAGGCCCGTGCTTGGAATTCCGATCGCACCCCCAGATCGAGCTGCCGCCTCAGACGGGCGCTCACGATGGCGAGACGGCCTTGAGCACGCAACTGTGAAGGTGCCCCCTTTAATCACGAAGAACCACTGCGCTTTGCATGTTGCAAAAGATAAGAAGGGAAGATCATAAGCAACTCTGCCGATTTCACACCTTAGATGAAACAGACAACTTCTTTGAGATATACAAACTACGGAAGCTCTGCCAAGAGGACACAGATCACCCGAAGGGTCCTATATAAACAGGAACCTGTAGCTAGAAACCTCCTACACGGAAGAGTTAATTCAAACTCAGAAAATAGGAGAGAACACTTCATAACTCATTCTAAGAGATCGGCATTACCCTAATACCAAAGAAATTACACACACACACTCTCTCTCTCTCTCTCTCACACACACACACACACACACACACACACCACACCACAGGGATAAATCTTCTGAAGAGCACAGTTAGAAAGATATTGGCATCCGGTATAGACTTTTCTTTAAGAGAGCGAGCGAGTGAGTGGGCAGGGGAAGGAAGGGCGGAGGGAGAGGGACAGAGAGAATCTCAAGCAGGCTCCACAGTCAGAGAGGAGCCCAATGTGGGAGTCGATCTCACAGCCCTGAGACCAGGACCTGAGCCGAAATCAAGAGTCAGACGATGGACTGTCTGAGCCAGGCAGGTGCCCCCAATATGGATTTCTAAAGAGAATTACATCTAAGGTTACGAGAAACAAAGCTATCACTCAAACGAAACTGGTAAAACATTTTGTCTGATGGAAAATTCTAAAGGGACATGCTTGCTGTGAAAATGCTGATCTTCTTCACTGGCCCCAAACACTTCTATTTTTTATACTTTGGGTGTGTTGAGAAATAAACACACTAAGGCATTAAACCTATTTTTTAACGTTAAAGGGCTGATTTTGCTACATGCGAACATTGCACACACCTCACCATTTTCGCAGCTGTGCTCCGGCACGTTTCACTTTGTTTCTACCGTACTGGAAACCCCCAGTAGTGGAGCGGCTGGGCCCCTCTTGCCCTCTGAGAGATGACGCACTTCTAACCCTCTCACCTAGCTGTTCCACGAGCTTCTTGTACACTGGGTCGATCCTTCTCATAGTCTTTATCAGATCTTTCTTTCGGTACTTAATCTCCACTGTCCCCTCCGGCTCCAGAATGTTCGCCCTGAGAAAAGAAGAGGCAGGGGTGAATGTACAGATGTGCCCCAATAAGCCACAGCCAGGAGACGTGGGGGTAGAGGCAGGAGAGCCAGGAAATCTGGGTGTGACTTCTTAGCTCTCTCATGGACTCTGTGACTCAGGCAACTCAGAGGGGGCTCTCTGGTCATCTGCTTCTATATCCATAAAATGAGGGGCTGACGCTACATTTTAAAATCAAGTTTTCTGAGCTCTGGAAGCCCCTTTCAGCTCTGCGAGCATATGTTTTTCTCCAGAACGGCCTAGCCCTCCTGCTCTTCAGCCACAGTTATTTATGACTCTACTAATGTCTGTTCTCCTCAGGCCGCGGCACTGTCTCTGATCTCCTTAAAGCTCACGGAGTCACAATGAAGAGCTCTGCACGGTCTAGTGGGACCTGGCCTCCCATTTCAAGCTTCTCACTCACCCTTCAGACTGCCCCCATCCTTTGATTGCTTGGAAGCCCTGGAGAATCCTCCATGGAGCTCTGAGCTCCCTGGTGGCCAGAGTGAAAAGTTCACGATGATTCCACTGGAGGCTGCTTGTGTGTCCTGAGCCCTTCTGGAGGCCCGAGCCTCAACAGCACTCCGTGAGGGTCTGGGTGCACCGAAGGCAGGATAGCTTTGGCTCATTTGCACGTAATGCCTGGCACATAGCAGGTACTCAATAAATTTTCACAATAAATGTTTCACCGACTGAGCCACCCAGGTGCCCCTCTACTGAGAAAATCTCGTGCACTGGATGCTAGTTTCAGATTGCTAAAGCTGGAGGCTCTCCATCCTTCAGAAACTCAGAATGTCAGGCGCCTGGGTGGCTCCGTCGGTTAAGCGCCTGCCTTCGGCTCAGGTCACGATCTCAGAGTCCCTGCTCAGCGGGGAGTCTGCTTCTCCCTCTTCCTCTGCCCCTCCTACCAGCTCATGCTCTCTCTCTCTCAAATAAATAAATAAAAACCTTAAAAAAAAAAAAAAAAAGAATCTTGATACCCTGGCAATCCCGGGCCAGCGGCTCAAAGGTGACGACAGGGTCTGAGGACTGGGGCTGAGAACAAGCAAAGGCTCCGCTGGGGGGGGGGGGGGGGTGACACACCCACCTGCTCTCCTTGTCTGCGTACAGCTCTATGCACAGGGGGTTGATGGAGGAGTCCATGACGACCCAGGAGCCTCCCCGGAGCTCCGCGTAGGGTGGGATGTAGGACAGGATGGGCTGTTTGTACTGCCTGAGGCTGTCCACGATGTAGGCTCCGAACTTCAGCATCTGGTCGTACATGTCTGTAGAGCAAAGCAGTCCCCTGGGGCGGAGGCCTCCGGCCCCAGCACCTGTCCATAAGCCAAGCCCGTAGCCCTCATTGTCCTGGGGATCCCAAGAAAGTGGGGTCAGCCAGCACGATGGGTGGCACCACAGAAAGAGCTCTGGGCTGGGGGTCAGGAGGGGGCCCAGGTACAGAGGGCACACCTTGACTGCCCACGTGACCTCGGACACGTCACTCTCCCTGCCCCAGCCTCAGTGTCCCCTTCTGTAAAAAGGAGGTGTAGGAGGTGTAGGGCCATCCCAAGGATTCCTTCCAGCTCGGACTCTGGGATGACGCCCTGGGCGACTGGCCCCCCCGCCCGGCAGTAACACAGGTCCCTGCCTCCTGCCCACACACAGCACGGCCCTCATGCTCCACCGAGGCCCAGCACCTTACACATGCGACAGTAAAATCAGCCATCATCACGCCGAGAGCTACCACCGCGTGCCAGCGATCGCCTCGTCACACCTCCCCCTCGGACCTCTCGGGTTGGTCCTATTCTTAACCCCTTCACGGGAGGGAAAGCTCCCAGGGCTGCCTTCCCCGCCCTGCCACTCACAGGGTGACCTCTGGAAAGTCACACCGGGAGCCCTCAAATCCTCATCTGTAAAATGGGAAGATGTGACCTGAACTGCTGCCGTCCTCAGGGCCGTGGGGGCCTTAGCTCAGAGGACGACGGAGCCATGCAGAGGAGAGCCGTGGCGCCACCTTGAGGGAGCCTCCCTCTCCTGGGTGCTGACCCCGCAGCTCTGGGACACCCAGAGGAGAGCGAGCCGTACCTTTCATGCCACCGGAGAACCCCCTCCAGTTGGCAAAAATTATCAGGGGCAACTTCTCCCGGTTAAAATCCTTGATGGCCTGGGCCGTCTTGTAGGCCGAGTCTGGGAGCCACACCTGGCCCACCTGCTGGATTATCTGAAACATGGAGTGGCCTGATCAGACTCCTCCACGTGAGAGCGGCAAGGGGACCCGGGGACCGCCACGGGGGCCCCACCCTAGAGGGCAGGCAATCTGGTCTGTGTTGGCACCTGTCTCAGAACCAGGGCTCGCAGGGAGGGCCTAAAGCTCATCTACGAGGGGCTCTGCTTGCCTCCATGGGCTGCAGGTTCCTTTCGCCTCATTTCAGGCTCAAAGGGTGGCTAGTCCCGGCCACACCGAGTCCGAGGGCCTGCCCTCTGCCTTCCCAGCTCCCCCCAGCATGTGCCACGGCCCAACCTAGACACACTGACGGGGACGGAGGTGGAAGGCAGAGAGGATTCCCAGAGACTTGTCACCCTCTGAAGAAAAAGAAAAGACTGTGTGGGACATTTATGCATCCCCCAGAAACCGTGCTGGAGAAATGGGCCCCTGGGACCAAGGACTCTCCCCAGGCTCCGGCAGGCGACCACCAGGACCCCCCTCTGTGTTGGCTAAGCCGGCTGAAACAGCAGTCCCAAGCTCCGAGCCCCCTCACCTTGGCCTCCGAGTCCAGGTTGGCGGGGTCCGCAGGTATCACCACCTCCACGGTCCGCGTCTCCACGGCGATCACTCCAACAGGGATCCCCCCTAGCCTGCGAGGCCGGGCGTGGGTCAGCCAGGCCACATTCCCCCGTGGACCCAGGAGTAGATAGATGGGTCCTCCCGGCCCCGGGGGACATTCCATGGGCATCGTGGGGACGGGGGCGTGCAGGAGACGGCCCGGTTCTCACTCGGGCGGGGCATTTTCTCGGAAGGCATTTATCTGGGAAGGCTCCGAAGCAGTTAAGAGCCTCCTCACAAGCTGGCGGGCTGGAAAGGGGCTATGGGCGCCCCTCTTGGGGGCACCAGCCGTCGTGGTGACGGGGACGGTCAGGCCAGTGCAGGGATGGGAGCCGCGCTGTCCACTAGAACTTTCTGTGATGCTGCTGCGTTCTCGGTCTTGTGCCATCCAGGACGGCAGCTGTGATGAGCTACTTCCTGAGCACTTGAATCAGGGCAAGTACAAGAGGAATGAGGGCTCTTTCAACTCATCCAGGTTGGCACAGTCACACGCGGCCAGCAGCTGCACGCGGGGCGGGGCGGGGCGGGTCTGGGCACTGGGCCCCTTTGGAAAGGGCTGAGGGACGCCAAGCCTGAAAGAGCTTCTGCTCAGGGGGGACTCTGTGACATCAGTAACCATCACCGCGTGCTCCCGGCCGGCCCTGGGCTACTCCTGTTGATGCTCCCAATGACCCTGAGGGGCGGGTGGCGGGGAGTCTTTCAGGAAAGGAAGGGCCTCCGCATGGAAGGGGGAACAGATCTCATTTTCAGTTAAAAAAAAAAACAAAAACCACGTTTTTAAGATAAAACACTTATGGAAAAGTGATCAGCTGTAATGCTAAGCTTCGTATTTATTGCCCCAGAGAGAGAGAATAGCAGCAACAGAGAGAGGACTAGCAGCGGCTACCACTTACGGAGCGTTTGTGATTTTGTTTTATTATTAAGTAGCTTCCATGCCTGGCATGGAGCCCAACGCGGGACTTGAACTCGGAACTCTGAGATCAAGACCTGAGTGGAGAGCCAGAGCTGGCTGCTTCACTGACTGAGCCCCCCAGGCGCTCGCATTTATGAGGCTGTAAGCACTTAACAGTCGTCATCGCAACTGTCCTCTGCCGTGGATTGGTAGGATTATCATCCCCATCCTGCAGAGGAGGACGTGGAGGCCCAGAAAGGGTGAGTGACACAGCTGGGCTTGACCTCAGGTCCGACTGCCGGAACCCGTAGCAACGACATCGTGCGAGGAATCCGAATGCTAAGTTATAAGGACACTGCTTTGGGCTCCTTGTAGGAAGGATCTTACAGGGAACGGGGCGCATCTAATAAGAGGGGGACTACACCGCTGAGGAGTGAGCTGCTCAGCTCTGGGAGCATTCAAGCGTTTAGGCCAGCCACCAGCTGTGTAGACAAGGGGCTTCTGACCGTGGCTGACCTCCTAGGGAATTCCTAGTTTAGAGTGTGTGTGCAGTTTTCTGAAAACCGGGAGCGCCCGGAGCTGTCTTCTAATTCCCAACGGGCCCCATGGCCCCCGTGGCTAGGAAGCCCTGCCCCAGGGGCAGACACTAGGGGCTGGGGTCTGGCCCTCAGCAACAAGCTGGCTGGAATGTCTGCTAAGGCCCCAGAAAAATCCAGACTTTATGAAGAAGTTCGTTATCCAGAAAACGATCCCCCAGGTGGGTTTTTCTTTCAGAAAATCCTGAGGCCAAAGCAAAGTGCTCTTGGGGGTCACCCGAGGGGAAAGGACCTCTGGCCTAGTGCTTGGGGGTCCCGATGCCTGGGGAGGCCAGTTGAGTGCAGACTGCCCCGTCCTCAAGGTTACCTTGCTCGTCCTGTCACCACGGTCTGGGCCCAAGGTGCCATGATTTCCTTGAAACTGCCATGGTCGAAGAATCCACTCTGCCAGGATCCCTTCAGAGCTGTGGACAGGAGGCCAGAAGCCCAGGCCAAGGGGTGGGGTCAATGAGGGTCCCCGGGGTCTGCCTGGTGGGCCAGATAACCTGGCCCTGACGGCCCCAACACCTGCTTCTCCAGAAAGCCATACAGATCCCAACCCCGTTAAAAAACAACACGACCAAAAAGCTCCCAAAAAACAGGGTTGCAGAAAATACTCCAAGTCAGGAAGTCAGCAGCTCCTGTCAGTGCCAGACACACGGAGACCCTAATCCCAAGGATCAGCCAAGAAGCAAAGAGAGTTGATGGGACACCTTCAAAAGGTGGGATGTGGAGAAGGAACCACGTGCCCGAAAACCTCCTCCTCACATGCCGGCTGCAGCCTCACAACATTTAACTGGGGGTGGGGGAGGGAGTTCATCATCAACTTCTAAAGAGAGACATAAAAAGAGACGGAAGAGACAGAGGGAGAAGGAGAGAGCGAGATGGAGAAAGAAGAGAAGAGGAGGCCGGAAGGGAGGAGCCAGCCATCCCCGACGGGGAGCAGTGATGTGTCCATCACGGGGTCCGGCGTCAGGTGACAGGAGGGCCGCGAGCTGCCAGGGAGGAAAGCTGGGGGCCCGAACCCCAAGGAGCCCGGCTCCGGTGTCTGCCTGGGGGCTGGCCTGACTAGATGGAGAAAACGGTCAGAAACAAGTTGGATATTTTATAATCAGGTTAAAGCCACCCCCCTCAGTGCTCGCAGGTGAGAAAGCCCAAGAGAAAGCCAAGGGGGGGCCACACAAGGGCCTCTCCTGCGCCGCACAACTGGATGGCCAGGCCGACTTCTAAAGGTGGCAGCACCTGAAATTCTAGACCGGGGATTACAGGGCTGGGGGTAGCTCGGCTTTCCCGCCCTGTTCCGGCTGCTCAGGATGCGACCACACACCTCCCGGAGACAACCCGGCCCCTTTCGGAGGGAGGAAGGGACAGAGAGGATGTCTGCGTGTGCAAGTCCGAGTGTGCACATCTCTACGGAGTGTGCAGAAGAGGCTCGGTCGTCTGTCCTGGGGAACCCCTGGGGGGCTGCCTTCGTGAGGTGGAGCCAAAGAGAGACAGAAAGGGAGAGAGGAGAGCAGTCTTCTCTGGGAGACTCTGATGTCCGCATTTTCCGCCTCTGGAGCCACGGGCAGTCGGGGGACGGAGGCCATGCCCTGTGTCACACTTCCCCACCGTGGACCGGCCCCAGAAACCAGGGCCTGCTTCCACCCCTGGTCGGTTAGCAGCTCCGGAGAAGCAGAGAGGAAAAAAATCCTCATCCCTCCGCTCCCTCCACCCTTGACGTCAGGCATACCCCTCGGGGACACGTGGCCAAGGACCCGTGTTTCTGACTGAGCGTTCCTTTGTCCCAGGTGCAGAAAGGAAACCCAAGAGCCAGGTCCCAGGCAAAGAACGTTAGAACTTACTCGGGTGAGGCCTTCCTGTAAGCAGCCACCGGGGGTCATAGGGAGCCTTGGTCGGGTAGTAGCCAACTTCTCGGTCAATGGGGTCCGTGGGTGCGATGATGGGGACTGGGCTGCGATTATCCTAGAAAAGGAAGCCAACTCAGTCTCCTTGTGCTCGTCAGAGATGCCTGCGATCTGCTCCTCCCCTCTGACCGCAATCGTGCCTGGTTACGCAGGAGAGCCCACCGGCCAGTCGTCACCAGCGTGAGAGGCATTTGGAGCTGGGCTCTCGACATCCCTGCGCTGCATCACCAGGGTAGCACCCCGGGGTAGGTGTTCCTGTCATTCTCATTTCACGGAGGAGGAAACGGAGGCTCAGAACGATTAAGAGACTGGCCCCAGGTCTCGCTGCTAGGGAGGAGGAAGCCAGGAATCAAATCCAGCCTGGCTGCAAAGCTCCAGGATTCTTTATTGGTCAGTGTTACCCCTTTCCAAAGCCAACCTTACAATGGCATTTAAGAAAAAAAAAAAAAAAAGAAGAAAAGAAAAGCGAAGAAGAGCGAGCACAGAGGGGTGTGCTCCCCCCTCTGGGTGTCAGAGGGGGAAGGGGGGGCAGAAAAGAAAAATGAAGCCCAGCCACAGCAGCAGAGCTCCCTGTCCCCCAAACCCCCACACGGTCCAGCTGGTGGGGCTGACGGCAGTCTCCCAGACCCGACGCTGCGGAGGGGGGACTGCACCTTTGGCATGTAGGACAGCCACTCCAGGATGGTGTAAACGCCCTCGAAGTCGTCCGGCACGGTGGTGTGGGAGACGCCGTTGTAATGCATGATCTGCACGCCGCCCAGCTGGTTGTTGGAGGTGTAAACCTCTCGGCCCAGGACCTGCTTAGACACGGTGCGCTTAGCAAGCCCGCCCCCCCCCCCCCCCCGCCCGCTCAGGCCCCTTCCATGTGCTTGGAAATCATCTCTCTCTGCGGGCCTCGACCTGCATGTTGCAATGACCTGGGAGCTCTCAAAAATCCTGCCGCCCGGGCTGTACCCAGACCCACTGCAGCAGAATCTTTGGGGCTGGGGGGCAGCATTGGTATTTTTTCCTTCAACCCCTAGGTAATTCCAACATGCAGCCCTTATATTACGCACTCTTGTATTACGGAGGCTTTATAGCCACCTGGGGTATGTTTTAATACAGTGAAAACAGAATACCAAACTCTACATTCACCAGGAGTCAGGCAGACAGAAGACAAGAAGGAAACACACTAAAATTTTAATAGGAGCAAAATTACTTTTTTTGGGGGGGCGTCTCTTTCCACTTTTCTGCAATATGTAACACCACATTAATAATTTTTAAACATTTAAATGTCAGTACACAAGAGAATTCCACCACAGGAGCTTCGTATTTCTTTTTTTAATTTTTTTGGCTCAGGGCCCCTGGGTGGCTCAGTGAGTTAAGCGCCTGCCTTCAGCTCAGGTCATGATCTCAGGGTCCTGGGATCGAGTTCCACTTTGGGATCCCTGCTCTGCAGGGAGTCTGCTTCTATCTCTCCCTCTGTCCCTCCCCCTGCTAGTGCAACCTCTCTCTCTCTCTCTCTCTCAAATAAATAAAATCTTTAAAAAAATAAGGTAAAATAAATTTTTTTGGCTCAGGAGAGAGCTAGATAAGCGCAAATTGGAAAAAGAGCTATACATCAGTAGGAAGGACACTGGTTCCATGCTGAGAAAAACGCCTCCATCAGGGGACAGTGGGAATGGTTCCAGGGAGTCCCCGCCCCCCACAGCCACCCTCCCCGCCCCGCCCCCACCCAGTCACCTTGTTTAGAGCCCTGGCTCCGGTCAGGATGATGTGAGAGTTTTCCACCTGGATCACACGCTGGCCCAGCCTCACCAAGTAGGCCCCGATCCCCACGGCTCGGCAGGTCACCTGCAGAGACAGGGGCCCCTCTGAATTCCCGAGGCAGGTGTGCCCCACTCCCGACACCGGGGCCAGGAACCCACCGGGCACACATGGAAGCTACGGCCTGGCCACCAGCAACCTGACTGGGGACCCAACAGCACGGGCACAAGTCAGTTCTTCGGGCTCACCTGACCCTGGCTTCCAGAAAGAATGTGGTTAACAAAGAAGAGTGTGGTGAGGCCAGACGGCAGACACGGAATGTTCTGGTTCTTGCTTCATCCAAGGCCTAGCTCTTATACGTAGCCCTTCTGAGCCACGGCAGCCTCTCACACACCAAAGGACGTCTAGAAGCCAGGGCGAAGCTGATGAAATGGAAGTAAGGTCTATACCAAGGTAAGGGCGCTGCGCCAAGGTCAATGTCTTGGTCTTGATAATGTACTGTGGTTAGGTAGGATACTGTCATGGGGCAGGCTCAGTGAGGGGGACAGGGGGCCGCTCTGTACTGTCTTGTAACTTCTAGTGAGTTGTAAACTATTTCACAATTATAAATATATATGTGTCATTACATATCATATGCAAGTATGATACATATAGGATACATAATATCTATCATATAGGATACATCTAATTATACATAATATAGTGATATACTATTTCAAAATTATATATACATATCATATATAATTATATATGATACAAATAAAACATCTATTTTGGAATATATATATACATATCTTTATAGATACTAAAATAGAATATGATTTTTGGAATATATAACATATATGGAATATCTATATGGAATATAGATATAAAACACATAATCTATTTTTGGAATATATAACAATATAAAATATATAAGTTATTTTTATACGTATATCCAAAGGTATATATTTTTTATTTTGAAATGTATATAAATGATATCTAGAAAACAAGCCTAAAGAAGACACCCGTGGCCATACATTCCATGTTGGATCTTGGAAACTGAAGATCCAACATGGAATGTAAAGATAAGGTCTTGAATGACAGTCTACCGTGAAAGGGTAGTAGTACTACTAGAAACGGCAAATAGTTCTGGAAAGGCCAAGGGAGGGAGTGGGGAGATACTCATTTCGTGCCAATTAAAATCAGATAAAAAATTCTCCTAAATTTTAAATTTAAATTTGAAAATTTAAATTCTAGTTAGTTAACCTACAGTGCAATACGGTTTCAGGAGAATTCAGGGTTTCATCACTTACCTCCAACACCCAGTGCTCATGACAAGGGTTCTCCTTAATCCCCATCCCCCAGCGAGCCCCCCCACCTCCGTCCATCAACCCTCAGTTTGTTCTCTACCATTAGAGTCTCTTATGGTTTGTTTCCCTCTCCTCCCCCTTTTCTTTCCCCTTCCCACAATGTTCATGTTTTCTTTCTTAAATTACACACGCGTGAGCTCCTACGGTATTTGTCTTTCTCGGACTTACTTCATGTAGCATCATACCCTCCAGCTCCACCCACGCACTTGCAAATGGCAAGATTTCCTTCTTCTTGCTGGCTGAGGAATATTCCGTTGTATAAATACACCACATCTTCTTTATCCACTCATCAGTCGGTGGGCATTTGGGCTCTTTTCACAGTTTGGCTATTGTTGATAATGCTGCTATAAACATTGGGGTGCACATGCCCCTTCAAGTCTCTATTTTTGTCTCCTTTGGGTAAATACCCAGAAGTGTGATCGCTGGGTCGTAGGGTAGCTCTATTTCTAACTTTCCGAGAAACCTCCAAACTGTTCTCCAGAGTGGCTGCACCATTTGCATCCCCACCAACAGTGCAGGAGGGCCCCCCCTTCCCCCCATCCTCGCCAACACCTGCTATTTCTCATGTCGTTAATTTTTAGGCCTTCTGACGGGGGTGAGGTGGGATCTCATCGTGGTTTTGATTTGCGTTTCCCTGATGATGAGTGATGTTGAGCATCTCTTCATGCGTCCGTTGGCCATCCGGAGGTCTTCTCTGGAAAAGTGTCTATTCATGTCTTCTGCCCATTTCTTAACTGGATTATTTGTTTTTTGGGTGTTGAATTTGATAAGTTCTTTATATGATATTTTGGATGTCCCTTACCCATGCAGACGTGTCATTTGCAAATATCTTCTCCCATTCTGTAGGCTACATTTTAGTTTTGTTGATTGTTTTCTTCACTGTGCAGAAGCTTTTTACCTGGATGAAGTCCCAATAGGTCCTTTTTGTTTTTGTTTCCCTGCCCCTGGCGACATATCTAGTAAGAAGTTGCTGCGGCCGAGGCCAAAGAGGTTGCTTGCTGCCTGGGTTCTCCTCTAGGATTTTGATGGTTTCTTGTCTCACATTTAGGACTTTCATCCATTCTGAATTTATTTTCATATATGGTGTAAGAAAGTGGTCCAGTTTCATTCTTTTGCACACGGCTGTCCAGTTTTCCCAACCATTTGTTCAAGAGACTATTTTCCATTGGATATACTTTTCTGCTTTGTCAAAGATGAGTTGACCATAAATTGTGGGCCCATTTCTGGGATCTTAACTCTGTTCCACTGATCTGTGTGTCTCTTTTTGGGCCAGTACCATACTGTCTGGGTGACTACAGCTCTGTAATAGAACTTGAAATCTGGAATCATGATGCCTCCAGTTTTGGTTTTCATTTTCAGGATTGCTTTGGCTATTCGGGGTCTTCACATGTTTTAGGACTGTTTGTTGCAGTTCTGTGAAAAACGCTGGTGGTTTTTTGATAAAGAATTGCATTAAATGTGTAGATTGCTTTGAGTAGTATAGACATTTTAACAGTGTTTGTTCTTCCAATCCATGAGCATGGAACACTTTTCTATTTCTTCATGTCCTCTTCAATTTCTTTCTTAAAGGTTGTGTAGTTTTCAGAGTACAGATCTTTTACTTCTTTAGTTAGGTTTATTCCTAGGTATCTTATGGTCTTTGGTGCAATTGCAAAGGGGATCCATTCCTTGGTTTCTTTTTCTGCTGCTTTGATATAAGTGTAAATATTCAGTACCTTTTAAGTAAGAGGAGATTGGACCATGATTCAAACATATCAACTATAAAAAGATACATTTTCCGATAATTGTTAAAACTGCATGGAGCACTGGGTGTGGTGCATGAACAATCAATCTTGTAACACTGAAAAATTAAAATAAACAAATTTGGGGAGAAAAAAAAAAAAAACTGACCGTGACCCAGGTTTCAAGGCTATGAAAGACTTGTCATTGATGTTGATGGTGTAATAATAGCACTGTGATTCTGTAAAAAAGCGGTGTATGTGGGGGTCTTTATCTAGTAAAGATCCACACTGGGGCATCCAGAGCTGGTAAGACAGGACGGGGGGCTCACTTTAAAATACCCACAAACATGGGATGCCTGGGTGGCTCAGTTGTTATGCGTCTGCCTTCAGCTCAGGTCATGGTCCCAGGGTCCTGGGATCGAGCTCCTCATTAGGCTCCCCACTCAGTGGGAAGCCTGCTTCTCCTCTGCCACTCCCCCTGCTTGTGTTCCCTCTCTCGCTGTGTCTCTGTCAAATACATAAATAAAATATTAAAAAAAAAATCCAAACAGGGGCACCTGGGTGGTGCAGTCAATTAGGCATCTGACTCTCGGTTTCCGCTCAGGTGGTGATCTCAGGGTGGTGAGATCGAGCCCCGTGTCAGGGTTGGCATTCAGCACAGAGTCGGTTTGAGTTTCTTCTCCCTCTGCCCCTACCCCCTGCTCTTTCTCTCTCCCCCCTCTCTAAAGTAAGTAAATAAATCTTAAGAAAAAAAAATATATATATGTATCTCCTCAAACAGGGGAGCCGAGGGACCAAGGATGCAGGAATGGCTACATGTAGCTAATCACTGGAGTTGCGCGATGAGCACACAGGGCTCTTTACTTCTGTGACCACTTTAAAGATTCCATGAGAGAAAGTGGAAAAGGGAAAGGAAATAAAATAGGAGACTCACCAAGCTGATGGTGACAATCTCTTCATAAGCCAGGGAGGATTCCCCTGCAATCATGCCGGAGCCCTTGAGATTCTCTATGCCCACACCACTGTCCTTCCCAATGATATCCGTGATGACATACCTTCAGGAACCAAACATAGGTTCAAGACTGAGCTCTAGCCCAGAAAAGTTCGAGGCTGACGCACTTCCCCAGGACCCGGGGCAGAAGGGATGAGTGAGGTGAGGGAACAGAAGGCGGTAAAGCAGCCAGAGGTGAAATGAAAGCAGGGGTCTAAGACCGTCACAGTAGGCCCTGAAGTTCCTAGAAGGGAGGTGCAGCATCCATAATTACCACCCTTCCCTCCAAAGACGTCTGCCTATTTGCAGGCTGTCCTAATGAAAGGTCACCCCGACCCTACACACCTCCATTAACAACCTAGAATAGAGTTTGGTCTACAGAGAGATGAGGAAAAATGCTTAGTTCACAATCAATCAGTCGAGATTCTATGGCTGTACAAGTGGGAGACACTGTACAGCCTAACCCCTGTCAGAGATTCACAAGACACTGCTGCAATTAAAGGTTCTGACAAGGGCTGCAGTAAAGACGATTGTTAGATCCCATTTAAACCCAGGGATTCTCAACGTATTTGACTATGGAAATGGTTCTTCACTACTCCCCCACAACATATCACCAACTAATGTTCCAGAAAACCTAGCCTGGGAAATTCTGACTCCATCAACTTCATCGAAAAAAACAAACAAACAAACAAACAACAACAACCCAAAATATTCCCTAGAAAAGAGAGCTGGTAACCTTGGACCTCCTCCTGGAGCAGACCCTTCCCTGCCCACACCTTCCCAGCTTGCCAAATCGCTGCTGCATCAGCTAGGGTAATTTGGTCATAGATGTGAGCTTGCAGCTCTGAGGACATCATGGGAATCCAAGCTAATTCTTTCTGGGTGAGGTACTATTTTTGTGAAAGCCACGACTCACTTTGGGATGGCAAGGATGGGCTCACCTTGAAGAAAGCCCCATGCACCTTAGTTACCAATGTCCAGAAGGCTCGGGGGTCCCACTGTATGAACGCCACCATTCCGTTTGAAAACATCACCCACAAGCCCAGAGGCAAAGAGAGGGACTGTCCCTTAGCAGTCCTGAAATCGGCCACAGGCAAAATGAAGGAGCTATCTGATAAACTACTTACCTGGATTCTCCGTCTTCCTCGATGTGTTTACAATGGACAGAGTTCAGGGAGCTGATTGTGGTGTAGTCTTGGGGGGTCAGGTACAAGTACCTAAATCCCTTAAAGAAATACACCCAGTGAGGCTATGAATCAACCACTGTTTGTTTGTTTTTTAAAAAAACATTAACACTGTAAGGGTGAATGTTAATAAAGGGTTAACAATGTGTTAAAAGCACCGCTGACATGTCTGATGTTAATTGCACGTCAATAACAGCTACAAACTGAAGGTCTGATCAGTGCCAAGCACTTTCCACTCATCCTTACCCGTGACCTCCCACTTTCCCGGCTTCCAATCAGCTTCTTTTCCTCCGAATCACCTTTTCATCCCTGCTCCCGCTGAGGAATCTGTTCTTTTCTCCCTTATTGCCAGCTCCCTCCATGAAATTTTATCATATAGTTTATGTACCACGTGTGTGAATGCATTGTGTATACACATGCATGTACACGTGTGTGTGTGTGTGCGCTTTTTACATGAAAAGAGTAATTTTTGTCCCGTTTGGTGGGGGCAAGACCACTGCCTGGAGCACACACGCTCTGGCTGCAGAAAAGATCTGCCCCCTGCATTTCCGCATCACAAAATGTGACCTATTCTCTCATTCGTCGTGTGTTTTATTGTGGCCAGTGTCTCTCCATCTCCCAGATGATTTCTGAGAATTCCCTGCGGCCAAAAACCATGTCTTACTCCCCTCTGCCTCCTTCTAGTACTTCAGGGGATGCTCAGGCTCTATTAGGTCCGTGTTTATAAACTTCTCATCGTTATTATTCCCTCAGGCCCCTTTCCAGACACTTGTTTCCCAACCGCCACTCCTGCCCGTGAAATTTTAAGACCGATCTACTGTAGGCCTTTTACGTGCTGTAAGTGCATATCTGTGCTTTATACGCAAAAAAAAAATCAAGATTCTTTCCGCGCCCCCCCCTCCCCGTAAGCACTATCACCCCCACTGTGGTGCATCACACCGCCATGCTGGTTTGGGGACGTACTTTGTAGGGGTCTCCTGGATCCACCCAAGCCACCTGGAATATGTGCTTGATCTCCTCGGCAAGGCCGATACCGGCCCCACTGTTGGCCGCGAGGTAGATTTTGGGGATACCCTCTGCCCGGGCCATCTCCGATGCCCGCAGGTACAGGAGGTCTTCTCCCATGCCGAAGGACCCGATGCGGAACGTGATGTCATTGCTGATGACGATCACGTCCCGCCCTTCCGGGTACTCTGGGGTCTTGAACCTCATTTTGAAGGCCACCATGCCCACCTGCCAAGGAGACGAATGCACAAGGAAAAATGGTTTGTTTCTTTGGGGGTGCAGATGTTTTTTTGAAAGGGCGAGTCCAGCCAGGGGCTCCGCTCTGCTGAGTTCCTACCTCATTTCCTCCGGGCAGGCGGTTCATCTCCACTAGCTGGCTGTGGGGGTCCAGCACGAGCTCAGTGTATGTCAGGATGTCTTTGGGGTACTTGTCCGGGCTGCCCCACAGTTTAAAGAGAGCCTGGGGATGGGGAAAGAAAGAGAAAACCTGAAGTCCTCTTTAGGGAGGCACATTTTCTAGTTCTTCCTCTCATTAAATTATGAACTATGGATGGGGGCTCCTGGGAGTGTCAGTCAGTTAAGCGGCTGCCTTCAGCTCGGTCACGATCCCAGGGCCCTGCTACTGAGCCCCGCATCGGGCTCCCTGCTCAGCGGGGAGTCTGCTTCTCCCTCTGCCTATATGCCTGCCGCTCCCACTGCTTCTGCTCTCTCTCTCTCTCTCTCCTGCTCATTCTCTCTCTCCTCAAATAAATAAATACAATCTTTTAAAAAAATTATGAACTATTGAAAGCACACAGAAAAACACGCAGAGTAAGAAACACCCACGCCCCTATCTGATAGTTTTGTCAAATCCTAATTTTTATGTGGTTGCGTAAGAATTTTTTTAAGGGAATAAGAAGGGCTGGGTGGCTCAGTGGGTTAAAGCCTCTGCCTTCTGCTCAGGTCATGATCCCAGCGTCCTGGGATCATGACCTGAGCTGAAGGCAGACGTTTAACCGACTGAGTCACCCAGTGCTAGTCTCTGTGCAGATCTACCGGTCTACTCATCTAGCTCTATTACAACAATACACTGTCTGCAGTAAGTGCTGCTACTTTAAAACACGTAGTGACACTGGCTAAGACGAGTCCTCTTTGCGCTTTTTCAATATTGTTTTTGCTGTTCACAAGCTTTTGCTTTTCCCTATGAATTTTTAAAGTTTCACCAAAAAACTGTGGAATTACACTGAATGTATTGATTTGGGCAGAACTAATAGCTTTACAGTATTGACTCTTCCCATCATTCATGAGCATGTCAAACCCCTCCATTTCTTTAGGCTTAAAGTGTTTCAAGAAAATTTTAAAATTGCCTTCATAAAGGCTTTGTATGTTTTTTGACTTATTCACAAGTAAACTTACAGTTGAGTTTAATGGCGAAAACAGTATTTTTTCCCAACTACATTTTACAATTTCTGCTGCTGATGAGAATCCAGTTAAGTTTGGTATACTGATCTTGTATCTAGCAATCTTGCTATATTATTTCATTGGTTCTGTAGATTCTTGCATTTCTTATATAGACATTTATATCATCTGCAAAACACCATTTTGCTTTTCTTCTTTTGCATTTCAGTTTTTACAACTTTTCTTTTTCTTGTCTAATTGCACTGGCCAGAAACTGCAATAAAAAATGTTGAATAGAGGGGCACCTGGGTGGCTCAGTCAGTTAAGCGTCTGCCTTCAGCTTGGGTCACAATCATGGGGTCCTGGGATCGAGCCCCGCATCGGGCTCCACGGGAAGCCTGCTTCTCCCTTTCCCATTTCCCCTGTTTGTGTTCCCTCTCTCGCTGTGTCTCTTTCTGTCTCTCTCTCAAATAAATAATAAAATTTTTAAAAAAAATGTTGAATAGATATGGTAATAATGGATGTATCTGTCCTGTATCTATCTTTCTAACATTTCACCATTAAGTGCTATTAGTTTTAGATTACTATCTTTTATCAAGATAAATTCCCTTCTATTCTTAGTTCATTAAAAGTTTTTACTATGAACAGGTAATAGCTTTGCAAATCCTTTTTTGCATGTATTGACAAATTTAAATTTTTTCTTAATCTATTAGTATGATAAGTTACATTAATAGACTTCCTAATATCAGATCACATGAACAGGATAAATCTTACTTAATTCAATTTTTAAAAAAATCATTACTGGATTTTATTTATTAATTTTTTTATAATTTTTGTGCCCATATTCATAAATGAGAACCAATTTTCCTTCTCCTAATGTTCTATTCTGGGATTCATATTAAGGTAATAATAACCTGATAAAATGAGTGAAGAAGCATTCCTTTTTCTCCTACTCTCTAAACAATCTGTACACAAAGGGAATTATCTGTTGCTTGAAGACTAGATAGAAATTGTAAAGACATCTGTACCTAATTTTAGTGGACAGATTTTTTTGAACTATTATTCAACTTCATTAATGCTAATAATCTATTTACATTTTCTATTTCTTCCTGAGTCAGTTTGATAAGATATATTTTTCTTGGAAACTTTCTTTTGTCTAAGTTTTCAAATAGTATTTTCCATAGTATTATGTTTCTTTATGTAAAAGAAAAGAGATGGATTTGCTCCTGACTTGTCCTGTTCTTATCCTGTGGCCCTTGAGGTCAAAGGTAAAAGGATAAATAACATTTTTAATCATATGAGTTTCTATTTAGTTAAGTACCTAATTAGGAATAGTTTACATATATTCCTCACAATTAACTTTGCATAGGAGGTACTATTATTACCCTCACTTTACAGAGGAGGAAACTAGTCCAGAGAGGTGAAGGAACTTCCCCAAGGATACACAGAAAGCAAAGGACAGATCCAGAATTCAATCCCAAGCACGAGTGACTGCAAATAGCAGCTTTTCCTACCATTCTGCCTGCCCTATGCCTGAAGTGAACTGAGGCTTCCTGCCTGCAGGGGAAGGTCCATGATCACGGGTTCATGAACACCATTTACAAGGCAATGCAAGGGATGTACACAGATATCTATGTCCCCAGTGCCAGCCTGTTCCATGGCACTGAAAGACTCTACTCCATAAAAAAATAAAGGCAGAGTAACAATACTTGAAGGAAACACTACTGTAGGGAAGGAAGGAAACGTTACTGAAGTCATCAATGGTAAATAGATTACGTAAGGTTGGAATTTTACTTGCTGATTCCTATTTTCCTGGATTTTCCAATGAATACTTTAATATTCAGGAAAACACAAGACACTATTTGTTAAAAGTAGATTAAAAATTCCTCAAAGGCAGTGAATGACTCTACCCTCTTCCTCACGGGCTACTTCTAGAATGGAGCCACGCATGTGGCAGGAACTTAAGTGAGCATTAAAAAGACCAGAGGAAAGGGCGCCTGGGTGGCTTAGTCGGTTAAGCGTCTGACTCTTGATTTTGGCTCAGGTCATGATCTTGGGGTCGTGAGATTCAGCCCCACATCTGGCTCTGTGCTCAGAACAAAGTCTGCTTGAGATTCTATCTCTGCCCCTCCCCACCGCTCACATGCTCTTTCTCTCTGAAATAAATCAATCAATCTTAAAAAAAGAAAAGAAGACCAGAAAGAAACACCTCAAAATATTAAGCAATGTGTCTTTGGGACATGGAACTATGAGCCACTTTTCCCTTTTTTCCATGCTCCTTTAGTTTGCAAAGTTTTTATGTTATATTACTTTTTATCATTGGGAGGAAAGTGGGTTCATTTTAGGAAAAATATTAGGAAGGCATTCCCAATATTGATTTCTTTTTCTCCAAGAAGACCTCATTCTTCCGACTGGGGTGTTCAGAAGAGTAACTAAGAACGGGGGCTGAGGGGGCTGGTGGACCCCCCCCCAAGGGGACCCGGGGTGGTAGAGCAAAGCTGCAGGACTTGCCTGCCTGAACATCTCTGGGAAGTCGTAGACGTAGGTGGTGCCCAGGGACTGGGCCTGGAATCGCTTGGCCTGGAGCAGATCCTTGGTGACATAGGGAGTGTTGATCAGCATCCCGTGCTGGGGTCCCTGTTTGTTGCCAAAAGAGTGAAACATGATCTGGAAAGAAAGACAGAAAAACAGAGTGAAGGAGGGAAATTTCAGAGAAGCATAGTCTTGTCCCATTTAATCCTACTCTCAATGAAAATGTGGTGGAAGGAAGCAAAGCAGGTTACGTCACATGACAAAGTAAGTGCCCCGGAGAGCTAATCTTCTTTTCTCTGCCACTGTGGGCAACCAAAACAAGAAGGGACAGTGGCAGGTATGGGAGCCTAAGTCCAAAAAATGTGACTGTCATAGTACTTTACACACACACACACACAACCAAACATGGGTGCACAAATACTGGTGCGATCTGAATGAAGTCCCCATTTGAGTTAATAGTACTGTACCAATGTCAATTTCCTGTTTTGACAAGGTCCTGCGGTTATGTTGTTATCACTGGGGGAAGTGAGGTGACGGGGACACGGGAAATCTCTGCTGTATCTTTTTTCCCTTTGTATTATTTTTCTAACTTCCCGAGTCTTTAATCATTTCAAGAGTTATATATTTAAAAATGGAAGTCAACAGGATATTTGAATCAGCTAACAAACATGTATTCCTAAACATAGTTGGGGAAAAGACATCCATTTCCCTAAGTGGACCGACCTGGGAGTTGCATTATAATCAACCACAGTATTCTACGTCTTTTACCAAATATAGTCCTGAAACAGATCAAACTTGTGATCGATTCCCTTTCCCAGAGGAATGAACTGGGATTCGGAAGCTAACGTTTATTGTAAACTCAGAGGAGCTACTCCACTCCAGCAGGGCAAGGCACAACAGCCACCAAAGAGCATTTTATAGTCTGTCTTGCTCTCGGGAGAAGATTTGCTCTGCCTCTGCTTTGACTTGGACATCTGTGGCACCCCCTACCCCCACCCTGCTCAGCCTCCCAGCCTTACATTTCCAGATCTGGGGTCGGTGACTTCTTTGTAGAGGCTGATGTCCAGGTAGTAGCCTGACTCATTGGTGATGAACAGGCGGATGGGAACAGCACTGCCAGTGGTGGTCTGGCGGATGTTGATCTTGACCTCAGCCTGCAGCACTCGGAGTTTCCACAGCCGACTGCCATAGCGCATAACCATGGAACGCACGGACTCCTCGATCTGCCCCAAATCACAGCAATCCTGATCTCAGCACCCATTCCGTGCACACTTGTAATAAATAGTTCTAGCGCTAATAATAAGGGAATGATGACATACACTGAACACAAAATACCGGGACACAATATGTATGAAACAACTATTAGCCAATAATAACCAGAGCCGCCGTGCTCTGGTTACGCCAACGCAGAGCACGTCAGGAGCATTATCTCATCTCATCCTCATAATTATACACAGAGGCCAGCATTTTTGTATCCCGGTGACCGAGGAGGAAATGGAGGCTGGTAAGCGAGAGAGCTACTGTGCCTACATTACATTATCTTTACCTCCACCACGTAGCCCAAACATTTGCACTTTCTCTTCTGGGAAGTATGTGGGTTGGTAGAGTAGGGGCATCAGCACAGGCCCTGTGCACCCCACGGATGCCAAGCTGATGACCCAGGACTTCTTTGATCCCAGAATCACCAGCATCAACTCTGCCTGCTCATGAAGAACCAGCCATGGTTCTCTTCCCTCTTCCCTCCAACACACACAGTCCCCAAAAGAGCCAGGAACCAGGGATGAAATTTTGTTTTGCAAGATACATTGGGCATGCGTGTTGTCCTAAAAGGGAAGCATGCTGCCCACGGAGTGACCATCAGAACAGGGATGATCCTAAGGGTGGTGGCAAAAATCCGGCCCTGGGATTAAATGACAGAAGGCTGTCCACCCGCAGCAATGGAGGCTCACACATGCAACACGCGTGTCCTGGAACTTAGAGGTCTCAAATGCAAGGAGACAAGACCCCAAAGCAACAAGGCACGCAAAGTGCCGTAGGCCCCTGTAAAAGCTGAACGCAGAGGCGAGACCTTGGAGGGGTCCATGATGACGGTGGGCACGAAGTTCAGGAAGATGTGGTTGCAGTCGGTGCGCACGCTCGTGTTGTTAAATGCCACCTCCAGCTCGTCCATGGCCTCCAGGAGCAGACGCTCACCCTCGTTCTGCAGGTACTCAAAGGAGGCTTCCTGCCAAAGTCAGGGGGGACAGATGCTAAAGGAAGGGACTCAGGGCTAGAAATGGAGCCTCAGACAGAACGGAGAGAGGAAAGCATTTCCTCTCCTCCAGAAAGTGTGCCAGGAGAGAACGGTACAGCCCTGCCTCCAAGGCTATTTATGGCCCATTATATTTATACCTCCAAGATATTTACCAAGTTTTTTCATTTTCTGTATTGGGATGCTCTGACAACTGGGGCCTTCCTGATGCTGGGGGTACTGCCCCTCCTGGGGTGGCCGATTTCTAGAGATGGTAAACCTCTTACCTGTGAGCCTGGTTTTCAAAGGCAAACCAGCCAATCCAGAGCACACATCTCCTCTCTGGGGTTCCCAGGTCCCAGGCCACTATCTACCTGCCCTACTCACCCCAGGCCCAGGTACCAGACACCCAGGGACAGCCCCTCGGCTCCAGAACCCACTGAAATTATTCAGACTAGCTAATCCCAACCCTGCCTACCCTGCCTCACTGGTTGTTCTTTCCTGCAGAAACCACGACAAAGACTCTTACCCTCGTTTCCCTCTCCTCCCCTACCTCCCGGCTAACCCTAGTGCTTCCCCACGTAGCTCCCCGCCGGATGGTGCACCCCCTTCTCTTGGAATCTGATAGGGACAATCTTTTCAGTGGCAACTGTTTTCTGATGTTAGTAAGCTCAGGCCTTATTGTACCTGAAAATAATAAACCCGTTAAAATATCTCATTGACGGGACGCCTGGGTGGCTCAGTTGGTTAAGCAGCTGCCTTCAGCTCAGGTCATGATCCCAGCATCTTGGGATCGAGTCCCACATCGGGCTCCTTGCTCGGTGGGGAGCCTGCTCCTCTCTCTGCCTCTGCCTGCCTCTCTGCCTGCTTGTGTTCTCTCTCGTTAAAATAAATAAAATAAAATCTTTAAAAAAAAATCTCATTGACTGAGGTTGCAAAAAACTGACATTAGCTTCACATCCATCAGTAGAGGATTCAGGAAAAAAAATCACACACACGGTACATCCATGCAAGGACAGAGCATGAAGTCGATCATCTCCATTATCATGGGAGATGAGATCTACAAGGATCTGACCAGTAGGGGCCCCTGGGTGGCTCAGTGGGTTGTGTCTGCCTTCAGCTCAGGTCATGATCCCAGGGTCCTGGGATCCAGCCCTGAACTCAGGCTCCCTGCTCATGGGGGTGTGCTTCTCCCTCTGCCCCTCTCCCTACTCATGCTTGCACCCACACACTCTCACTCTGAAATAAATACAATTTTTTAAAAAAGATTTTATTTATTTGACAGAGAGAGACCACAAGTAGGCAGAGAGGTAGGCAGAGAGAGGGAGGAAGCAGGTTCCCTGCTGAGCAGGGAGCCCGATGCGGGGCTCAATCCCAGGAGTCTGAGATCATGACCTGAGCCAAAGGCAGAGGCTTTAACCCACTGATCTACCCAGGCACCCCTGAAATAAATAAAATCTTAAAAAAAAAAATGGAATTCACTGTGGGGCACCTGGGTGGCTCAGTTGGTTAAGCATCTGCCTTCAGCTCTGGTCCTGATCCTGGGGTCCTGGGATCGAGTCCCACATCGGGTTCTCTGCTCAGCGGGGAGTCTCCCTGTCCCTCTCCCTCTGCCCCTCCTCTCTGCTCGTGCTTGCTCTCTCAAATAAATAAATAAAATCTTTTTTAAAAAGTAGTTTTCAATAATGCTTGAAAAGTTCACAATATAATCATAGATAACATGTCTGAATGCCAGAAACAATGAAAAGTGATCATGCACTCAATAAGCAAATACAAGAGACTCCTTTAATAAACCAATATCTCTCTTCTCCACTCCCTTCTCACGCAGACGGATCCGTGGGTCATAAGAAGCACGTCCACGTGCCGCCAGCCAGGACGCGCACAGAAGCCACCTTGCTGTCTGCCTCCCCCGTACTGCCCAGACTGGAGGGTCACAAGGGCACACCCCACAGTCCCCAGCACAGAGCAGAGAGGCAGTGAAGTGCAGGCCAGCACACGAGTCAGCAGCTCAAGAGGGAGAAAGCAGCGCTCGGTGGTGCCTTACCTTTGTAATGAGGTCCGAGTGCCTGATGATGGCGCGGATGAAGAACCTGTGGTCTGTCACCTCTGCCCCTTCTTTCACTTTGGCGGCGCCCAGGTACAGGTGCATCTTGTGGTTGGCGCAGGGCACAGCGGTCAGATCGAAGCTGCGCATCCGGCTGAGCTCCAGCTGGAAGGCCAGGGCGGGCTCCAGGTGACGGTAAATGCGATCTTCTGCAAACTGCAGGGCCGGCCCAGGTGCGGAGACAGACAGACACACAGACACACACCGAATGGGACCTTGGGGCCACACGCCTGCTGGGTCCACGCCCTGCCTTGCAGACCGCTGGTGTTTGCGGCTTTTGCACTCAGGGGGTGGGGGGTAGCCTTCATCACGTCACCTGTGAGCAACCCCAGGGCTCAGGGATTTGGGGTTTGGGAAGGTCCAGGAGAGCCGCGAGGCCCGCAGGTTGTGCACGCCGGCCTGAGCCTCTCGGCTCCTGGGTGAGCCTACCTAATCCCCAGCACCTGCCAGGACGACCAGCCTCTGCTCATCACAACAGAGTACCTCTCAGGAAGTCACTAAGTGCTGGTTTCTCTGTTGAAACGCGTCCCCCAAAGGAAGTGACTGACAGTGCTGGAGACCGAAGTGGAGAGACAATGAAGACCCTCACCGAAGGACGGGTCTGAACTACAAACGAAAGGCTTTGGATAAACTCAACTACAAGCTACTGAAGAGGATGGAGTCTAGAGTCTGCATTGGGAAGAACCCCACCTGTTCTAAAACAGGGATCGGCAAAGCTTTTCTTAAAGGGCCAGAGAGTGAACGTGTGAGGCTGGTGGGCCACATGGTCAGTCACAGCCACACCGTCTCTGCCACTGGCTCGAGAAAGCCGCAGCAGACCATAGGAGGTCAGCAGGTGTGGCTGTGCACCGAGCAAACTCTGTTCATAAAAATAGGCAGCCGGCCTGCAAGAACATAAGAAAAAGAGGTTCGGAGAGCCATCTGAGGATGAAAATGAACCAGATGAGGGAGACACCGGTGAAGGTCGAAAGGATGGGAAGCATGGGGTCTGAGCTCCACAGGGAAACACAATCCCAGAGGAAGGCTGGAGTCTACACGAAAGTTACATGTTCTAGATTACAGGGGTACCTTAAGGACTGGGGACTATACTCTTCCTGAAGAGCAAAGACGCCAGGGAGGCTAGAACAATGTCACTGCTCTATGTCATACCTCGTCTCTTGCTCTAAACGTGAAAAACTTGGGAAATTCTTTCTGCAAAAGAAATCCATACAAAAAACAAATGAAATCAACTCAGATTCACTTAAATACTGATATACTTGTTTTGTGATTTTTTTTTCAACCATAACCCATCTGCTTCTAGAATGAATCATTTGGAAAGCCTTCTCTTTTTTAGCGATTGCTCTCTTCCACCCCCATCTACATAGTAATCGCCAAATCAACGGTACTGAGTCTTGAGGAACATATCATATATTATATGGATGTACTGAGAATCGCACTGACCTCTTGGGCAATCAGGAATGTGATTCTTCGGAGTCCATAATCCACAAGGATGTTTTTCTGCATTAAAAAACCAAACACACAATATTATTCCAATATCTAGCCACAAAAAGAAATGAAGTATGGATACAAGTTTCCACATGGCTGAATCTTGAAAACACGATGTTGACTCAAACACACCAGTCACAAAAGACCTCATATCACAGGATTCCATTTATGTGAAACATCCAGAATGCACAGATCCACAGAGACAGAAAGTAGATTCATGGTTGCCTAGGGTAGAGGACTGATGGAAATGGGGACATGATTGCTAATAGGTTTTCTTTTTGGAGGTGGTGTTGGTGAAAATGTTCTAAAATAGATTTATCATGATGATGATTACATGACTGTAGGAATGTACCAAAAAGTACTAAATTGTGTACTTCCAATGGAGGAATAGTGTGATGTGTGAATTATATTTAATAAAGTTGTTATGTTGAAGTATATATGTATATACATACACACATATATACATTTTTAACATTTCATGAAATCTTTAATAAAATTAAGGGGGCAGTCACCGTTATATTAAAAAAAGACAAACTGGGATGGCCTGACTGGCTCAGTTAGTGGAGCAGGCAATTCTTGTTCTTGGTATTGTGAGTTTGAGCCCCACACTGGGTGTAGAGGTTATTTAAAAATGAAATCTTTAAAAGAAAAAGATGAGGGATGCCTGGGTGGCTTAGTTGGTTAAGCAACTACTGCCTTTGGCTCAGGTCATGATCCTGGAGTCCCGGGATTGAGTCCCGCATCAGTCTCCCTGCTCAGCGGGTAGTCTGCTTCTCCCTCTGCCTTCCCACCCCCCCCCCATGTTCTCTCTCTCTCTCATTCTCTCTCTTTCAAATAAAAGCTTTAAAAAAATTTTTTAAAAAGATGAATAAGCACAAAAAAGTGTGTACTATATGATTGCATTTGTACAAAAATTCGAGAACAGCTGAGGCTAATCTATGTTGTTAAAACTTAGGCTAGTGGTCAGTTGTCCCTGGCAAAGAAGAGAGGAGAACATTCATTTTTTGATCTGAATGCTGGTTACACTTGGGAATTCACTATGAAAATTCATCATGCTGTACCTTTATGATTTGTACACACTTTCTGTATGTTAAACTTTAATAGGTAAGAACTCAAGAAGGGTACAAAATTATTTTTAGGTAATCCCTAAACAAAAAAATATTATTTTCTTTAAAGATTTTATTAATTTGACAGAGAGAGAGAGACAGCGAATGAGGGAACACAAGCAGGGAGAGAGGGAGAGGGGGAAGCAGGCTTCCCTATGAGCAGGGAGCCCGATGCGGGGCTCAATCCCAGAACCCTGGGATCATGAACCAAGCTGAAGGCACATGCTTAACCCAGGTGCCCCCAAAATAAATATTATTACATACAGTATTATGGGGAAAGAAAAACCCAGAAGACAAGGAAATATGGTTCTTGCTTAACTTGTCCATACGTTAAGGAAAATTATTAGGGGGAATGAATAGTCTTAGCCCATTTCAGAAAGATGTTAAGTAGACAAACAAAAGAATACTTATTGGAATGTGGGTTGCAAAGAAAAGAGGATAAACTACAAAACGAAGAGGGTTTGAATAAGGGAAAACCAGCCTGGTTATGGGGAGCCTCCATCATTCATTCTCAACTAAGGATGTGTATCAATATGGGCGTGTGCATGGGAATGTACATGAATGTGTGTATGGGAGAATAGGTATAGGTATCCGCTTAATGTAAAAAAATTTTATTTTATTTTATTTTTTTAAAGATTTTATTTATTTATTTAACAGAGAGAGAACACAAGCAGGCAGAGAGGCAGGCAGAGGCAGAGAGAGGAGCAGGCTCCCTGCCGAGCAAGGAGCCCAATGTGGGACTCGATCCCAGGACACTGGGATCATGACCTGAGCCGAAGGCAGCTGCTCAACCAACTGAGCCACCCAGGAGTCCCTTAACGTAAAAAAGTTTAAATACGATCATATAATACTTGTCTTTCTCGGGGGAGGAGCAAGATGGCAGAGAAGTAGGAGATTGAGATAGAGTCGGATCCCAGAAGTTCATCTAGATCGTTATTAAATCATTCTAAAAGCCAGTATACTCAACAGGAGAGAGAAGAGAGGAAGAAGAGCAATCCTAGGAGCAGAAAATCGACCACTTTTCGAAAGGTAGGACGTTTGGAAAAGTGATTCCAAAGCGACGGAAAGAGAGACCGCGGTGGGAGGGCCGGCTCCCTGCAGCCGCAGAGCACAAAATCGGAAATTTTAGAGTCTGCTCCGCTGAGGGACATTGCTCCAGAGGCTAAGCGAGAGGTTTAGCCCTCACAGGAACAGAGTGGTTTCAGGTCCCACAAGGTTACAAAGAGACCGGGGGTGTCTGAGTGCGGCAGAGCTCCCAGATATCGGGGCGGAGAAGCCGGCGGCAGAGAAAGAGCAGCACAGTGTGCTTTCAACTGGGGCTTACCCTAGACCGTGGCCGTGGCCCTTGGAGCGGGGACCACTTAAGGCGTTCCGGAGAGACCCCCTCCTTCCTCCTCGGGGAGGAGCAGTGCGGCAGCGCTCAGCAGGAATCTGCTGGGTTTGAAGACTCCACACGGGGCCACGAGCCAGAGATAGAAACGTGCCGCCACCGCCACCGGTGGCTGAGCTCGGAGCTTGTGCGGGAACTCGGGAGACGGGAGTGACTGACTGCTTTCCTCTGACGGCACGCTGAGGACCAGGGACTCCAGCGCTCAGCTCCTCCAGCCGGAGACTGGGAGCCGCCATTTGTATTCCCGGCCTCCAGGGCGGTACGGAAAGCGCAAAGGGAACAAAGACTCCCGAGAGCGAACCTGAGTGAATTGCTTGGCCCCTCCCTGGTCAAGGGCGGGGCAACTCCACCTCAGGCAAAGACATCTAAGAACCAAGTTGAAAAGGCCCCTCCCCAGAAAATCAGTGAGAATATCCAGCCAAGCCCAAGTTCATCAATCAGTGAGAACTGTAGAACTCCAGAATACTTTTCTCTCTCACTCACCTATTCTTAGCTCGATAAAATGACAAGGTGGAAAAACTCACCACAAAAAAAAGAACAAGAGACAATACCGACGGCTAGAGACCTAGTTAATACAGACATCAGTAATATGTCGGAAATAGAGTTCAAAATGACAGTTATCAAGGTGCTAGCTGGGCTCGAAAAAAGCATGGAAGAGATTAAAGAATCCCTTTCAGGAGAAATAAAATCCCTTTCGGGAGAAATAAAAGAAATAAAATCTAACCAAGATGAAATCAAAAAAGCTATTAATGAGATTCAAACAAAAATGGAGGCTCTTAATGCTAGAAAAAATGAAACAGAAGAAAGAATTAGCGACATAGAA
>CM052808.1:15209422-15380350 GCA_028533885.1 Nasua narica | reverse complement strand
TCACACCCGTCAGAATGGCTAAAATTAGCAAGTCAGGAAATGACAGATGTTGGCAAGGATGCGGAGAAAGGGGAACACTCCTACACTGTTGGTGGGAATGCAAGCTGGTACAAACACTCTGGAAAACTGTATGGAGGTTCCTCAAAATGTTGAAAATAGAGCTACCCAGCAATTGTGCTACTGGGTATTTACCCTCAAGATACAAATGTAGTGATCCGGAGGGTCACATGCACCCGAATGTTTATAGCAGCAACGTCCACAATAGCCAAACTATGGAAAGAACCTAGATTTCCATCAACAGATGAATGGATAAAGAAGATGTATATACATATAAAGAAGATATATATACAATGGAATACTATCAGCCATCAAGAGAAACGAAATCTTGCCATTTGCAATGACATGGATGGAACTAGAGGGTATTATGATAAGCGAAATAAGTCAGTCAGAGAAAGACAATTATTACATGATCGCTCTGATATGAAGAATTTGAGAGGCAGGGCAGGGGGTTGGGGGGTGGGGAAGAGAAATGAAACAAGATGGGATGGGGAAGGAGACAAACCATAAGAGACTCCTAAACTCACGAAACAAACTAAGGGTGGGTGGGAGGTGGGGGGGTAGGGATATGGACATTGGGGAGGGTATGTGCTATGGCAAATGCTGTGAAATGTGTAAGCCTGATGATTCACAGACATGTACCCTGGGGCAAATAATACATTATATGTTAATAAAAAATTAAAAAAAAATTTAAATACAAGACCAATATATAACATTAAAAGTCCTTCCCCCAGCAGGTGTATATTCTTCTAGCTCTTCTCTCTTGGGTATGTTATATATATGTTACATACTTTTATACAGAAGCACATATATGTTTAATCTTTTCTAGCTCATGGATATCTTCCTGGGCTGGAATTTGGAGGACGACTCCTTCCATTCTTCGGGCGTCCTCATGGCCCCTATATTCCACAGGTGAGTCTGGCATCCCTCCCACTGCTCTATCCAGGTAAGAAACACCAACCATCTTGAGCATCATTTGATTTGGTTTATAGGGTAGGGCGAGCCCCAACAACTCAAATGTCGTCTTATCTATGCCATGGGATGCCAAGTGCCAACCCAGTAAGGACACCAGCTATGTCAAGAAGAAACCCGCTGAAGGGCAATACACCAATATGATCATCCCGCGGCTGGATGGTAGGGGTGTGGGTTTTGTTTTCAGATTTGCCTGTACCTTAAACATTTTCCGCAGTGAACATCATTACCTCATTGGTTAATCAAGTCATGTCTAAGTAAATCACAACAATAACGTCCCTAAGCTTTCAAGGCATTATCCGTGATTCAGCATCATTCACCCCCATCTCCTGCCCAGGAATTACGAGGCCAGGTCCTCCGAGGGATGCCAAGTCAGAGGAGGTAAGAGATGCCCCTCCCATCTGGATAATATGGAGAATACGACCAAAGTACAGTTAAATAGACTAACAACAACTGAAAATTTTCAAGTGTTCTTGAAGTTGAGACCAACTCAGGAGAACTAACAGATCTGGTAGATCTGATTAATTTAGGAGTTAGAAATCTTAGCATACCATTTTATAGATGGGGAAACTAAGGATCAGAGAGGTAAAGTAACCTGCTCAAGGTCGCACAGTACCTTCCCACTGTTTCCACTACCTAGGCTTGCCAAGCTATTCCACATCTGTTTGCAGCTGAGGTCCTTGAGCATATGTAAGAGCCGACCCTTCTCCCAGGGTGAGAATATATGCTAGCAACGAGCACAAGCTTACATAAGAACAAGTTCTCTGCACAGATGGCGGTCAGTATAAGTGACTCTTTAGAGATTTTGAATTTTCTGGGTTATTTCAACAAAAACATTCCCCCCCCCAAACTATTTATTGAATGTGTCCTCGAAGTGGTATATATACTGCCTCATTTTATCCTTTATTGCCCAGGCTAAGCGGTATACAGTTGACCCTTGAACAATGTGGCATTAGGGGCGCCGACCCACTGCACAATTAAAAATCCACATGTAACTTTTGACTCACCAAGAACTTAACTATGAATATCCTACCATTGACCAGAAACCTTACCAATATTATCAACAGTCAACACCTTTTGCATATTATACGTATTATATACCATAATCTTACAACAAAATAAACCGATACAAAGAAATTTTATTAAGAAAATTACAAGGAAGAGAAAATACATTTACAGCACTGTACTGTATTTGTAGGGAAAAAAATCTGGGTATGAGTGTACTTGCCTAGTTCAACCCATGTTGTTCAAGGGTCAACTGAATATACCTTTTTTTTTTTTTAAGAGCTAGAGTGGGGCGGGGCGGGGGCTGGCAGAGGGAGAGGGAGAGAGAAAATCTTAAGCAGGTTCCACGCCCAGCCCAGAGCCCAGTGCGGAACTTGACCCCACAACTCAGATCATGACCTGAGCCGAAATCAAGAGTTGGATGCTGAACCGACTGAGCCACCCAGGCGCCCCTACACATTGTCTTTTAATCATTATGACCCCCGGGTAGAGAGAAATGCTGCCCCCGTGTTATTGGGGAAGAAGCTAAGGCTCTGCCAAGGCCACTTCCGCCCAAGGTTATGGACTCCGAGGAGCAGCGGGGCTAAGCTGGGAAGCTGGGTCTGTGACCCTGAAGTCACAGCAGGACCCAGGCGCCTGGGATCCCCCCGCCACAACAGCCCCTCCTTCCTCCTCCAGTGACGCAGAACCAGAGGCACGCCCGGCACACCTTGGACTGTACGAACGTCCGGAAAATCGGCACCAGCTCCTCATCTTCCAGGTGGTCCGCGTACTGGATGGCCACGTTCAGGATGTGGATTGGCTCTTCTCTGAGGTTCTGGGAGAGCAAAACGAAGGCAGGTGGTAGGACTGGGGGTCCCCGCCTGCCCCCTTCTCAGCATAGGCTCCCTGCGTGGACACTGACCTTGCTGTCCTCCTCGCAGTACAGGGAAGTGCAGGCCTTGCTGAAGAGGGGGGCTTCCCGGGGCACGTTGGCAAAGCAGGAGATGACTTCGTCAAAGTTCCTGGGGGTGCGGGGTGGAGAGGCAGGGCTGAGGGGCTGCCGCCCCATAACGTCAGAGGTCAGCATTTCGCTTCAGGTGGACGAGAGACTTGAGTTCTCCCTCCTTCCCACCCACTGCTCACTGCGCTCATCCAGCTCTGCGCAGAGCCCACTGTGGTCCTGACCGGGGCCAAGGCACCACGGGTGGGGTCTCGCCCCAGAAGGGAAGAAGGAACCTATATGATCTGAGGTTGTGAATGAAAGGAAGTCCCGTGCTCGGGGACATCAGGTGTCCCTCCCCCGTCAGGCCAGGATACCCTCACCCCTCACCTCCCCGAATCAACTACGGCTGCCGTGGAGTTACAACAAGATAATCCAAGCACGATGCCCAACGCGGAGGAAGAGGTGGGGGGAAAGGGCAGTAATAACAGGACTGATTGCTGACATTTATTGAGCACGTCACTTATACCTTAACGACACTTTATGATTATTATTTCTTTAAGTAGGCTCCACACCCAATGTGGGGCTTAAACTCATGACCCTGAGGTCAAGACTCACATGTTCTTCTGACTGAGCCAGCCAGGCACCCCTCCCCTTTTTTAACTACACTTTAAATACAATATTTAACATACACTATCTCGTTTAATTTTCCTGGCGATGCTATACAGCAGATCCTTCTCTTATCCCCATTATAAAGACGGGGAAACTAAGGCCCAGAGAGGTGAAGTAATTTGCTCAGTCTCACAGCGCAGAAGCACACAGTCAGGCAGGCTACCCAAACAAACCAGTGGGGGCCGGGGGAAGCTTCTGCTCGGGGTATTTGAGAGACTAGGCCCCTCTGGGTACCTTACGAAGTCCTCGAATCTCCCGAAGGCGACCATGGCCCCCATCCGCTGGCACAGTGGGGAGAAGCCACTGTCCATGAAGAGCTCGGTGCTGTGCCTCAGCAGGTCGGGGTTGGTGACGCTGATGGGCACGGCCATCCTACGGGGGGACCGGAAGAGAGGAATGAAGCAGCGGCCTAAAGATCTGGCCCCGAGAGCTACCGCCGTCCGGAAGCTTCGGGGAGCCAGACGAGCCCGAGAGCCCGCCCACAGCAGCACTGAAGGGTGGGGGTGGAAGGGACGGGGGTCTGGGTCTGAGGAGTCTTGTCTGGTTGCCCAGGACCTGGAAAGACTAAGAGCTCCACAAGCGAGTGACGAACGAATGAATGGCATGCACACATGCACGCAGGTCCAGCCTCACTGGGGTCCCAGGGCAATCCGAGATCGTGGACTCAGCCACAGAGAATGAGCACGCTTAGCGCCCGTTTGTCCCGGACAGCCCAGCCCCGGGCGGCCGGTTCTAAAGACACATGCCAGTGCCCCTTCCTCTATCCAACCTGCTCCAGGAACAGGATCAGAAACCCAACCCGGCCCCTCGGCCAGCAGCCCGTAGAGCTTAGCTGGTCCCTGCCCCCCCAGGACTGGCTGCTCACCAGCAGCAAAGAGAAAGGGGTCCCTTGGAGCGGTGACAATCGGGCCCTGGAATCAAGTGAAGGAGGGGCTGTTTATCGGATGGGGTTCAGGGAAGAGTCAAAAGAGGAGGCCCAGCACTGCTTTCCTGAAAAGGGACCTGCTTACAAGGCTGCCCTTGGCTGGTGTCTGGGAGCTTGCGGAGGGTTCGCACCATTCCCTAAATGATGAGGCTCACTGCACCCAAACTGTCTGGGCCGAGCACCTGCTCTCCCTCTGGAGTCTGGGATTTGGGAGCATGCTGGGCTGAGGATGCGAATACACGACCAGCTCCCCGTGAAAGCGCCAGGCGCTGAGCCTCTAATCAGCTGCCGGACAACACTGCACACAGGTCCTCACGACTCACTGCTGGGGGGTGAAGGGCATCCTCCGTGACTCCCCTGAGGGGGACTCTCGGAAGCTGGCACCAGGTATCCTCTAGAACTCTTCCCCCCACCCCCCGCACCCCCCACACCCAGGACCCTTTCTCTCTTGCTGACCGTCCTTCACTCTGCTTCGTATCTTTTCATTGCGACAAGTCCCAGCCGTAAGAGCAAGACACATCCTGAGCCCTGTAAATCTTCTTAGTGAATCCTCAAATGTGCGGTGCTCTTAGAGACCCCTGACCGAGGCGGGGGGAGGCCTCTGTGCCTTCCTGTTGGGTGCCCCTGAACTCACCATCAAGGCCCGCCCCCTGCTCCCAGACAGCTAACTGCCAAGTAGCAAACCGGCAAGTAGCGTGAGCTGAATTCAGCCCACAGACTGCCTTGGGTCCCTGCAGCATTATTTATATATCCTGACACATTAATTACCTATTCACAGCAAAGTTGAAGAATTTCATTTTTTTTTTTAAAGTCTAGATGTCCTGCTTCTCTTGTGGGGGAAAAATAAGGGAGGATCTGGTCTGACTGACCATTTGCCCGGAGGCAGAATGACAGCCCCCCAGGTAGGACACTCTCCAGGTCCTACCTCCTGGCCAGACTCCCAGCACCTTGGCCCCGGCCCTAAGTCCCGGCTGCCCCGTCCGTGCACGCCCCTCCCCTGGCCTCTGGTCTGACCTCCCTGTACTGGTCCCCTAAGCCAATTCACCAGGGGTCCGGTCCTACAGCCAGGCCCTCCTGGGAGGTGGGATTTCACTCGTCATGGCCCTTCCCAGGGGCCCTGAAGGGTGGCATTTGGGGGCAACGGCAGGCAGAGTCTGATCTAAAGACACAGGCCCGGAACGAGCTTCCGGTGCTCCGAGCCGACAGCCACAGCAAGGACCTGAGCCGGTCAGGAATCCCTCCAGGGTCCTCAGTGTCTGTGTGGGTCAAGATAGGACCCTGGGCCCATACTGAGGGTCACAACCGAGAACGCAATGCAAATATGTGTGTAGGTTCCTCTTAAGAAACAAGGGGTGACTGACCCCCAGCTTCTTGAGAACCTTCCTATCTTAACTGGGCTGAACTGCTAAGACAACAGAATCAAGGAAAGAACAGAATGCCTCCTCACGGGCCGACAGTTCCAAAAGCCCTTGCACCACACCTCCCACAGTCCCCTACATGATTCCAGGGCCACAAACACTTTGTCTCCTTTTCTTTCAACTGGGAAAAATAACAGGATCTCTCTCTTTTTTTTTTTAAATAAGAAATGTGGGGCACTGGGTGGCCCAGTAGTTAAGCGTCTGCCTTCGGCTCGGGTCATGATCCCAGAGTCCTGGGATCGAGCCCCGCATCGGGCTCCCTACTGAGCAGGGAGCCTGCTTCCCCCTCTCTCTCTGCTCGCCTTTCTGCCTACCTGTGATCTCTCTCTCTGTCAAATAAATAAATAAAATCTTTAAAATAAATAAGTAAATAAAAGGAGGTCCTCATGGGGAAACACTTCTTTTCTTCACCCATAATGGAGCAACACCCTTCTTAAAAGCAATGGAAAGAAAAACATGCTTTGAAACCCCAAGGGATCCAGATATTCCCCACTTCAAGAAATCATGAATCCTGCTGCCCATAGAGAGACAAGATCTGATTAACATCCAAATCATGATGAGACCGGCCCAGCCACAAACCAGGCCTGTGGGGACCCCCCGGAGAGCCAGACCAAGAGGAGCGAGGAAGAGGGAAAGGGAAGGCTCCCAAGCCCGGGGAGCCGTGTTTGCCTTGGCTGAAAGTAACACGCCCCACCTGACCAGTATGGCACTTCCGGTCCTGAAGTAAGATGGATTAAAAAAAGAGAAGGTGAGAGAACAGCACAGGCACACCAGGGTGTCCCCGACTGAGAACATCGTGGGGATCCTGATTGGCCAACACACTCGCTCCAGCTGGTGGCTCTGGAGGACCCCCAGGGCCTGTGGAAGGCACTCTGATGGGAGAAGCGCGTGGCTCAGGTCCCTACCACACATGAATGAGCAGCTGGGCCCACGCCAAGGGAAGGCCCAGGGCTCCTTGTGCGTCAAATGGAGATGACAATACATTTTTGGCCAACAGACGGTGAGGACCGAATGAAGTAGAGTATGGAAGCGCTTAGCATGGTTCACGACCAACAACATGCCATCGGGCAGTAACAGCACAGAGATCGTCATCACAGGGCTCCCAGACGTTCACCAACAACCTTCTACGTGCCAGGCACCGCCCAGAAAGCCATGTGCATCGGATCTCATTTACTCTTCATCATGATTTAGGAAAGCACTGTCCAACAGAACTGTCTATGGTGATGGAATGTTCTAGAACTGCAATATCCAATATGGCAGCCACAAACCACATGTGGCTGCTGAGCCCTTTCAGTGCGGCTGGTATGACTGAGGAGCTGAACTTTTAGTTGAATTTCACTCATTTTAATTTAAAGAGCAGGTGGTGGCTACTATAGTGGGCAGGGCAGGTGGATGAGGTAGATGCTGGATTATCTCATCTTACAGATGAGAGAATGGAGATGTAGGGAGGTCCCACGGTGGAGAAGCGGTATCCCTGACTGTCTCCCCAGACATACTCGCTGAGTCCCTCCAGAGCCAGGACTACGGGGGTTAGGGAGAAAGGGAACACACACACCACTCCATACCTGTTTGGGTGGGAGGAGGGCAGCATGAACTGGAACTCCACCACGCAGGTGCCGTCCGGGAGCTGCCGGTGCTGTAAGCTGTTTAACTCATAGGCGATGTAGCCCCTTCGCACATAAACCTAATGAGGCAGAAGCACAGAAGACATTCTCTGAGGGCACTGCAGAGTGCCCGCAAAATCCGCTGAAGCTCAGGCAGAGAGATTCAGAAATCATCTCTAAGTGATCTCCGAGCAGGAGCAAAGAACAAATATGCTCACATTTTACGTTACTTTCTTCGCCAAGGGCTAGACAGTAGAAGTTTTAGGCTTTGCGGGACATCCATCTCTATCCCAGCTATTCAATTCAATTATTGAATACTGTTGCTGCAGCCTAGAAGCAGCCAAGGACAATATGTAACTGAAGGGGCCTGGCTGGTTTCAATAAAACTTTATTTACAAAAACAAGCAGTGGGCCAGATGTGGTCCACAGGCTACAGTCTGCTGACTCCTCTAGAATGGTGGCACCGCCCCAGAAAAATATAACATAGCCACGTTTGCAATTTTAATTTTCAATCTTCTAGTAGCCACTTCACAAAAAGGCAACAGGTAAAAATCAGTTTAATACACTTGATTTCACCCCCAATACCAAATGTAATGTCATTTTGACATGTACTCAATATAAAAAAAAATATCAATACAGTTGAAATTCTTTCTCCATACAAAGTCTTTGGAATCTGGTGCCCACTGAGTGGGCACAGCTCAACTCAGACCAGCTGCATCTCAAGCACCCACATGTGGCCAGTGGCCGCCATATTGGACAGCACAGTTCCAGAGATTAGAGAATGGGACTTTTTTAAAAGAATAAGAAATATAAGAATTGTGTAGCAAGAGTTAATTGCTATCCTTTACAGCATAGCAGATAAGCAGACCTAACTGCTATCTTTTAAAATACCGTTGGCCGGCCTCTGGGAACTTGGATTTGGGAGAGTTCCCATTATTCTGCAATGAGAATGGTTCATGGTCCCTTAGCTGTACAAAGAATGATTTCATGTTGAATGTGCGCTTGCTTTTGGGAATTTAGAATTTTGTTACATACTAGGACCAGTCCCCAGTAAAACCCCCAGGGCACTGAGTCTCTGAGCCTCATTTCAAATATGTTGTCATGGGGCGCCTGGGTGACTCAGTCGGTTAAGTGTCTGCCTTCAGCTCAGGTCATGATCCCAGGGCCCTGGGACTGAGCCCCGCATCGGGCTCCCTGCTCAGGGAGGAGTCTGCTTGTCCCCCTCCACCTTCCCCACCCCTCCCCTCCCTTGTGCTCTCGCTCTTTCTCATATAAATAAATCTTAAAAAAAAGAAAAATCCCATGTTGTCATAACTCATTCCTTGAGGAATGAAAAGTGCCTACGGGACCACTGGAAACTTGCACTTGGTTTCCCTTGGACGTCACCCCACGCACTCTGTCCCTCCGCTGATTGTGCTCTGCGTCTTTTCACTGTAACAAATCTGACCATCCACGAGCATGGCCATCTGCTGAGACCTTTGAGTCTCCCCAGTGACTCATTGGGCTGGTCTTGGGGACACCCACACATTTAGAGCAGGAACGAAACTCTACACATCTCAAGAGACCAAGTAAAACTGTAATGTTCACAATGCTAGTCTCAAGTCACGGAGAAAAGGTTGGAATGTGTTCAATCAACCTGCCCAACAAAGGGACAGGATGCTCAAAGAGCTCTAGAAAATTCTCCAACAGAAAAAAAAAGAAAAAAAAAAAAGGAGGGGAGTTTAGCACTCCAAAAACCAAAGAAGGTGGGCTGCTGCCTTCATCTGACATAGGGTTGCCCCTCAAAAAGGACAGGCGCTTGGATAGTGAGCAGTAATAACGCTCACATCAGATGCTTACTCATCTATCTTCAAATAACCCTGTGAGGAAGGTATTGCTGCCCCTGCGGCACTGGGTGAAGCTAAACGTCCAGAGAAGGCAGGCAACTGGCCAGAGGTCACACAGCTCGTAACCTTGCATGGGCTGCTCCCACTGACTGGAACCTCTTTGCTCCTTCCTCTCCACCCATTCTGACTCACTCTTTGAACGCCTGCCTTCATATCACTTTCTCATCCAAGTCGGAGCTGACCCTCCCTGCCAGGTTCTAACCTGCTGTCTGCTTCTCAGTGTGACGGCCGCGTTCCCGCTGCAACCGTGTCGTATGTGTAAAGAAGGAAGTATTTAGCGTGTGTCTCTCCGCAGCCAGAGAGAAGCTGCATCAGGGCAGACACTGCTGCATCCCCGGCGCCTGGCACACAGTGGGTCTCGATATAGTCGAACATTGGAAAGAGCGGGGAAAGGCACTGATGAGTGCTCCTGGGTCTCACTGCTAGAAACACGGAGACCCGAAGAGGATTCTTTGAGCTGAAACCAGGCAGGAGGGAAAGACTGCAGGCCCAGGAGATTCTGGGGCTGTGACATGTTCGCAAGCCCCAAACGGTCTCCATGGAGACCCAGTCAACCTTGCAGCACCAGGATGGGTGACCCATAGGGTCTACAAAGGTGGCAGAAGAGGGAGTGGGGGCCACAGGGGACCGAGACTCCAAGATTGGAGGGTTTTGCTGCTGGTCGCCCCCTTCTCTGCCCCATCACACAGGGAGGTCACCTGAAATTGTCGCCTAGGCTCCTGCTCTTGTGGTTCCCAGCAGACAAGTCTTCCAAAGGTATGCAATGCAGGGAGTCTGGGAGTCTGCACGAGGGGCCTAGGCTCTTGAGGGCTAGTATTTAGATGTGCCCTGCTGAGATGAGGCCAGGACGGCATGGAAGGTAACAGGGATTACCAGCGAGGACTCCGGACTGAGACCTCGTGTGAATCCTGGGCCTGCCCCTCCCCAGATGTGAGGCCTTGAGCGAGTGGCCCCACCTCCCTGAGCTTCTGTTCCCTTCTCTGGAAGATGGGTGTAGCAACAGTCCCTACCTTGTGGAGAGGATAGGATCCTGCGCTTGAGGTGCATGGCCCAGGGTCAGGCACATGGCCGGCGGGCAGTGGGTGCAAGAACTGGTATTTTCGGGAAGGATGCTGTTCCTGGGGCCTCCGTCCTACTTACCTCCAAGGATGCCATGCAGACGACTTTGTTGGCGTGGTAGAAGAAAGTGGGCAGGACATCAAATATGGTTGTTTCGGAGAGTATTAGTTTCTAGGGGATGGGAAGGGAAGGAAAGGAAACGTGAGCAAGTTTCAACCACGGGTCAGATGAGTGGAGGGATGCGGCAGGGAGGGATGCCCGCAGTGGTCCTATCAACAAAATGCTGCTGGTGTGCAGCATCGATTAACGGTTCTGGGAGGACGGCACCTAGGGTTCCCTGTTCAGAGGTTTGCCAATGATCCAAAGGTGGCGGGTGGGGGAGCCCAAAAGATGAAGCCATGACTCAGCCGTGCGAGTGTGCATGGTTACCAGTAAGTTCCACCACACCTGAGTTTTTAAAATGGCCCCTCCTGGGGGAGCCTTGCTGCCCAATACTCTGTCCATCCTGCGAGACTGGACCTCTCGCAGAGGCTCCCCAAGGCCCCCTCCGGCAGCCCCGGCCACATGGGGCTAAAGCGCTGGTGTTTCCTCCTGCGCGCTGAACCGAGGGGCCGGCGCACTGACGGCTTGGGGAGCGCATCTCCCACACGCCCCAGCCGGGCCCGCAGTGTGTGCTTGGGAAGGGGGCCAGCGGGCGGCCGCCTCACCTTGAGGTTTTCTGGGCAGAACTGGTGTCCGTACATGTCGATGGCAGACAGGAAAATGGATTCCACCTGGTTGTGCCTCAGCTCGTAGGATGGGAGGTGGGAGGCGATGAGGACCTGCAGGGGCGGGAGGAGGGGGAGGCCAATCTTATAGAGGAGAAGCCAAGGGCCGGCCCCGAGATCAGTCGCAGGAGGGCAGCAGAGGGGCTGTGCACCGTGAGGGACAGGAGCGGGGAGGGGCGGCACCCCACGACCCTACCTGTCTGGCCCTGAGGGCCACTTTGCAATGCTCGCTCTTGCTCAGCTGAGTGAGCTCGTTGAGGATGGAGGTCAGCTCTTCCGACAGGGAAGGGTCTGGGCCACAGAGCTCATCCTTTGGGGGACAAAGACGGAATCCAAATGGCTTCCCTCCGCCAGAAGGAAACAAGCCAGCACTCGCCCTCAGCTGGGGGGGGTGCGGGTACCCCCAACAAGCCAGACGGTCCCTCAGCTCTCTGGGCATCGCTGACACAGCCTGATAATCACGCCCATGCCCGAAACCCCTGCTCAGATGAAAAGTGCAATTGAGCCTCTACCTACGTCACTACTAATAACCAGCTGTTATCAGGCAAGCAGCTCTACCCTTGCCATTCATTTCCCCAACCCTCCCACCCCTCTGAGGAGTTACGGTATGATTGCCATTTTACAGACGAGGAAACTGAGGCTCAGAAGCAGTGTGCCTTGCCCCCAGGACACAGAGCATGAGCAAAGCCACGCCACATACAAACCTAGGTCTATTCTGTCCTCAAGGCTTCTCTCTCGTGCCTGATTTAAGGGTTTCACGGTTTCAGAGAAGCGTAAGGAGGGGGACTAGAGTCGGGTACAAACGAAGAGTAAGGTTCACATGGGATGTTCTAGTGAGGGTGTAGTAATCCACTCTCTCGGAGTCCCCAGGGAGAGCATTCTGGAGAGGTCAGGGGCAGCTTCTTATAGGAAGGAGAGTCTGGATTTGCAGAAGAAGTACAGGGACCATGGTTCCCATGAGCATCCCTCCTCCCACTTCAGAATGAGGGACCTTTCAGCCAGAGACCAGAGGGCTGCGAGCGCCTGGTCTGTGAATCTCTTCCTTATGCCCTAAATGCAAAAAGGGCCTGGGAAGGAATCAGAGCATGTGCTCCCCGGTACCCACTGAAGACAGAACAATGACTACTGGGAATATGAATGCTCCGGCAACACACCCCCAGCCCTGCCCCAGCCCAGACTCTTCTCCAAGAAGTCACCAGATAGTAGGGCCATGGGTCCTTTCTTCTACACCTGCCTCCACATTTCCCTAATTAGAATGAGCCTATTCTGTTTTTATGATCAGAACATTGGTAATGCGTTAATATTTCACACTTGTACACAAACACACAAGTCTGTTGGTGCTGAAAATATCACATAGATTATTCTAAACTTTCTCTCCCGCCTCCCCTGTGATTTGCTTTAGGAACCGAGTCCCCTGAAAGACTCAAACAATTTCATTTCCAAGTCAATATTCAATCAAGTCAAGTCTTTTCAGAAAGTCTCCTAGACAGTAAATACCATCAGATGCAAAGAACTCATCATTTTCAAGAAATGGAACCAAGACAGCCAAAAGAATGGTGGATCTCTCGCACCCATCCCCCAAACCATGCCTGGTACGACATCTTCAGCCGCCTTCACTGAGAAGCCCCAAGCAAGTGTCCTAGTTCTCCGATCTGGGGCCCCCTCCACCAGGCTGTCCTCTGGTGTACATAATTTTTAGCACCTTCCTGCCCAGACGAGAGTCAGTATGTGCACAAAGTGTAACGAATAGCAGGATAATCCACAGTTCTCACCCCTGGCCTTTGAATAGCGAGCTGATGGTAACAGTTAACAGGCATACCTTGCTTTCCAAACACTGGGCTGAAAAAAACCTCCATCCAAGGGAGGTATTTTGCAAAGGGTTATATACAATTTTAGCAGTGGCCTTCCCCGCAGAGTGGACATCTCTTTGGGCCTAAGTTCCCAATCATGGCTGCACATTGCAATCCCTTGGAAAGCCCTCCCCGCAAATTTAATTTTGAAGAACTTGAAAAACTACATCAGAATTAAGGATCGGTTGGGGGCGCCTGCGGGGCTCAGTCAGTTGAGCATCCATGATCTCAGGGTCCTGGGATCAAGCCCTGAGTTGGGCTCCACACCCAGAGGGGAGTCGGCTTGGGGATTCTCCCTCTCTCTCTCTCTCTCTCTCTCTCTCCCTCTTCCCCTCCCCCCACACTCTCTTTAAAATAAAAATCCTTAAAACAAAATTAAAGATCAACACATGGAAAATCCCTATACCTACGATCCAGATTCAGCAACTGCTAAACTTTTACTATTATTCTATCTGCTTTTTCTCTGATAAGTGTGCACACACACACACACACACATATGCACGTGCACACACATACATTTTCTTCCTTTGAAAGTCAGTTACAGACACCATGATCCTTCTTGCTAAGATAGTACCTCGAGAAAAAAGATCTTCTCCTAGCTAAGTAGAGCCCTTAAAACACCCAATAAATCGAACATTAAACTGATAATATAGAACATACAGCTTACATTTGAGTTTTCCACTGGGGAAACTTTCAGAAAGCATTAATGCTTGGGCCCGCATCCCAGAAAGCCTAATTTAACTGACCAGGGTAGGGCCTGGGTATCTATGTTTTTTATTTTTTACTTTTATTTATTTATTTATTTTTAAGAATTTATTTATTTATTCGAGAGAGAGAGCGAGAAGGTCAGAGGGAGAGAAGGTAAGAGGGAGAAGCGGACTCCCCACAAAGCTGGGAGCCCGATGTGGGACTCGATGCCGGGACTCCGGGATCATGACCTGAGCCAAAGGCAGTTGCCTAACCAACTGAGCCACCCAGGTGCCCTTTTTTTTTTTTTTTTTTTAAGAACTTATTTATTTATTTGAGAGAGAGAGAGAGAGCATGAAAGGGTAGAAGGTCAGAGGGAGAATATCTATGTTTTTTAAAAGGGCCCCTACACCTATCCCCAGGAGATTCTTATGTACAGCAAGGTTAAGAGGTCTTCATATTGCCCTAGATTCCAAAATGATTCTTTACAAAAATATCAGCATTTGTGAATCCATCTTGTTGGGGTATTAACTATCCTATAGGCCCAGGCCCAAATTTGGCCCACTGCCCATCTTTGTAAATAAAGTTTTATTGGCCCGCAGCCACACTCATTCACTTATATATTTCCTATGGCTTCTTTCATGCTACGACAGCAGAGCTGAGTTGTTGCAAGGCAGGCTGTGTGGTTCTCAAGATTAAAATATTTACTATCTTTAAAAAAAAAGAAATCTTCCAACTCCTTTTTGGGATAAGCCAAGTCCACATCTCTCTTACTATCTGCGGATTCTGCATTTTCCAAGTGGGCCGTCGGGAACTATATCAAGGAAAAACACCTTTAGCTATACAGGACGCTAATTATCATCTAGTAGAAAGAGAAATAAGAACAGAGAAATTCTACGTTTCTCCACGAAGGGAAAATAAAACATCCTGCCACAAGACGCAGAATCCAATCATCCCCTAGTAACTCATGACTCTGGGGCCAGCCCGTGGGTTCAAATCCCAGCTCTGCACTTGGAAGTTGGGCGCCCTTGGGAAAGTGACTACTTCAACTCCGTGCTCTGCCAAAGCGAGTGAGAACGCTACACGCACTCTATGCTTGCTGCGGGAACTAGTATTTGTAAAGCATGTTAGGAGTGCTCGGTGCCTGGTAGATGCTTTGTGAGTGTGAGTCATGATCGCCCGCAGTGACTCATAAATGCTACCCCCTGCCTGGCTTTATGAACAAAGTTTCATTGGGACACAGTCAAGTCCATTTGCTTACGTTGTACAGGGTCAGGACGGAGACAATATGAACCAGCAAAAGCTAGAATATTTAGACTCTGGCCCTTTCCAGAACACCTGTGAACCCCACGCCACTCCCACAGTGAGTACAGGGTGCCCTTTCCTGCTTACAATCAACATGATCACCAGCTGGTTCTTCTTGGCCACCTGCGCATGGGAGAAGATGCAGTCCAGCACCTGGGACATGTCTGGCTTCAGCTGCTCCCGGAGGTTGATCACACACTTGTCGTAATGAGCTAGAGGGAGACAAAAGGGGTAAGGCTCAGGACCCTCCCGCCCTGGGGGCTTGTCACCAGTGCTGGTGGCGACTCTTGCCTTGTTGGAAATGGTGTTCCACCCGTAAATATCTCCGCAGGAGGTCCAACACCACTGCCTTCATGTAGCCGCGGGTCCCGCTGCGGTACCTGGGGGGGGGAAGGAGAGGCTGCTTGAACCATCAGTTCCACTTCCGGGGGCCCCCGAGTCTACAGCGGGGCTTTAGGACTTCCAAAAGGAGAAAAACAGTAATCCCCAAACCCCTAATCCTCAAGGCTGGGAGGATTGTGTGAGTCGGTTCATTTGCATGCACTCTGTAGGCCAAAGACAGCAGTGACTTGCCCAAGGTCATACATCCAGCCAGATTCTAAGCCCGAGCCTTTGGAAGGCTCCTGCCCAAACCAGAGACAAAAGACAGGATGCTGAAAAGGGTCAGCCTTGCATACACGGTCGATACCAAAAATGATCAATTAACCACCCTAGGTATAAAGAGAGCTTGAAAGATAATTAAGGGAAACCTCTAAGATATTTATCGAAAGATCCCTATGTAAATTTCACTTCCCTTTTAAAAAACAAATTTTAACCTGGATGTTCACTAGAACATTCTAAGTCATTTCCGCATGTAGGAAACTGAGTTTCCTAAGTGATAAGACATTGAGTTTTAAGGGCATTAAGACCAGTTTAACATCAGAGTCACTGACAACAAAAGGAAAAATCTGAAGCTTGCACTTAGTCAAATGTGATCTAAAAAAAAAATACATAGGTCAGAGCTTTGAGGGGCACCTGGATGGCTCAGTTGGTTAAGCATCCGACTCTTAATTTCAGCTCTGGTCATGATCTCAGGATCGTGGGATCAAGCCCTGCATCGATGACTGAATCTTGTGTCAGGCTCCACACTCAGTGTGGAATCTGCTTGAGATTCTCTTTCTACTTCCTCATCTGCCCCTCCCCCCCACTCGCATGCATGCATTTGCTCATGCTCTCTAAAATAAATAAGCCTTTAAAAAAAAAAAAAGAACAGAGCTGTGATATTTTTGTTTAACACAGAGAAATCTGCTGGGGGATTGTTCATGTTCTTCTAGGTGTTTCTCTGAAGCTAAAGTGTGGGTTTAAGGTTAGCGGCCAAAGAGTTTGGGGACGGTCTCCCCTCCTAGCCCTTGGCTGTGAAACTCACTCTTCTTGGGGAATCCACACTAAGACTCCCTTTCTTGGCTCGATCCTACATGGGCAGTCTGAGTCCCCGTGAGCCAAGGTGCTCCCGGAAAAGAAGGGCAGTCTCCCAGGGTCCTACTTCTCTGTGCCTCTGTTTCCAGCACACGGTAACCGTGCATGCACTTCACCTCCTCCAGTTTAAAACTGTTTCAGTTCTGTCTTTATAAGCACAGCTTTCCAGCAAGGTAGAGTTTTCACACAACAGGGTGGTTCTTCTTGTCATCAGAATAGTTCTCCCTGCTCAAGAGCTACTCAAAATACAAATTCCTCATCAACTCTCCGCTGCAGTGATTTTAAAACCACAGGATGATCTGTAGAGTCCTTGATGGCCTATAAAGCCACGGCATCCCATGGTCCCATAGGCAAAGCTACCATAAGGACTTGCTGTGTATCAGCACTTTAGAAGCACTAATCCACTCATAGCTCGGAGTGACTACTTGTGTGTGAAGGGTTTTTATTCCCATATTACAGAATGGCAAACTGAGATCACAGGAGAAGAGGGCCTTCCTTGGGGTTTCTGGGGTTAGGAATAGCTATGCCGGGATTGTAATCAGGGTCTCTGGACCCCATGCTCTGAAAAGAACCCCAGAGTGCTGTATTAGGGTAATGCACAATGAGTGTGAAAACCACCCCCCAAAGAGGGCCAAGGACTCACCTCTGGACCAGCTGCACAATGCTCTGGGTGTTCATGAAAAAGACCTCCCGCTCAGCCTTCCGCTGCAGGGTGGCCGCATGGCAGTCCAGGATGGTGGCTATCTGGACGGGCACAAAGGACAGGTCTGGGCACTCATAACCACACAATCTGGTCACCACGCAGGAGTCACCAGAAGGACCCACCCAAGGCTCATTCAAAATCTGAAAATTTCAGCTCCAAAGCCCTATGTGTCCACCCGGAAATAGCTGTTCATCCCGTTCAACATAGTGTGGGAGGAATCTGAGCTTAGAATGACATCAGTCCCATAAAGACACGTGTATTATTCCTCTCCACAAATATGAATGGTCTGGGGGAAGGGAAGGGTTTCCAATGCCCGAGAAAATGAAGTGGGCTGGGGGGGGTCTTGTTTTTATAACTAGATTTAGTGTTATTAAGCATATTGGTTTCGGCAACAAAAAGTATTTTTAATGAAAAACCTGCGCCAACAACAAATTCCCAAAAAGTCCAGACAGGTACTTTTCTAAACTGGGGTTCTTTAGAGTTTTGTTGAGATGTAATTTACATACCACAGTATTCCCCTTACTCATTCATTCATTTTTTAAGTAGGCTCCATGTCCAATGTGGGGCTCGAATTCACAACCCCCAGATCAAGAGCTAAAAGATCTGGGATGCCTGGGTGGCTCAGTCATTACGTGTCTGCCTTCGGCTCAGATCATGATCCCAGGGTCCTCAGATCGAGCCCCACATCAGGCTCCCTGCTCAGTAGGAAGCCTACTTCTCCCTCTCCCACTCTCCTTGTGTTCCTTCTCTTGCTCTCTGTCAAATAAATAAATTAAATCTTAAAAAAAAGAGAGAGAGAGCTGTTAGATTTACTGACTGAGCCAGCCAGGTGCACGCCCCCCCCCCCTTTACAATATACAACTAATTCAGTATTTTTCAGTATATTCAGAGCTGTGCAACCATTTACCACTATCCAATTTGAGAGCATTTTCATCACCCAGAAAGCAACCCGATAACCAATCAGAGCTACTCTCTAGTCCTCTCCCCCAGTCCCTGGCAACCGCTAATCCACTTTCTGTCTCCATGGATTTGCTTCTTCTGGACACTTCACATACATGGAATCGTGTAACACAGGATCTTTTACGACTGGCTTCTTTCACTTAGGTTTCAGGGTACGTCTATGTTGTAAGTATACATCCGCATTAGATTCCTTTTTATGATGGAACAATATTCCAAGATCTAGAGCGGTTGACCTACAGGAATGACCCGAACCATGCTGACCCGCAGCTCCCCAAATCACAAACACGTGGGTGGGGCGCAATGATGGTGTGCAGGCCTTCTGACCAGGCTGAGGGCAGAAGATAAACTGACAGAGGAGGTTCTCCCAAATGCACATTGCCTTGAAAATGCTTGATAAAGCAACACTCCCTCCTCTACCAAAAAAAGCACAAAATCAGGCCAACATAGAATTCTTAGAGATATGTCATACTACCCTGGAATGCTTTCCATTATTTAAAAATATTCCGTGTACATAGGGCCCCAGGACGATCACTTTACAAACACCAAAGGAAGAGAATCAAAGCTACAGACTAGCAAGAAAAACCCAAACTCCCTCCATTTCAGCCAGAGTTCGTTGGGGGAAATGCTCCCTGTATTTGTACTGACTGCTAACTCCTATTCTGAATCCGAGTTTTAGGCAGTAAGGCCCCATAACTGTGTTCATCTCAACAACTTTGGGGAAAATGCTGGGGTTCTGTAGAGAAGGGCTCAAAAGGAAATGCTCAGCGGGCGCCATCTTGGGTGCTCGATCATAGCCATGGTGGCCGGAAGTGGAGTTCCTGAGGTGGCATCTGCGGACCCCCCAGTGGGGCTGGGGTGAGGTGGGGGGGTGGGGTGGGGACCACACACCTGCTGGCTGGGGAACTGGCACAGCACTGAGGTGATGTTGCTGGCGTACTGAGCCATCACCCTGCGGACAGACTTCTCCACGGGGGCAGGGATGCGGCCGGACACGCTGGTCATAATTTCCTGCAGCTCCAGCAGCGGCAGTGACGGGTGCCGGAGGGTCATCATGAGCTTCTGCACCCACTCCTTCAGCTGAAACAGGGACCCCGGCGTGGGCTGGAGGGCCTGTGGGGGGCATGGCCACCGCCACCCTCCACAGGGCACTGGACACACACAGCTCATCCAGACTCAGTACCCAAGGAGCCAAACATCTAGATCTGGGGTGGAACGTCCCCCTGAATCCAAGGGGAAGGCCCAGTTTCCCCACCTCCACCCCCATGCATCCAGACATCATTATCTCATGGGATAAACCCCCCTGGTTCTTCTTCACACACCTGCCCACGCGGCCTACCTTCGTGCTAAAAATAGGCTCCGGAAGACAGTAGCCATTCATGATGTTGGTCAGGTTTTCCAGGACATTGTGGAAAACCTGGTGCAGTTTCTCTCCCATGATGGGCAGAGTTTGCTGGGAGGGGAGCTCTCCTGTGAATGGCTTGGCCTGAGGAGACACAAGAAGACCCAGAGGTCAAGGACACCCGCCTCCTGAGTGAGAGGCGAGAAACAGGGGAGCGAGGCAGATCCACCACTACAGTCCACAATATAATCGGGATGAAGCCTGAGGGAAGAACAACCGCCCCCCCCACAAGAACATATATCGAAAAGTCAAAATTGCTGAACTCCCACCTCATGTGGGTTTCCCAAATCTCCCCACTGGGAATGCGGTAGTCCGTTGTTATGCACCCCCAGAGATTTAGGAAGAAGTAAGATTCTCTTGTTTTGCTCTGCTTTCTAATCAAAATTATCTTCTTGTTTTCCTTATTTATCCCCCCCTTTACAGAATCCCAAAGATAAACAACTAGCAGGATGGAAATTTATGAAATTCTCATGCAAATGTCCCAGCTTTTTGTAAATGAAAAGCATTTACCCGGAGAGAACCAAAAAAATCAAACCACCCCCCCCTCACTGCCAAGGGGCAACCTTGACCCCAGGAGCTCTTTTGTTTATTTATTCATTCTACAAATGTCCACTGAACACCTACTACGAGCAGCCCTGGGGCCCAGGAGCTTTGGGATGAGCTACTCTGCTGGCCCGGAACTCTCAGTTCCCTGCCCCCTCCCGTCCCAACCCTGTGGGCTCGTCTTGTCCTTTGAGATGAACTGGAGGGTCTCCTTCTCCACAGTCTGGTGCTGGCTTCTCCAGCTGGGCACCCAGTGGGGGGCTGAGGGCAGCCCCCCATACGGCACTTATGGCCCTGAAGGACAATCTTGTAGGCAAACATGAATCCCCAGGGACAGGTGGCCGGGCCCTGCCTCATGAACCTGGTTCCGGAAATGGTTGCTGAAATGACGTGCAGGCACACATGTCTTCCTGGTGATCTGAAAAGGCTCATTTATTTCTGACTTTGGGAACCCACTACAGAGAATAATGCAAAAAACGAGAAGGAAACTGATAGAATATTCTGGAAAAAAAGAGGCAATCTGATTCCTTTCTAAATACTCTTACTAGCCTCTCCCCGTCCCCCACCCTGGGCACATGTATTAACTATTTCAGAAAAAAAAAAAAAAAACAAAACACCAACCATAATATAGGCACGAATGAGTAGCTACCTCTTCATGCCTTGCTTTCAGGAGGGTGTAAACATTCATTCACTCAGCAGCAAGACCTGCTTTCTTCTGAGTGCCCTGGACGCTGCATAGGCACCAAGAATACAGCGATGAACAAGAAAAGTAGTCCTTGACCTCAGAACTCCCAGTTTCATGGGATAGCTTAACAAGTAATTATAAGAATCTAAATTGGAGGTCCCCCTAGAGCTTAACTTCAGGGCCATATATATCAGTGATACTCTGGTACCCCCTCCGCTGGTTCCAAGGACAGGGTGCTGCCCCCACAGCACCCGAACCCCTGTAACTCCTGCCCTGTTTTAGGCACTGGGCATCCAGCAGGGGGGGCGAGAAAGACAAAACACACTGGAGTCTTGGTGCTGCCCATCTAGCGGATGCCCCAAACTATGCCCACGGTACAATCAGTGAGCCACCTCATCTGTCTCATCACGAATGACAGAGCCAGGGAGAGAAAGGGGGCAGGGCAGGAGGCTGGGAGTGCAAGGTCAGGTGTGTGTGTGTGTGCCATTTTTTAAAGGGTGGTCTAAAAAGGAGCCTAAGTTGACCAGGCAACTCTACATGATACGCTAACCTGGATGGGTTCCTGGATTGGGGTAAAAACTAGAGAAATCATACAGTTGTGTCCACTGCAGCATGATTCCCAACAGCCAAGAGACAGAAGCGACCCAAGTGACCATTTATGGACGACTGGATAAACGAAATTTGCGCTATACAAACCATGGAATGTTACTCGGCCTTAAAAGGGAATGAAGTATGGATGCCTGCTACATCGTGGGTGAGCCTAGAGGACATTATTCTAAGTGAAATAAGCCAGCCACAAAAAGACAAGTATTGTACGATTCTACGAATACGAGGTTCCTCGAGTAAGGATGATTCACAGAGAGTAAGAGCAACCGCCAGGGACTCGGGGCAGGAGGAACGGGGAGTTAGTGGTTAATGGGTCTGAGCGTTTCAGTCTGGAAAGCTGAGAAAGTTCTAGAGACGGAGGGCAGTGCTGGTCACACAAGAGTGCACTGAACTTCACTTCCAAGCGGTTCAGATTCTGAATTTCACATTGTTTATCTTACCGGTTAATCGTGACCACTAAGGAGGCCTGCATAACGGACGGATGTTAGAGAGTAATAATGTATCAACACTGCTTCATTCATAACAGCATTATCTAGTCCTTGTAATTATATGTTAATAACTCCGTATCACAGTGGGCAACCTGAGTTTTACTCTGGGTGGGCTGGTGAGCTGTGGGTGTGGGGGGGTGTGAGCAAAGGGCGGGGCCGGCTTTTGTGCCCATCGCTGAGGGCTCACAGGGGCAGGACAAGAGCTGGGAGCGACAGCAAGCTCCGCTCCCACAACCGGCAGGACCGTGAGCACTCCTGAGCCAGCCGGGGCGGCTGTGCCGGGGTGCGACCTACCGGGTGTACTTTGGAAGGGTCGTCGAGCTCCAGCCTGGCCACCACACAGCCCGCTTCCAGCATGGCCCCCGGGCGCTTGATGTACTTCACCCGGCCGCTCTCCTGCACGTTCAGGTTCATGATCATCTTCATTACCTGTTATGCAGGAAGGAGAAATAAGACGAGCCCACCGGGACTGGCTTGTGTGTGTCACAGCCAGAGTCACCCAGAATGAGGCCTCTGGAGCAGCAGGTGCCTGGGTCATAGAATGACTCCCAGCAGAGTTCACGCGTAAAGGATGGAGGGAACGCGCACTTGCCAGAAGCCTGCCATGTGCCAGGCTCTGTGCTGTTCACGAATGATCTGCATCTGCAAAGCCAGCAAGCGAGGCAGGTCAGTAATTGTACCCATTGTATGGACATGGAAACCGATTTGTATTTGTAAAGTAAAGCCTCTCTTAGAAATACTGTTAAATCATATTTTGTGGGGGTGCTTAAGACACACATTCCTGGGGCGCCTGGGTGGCTCAGTGGGTTGAAGCCTCTGCCTTCGGCTCGAGTCATGATCTCGGGGTCCTGGGATCGAGCCCTGCATTGTGCTCCCTGCTCAGCGAGGAGCCTGCTTCCCCTTCTCCCTCTGTCTGCCTCTCTGCCTACTTGTGATCTCTCTGTCAAATAAATAAATAAATAAATAAATAAATAAATAAATAAATAAATAAATAAATAAATAAATAAATAAAATCTTAAAAAAAAAAAGACACACATTCCTAAGACAAGGTGGATTTTGTGACCGGCTCTTTTTTAAAAGGCAGTGAGAAAACCCTTGGGGAACCCTTGGCGAAATGAAGAATGTGCTCCCCCGTAGGGTCGCCAGCCCCTTTAACTGGCCTCTCCGGGAGTCCGCATGCGCAGACGGGATGCATTCTGTTACCACGTGTGGGCTGCAGACGCTCCGTACCGTGCTCCTTTTGCTCAGCGGTTCACAGCTTGGGCACCCACGACAGGCCTGGGCTGGAACCCCGGCACCCCACCCCTCACTCTGTGATCTCTGGCAGATGCCTTCCTCTCTCTGAACCTCAGTTTCCCCAACTGTCGAATGGGGAAGAACGACTGTCTCACCTCAGAGGGCTCTTGTAAGGACCCCTCAGGAGGAGCCCGGTGCATGGTGGGAGGCCGGCAAGCGGGAGCTCCTACTGCTGCCCTATTTTCACTGTCATTGTCATTATCATTATTATTGACCCTGGAAGCCGGGTGTGAACCCTAGCTCTGGGGGCCTTGAGTTCCTTAGCCTGCCTGGGCCCCGTTTCTTCGTTTCTTCGTGTGTAAGAACTCTCTGTGCCCATCTCCTGTGATTGCTGGGAAGATGACAGAAGGCAATTAAACAGGTACAATGCCTAGACCAGCACCTGCCGCGTGGCAAGCACTGTGTAAGTGTCGGCTTACAGCTTTTTAAATCACCACAGGGTTCTTATTAACCCGTCCTTCCTCGCTCGGATGGAGGTGTGTATTTTTGAGGTTTTCCCTTTGGCTACTGCAGAGAATTGGGGCTGAACCCCGCATGCGCTAGCTCTCGGAAGAATCGGCAGATGGTGGCCCAGGGGAGAGGCGAGGCCTGCCAGCCCGGATGCAGGGGTGCAGGTGCAATGCGGGCCGGTCCCCCCTCGGGGAGCAGGGTGGAGCGGAGGCCTGGCTGCAGCCCCAACCTGAGGGCTGGCTCGGTACTCACCTCCATGTCGGCGTAGCTGCTCCCAGCCTCAACATGGCCCCCGTCCTCCACCGTGTACTGCATTAGCTTCCCCGCCGAAGGGGCCCTCAGGACCGTAGGATCGTTCTCCTTCTCAAACACGCATGTCTTGTTGCCGATGGTAATACGGTAACTGGGAGACAGAAGGGGCGGGCAGGTAGATGGGGAAGGACCATCAAGGCAGCGTGTCCACGTCTGGCTTTCGACAGTGTTTTCCCCTTCCTGAAGGCAGCCCAGAGTGTCCCCCCACACACACACCGTGTGTGGTCTGCGGGATTCCACTTACCCTGGTGCTACCGTCCGACATTACCACAGAGATCCTGGGAATGAATGCGGTGAGCAAAGAGGGGGACCCTTTTCCAGCTGAAAACCAGTTCCTTTTACTGATATAATTCTAAGAGGTACAGAGAAAGCCATCGATATTCTCTGATAAATATTTACCGACTTTAAGCCTTCACCTTAGAACTGAACTGGGGAGAGTACGGCCCGGGAGGAGGGGAGTGGAGGGGAGTCTGTTGTAATCTTGAATATTCTTGGCAGACAGAACAGGGTTAAAAAGAGGTAATAAAACAGTGCTCTGGTTGGGATGAATCCAATCTGCCTTCTTCCAAAACTTCAAGGATTGGGAAGGGAGACAATTCTCTAAGTGGAGCTGTTGCAGGCATGGGGCCCATAGCGCAACCCCCCCCCCCCAACTCCGGCCTGACTCTCCTCGGCTGGAGCGAGGGAGGAAGTCTGTGCTGCCCACCCAGCCTGGCTGTTCTACGCTTCCTTGTACGAGCTCAGCGTGGTCAGGTGCTGCGAACAGGAGGGGCTCTGGGGGAGATCTCATGATGCCTCCACGCTAAGTGCTCCCGGGGTGCCCTGCATTTCGCTTATCCAGGTGCATGGTCATTGGTCCCTCCCCTTCTGTCATGTTCGCCAACAGGCTCCACGAGTTGTGACCGTGGCCTTATCCCAACACCTGGCCCTGTGCCCGGCACAAGTAGCTGTCGCCCTAACTGGACGGCTGCCTCTCCTCCGAGTCTGAGCTCCGATGACCGTGGGCGCTGCAGCTCAGACAAGGAGCAGCTGGCACGCTGACACACGCCTTCCAGGCCCCGGAGCTGGGAGTCACGGCCCATTCAGTTCTGGACCCTCCCGCGTCACTAGAAGCAGGCCTCTTGGGAACCTCCCCAACACGTCTGCCAGTTCTGTGGATGTCCGGCCAAGAGATTATCCTCTCCGTGGGCCCCAGGATTTACAGGAGAAGGCACTCTGTCGAAGACCCTTGGGCTGCACAGAGCTGGCTCTCTATCTTTGAGCCCCATGGGAAAGCGTGGCTCTGTGTCGCATCCCCCGCCCCGCGCCCCCTCCACCCGTGTACCTGTCAAACTCTTCTTTCATGTACGTGGTATAGCTGCTCCCATTATAGGACAGCAGGAGCCCCCCGTCGCTCAGCCGGTGGGCGTCAATCTCGATGTGACAGTCGTTCATGATGAGGATGAACATGGTCAGCGATTGCCGGGCCACCTGCGGGGACAGGCTCAGTGTCCCTGCCTGAATTCAGGAGGTCTCTGGGCCCCAGGGCACCGTCTGCCCCCCACACCCACCCCACTACCACCACCACCAGGAGCAAGGGCTAGCGTCCATGGTGGAGTGCACCCGCAGGGAGCAGCCAACGGCTGCACCTGTCCCACAGAGGGTAGTGGGGGGCTGACGGGCGCCAGCTGCGGGTGTAGCTCAGCCTGGTCATCTGCCAATCACCTGCCCTTCTCATTCCTGCCTCTAAGCATCAGCCCCAAGCAGGGCCCCCCAGAGCAGCAGGGAAGGTGCGGGGGTGGGGGTCTCACCGTGGATGAGACAGCCCTGGAGACTCCACCAGTGACCAGGACTCTGCCCTCCCCAGACCCTGCTCTGCCCAGGGGCACGCAAGACCCTGGGACCCTCGAGAGAGGCACAGGGGACCAGGCCCTGGCTTCGGCTCTGCACTTCAATCTGACATACTAGCCCTGGTTCACTGTGGATGCTCTCTCAGAAAACAGAACGCCCTCAAGACCCCTTGACCTCTAAGATACATATGTTGGGAGAAAAGGTCACAGGAAACAGAGGAGTGTTTAGGGCAGCATTATTCATGGTGACAGTAAGACTGAGGCACACACTAGCTACCCCACAACCTTGCAAGAGAATACTCTAGACCTGTGCTGTCAAATGAGGCAGCCCAGAGCTAGGGCTGGCTATTCACGTGTAAATTAACTTAATTTAAATAATAGATAGTGTTCAGTTCCTCAGCTGCCCAGTAGCCCCACGTGGCCTCGCTGGAGAGCACAGACACAGAACATTTCGGAGCCTATGGAACGTTCCATCGGACCGCGGGCTCTGGACACCCAAGTGATATTAAGAAAGCTCGTTAATAACACGGACAAACTTCATGCCGTGACAATGTCGAAGCAGTAAAACAGTATTTGCACCATGATCTCCACTTTGCAAAGTCAGCGTGTAAGGAACAAAAAGTTAGAAGAGATGTGCTGAAAGGCTCAGGGGGATTGCCTCCCACGGTCAACGCATAGTGGGCTTGTTCTTCTGATGTTTTATGCTCTTTTTGAGATTTTTAAACTTTATACAGGAAGCACGTGTCATGTTTAAAACCCCGCTGGGGGAAGCAGGCCCCCCCAAATAGCCAGGAAGCACGGAGGGGTCAAGAGGAGTGGTTTTACGCCAGGCCCTCATGGAGAACATGCTTGTTGGGCTATACCAACCCTGAAAATTCCCAAAGCAGGAAGGGTAACATGTGTTCGGTCATCTTAAAAATAAAGTAACAGAATATAAAAATTCTGCCTCAAAGGCAGACTCGAGTTCTGTTATCTTTGCCCTCCCAAGAAGGAGGCCTTAGCTTCTTGGGGACACTTGGCCCCCATGGGTCACCCTGACCTGGACCCAGGGCCTGCTCCTGTGCCCACACATCTCAGATACGCTGACATTCTCTCTGGAATGACCTCAGATACCCCAGGAAGGGTGACTGGATACTTCTGATGGAGGACAGCAGCGCCGAGTAAACCGGCCTGGGAAGCCCAGGGTGGGCCAGGGAGAGATCAGAACCAAAAGCCATACATTGGCCTTTGGTGCAGCCACACCGGACAGAGCTGGCCTCACGACCCCTGGCAACGGAGCCACACACTGTGCCGGCTCAGCAAAGGTCCTACTCATGCTCAGTACTGGACTGGATACTGTGCCCCCAAATTCATGTCCTTCCAGGCACCTCAGCAGGTGACTTTATTTGGAAATAGTGTCTTTGCAAATGTAGTTACCTAGATGAGGTTGTCCTGGAGGAGGGTGGGCCCTAAATACCATCTGAGTGGTGTTCTTCAGAGCAGAGATGCACAGACAATGTAGGCACACACACGCACACGCACACACACACAGACACACACACACACACACACACACACAGAAAAGGCAGCCATATGAAACCATAAGCATAGCTTGGAGTGACGGTCTACGAGCCACGGAGCACCAAGGATGGCCTCACAACCACCAGGAGCTAGAAAAGTATGAAAGAGATTCTTTCCTTGGTGACTTCAGAGACAAGGGCCCAGCTGACACCTTGATTTTAGACTCTGGCCTCCAGACTCAGAGAGAACACACTTCTGTTGTCCGAAGGCACGGGCTCATGGCTCCCGGCCTCAGCCCCGGGGCCTGAATCCACACTCCATTGTACGCTGTGTGTATTGCTTAAGGCTGCACAAGCCAAACCCCTAAGTGCTTAGGTTTCCAGGGCACGGGACTGCCCGGGGAGTCCCGCGACCCAAGCACGAGCAAGTCCACTCCAGAAAGAAAAACTCCCACCGGCCTCTAGAGTGCCAGAGACATCAAGAAACCCGGGGCCTTCACCTTGAGAGTGTACTTAACACCTCCGTAAATTAACTCCACATCCACGATGTTCAGCAGAGAAGCTGCAGGAAGGACCTGGCCCCTGAAAGAAAAGACAGACTTGGGGTTGGCTCTGGGAATGAACGAGAACGCTAGGGCCACCCTCTGGATCTTAACTAATCACCCAGCTCTTTGCCTCGCCTAAACACCAACACGTCTGGCTGTGTTTAAAAAGCTAAATCCGATGGAAAGGCAAGGAACGTGACACTGCTCAGAACTTAAGGGAACAGCACTAGCTGAAGGGTGAGAAATTTCAAAAGAGCTTTCCGGGAAGCAAAATCCACAAGGCTCATCCTGGGAGAAAATTCCCGACATGGGAAGGAAAGCACACAAGCACGACGAGTACGCTCTAACATCTCTTGTCTTTTTAAAGTTGTTCTGGTTGCTTCATTTGCCTATCACAATGTCTCTGGGGGTGATTTCTGCCTCTACCCCAGGACATTGGGCCATGTCTGGAGACATATCTGATTGTGGTGACTCCTGGCGGAGAAAGGGGGGGACTCCTGCTAACTTCCCATGGTGCACAGGACAGGTCCCACGATAAAAAAAAAAAATCAAGAAGTTCAAAGCAGCTCCCCCCTCAGGGGGCTGAGAAAGGGCGGCCCATCCTCATGGCACCCTGGCAGGGTCGCTTCACCAGCCACGCCCGACTCAGGCAAGGGTCCAGAAGGAACATTTGCATAGGTGTCTTATCACCTGCTTTGCCTCTCAAATGTAGCTCCTCTCTGAACTCACGTGCTGTCAAGTACCTTACCCAAGTCAGCGTGACTAAGCCCACGGCCGGTGTGCCTGCTGCCGGCCACCTGGAGAATCCCACCCCCAGCGGCTTCCTCCCAGGCCGCCTCGGTTCACAGGCGCGGGATTTCAGAGGCAAGCACAGAGCGGGCATTCTCTAACCGCCTGCTGCCTGATTCTCTGCCTTACTTGCCACTAACACACATCCCACGGGGGTGGGGAGGGAGAATTACCCTTGCACCCTACCTTTCCAGCGAGTGTAAGAAATCCGTCATGCAAGTTCTGAACATCGCGTCGGCCACGTTCAAGGCCCCACACACCACCCCGAGCATGATATCCGGCTTCTCAGCCTAGGAGAGACTCTGCGCTTCAGTACCCACGGTGACCAAGCCCACGGGGAGCCGGGAGGTGGGGGGGGGGGGCCCTCCGTGGCCCTGACCCTGAGGGGAGAACCGTGCAGCTCCCCACCTGCACTTTCTCGGCAATGAGGTGATCCAACCAGCCTGTGTCGATGTCATTGTTCTGGAAGCGCTCGGTCTCCAGCAGGTTAATGAGATACTCCACGGTGGTCCTGAAGTCGCCCCGGATGGACAGTTCCTTCAAAGCCACCACCATGTTCCTTGAGGGGAAAGCACAGGGATTGTTTTCCAAATTAATATACGCGTCGGCAGAGCTTGCCTGGTTCTCACAGAGCCCAGGAGACCACAGCTGAGAGAGGGGCCTGAGTCCGACGGCCCAGGTGTCCATCGAGGCTCCAGCATTTACTGGTCAGGCAATCTTGGGCAAGTGACTTAACTGCAATGGGCCTCAGTTTCCTCATCTGGAAAACGGGGAAATAACCCTGACTTCACACAGGTGCTGGGAGGATTAAAATGAGACAATCCATATAAAGCACCGAGTCACTGATTAATAAGGTCAGCCGTTATGAACACGATGAATGGCTGTGACTGTAATTCTTATTAGCCACTGTTGGCCGCTCAGCAGCTGGACCTCTTCAGATCCCCGAGTCCGAGAGCAGGTGCCCCCTGCACCCCCTACCCCCGCCGTCCACACAGCTCCCCTACTGGGGATGCATGAAGTGCGCCTACAGAAGGCCAATGCTATTACCCCACCCAGGGTGTGGCGGTCACCCGCCCACATGTGCTTGGTTGGTCACCACCCCCCATCTCCCAGAGGGTGGCCTCTCCCCAAAGAGGGCTTCAGCCCTTTGGACTGGAGCCCCCCCTCCCTGGGAAATCACAGGGAGACTGTACCAGAGAAAGAGGGGGCATTAGAATGGGAGAGGAGAGCTTTCGTACCTGTCCCCGCACTCCCGCGTGCATTCGGCAGGTGTGGCAAAGGGGCCAGAACAACCCCAGTTCGGGGCGAGGGACATAAAGATGCCCTGAGGTCAGATGAGCACGTCAGTAGTCAGAGGACAGTTAAGTGTGGCCCCGGAGTCTGCATGTAAGCCTCAAGCCGTTGGGCTCAGGGGTGACCAACTTGTTCCAATTTGCTCAGGATGTGCCCAGTTTTAGCAGCGAGAAATCCAAATCCTGGGAAACCCTCAGTCCTGGGGAAGCTGGCACAGCTGATCCCTCTATTAGACCCTATTAGTGGCCCCTCAGTGGCTTCGTCGGGTAAGTGGCCGACAAGATTTCTGCTCAGGTCATGATCTCAGGGTCATAAGATCCCCTGTGCTAGGTTCTGTGCTCACTGGGGAGTCTGTTTAAGGTTCTCTCTCTCCCTCTCCCTCTGCCCCCCTCCCTACTTGCTCTCTCTCTCTCTCAAACAACCACAAAAGAATTTTCCCTCTGAATTCTTTTTAAGTCCATACTGATCATTCCCAGCATAGGACAAGCCACAGGCCATTTCCATCAGAGATCAGAATGGGCTGGACTGACTGGCCTCCCTCCCCTTTCAATGTTTCACTCAGCATGATTAAAACTAACTACACAGAGCCGGCAAAGAAAGCCTACTCATCAAAATCACCAAACTCAATTTAACTCATGGCTAAGGGCCCTGGGCTAGACTGATTTTAATGCTTTTTATTACGTTTTAAATTTTTAAAAAAGATTATTATTATTATTATTTTTTTTTTTTTTACAGAGAAAGAGAGAGAGAGGGAGAGAGTGAGGGGGTCCCTGGAGAGAAAATCCTAAGTAGGCTCCATGCTCCACAAGGAACCATACACGGGGCTTGATCTCATGACCCAGAGATCATGACCTGAGCTGAAATCAAGTCAGATGCTTAACCAACTGAGCCAGCGAGGTGCCCCTAAAGATTTTATTTTAGAGTCAGCTCTGCACCCAACGTGGGGCTTGAATTTACAATCCCGAAATCGCATGCTCTACCCACTGAGCCAGCCAGGTGCCCCAATTATAATGCTTTTTAAACAAAATGTCCACAAAGTCTTTGGGGATTTTTCACTCTAAACATGAGAATGTTTAAACATAAGAATGTTTAATTACAAAGTGAGCTGGGTTTTACGTTTTTGCACTCAGGGCACGGCAGGAGAAACGGAAGATGTGGGTGTTTCGGGATTCGGGAACTTCTTTGTCAACGTGGGTTTCTCCAGGCTTATAAGGCTTAAATTTAAAGAAGTCCCCGACACATACCTTTTTCTTAAAAAAGCTCTTGGACTTGGCACCTTTTAAATTTTGGAATCCCCTTGAACATTCATCTCCCCCAAGTGCGACCTGTAATGAGCTCAAGACCAAATGACCTTGGTGAGCTCGTGAGCAACCTTGACTTCACGGATCTCAGACACAGGAAGAGGGCAGACTTCGCCCTTGGACTTCAGCAAAGGGCATTTAAGACGAGGTCTGCTCTGTGATTCACTCCTTCACCTCCCCAAGTACTGTCGCATCTGAAGCCCGAGGCTTTTTAGCTTCTGCAAGGAAGGAGGGAAAGAAGGCGGGGGCAGGGGGATACTAACGAAATGGCCTCTTCCCGGTTCTCTCCCCAGGAGAAGCAGTGCCCGAACTGGGAATCAGCAAATTCGTGTAAGCCGCCGGCAGCCGCCACGCTGAAATAACCCCAGACGTTCTTGTTGCTCCGGAAATTCAGTTCCTGAACCGTTCCCGAGCTTGGCTTAAACCCCTGGAGTGGGGACAGCAAAAGGAAAATGGGGGGGGGGAGGGGCAGAGAAAAATCATCGCTCTAGATATGTTTGCATCAGAATTAAATCCTAGACAAACCCAAGAACCCCCACCGTAACCCAAAGCTTAGTGTGGTCAAGAGAACGTTGATCTCGCCCACTAGGGCTGTGGTGTGCCCATGTCAAGACGTCCACGCACGCAGGTAATTTTTACTTTAAAAAAAACCTATGATTCTCTCTCGCTTTCTCTGCCTCTAATAAATAAATAAAATATTTAAAAGTAGGGGGCACCTGGGTGGCTCAGTCAGTTAGGCTGCTGCCTTCGGCCCAGGTCATGATCTCAGGGTCTAGGGATCAAGCTCGTATGGGAGGGGGGGTTCTCGCTCAGCGGGAGCCTGCTTCACCCTCTCCTCCCCGCTCGTGCTCTCTATCTCTTTTTCTCTCTCTCAAATAACTAAATAAAACTTAAAAAAAAAAAAAGAAATCTATGAAAATAACCATGTCGGGATGGGGGGAGGAGGTACAGGCACAATAGGCGCCAACACTATTCACTGACGGACCTGAGTGAAAGTTCATTCTGGTTTTATAAACTTGACATTTGTCAATCATGAAGAGTTTAAATGAAAGAGAAGAGGGGTTGAACTTGGAATTCCGGGATTTATGAAAATGCCAGCAGGTAAAGAAATGGGATGTGGAACACACACCGAATTTGCTTATGGGGCGTGGGGGGGGGCGGTGGACGTGAACCCTCTCGCTGGGATTAGGGCTCCCGACCTGTGTAATAGAGGCGTCTGTTTTAAGAGATGGAGAACTGCGGGTACCTGGGCTATTTCCACTCTGAGCCCTCCATCCTCCCAGGCACCTGTAAACAAGCCATCGTCCCCCTAAAAAAATTCCCATTTCGCTTGTCCACCAGCAGAGTCTGCTATTTGCAACCAACGATTCCAAGCTGATACAGCTACCATAGCTTACAATTTTTTAATTAAAAGGGGGGCGGGGGAGACAAACCTCTCTTATCCCAAGTTTCTTGAATGTAATCATTAAACAGTGAGGTTGTGGTAGATTATGGCGATGACGTGACAGTCAATCACAAGTAAGCACGTAAAGTGTGACAGATGCCCTTGGCTGGTTTTTGAAGGCACAAAGAAGAACAAGTCACAAAGGATATCCTTACAAAGGGACCAGACTCCATCTATGGTGCAGCAAAGAGTATGGGGGTGGAGGGAGGCAGAAGACCAAGGACTCGGGTTCGAAAGCTGGCTGCTTGTCCCAAAGATGGACATGGCCCATAGGGTCCAGCCCTAGGGCTCAGTCCCAGCCCAGCAGGCCCCAGGCATGAAGCAAGACCGTAACCTCTCGAGCTTCGGTGCAGGGAAACACTGCCTGACAGCGGCACTGTCCCGCGCGTGAGCGACGAGATGCACGACGGGACCTGCCCCGGTGCCCAGCACACCCTTCCCATCAATAAGCCACTGCCTTCCCACGCCACGGTTTCCTCGTCTGTCCTCTGGGAAGCCTGGGCATCTCATCCAAAGCTCACATTCAGGGTCAGACCCACCCTGGGAGCCTGGAGACAGTAGCGCGGTTGGGGGGGGGGCGGCAAACTTGCCTCATCGGGGTTCTCACTGGTGATTCTGGCCGCGATGACATGGCCTCGGGCGAGCGGAGGGTTGGCAGGAGTGTCGAAGGAAATGGGTGTCACGCCCCACGGCGACTCTCCGTACAGAAGCCGGATATCCTTCAGCCGGTGCAGTGGCACTCCCATGGCAATCTGAAACGAAGAAATGCCCCCCGCAGACGGTGAGTCCCCACGAGTACCCAGGCCCCCAAACACGGAGCACATGGCTAGACGCCACGGAGGAAGAGGTGCAGGAATGAGATCCTGTATCCCGAGCGCCTGCCAAGCAGCGGACACACTGGGCCCCATGGCGGTGGGAGAAGCAAAGCCAGAGAAAGACAGAAGGGGCGCTGGTGGCTCAGGGCATGAATCCCAGGGTCCCGAGATCCCCACGTCGGGCTCCTTGCTCAGCAGAGAGCCTGCTTCTCCCTCTGCCTGCCGCTCCCCCTGCTTGGGCTCTGTCCCTCTGTCAAAGAAATTAAATCAAGAAAAGAAGGGGAGGGGAGGGGAGGGAAAAAGAAAAGAAAAAGACAAAGACACAAGGCTTGACTCTGCTCCCAGGGAGCAAACCGTAACTTTCTATAACGCAACCTCGTGCGACAAGAAAATGCTGGCGTCAGATGAAAATTACAGATTCCGGGTGCCGTGGACAGTGAGGAGGAAGGGTGTCTAGCTTCAGGCAGCTCCGAGAACAAGACACGATTACTACGGTCCCAACACAGCCTAAGAATGACTCGCCAAAATGTCTCAGGGGCTTTCGTCAGGAAGAAGCGGCGAGACAAATCCCCATCGGGGCCGTTCGGCCCGAGCTCTTCACAAACGCCACCGTCAAGAACAAAAAGTACCCCTGAGGCGGGGTTCCAGACCAGGCTCAAAGCTGTGACCCTGAAATGGAATGTGAGGTCTTGGAACAGATCCTGAGGATTTTAACAACAAAGAATAGCAGTAAAGGGATATTATTTGGGACAATGGGGAAAATTTTAAGGTGGTATTCGATTTTATAAATTATTCAATTTTTTGGGTGCCTGGGTGGCTCCGTTGGTTAAGCGGCTGCCTTCGGCTCAGGTCATGATCTCAGGGTCCTGGGATCGAGCCCCACATTAGGCTCTCTGCTCAGCGGGGAGCCTCATTCCCCCTCTCTCTGCCTGCCTCTCTGCCTACTTTTGATCTCTCTCTCTCTCTGTCGAATAAATAAATAAAATCTTAAAAAAAAAAAAGACAGTTAACTTTCTAAAAAAAAAAAAATGTTAAGCCAAAAAAACAAAAACAAAAAAAGATCACACAGACGCACAAATGGAAAGAACACAAACGTGCTAGAGATTAACAACTGATGGGTCAAGGCAAAGGGGATGGGTGGTAACTGTACTATCCTTTAACATTCCTCCTAAAATTTCCCAAAAAAAAAAAAAAAAAAAAAAAAAGACAAAGTAGAAAAGAGAATAAAAACGCTGATGGAGGGAAGGAGGAAAGGAAGCAGGGAGACATACACCCATACATTTTAAGCATTTGAGTTGCCATTCGTGCAGGAGTTCCCAACTCTGGGTCATGAGTTCTCAGTGGGGGCAACACTGTCCCCCAAGGGGGTAAATATCTGCTCTTGGGGATGAAATGATGTTACTCTTTGCACGTTATCAGTCACAGATAGATCTTTGGTAAAACTATATACAGCGTATCTGTGATATTAAAATTTTATAAGGGGAGAAATTAGGGGGGAAAATGTCTAAAAAGGCTTGTTAGTGGGGCAGTAATGAAAAAAAGGTTGAGAGATACTTCTCTGGGTCTGTGAATGGAAAACAGAGGGTCCACAAATGCTTTGGAACTTCCCCCAGGAGGAAACTGAACAGGTTTCTGCCCATGTCTCAAAGGGCCACACAGCCAGAGGTGAGGAACCACGCCAGGGAAGGGTTCTCGGCCTGTGTGGTTCTCGATGCTACTCACACGATAACACACTCACTTCCCCGGGGACAGCCCGCGCCAAGAGGGAGCAGCACGGGCTACTACAGGCAGGACAGGGGATGCCAGCCCCGCTGGAAGAAAGCCCGGGGCTCTGAGCCCAGGTCCTTGCCTGCAGCTGGGCGGCCGGCAGGTTGACATCGGCGATCATCTCGGTGCAGGGGTGCTCCACCTGCAGGCGGGGATTCAGCTCCAAGAAGTGGAAACTGCCGTCTTGGCTATAGAGGTACTCCACCGTCCCCGCGCTCACGTAGCCCACCGTCTTGGCCAGGCGGACGGCACACTGCAAAGACACAGAGCCTAAAGGGGGTGCCAGTGGTTTCCTGGATCATCTTCGTGGTCCCCCACCAAAAGCTGAGGATCTGCTGCTGGGCATCCTTTGGGGCCTCAGAGATTGCACTCCCTAGCATGGGCCCCGGGTGTCTTGGTGGACACCCACCCCACGTTAGCAATGGGGACCGTAGGGAGCGCTTGCTGGCTGCACGGCGACGGCTCTCTCCCTGCGGCTGCCCCCACCCCCTCCTCCGGCCCCGACCTGAGCTCTGCACAGCCCACCTGCTCCATGAACTCGAACACAGCCGATATGGCGATGGTGGCCGGCGCCTCCTCGATGATTTTCTGATGCCGCCGCTGGATGGAGCAGTCACGCCCGAACAGGGACACGGCGTTCCCATACTGGTCGGCGAGGATCTGGACCTCCAGGTGTCGGGCGTGCTCGGCCAGCTTCATGAGGAAGACGGGGGAGCCGGGGATCTCACTCTGCACCTGGCAGGGGGACAGCAGAGTGGCTCGCTTTACCCTGGGGGACCAGAGCTGGAGCAGGAAGTCCTCTGAAGGTATGTCCATGATTCTGCTGATGGTTTAGCTTTGTTAGGCTTCTCTCGCAGACATGCCATTCTCCTCAATGTTTGAAGTCTGACATTGTCAAAGTACATCATGCAGAAGGTGGAATTTCCCCACAGTCCCACCTCCTAGAGATAATGTGCTGTCAGGATTTGGGCACATGCTGGGTTAAGAGTTCAGTGTCATTAAATGAGTTAATCAGTGAATAACGCTAAGGTGCTGGTAGGAGCCGGGTACACATTGGTTTTCTGCTGCACGTTCAGGAACACATACAACACACAGAATGTTTCGTGAATAAAAAAGGGACCAAAACATGCTACCCAGCAGCTCTCTTTTCCTTCTCCTTTTTTTTTTCCTTTTCCTCCTTCTTAAACAGTCCTTGCTCAGCCAGGTGTCCATGGTGGAACCCTACACTCAGATATACATCTTCCTTTTGATGGCTAAAAGGCAATTGTTCAGAAATTCTTAACGATGATATAAAAAAAAAGTGTTCACATGGAATGATTCTAAGAATTTTTTTTTTTTAAAGCAAGCTACAGGGGCGCTACAGGGGCTCAATTGTTAAGCATCTGCCTTTGGCTCGGGTCACGGTCTCAGGGTCCTGGGATCGAGCCCCGCGTCAGGCTCCCTGCTCAGCGGGAAACCTGCTTCTCCCTCTCCCACACCCCCTGCTTCTGTTCCTGCTCTCACCTCTCTGTCAAATAAATAAATAAATATTAAAATTAAAATGGCCCTGCTTATGTGAAAAATAATAAAATAGAGGTGCTATGAACATCTACATAAAAGTATACGCAGAGATGCCTGGTTGGCTCTGTCGGTAGAGCATGTGACTCTTGATCTCAGGGTTGTAAGTTCAAGCCCCACACGGGATGTAGCGATTACTCTAAAAAATTTTTAAAATCTTTTAAAAAATTCTTAAAAAAAATTGGTTACATCTGGGAAGGGGGAGGAGTTTAGGGGTGGCGGTGAAAAGAGAAGTATCTTTTTTTCTGCTTAATATATCTTTGAACATTCGCATAAGAACCCTTTCATACAGCACCCACGTGATCAAAGGAAACACGCTAGTGCATGTTGGGGGGCAGCGGGTATACGGGCCTTCTGTATTTTCCACTCCCTTTTGCTGTGAATTGAAAACTGCCCTAAAAAGTAACACCTATTTTAAAGAAAGGGGGGGCGGGGAGCTTTAAAACTTACACAGGGGGTGCCTGGGTGGCTCAGTGGGTTAAGCCTCTGCCTTCGGCTCAGGTCATGATCTCGGGGTCCTGGGATGGAGCCCCTCATTGGGCTCTCTGCTCAGCAGGGAGCCTGCTTCCCCCTCTCTCTCTGCCTGCCTCTCTGCCTACTTGTGATCTCTCTCTCTCTCTGTCAAATAAATAAATAAAATCTTAAACAAACAAACAAACAAACAAACAAACAAACAAACAAAAAAAACCCCTACACGACATGACCCCTAAATGTAATGGAGGCTCGTGGACTGGAACCTGAAAGAAGAGATTAGCGGGGAAAACTGGTGAGCCCTGAGTCAAGTCTGGAGTTAATATAACAGAAACGTACCCATGTTGATGTGTCAGTTGTGATAAACATGGCAGAGCTAACGGAAGATGCTGACAATGGGAAACCAAGGAGACATGGGGACTCCATACTACTTTAGCAACTTTCAAGTAAACAGAACGTCTCCCCACCCCCGCAAAGTACCCCAAAAACCTATTCAGCCCAGGAGAGACACATGATAGAGAAACCACTACTTTATCGAACACTCATATATTGCCTACAGCTGTTTAACTGGTAAACCTTTTTAGAAAGCAATTTATTGACATGTTTTTATAAGTGCACATGCATGCTATTTAACTAAGGCCCTGGCACATGCTTTTTACCCAAGAAAATAATTCAGAAGAAAAAAAAGGATTATTTATGGTCCCTGTTCTATAAGATATATTATAGATATTATATATTATCATAAAACATATTTATTATAGTAGCATTATTCATAACAGCAGAAATGGAAACAAACATAACATTTCACAAAAAAGGAAAGGCTTGATAAGGAAGACTACAGACACAAAGGGAATATTATGCAAACATCAAAATAATTGTAAAGCCTGGAACAACATGGAAAACATGTCCATGACCTAAAATTTAGAATTCTTTTTTTAAAGATTTATTTATTTATTTATTTATTTATTTATTTATTTATTTATTTATTTAACAGAGAGAGAACACAAGCAGGCAGAGAGGCAGGCAGAGGCAGAGAGAGGAGCAGGCTCCCTGCCGAGCAAGGAGCCGGATGCGGGACTGATCCCAGGACACCGGGATCATGACCCAAGCCGAAGGCAGCCGCTCAACCAACTGAGCCACCTAGGCGTCTCCAATTTAGAATTTTTTTAAATGTAGAACAAAACATTGGGCAAAATGAATACAACTCCTTAAAACATGCATGTGAACAAGGTCTAGAAGAAACCCTAGAAATTCTAAAATAGTTGCGTTAAGAAGGGGAAGATTGTTAGCCTACCTTTTTTCAAACATTGCCAAGGGGCAACTAAAACAGGCATAAAGTCTTAAAAGTGAAAACTAGCTCTAAGTAAGTAAATCCATGGTTCATTCCTCCAACAAAAATCAACCACGTAGAAATGTTAAAAATACCAAGACTACTAACATGGACAAAGTGTCCCCTCCTCTGACAGATGTGAATATAGTCACAAACAGATACTCTGGCCTGTATCTCTGAAGTCATTTAAAGTCACGTGCACTCACAGGATTGAACATCTAAGGAAACGGTGTGTGGATCAACCCAGACGAGGGACTTGTGTGTGTGAAAATGGACACCTTTGCTGGGAACACAGCACATCAGTATTCCAGCTCCCACAAGTGTCAACAGCTAAACACACGCGATTCCCAAAGATCTACGGGGAAGGGGCTCAGCAAGAAGAGCTCACTTGTCTGAAAAGGAGCGGGAAGTCCTCGGCACTCTCTGCCTTCCGGATTCCTTTCCCTCCGCCGCCTTCGGATGCTTTGATCATCAAGGGAAAACCAATGTTTTCTGCCACCTGGGGGTGAAGGACAAACAGATCGCTTTAGAAGGTGGACAGCTTCCAAGCAACCGGGACAATGAGAAGGTCCCAGCACCTTGGCCCCCCCAACCCCCCACAAGCCTTGTATTTACCTCTAAGCCCTCATCTATATCTTTCACACAACCCTGGTTGTAAACATCTTCTGGGACAGTGATTCTTTTCCCCTGCTGATCACCTTCTGCCCATTCCACCATCAGACCTAGAAAACCACAAAAAAAAAAAAAAAAAAAAAGCTGAATCCCCCCAAGGATGGCAGAAACACATAACGGAGAAACCACAGGGCCTTCCCTCACCAAAGCCTCTCTAGACCTGGGCGCTGGACCAACAGTATACAGACATGGTCTTTTAATTTTCCCCCAACGGCTTTTAATTTTCTTCAGGGATGACTCAACCTTGAATGGGAAATCAAGCTTAAGAAATTGAGACTGAGCCTACCACGAACAACCACATCAACCTGAACTAAAAAAGAAAATTCCAATTCTACTCACTGACATCATTTATATGTAAATCACTGTTTTCTAAAACCCTGTGGAGCTTAAAGACAAATGAACTTTCCATTCTGAATTTAAGACTCCATCTTTGGATGAAAAAAACCCAAACTGGATAGGAAACGCCTGAGACTTTTTCCTGTCTATTTTTAATTTATCCTAGAAATTCAACTTTTCAGAATTTATCCTAAGGAAATGATTAAAAAGTACATAGAGATGTAGCTAGTAGACTATCAAGGCTCCGTTACTTTTAGTAATTTTTTGGAAAGATTTTATTTATTTATGTGACAGAAAGAGAGAGTGAGTGAGCATGAGGGGGTGGGGGCAGGGGGAGAGGGAGAAGCAGACTCTCCGCTGAGCACGGAGCCCAAGGAGGGGCTCAATCCCAGGACCCTGAGATTATGACCCACGTGGAAGTCACACAGTGAATCGACTAAGCCACCCAGGTGCCCCCTACTTTTAGTATTTTTTAAAATGAGAACAAAACAACCTGGAAACAACCTAAACATCTAGCCATACAGGACTGTTAAATAAATTATGATATCTCTATTTGATAAAATCCTATGCAGACATTTAAAATGTTCTTAAGTGTATTTATTGACATAGAACGGTTAGTGAGAAAAAATAAGTCACAAACTATAGTGAATATAAGATCTCTGGATTTTTAAAGGATGTGCCTAGGAAAAAAAAGGCTGGAAAGGTAGGCACCTAGAATATAACACACCAAGCCATAGGATTATGGATGATTTCTATTTATTTTTTTTAATAATTCTATATTTCCTAAGCTATCTATAATGAAAACTGTACCACTGCTTAAATAATTTTAAAATTAAAAAAAAATTCTAAAAATTTTTTAATGAAAGAATTAAAAAAAAAAAAAAGCATACACCTATCACCCCCTCTGCTCAGATTGGGTGGAAGAAATCCCCCAAAGTGAAGCTCAGGCCACTCACCACTTCCACTCCAGGGCAGCGTTGGGATCTGCAGCGTCTGGGCCACAATGGTGGAGGCGATCTTATCTCCCAAGGCCCACATGGCCTCACCGGGAGGGCCTGAGGGATCAGGGACAAAGGGGGAAGGCAGAATCGAGTTAGTGACAAGCCCGTCGCACCCAAGTGCCAGCCAATGTGCCGAGAAAAGTACTCAGGTCCTAGCTCTCGAGGAAGTTAACATCAAGTTGGGGAAGGGAAAAATCTGGTATCTGCTACTTCATCAGATGTGGATGGAGTCTGCTGTTTTTAGTACATGTGGATTGTAAACCCGGTCTGAGCTATAATCTAAACTTTGCGGCATCCACAGAATTCACTTTTCAGGAAGAAGGCAACAAGCTAGACCCAAGGGCAAGCTAGTCCCCTCAAAAAACCAGACCCTGGGTTAGCAAACTTCTCCTGCAATGAGCCGGAGAGGGACACATTTTCAGCTCTGTGGGTCCGCCTGTCTCCATCACAAATCCCCAGCTTCACCAGGGTGGGGTCAGAGCGGCCACGGGCAGAACATAAATGAATGAGCCAGGCCGTGTTTCAGCAAAAGGTCATTTACAAGAGCAGGCAGTGAGCTGGACTTGGCCTGTGGGCTGTAGTTTGCTGGCTTGTGGTCTGGGTCACCAAGCTCCAGAGGAGCTAAGGGGTGACGAGGGCCCGCGTAACAACAGCCAGTCAAAGACTATGGACAGAGAACATATAAGCAAGCACAAGTTCCTAGCAGGTGTTGATCTGTATGAAGTTGCTTTAAACACGGTGAGTGTTGGAGGCCCAGGGTGAAGGAGCAGCAACAGGGATTTACTGTGGATGGTGAATGATTCCCCTAAACCATGCAAAGATGTCAGAGAGCATGAGAGCACACACAGTTTATAAATACAAATCCTAAAACAGACCCCATAGGCAATAAGCATCATTTTCCCTCCTAAGTCATAGAGCTGAGGCACTCTGGTCCCAAACTTTGGAATGCGAGGGCATTCCAAAGCCCCAAGACTAGCCCAGGGAAGGCGTGGGCTTCTCAGAAATGTGACCTCCAAACCCAATCAGATATCTGTACATGTCCCTATGTCCCTGGGCTGGCCAACCTTCCCTCCCAGCCCGGATCAGCTTGCTCCTGACTCTGAAAGGGTGAGGTGAGACCCTCAAACTGACTCCCACCCTGCAGGGCTATCCTGGAAAGACGACCTAACCTGGCAGAGGATCCCGTCAATGCCCCGATTCCCCCGTATCGGACGGAGACACACTCTACCTAAGAAAGCAATCTCGTGCTTGCACAGGAGCTCTGGCAGTTTGGGGTTTTCGGAAGCATGGCCCCAGCCAGCCCACACCGCCTGTAAACACAGAGAGGTGTGAATGAAGATCTTTCTTGGAGAAGCCCCCTCCCGTCACACACCGCAAGCTCCTCAGGGCGTCACATCAGCCCCGGATTTCAGAGTTGGGGAGGACCTGGAGTCTCCGTCCCTTCCGAACAGCAGGACTGAGTTGCTCCAGAGCTCAGGGTGTCATCCCCGCCTCGGGCAGACTGGGGCACCCGTCCGACTTACCTGCACGGGGATCCTCTTGGCAATGTCCACAACCAACTCTACATTGGCATAATTGTTGTTGTTGGGCCCTCCCGGGACAGGGACGTACTGATCTGCCATCTTGATATACTCTGGAATTAGAGGAGAAAAGGAGAGAAAAACCAAGAGGCTGAAGTTTACTGCATGACAAACTATGGCCATTGAAAGGATAACGGAGAAGATTCTGTGGCCGAAAGGGACAAGTGTGGATGATCATTTGAAGACAACTGAACATGATTTCCTCAATGGGAAAATATCAAGGCATCAGACAAGGCCTAGAAGGGAACAAAGAAAGAAGGAAGGAAACTGGGCGCCCGGGTGGCTCAGTTGGTTGAGCAACTGCCTTCCGCTCAGGTCATGGTCCTTGAGTTCGGGGATCGAGTCCCACATCGGGCTCTCAGCTCCACGGGAAGTCTGCTTCTCCTTCTAACCTTCTCTCCTCTCATGTTCTCTCTCACTTTCTCTGTCTCTTAAATGAATAAATAAAATCTTTAAAAAAAAAAAAAAAAAAAAGAAGGAAGGAAACTATCAGAATGGGTTGGGATGAGAGGTGGGGTGTTCGATTAATCCCTATTTCCAGTTTCTCTTAATACTGTTTTGCCGTCAAACAATACAATGTTTTTAATCACGGTGAGAAACATACAACATAAAATTTATCATCTAACTCATTTTTTGAGCGTACAGTTTCAATAGCATTTAGTACATTCACACTGCTGTGAAACAGATCTCCAGGACTTTTTTCTCTTGCAAATCTGAAACTCAACCCATGAAACACCTTCCCCTTTCCCCCTCCCTCTCCTCTCTGGCCACGACCATCTTTCCGTCTCTATAAAGTTTACGACTCTAGGGAGCTCATCTATGGGGAATCCTAGAGTATTTGTCTTTTTAGGACTGGTTTCTTGCACTTAGAATAGTGTCTTCCGGATCCTTCCACGCTGTACCATGTGATAGGATTTCCTTCTTTTTAAGGCGGAATACAATACAATGTTTGTTGTTGTTGTTGTTGTTTTTACAATGTTTTGATTTAAAATACTCACACCCTTTATGCCAGAAATTTTACTTCTAGGAAGAAATATGTCCTAAAAAAAAAAAAACTCTACTCATCAATGAAGCCAAAGAGTGATGCTAAGAGGATGTCCACCGGGCAGTGTTTTGAAGTGTGAAATGCTAGACTCAAGCCCAAGGCAAGGCTTAGTCGCTCTGTACTATGGAACTCTCTGGGATCCTGAGAAGGAATAGGGCAGAAATTTATGCGCGGATCCTAAAAGAAAACCAAGAGTGGCATTTCCTTCCAGGCTGCCTGCCTCTGATGTTTATGGAACACAAGAGTGTCAGCCACAGGGGAGGTCCCGGAGGCGACAGAGTGAGAAGTCAGACGAGCTCCCTCTCGGCCCTGAGTTTTCCTCTACTGTCAGAGAAGAGAAACAAGAAAACAGACACAGTAACACCAGGCTGGGGTCAGCGACAGGGCCCTCTGGGAAAGTCACACAGAAGGACATGACCGGAAGGTTGGGGCAGGGAGGGGTAGAGGCCTGCTGTGCCAAGAACTTTGGGGAAAAGCACTGTCAGCAGAAGATCCAGCATGTTCCAAGGTTTGGGGACAGGAAAGAGCTCCACTGGCCCAGGAACCGAAGAGGCCAGCGTGGCTGGAACCCAGGGTTGAAGGGCAGGGGCACTGGATGGGGCCAAGAGGCCAGCAGGGCTATGTTGTGTGGCACCTTAGCTGGCCTGAGTCAGGACCTGGAATTGGAGTCTGAGCGTGATGGGAGCCCCCACGGGATAAGGCTGTGGGTTCAGGCAGCCCAGGGTTTCAATCCTGCCTTCGCCCCATACAGGTTATATGACCCTGGGCGAATGATTTCTGTCCCTGTGCCTCATCTATAAAATCGGGTTGACAATCAAATCTGTCTTCTGAGTTAGAAGGAGGCTGCCTCTGGGCAAGGCAGAGCCCAGGGCCTAGGCTCTGGGAGGGAGAATGGGGGATGGCATGGCAGCCTCTTAAGCATTTAGAGCTGCTGACAGGACCTGAGCTGTGTTTTTAAGAAATCACTTTGGCTACTGTGTGGATAAAGGTCTTTAAAGGGATACGATGATTCAGGGGAAAAAACCAAATTGTCCAACAGTTACTTATAGAATGATCTATGCTAATAGACACAGAAAACAAATGAACAGAAGAATGCATGATTGAAGTACAATACAGACATCTATGGGGAAAAACACCCGGAGGAAGAGAGGCCAATCTGCTGTAACGTGGACATTTCTCGAAGATGAGATTTCCACTTTGTATAGTAACCATTTGCATTTTTAATTAAATAAAGAAGGAAAGGCAAATGAATGCGGGCTCAGTGGAGGCACCCTGGGACTCTGGGGCCCAGCATGGACTTGCCTGGGTATAATGGGAGAGGTAGGGCAGGTAAGGACAGGGGGTGGCAGGAGGGGAAGGAGTCAAGGCCCAGGTACCTGCATTGGCCTTCAGGTCCTCTGGGGTCACCATGACTACAAACCGGATGGCCCGCTCGTTCCGGAACATCTCATAGGCCCACCTGCGGATGGAGCGCATGCACTTCACGGCGGCGATGCCATTGTTGGCGATGAGCACCTGGACAGGGAAAATGAAGAAGGGGCCAGAGCTGCACACCCACCTGTGCTGGGAGCTGCATGCTACCCGGGGGTCCCGGCATAGCTGCAGAGCCTCGGGAGGTAGCTTCTTACATTTCTACAGCTCACGGCCTGGCAGAGGGGCGCTCAAAATCTGCTAGCCGCATGAACAGATGACGATCAAATGGGTGGGTGAGTGGATGGATGAATGGTCAGGCGGAGGATCAAATGGATGGTTGGAGGGGTGGGTGGATGGACAGATGGGTGAGTGGATGGATGGGTGGATAGACGGATGGACAGATGGATAGACGGGTGGGTGGGTAGACCGATGAATCGTTAGGCGGAGGAGCAGATGGATGGATGGATGGATGGACGGACGGACATACGGACAGATGGGTGGGTGGATGGGTGGGTGGGTAGACAGATGGATGAATGGCCAGGCAGAGGATCCAATGGATGGATGGATGGACAGATGGATGGGTGAGGAGATAGATGGATAGATGGATGGACAGATAGGCAAGTGAGTGGGTGGATGGACAGATAGGTGGATGAATAGATGGACAGAAATGGATGAATGGATGGGTGGATGGATGGATAGAACAAAGGATGGATGGCTGGCTGGAGGATGGAGGAATGGACAGGGGAATGGAGGGGTGGATGGATAGATGAATGGATAGGATGGCAGGATGGGATGAATGAATGATTTTGATTCCTTTGTTGGCACCATCAAATGTTGGCACTTAACATTTTTGAAGGCCTAGTACATACCAAGCTACAGTACAATGTATCTCACCATATACTTCACCCTCACGCCAGCCCTTGAAAGTGGTTGTATTCTTATTTTTATTTGGGGTTAAAGATATTAAAACTCAAGGAGTTCAGGCCCTTGCCCAAGGTCACACAGCTAAGTGGCAGAGATGCGACTCCTGAGCCCTGCACAGTAGGACCCGGGCTCTGAACTGTGTCTGCATCCTGGGGAATAAAGGCCCCGGACTTGGTGGAGAGGAAAGGCAGTGATGCTGGCTGTCCTCGGCAACTGAGAGCAATAGAAAAAGGTCCTGGTTTCAGTTCTTAATGGGCCATAAACATCCTGTGTAGCATCAGGCAGACCTCTTCCCTCTCTGAGCTTCATCTCCACGTAAGAAGCTTGGACTGGTCAACCTTCTGGTTCAGTCTACAGGAAATAAAACCATGCTCTAGTGTCCCTGTTTTAAAAAAATATAGGCATATGGCTTCAAAGCTCTGACCTCTATAGCAAACATAATTTTAAGGCCCTTCCTATTGCAGACTAATTTTCATTACAGCCCTGAAGGACAAGCCTCATTAGAGATTGGGCAGACGACTGCCTCTATTTTACACAAGGGGAAACTGAGCCCAGGTGTCATATCCTGTGAGCAGCCACAGGAGATGGAGCCCAGAGCTCTGGGCTCAGATTTAGTATTCTCTCTTTCCAGAAATGCCTCCTGAAGAGCAATGATGAAACAGCTGGGCTTTGGTTTTCTTAGTCTTACCACCAAAGCAAAGCTTGGTCAAGAAGGAAGGGCTCTGGATGATCGAGGACAGCCAGTTTCCCTGGGCCCCATTTGTTCTAGCACATTCTGGGAGCCTCCAAGGGAGAAGGCCGCTGCAGGCTGGCTTGCTGTTCTAATCCCACAGCTACAGTGTTCCCACAAGGAGTCTAGGAGAGAGGGCAAGCCACCGTCAACTCCAAAGTCACAAAGTGCTGCTGCTCTGGGCTGAGGCCTTCAGTGGCCACCCAGCCTCTCGGCTCCCCAGGACCGAATGCCGGCCACCAGTTGGGCTGGCTGCAACCGTCCCCTGGTGAGTGTGGCAGAAAGTACAGCTCCTGGATCCCCACCCAGGAGATTCTAACTCCGAGGGTCTGGGGTCTGGCAAAGGAGGTGGTATTCACAGCCAGCAACTAGGCGGCGACCAGGGTCAGGAGCCAGGATGCTGGGTTTAAGGATGTGGGCTCTGGACTCTTGACGACCCAAGTTCAAATCCCAGCTCTGCCACTGATCAGCTGTAAGACCGGTCAAGCCACCTCCCTTCCCTGAGCCTCGGTTTCCTCTTCTGTAAAATCATATTGACTGGGGTTGCCTGGGTGTCTCAGTGGGTTAAGCCGCTGCCTTCGGCTTGGGTCATGATCTCGGGGTCCTGGGATCGAGCCCCACATCGGGTTCTCTGCTCAGCGGGGAGCCTGCTTCCCCCTCTCTCTCTCTGCCTGCCTCTCTGTTTACTTGTGATCTCTCTCTGTCAAATAAATAAAATCTTTTAAAATTAAAAAAAAAAAAATCGTATTCCCCATCAGGGCGGTGGGGATGGTGAAATGAGGCATGATACGTAAAGCACTTCACAGGATGCCTGGTTAAGTAGGCCCTCAAAAAATGGTAGCCACTGTTATTATAATCACTACCACCACCACGCTCAAGTAGAGTGGAAAAGAATAAAGTCTTCTCATCAAACAGACGTGGGTTCGAATTCGATTCCAGCACTAACTAGCCACATGCCTTTGGACAATCAATGTCAAATCTCTCATCTTGTTTCCTGCATGAATACGTTGGGAATAATCAGTTTGCTGCCCAGAGTCTTAACCCCATGGAATAGGAAACAAAGTGAAAAGCCTTTATAAATGGCAAATATTGGCTATCTCCCTTCATCACCGTTATTTTAACTCACAGGCCTCCTCTCCTGGAAGGAGTTCCACACCTCAGAAGGGCACAGCTGGGTTTTAGGCCTGCCCCCGATAACCCAGAAAGCAGTCCCTTGCACAAAGGGGTCTCTGCAGACCTCAATCTCCTCTTCCGTGAAATGGGGGTCATGCACCTGTTGCTTCCGGCTGTCGGGAGGGTGAAAGTGATGAATTCCAGCACGTAGCACTTGGCAAGTCCTCACAAAGGGGGGGCCTGGCCCTTTCTCTGCACCGTGACCACAAGCCTGAAGCAGGTTCTCTCCCTTCCAGCTGGGAAGAGGGGCCCCACCCCACCTCCGACTGCCGGGACCCCATCCGTACCTTCTCAATGACCCGGTTCCCCCCAAAGCGTGTGACAAACTCAGCTGGGGAGGCCACGGTAAAGTCTCTGTGTAGGTCCAGCTTCTTCAGTTCTCGGCCCCTCTTCACCAGGTGAAGTCCCGACATGCTAGGTCTGCAGAGGGAAGAGGACAGACCCCGATGAGCCCAGGAAGCCTGGGCCACTCGGAGAGTCAGGAGCTCAGCACCTACAAACAACATCAACAGAGAAGCGGGAGCCCATCAGATCCCTCCTCTGCTTTGCAGCCCCCACCAGGGACCTTGAAGCATTTTTCAAGGAGACTCAAGAGGCCGGCGTAGGAATGAAGCAGGAGTGATCCCCCGACCAGCCCCCTAAGCTGTACATTGAGCTTTTAATGCTAAGTTAATTTTTACTTTTTATGTTCCCAATCTGGAAACTCAAGTAATACACAAAAGCTTACGGGGAGGGGAGATTTATGATCAGGGAGAAAGTCCGCACAGTCTAACACTTTGAGACTTGTTAAACAGTATTGATTGCCTTCATGCATTTTTCTGTATGCACATCTCAAAATTTTTGTAACTGAAAACCAAAAAATGTGTAACAACCAGGGTGCCTGAGTAGCTCAGTCGGTTAAACGCCTGACTCTTGATTTCAGCTTAGGTCATGATCTCGGGGTCATGAGATGAAGCCCTGGGTCGGGGGCAGGGGGTGGTTCATGCTCAGTGGGGACTCTGCTTGAGACTCTCTCCCTCTCCCACTGCCCCTCCCCCTGCTCACATACTCAAAGAAAGAAAGATAATCTTTTAAAAAATTGTATAACAACCAAACGGCTGTTCCTTGCCCCATCCCCTCCAGAACCACACACCAGAGGAAATCACTTTTCTGGCATTTATACCTTTCCACAGTTCTGAACAATGTGACCATTGTGTGTACCATCTTGTGTGACATCATTGAAAACAGGAAAATATGGCTCTTTGATCTTGAGAGACGAGGAATGATTCCTTTTGCCTTTCCTCGGGGTTTGATCCCTAATTTGGGGGATCAAATGGCTCCCTCTTTCTTGATGGACTCCCTTGTTTTGTTGGGACACATACTCCAGCAGTTCTATCTGGTTAAAAAGATGGTACAATGGGACAGCACATGACAATGGTGCCCTCAACATCTTTATCATGCTTTTGGCTGCCCTGGGCTACCTCATCACTATCACCTTGGAGATTCCTTTTGATTCTAGGTTGGATCTCTGTTTCCTGTCTCCCATGCGTTGCTCTTCTTTGGTTTCTTATCTTGTTTCAGTGGAAGACATTCTTCAGTAGCTTTCTAAGAAAAGGTGTTTGGGAGTGAGGGGTTGGGGTAGTAAATGATTCATAGTCTTGCAAGTTCTGAAACTGTCTTTCTTCTGATCTCATGTTTGACCCTATTATTTGGCTGTGTATGGAATTCTATAATAGAAAACCTTTTCCTTCAGAGTTTCAGAAGCCTTGTGCCGTCGTGTCATGACTTCCAAGGATGCTAGAACCAGAGCTGTTCTGATATCTTAATTCTTCACAGGCGACCTGTTTTTCCACATCCATAAGCTTATAGGATCTTGTCTCTGTCTTCCATAGTCTACAGTTTCCCAGGGATGTGCTCAGGTACGTGCCTTCTTCCGTTCAGCGGAGCTGTGAATCTTCAGGCTCCTTCAATGTGGAAACTCACATCCTGGGATTTGTCTTCAAATATTTCAAATGATTTCCCTTTTTCCTCTATTCCTTCCAGAAGCTGTATTATTTGGATGTTGAAATTTTTAGACTGGCCTCTAAGTTTCTTTTCCCCCCCCCTCCTATTTCCTATCCCTTGCCTTTCACTTTCTGGGCTATTCCTTTAGTCTTCTTTCCTAACCTGCTGTTGTATTTTTAATACCCAAGAGCTTGTTATTGGCTCGCAAAGTTTCCTTGTTGTGCAACCTGTTCCTAACTGTGCAACACCCTCCCTGGCTTGAATGAGGTTACTGATGGCTGCTTTTTCAAGTTCTCTTCTCCTGGCATGGTTTCCGTTTCTTCCAATGTTCCTGTGTTCCTCTGTTTGATTGTTTGGGACCTCCCCTCCATACTAGAAACAGTACCCACGCCTCAGTCACTTCCTTGTGCCGAAGAGCAAAACTAAAGGGCTGACATAAGGTCCTGAAGTGGGGCCAGTGGACACTGAGATCAAAGCTTAGGATCTGGGGGTGGGGGGGCTGCTGTACACCAGGGAACCCCAAATGTACTAGAGTCTTTTTCCTTCAGTGGTCCAATTCTCAAATGGCCAGCAGCCAGGGACGGGGTGGTGGGGGAAGTGGTGGGACAGGTCTGGGGGTGGGGAGCAGGACAGATTTCAGAAGAACCACAAGGCTCTTAGCTGTCCCCCCTGCTGCTTTAGGACTCAGCCCTCTTGGTTCTGCTAAGCCAGTTACTGCTTGCCCATCTGCTTCTCGCTTCTAAAATGCTGTTGCTAATCTTCCCCCACTGTTCTACCAGGCTTGATGGGTTTCCATCTCTCTTTAAAAAAAAAAAAAAAAAACAAACACATCTCTTTGCTGTCATTTGGCGGGACGTTGTCGGGAAGAGGATCAGCCGTGCACATTCAGCCCACTTTCTCTTTTTTCTTTTCCTTTCGAGATTTGTTTGAGAGACAGAAAGTGCGGGGCAAGGGAGCAGGAGAGAGACACTTAAGCAGACTCTTGCCAAGTACAGAGCCCAAAGCACGCTTGAGCCCGTGACCCTGAATCAGGACCCTAGCCAAAACCAAGAGTTGGATACCCAACTGACTGTGCCACCCCGGCAGATGCCCCTCAGTCCACTTTCTTAAGGTGGCGATGAGGCACTAAGCTGAGGGCTACCTGTCAAAAATTAGGCTAGCAGTTAACCACCCACACGTGTGTCCAGTGGCTTTTGTGAAGGCAAGGGTGGGTGGGCGGTTCCAGGGACCAGAACTTTGGAGAAGAACTAACTGATCATGAGGAACACTATCTTCGTGCCTCCATCTATCATCTGAGCAAGACCCAGGAAAACTGGAAGCAAATAAAGAGTCAGGAAAGAGAAATTCCATTTTCTAGATGGGCAAATGGAGGCCCAGACAGGCAAAGGGGTCACAGAGCACGTCAGCAGGCCTGGGGCTCTTTCTGCCACACCAGGAAATGTTGGATGTGGGCATTTTCTGCTGTACAAAGTCTTTGTATCTAGTACCAGTTCCCCATGGGAAAGCCTCCGACAAACCTGCCGCCTGTCCCCACTCCCCGGGGTGAGCCGCCAAGGGATCTGCCCATCGCAAAGGAAAACATGGAGTTCTGGGCCAGGGGAACAAAAAGAGAAATGAACGATGTGTTTCCAGGCCACAGGAAGGTATGTTTTCAATGAAGACTTTCTCCATTCAACTGGGCTTAGCTACAGGGCCTGAATGAATGAACAGACAGACGAACAAGTGACCTCTGGCCCGAGATAACCTCACTGCCTGCCACAAATGGCGAGCACGTTTTCTCCTAAGACCTCCTAGGATGGAATTGCTGAAACGAGATCTTCGAAAAGTCCTTTGGAAAGTCAATATCATCTGGCAAATGTGAACAGTGCTTTTACCAAATTACATCCCATCAACCAGCAAGTAGCTCAGTTTGTTCTTAATGACTTTCCTTCTTCACAAAAACAGGCAGATGCGGCTGGAAGGCCCTAACCTGCAGGCCCTGATCGTGGGAAATAAACGCCAAAATGTTAATGACAGTTATCCCACGGTGGTGGAGTTACGGGTGGTTTCTGTTCTCTTCTCTTTTTGTTATGTTTCCTGCAATGATATGTTATTCTTTTAAAGACTGCATCTATTTGAGAGCAAGACAGAGAGCACAAGTGGAGGTGGGGGTGCAGAGGGAGAAGGAGAACCAGACCCACTTCTGAGCAGGGAGCCCCAGGCAGGGCTGGATCCCAAGACCCTGAGATCATGACCTGAGCCAAAAGTAGACGCTTAACCATCTGAGCCACCGAGGCGCCCCAATGATATATTATTTTCAATAAGAAAAAAGCTATGACTTTTGTAATAGGGATGCCAAAAGCCCCGGCCATCCTGGCATCCGTTGGGCAAGGCGCTCAGCATCCCCAGCTGTACGACGAGGATATTAACACGTGCCCCACTACGTTGTAAAGGTTCAATAACACATAGAAAGTAAAAGATGGCTTTTGGGACCAGTGAACTCTATTATCATTTCAGTGCAGTGAGACCGAGAGCATCAGGGGCTGCTGATCTCCCCCACACTAACCAGGAAATGCATCAGCCGCTCCTCTGGCCAGGGTCTGCTCCCCATCCATCCACTCTCCCCCACTCTCTCTGCAGCCTCCCCCGACTGGCTGGCTTGATCTTTTGGCTTTAGGTGGTCTCAGACATCCCATTTCCAACACAAACATTAAAACTCTAGCAAACTGGCCTAAAACACCGCAAAGAAAAGGTCAACCAGGAGAAAAACACTAATTCATAGCCTGGAAAAACCATTCTCAGTTGCAATTTTGATTCCAAAACTGGTGAGAGCGCCCCCTTCAGGTGGGTCACAAGCCCATCGTAACAAACTAGGTGGGTGAGCGCACAGTGCTGCCGGAGTGGCCGTTTTGGACCCAGTCTCCAGGCGAGTGGCTATTTTTATTTGTTTTTGACAAAGCTGGAAGCCAACCAACCTTGGCTCTGGAGGGCTGACCTTTGGCCAGCATTTGTTCCAAGGCGGGCAGAGGCTGAACTATTCCAGGATGACTTTGGAAATGGCTTCACGTGCCATCCACTAGACAGCAGAGCTAACAGCCCAGCGCCAGGCCCAGGCAGAAACCCAGGAGGGAAGGAATAAACATTCTCGAGTGTCACTGTGAATCAGGCACAGGGGGCTTCAGGCTGAATCCCCGCAGCCCTGTGCAAGGGAGGCCCCCATTCCCTGCTCACAACGAAGAAAAGGAGGGTCAGAGAGGCCCAATGACCTCAAGTCACACAGCTGGCAGGTGGCAACGCTGGGCTTCCAATCCGACTGTGACCGCCTGCCCCCCATCCTTCCACCCCGAGTCTAAGTTTGAGGCAGAAAGATCCTTGAGATAAATGGGAGTATCTCTACAGTCTAGAAAAAAACAAGCACCTACATTTGGGAGGCAATCTGTGCGACTGCAGGGCTCTTCGGCTGGGGACAGTTTTGTTCCCCAGGAGACATATGGCCCATGTCTGCGGACATTTTTTGTGGTCACAACTAACCGGGGGGTGGAGGGGTTGGGGAGGGTGTTACTGGCATCTAGTAGGTAGAGGCCAGGAATGCTGTTCAATATTCCAGAATGCTCCGGACAGCCCCCACCACAAAGAAATACAGGGCCCCAAATGTCAACAGAAACCCTGGTAGGGTAGAGCCTTCCCCCTGGCTCTGAGCGCAGACTCTACTACTGATGACCTACACAGTCTTGGGGAAGCTGCCTCAGTTCCCTCACAGGATGGCAATATTGACAACAATAATAGCGTCAGCCTCAGAGAGAGTGTGTCCAGGGTTCAGCACGGGGCTTTCCGAGCAGTAAAGGGCTTTAGCCGAGGTGCCCCTCTGCAGGGGCGCCATGATTAAGAGCCCCAGCATGCAGCCATCGGGCTGTGGCCTGGACATTAACCAGCTCTTCCGTCCCTATCCTACCCCTCCCTTCTCACTTATAAAACAGGGATGGCAGCTGCCGAGGCCTGATGGACGTAAAGGCCTCACTATGATCACTGAGCAAGTAAGGAAGAAAGGACACTGCATAGCTTAGTCAAGGCTGCTGACTTTGAACTTATCTTTGGGCTCCCAGACAAATGGGACCATTGGAAATGTCTCAGGCCACCTGCCCCCTCAGCGCTTCCCGGGAGAGCCACGTTGGCTACACCAGGAGTCCTTAAGCCCAGGTCTAAAGCCCAATTCTAGGCTGCCACCTGCTTTTGGACCTCCCACAGGCTAATCATAGCTTTTACATTTCCAAATGGCTGAAAGACTCTTATGGTGTGACGTGAAAAGTACATGAATTTCAAGCTTCTATAAGTTAAGTGTGATCAGAATACGGTCGGACCCATTCAATGATGCATTCTCTGTGGCTGCTGGGGCAGTAAATGGCAGAGCTGAGTAGATGTGACAGAGACCATGTGATCTCAAAACCGGAAATATTTACCATTTGGCCCTGGACAAAAACGTTTTGCCAACTCTGAGTTAAGCAGTGCCTTTCAGCCTTGACTACCCTCCAGCATGAGAGGAGCTTTTAAACATACTGGTGCCCAGGCCCCACCTGGACTAATTAATCAGCATCCCTAGGATGGAGGGACTGTTGGGAGGCGGAGAGAGCACACCCAGGCATCTACATTTTTCAAAAGCCCGCTCCCCTCCGCCACCCCCACCAGGGAATTCGAACGTGCAGGTGGGGGTGAGAACCACTCATCAATCACCACCCAATACTTCAACCTGGTAGCTGGCCTTGGTTCTGAGCAGAATTTCCAGGGCAGTGAAATCACTTGTAAGGAGACAATCGATTCCTGCACGTTTATGCTTTCAGATTAAAGTGGTTTGTGAAAAGTCTTCTTTGGGACTTAAGTGTACAATAAAATGTGATTAAGATTTATATGTTAAACTTTTGTGTAAATAGCCTTACAGATGTGTCCTTTGTGGACCACATGGCCCGCTTTGCGTACACTATAGGGTCTGAGGGGTTTTGCCAAAGAGGTTAGATGAGGGCTCAGAAAGTCCAAGAAATGGGACTACCATGCTCCATCAAAAACTTAGTGCACAAGAAATACTGATCCAAACCTGACCCCTGCCCGTCTGCAGGGCCTTGGCTCAGACACACCTGAGCCATCCAAGAAGGGTCCCCCTGATGGCCCCGTTATTCTCCTTTGCAGAAGGACCAGGGAACTAGAAGGTCAGTCTCCCTCCTGGAGGACTGGCTGCATATCTAAGGCATATCTCTTGCACTCTCTGAACACCCCATCTTTGGACCTAAATAACCATCGTTCTGGCTCCGACAGACTTCACTTCCCTGACACACTTATGAGCTCAGGAGCTATCCAGCAACTGTTAATAAAGATCATGGGATCAGCGGCGGTGGGTGGGGGGAGGTGGCTACGAGTGAATTTTGTTCCTCTTTTCGGCTTATGTAGAATTTTCTGACTTCTCAACAACAAACATAACATTACTTTGGTAATTTTTTTTAATGCCATCAAATGAAGACAAGTAATCAAGCAAGTGGGGCGACGAAGCGCGAGGGCGCAGAAATGCCTACACATTGCTCATTAATTAACCTTAAATGCGATGCCTGTTCAGGTGGCCCTTGATCCGCCCCGGGCTTCAGAATCACTTCAAAAAAGGCCTGCCTTCCGCAACCCTCAAGGCTTTATCAAGGCCAAGGGGAGGAAGGGGAGGAAAGCGTGGCCCCCGCGAGCCTATCCACCTGTGTGTTCCCGAGGGCCCCTCCAATCAACATCACCGCCAAATCGGCCAATCCGGCCTCCCCTCCAACCACCAAGGCCAGCTCGGGTTTGCAAGGCGGGCTCCATCTCCCCAGTGGCCAAACTGAAGCCTGCATTTCTTTGGTGGGGGCGGGGAAGAGGAGGTGGCGCTAAGGGGACACAGAGCTTGTCTTTACTGGGGACTGGGGGACAAGCTACATAAGTTGGCAAAAGATAACGGTCATTAAAATTGCAGGCTTACTTACTTTGCGATCAGGGAAACAGACCTTGCGCTTGGCAGGGCTCATATTGACCTGCCCGGCGGCCAATCCCACCTGGCTCCGGCCGGGATGCAGAGCTTGCCCCCACTTAACCTCCTGAGCGGACCCCGGTCCCGGGGCCCAGCAAGGCAGCCAGGTCGCGACGGGGAGGCGGAGGTGCGGTCCGAAAGCGGCTGGCGCCGGGTGGTGCTGCAGCCTGCAGGTGGCCGACCAAGCGCTGCGCTTCCTCCATCCCGAAAAGAGTCCTGCGCGCCAGGGTCCGGGATGGACGCGCCCGTCCAGGCCCCGCCCCCAAACGGACCCCTCCTCCCAGAAGGGTCCCGCCCCCTGCACAAGGCCAGGCCCCCTCAGCGGGTCCCGCCTCCTGTCCCCGAGAACCAGGGCCCGCCCCCCAGACCGGCCAATCTCGGAGCCTCCGCTGACCTTGGGCGCCAGGCGCCATCGGCCAGGCCAGAGACTTAAAAAAGCTCTCTTGGCTACTTTCCTCCCCAGCTCCCCTGACGGGAGTAGAGGGTTCCAGGATGGCAACCCCCTACATACTGGCGGCTGGGGAAAAACTCGCAGACCTTTAATGTGCTCGAATACACCCAAATAGAGAAGTGGTGGAAAATAGGGTTTATTTAAAATATGAACCAGGGGCTCCTGGGTGGCTCAGTGGTTTAAAGCCTCTGCCTTCAGCTCAGGTCATGATCTCAGGGTCCTGGGATCGAGCCCCGCATCGGGCTCTCTGCTCAGCAGGGAGCCTGCTTCCCCCTCTCTCTGCCTGCCTCTCTGCCTACTTGTGATCTCTCTCTCTGTCAAATAAATCTTTAAAAAAAAATATATATGAACCAGATGTCACCAGAGTGCGTGAAAAGAGCCTCCCCAAGGCAAGTTAACTTCTGGCTTCCAAGTTCCTGTTTTCTTATTCTTTCACCTCTATTCCCGGGACATGTTTGCTCCAGGCCCTTCTGCCCGCAGAGCCCGCTCCTAACACACACTTCGGACCACCTGGGTTGCCTGGTAAAGGCAGCTCTTTGGAGATAGGAAAGACCCCAGCTGCCCCAAGACCCTAAAGAGGCTTCTTTCTGACTTTGGAATGAATCAGTCACGGGACTGAAAGGCACAGCATAGGGAATCCAGTCACTGATGCCTGTGATGGTGACGTATGGTGACAGCTGGTAGCTACGCTCGCCGGGAACACCCCATTAGGTATATACGTGTCCAGTCACTATGTCATACACCCGAAACTAACAACATTGTAGGTCAACCACACTCAAAATAAAAACATTCTTAAAGAATAAGCCTCTTTTTGCTAAGACTCACACACACTGACTGCTCTTTTTGTGCCTTTGTCTTCTTTCAGAGCCATCCTTTTGTTTTAATTTCCCTAATGCAGATGAGGAAATGGGACCCAGGGATGTATGTTTCCCAAGGGTGACATTGCTGAGCCTTGAACCCAGGCAAACTGATTCCAGGTCGAATGAATGAATGGTTCTGCAAGGAGTTATAACAAATAAAAAGGATTGAAAACACTGCCTAGAAAATATTGCATAATAACAGACGCAGGCTATGTTCACAGCAAACAAAACCCAAAAATAATGTAAATGTTTGCAAACCAATCCACATGGAAAGGCACAGCTGGGGTCACACCTCCAGGAGTCCGCGTCTGTGTGGCCACAATGTGACTTACTCCCTTAGGAACTGGATAAGCTGCCCAGCTTCAGAGCACCAGTTAGCTGTGCTCTAGCCATATGGTAACTTTCAACAAGAGGATTAAAAAAATAAATAAAACACGTGGACACAATTCTCGGTTCTTCAGAGTTTCTAGCAGGTTCTTCATGGCCTTGTCTTCGCTCCAACCAAAAAAAAAAAAACAAACAAACTGACCCACCCTAGGCTGATTTACTTTTTAAAGTTCCAAACCCCCCAAAAAGTCATCTTCTAAATGACCCAAATTTAAATATAATCACCTTAAAATAGGGAAAACAATTAAAATCAGGAAACGAAAATATTTCAGAACACTCCTACCCCACCCCAAGTTCAGTTAGGAGCCAACAGGAGAGAACTCTCAGGGGCATACTCACATTGCTCTGGATTTTTATTCTCTATTGACAAAACCCCCACGCCTGTGATTACGCTACCTTCTCCACTAATACAGCCTTGGAGACATCCTAACACGTCTCACTTTTTATGCGGGGGGCTTCTCAAGAAAGGCATTTCACTTCAATGTCTGCACTTTGCACGTCATCAGAGTGGTCATGACTTGGATTTTCCCCTGCCTTCGTTATAAGGTGCAGGGGATGGGAAGGAGAGAATAACGTGCACGCCTAGGCCCGATACCGCCTGCACATCTACATCTCCTTTAAACCACTGTCACTGTGGTTTCAATGACACACTCCCAACCTGGCTGGAGATGCAATCTCGTGCTATACGGCCTTCTGCTCAGACTCCTCGGAGGCTAAATTTTACTTGTTGGTATGGCAGAGGGAAAACCCAGGTCAGTGGCAAAACACACACACACCAAGAGAGTGCACCTGCTAGTGGCCAGCCGCACGGTGTAAAGGCCTGAGCAGTGAGTGGCCTCAGGCCCGTCCCTACACTCTGCGTGACCCTGAGCAAACCCCTTCTCTCCGCTTCTCTGTGACACTGCCCACCCATGGTGTGCATTCGTTCAAAGGAAAATAAAGCAATCCCTTTCGATACACGATGGGGGAAATGTTACATTAAGCATAGAGCAGAAGGGACAGACTTTTCTAAAGCAGGATACAGATACTTGAGAGAGAAAAGGGATGTTCGGGCACTGCAGCCTGCATGAATGCCAACCTCTTCCGAACCTCAATATCCAGTCCACAAATGAAACAATGCAAAAACAAGGGGACCCTCCCCCTTTCCCTGAAGCTCCCAGAAAACACCTTAGGAGCTAAAAAGTTTTGGAAATGGGGCTTCTGCCAGCCCCTCCCTAAATCAATAAAGGAAAGAATAAATTAAAACATGATCAAAAAGATCCATGGGATTTCATCGAGGGACAGATAAAAATATTTACAGGTCACTTAAAGTTTTCTGGCCTGCTCACGACTTGGAGCAGGGGAGAGGTGCAGAGGGTGATGAGGAGCAGGAAAGCCCTGGGGGTGCCCACTGCGAGCCGCCCCGGGATGCTACTTGGGACGGAAGGGTGAGGTGAGGGCCCAGGGGTCAGTGTGCTCGCCTGCTGTTCCCTCACTGTGCCTCCTCGGGATCCGAGGTCTTGCAGAAAGTCTCTCGAACTCTACACTCGCAGCATGGAAGTGTGTGTGTGTGGGGGGGGGTGGACACAGGGAAGGTGCCGTGTATTTCATCCGTTTGTCAGAGACACTGCACCTGCCTCCTTCCGCTTCCTCCTCTGCGGACACAGATTGCTATACCTTAAAGCTATAGGCCTGGCAGGGCTTAGGAAGCTCCATGGCCACAGGAGAGAACTCTGGAAGATGCCCATTCCAGCGATGGCACCCGAGGCAGGCCCTCAGCCGTCCACACCCGCCGCCTCCTCTCACGTGATCTCAGCACGCTTGCGAGGTGGACACCATCATTATCCCGTTTCGACAGGGAAGGGAACTGCAGCCGAGAGAGGTCGTGGGGCTGGTCTGCGGTGGGACTGCGGGTCCCGGGTGGGACAACTGTGCTTTGCATTGAATGTCGGAGATGACGCTGAGGCACGGCCTTAAGTGCAGGGCTCCCAGCCAGTCAAGTAAGGCTGACACCAGCCCTGTGAGGTAGGGACCTCACTGTGACCTCGTTCTGGAGGATGGTGAGGCCCAGAAAGGGAAGAGCTCGGCCTAGGCCACCTGACAGCCAAGTGGAGGAGTCCGCGTGCCAGCCCGCGGCCGGCCACTCTCTCCACCTACGACGGGAAGTGCTCTAGGCTTGTGGCCTCTGAGGATCCTCCGTGGGCCTTCCCCGGGGCAGGGGGCTGGTCCCACTGTCTGTCTATCCATAGTGCTGTCACAGAGCCTGGCACCCAGCAGGGCTGCAGTAAATGCTTCCAAGCTGATGAAGGGATGGGACCAACCTTACTTTCTCCACTCGACTATTTCATCTTGACCTTTTCCTTAGGCTTACCTGGTACCCATACCAGCCACAGAGAAAATGGCTCTAAACTAACAAACTTGACCACTGCTGTATTTCTCCCTCTCCTAGCCCCTCACACACCCTTCCACACATGAGGAAATGAAAGCAAAGGCTGGTGGAGCCACAGAGGACCTCAGAGCATCCCAGTCCAGCCCCCTTCCAGGATAGGTGACATCCCCAAGGTCACACAGCTCAATGGCTGCCCTGTCTCCTGACTCTTCACAGTACTGCTACGAACAGGTTAGAAGGAGGGTGGAGACACCTTTCCTGGAGCCCAGGCTAGGCGTCAAGAGCGGGAGTTTGCAGACCAGTTTCCGATCCGCACCTGCTGAGGATCTGGGTTCCAATGGCCCTCAGAGACTATGATCATCCTGCTGGGAGGCCCCTGATAGACCCCTGAACCTCTCTGAGCGTCAGCTTCTTCTTATTTTTTATTTGTTTCTTTTGGAGGGGGGCATCAGCTTCTTATCTAGGAAGTGAGATGACTGGTTCACTCCCCCCGAATATTTTTATAATGTTTTATTAATAAACATTATTAATACTTGTTAATAATATTTAGAAAAATATTGTTAGAAAATTTAAATGACTTACGATTGCACCATATAAAGACAATGATTGCTAACTATTTTGACACATTCCTTATAGACTTTCCAGACATACACACACACACACATTTATTAAGCACAAGCATTTTCTGTGCTTACTACTTGACAGGGAACATTGTAAGCATATTACATTACCTACAATCCCTTATCTGAAACACGAAACTCCCAGGACTCAGTATGCTTTGGATTTTGAGAACTTTTGGAGGGACACTGCAAAGGGGGCGGGATGGGGGCAAGATGGCAAAGCTATATGTTTTACATTTTCACGTTACTATTTCTGCAGCAGAAGGCATAAATAATCACACAAAACAGGATAAACAAAGACTCCAAACAATTACACATCTATTCAAGGCGGATTTTTCTTCTAAATGAGTTCATGGCCAACTTATGAACTTCCGGGTCATAACTCTAAATTTCAGGACTGCAGTTGAACAATCCTGAACCTGTCCCATTCCATTCAGTTCATATATGCACCCCAAAGGGTAGAACTATTAGAGTAACAAACTAGTAAGGGATGGCTCTGAACCGGTATCTTATCCCAGACCCATTGTGCACCAACCACATTACCCCTTGTTGGCCAAAGTGGGATTACCCCATAACCTTCATTTCATAATATGTGAGCAATTATTCTGTCACATATAATATTCTCACCAGATTTGTTTCTAAGGGTTACATGGGAATTTCAAACCTTGGGGACTATTTCCAAGTGCAAGGAAGAGCCAATCCCAACCCCTGGTGTGCAATGAACCCAAAAGGGAAGAGACAAGAAGCCAACTTGGACAGATAGCACAAAGTCTTTGGGTACATAATCACAGCTTGCCCTCACCAGTTGGGAAGATGGAAGGAAATAGGGAGATTGTATAATCATATAAAACGCTGAAGAAAAATTAGGGTTTAACCACAAAAACTATTCTACAAAATCACAAGATTGAGGCAGAAAGAGTTTTATGAAAACAAAAATGCTATTGCTGCCAAAGAGCAACAAAAAAGGCCTATTCATCCAACCGTTCATCCATCCATCCACCCATCCACCTATTTATCCATTCAATTATCCATCCATCCATCCATCCAGTCATCCATCTATCTGTTCATTCATCCACCAATCCACCTATCCATCCATCCAACCTTCCATCTATCCATCCAGTCATCTATCCATCTGTTCTTCATCCATCCATCCATTCATGCATCTAACCATCCATCTATCATCCATCCATCTGTTCGTTCATCCATCCATCCATTCATTTGTGCATTCACCCATATCCATTCATCCATTTTTCTATGCATCCATTCATTTGTGCATCCATCCATCCATCCGTTCCTTCTTTCTTTCCTTCCTTCATCCATCCACTGATGCATCCATTTGTTCATTCATTCATTCATCCATTCATTCATTTGTTCATTCACCCATCCATCTCATTTATTCATTCATTCCCAGAACATTCATAAAGTGTTTTACATGCCCCAGGAATGCAGAATTCTGTCTTTGGCAAGGCTGGGTTGATCACTGCTTCATGCATTTATTTACTCAGAGTCTACCATGAACCCACACTAGACTAGGCGGTGGAGAAAAGCAGAAACCCATATGGCCCCATTTTCATGGAGTTTGCCAGCCAGTGTAGGAGATAGGTAACAACCAAGTCAACACATAAGGAAATTAAAGACACAATTTCCAGGAGTGATTAAGTATTGTGAAAACACACAAGAGCAATCAGTCGAGAAACAGGGCCATGTGGGGAATACTTTAAAGATGGCAGAGGGGGACACCTGGGTGGCTCAGTCAGTTAAGTGTCTGCCTCTGGCTTAGGTCATGATCTCAGGGTCATGGGATCGAGCCCTACATCGGCTCCCAGCTTAGTGGGGAGTCTGCTTCTCCCTCTCCCTCTGCCCCTCCCCCCTGCTCATGCACTCGCTCTCATTCTCCCTGATAAATAAATAAAATCCTTAAAGATTTTACTTATCTGACATAGAGAGAGAAATCACAAGTAGGCAGAGGCAGGCAGAGAGAGAGGGGGAAGCAGGCTCCCTGCTGAGCAGAGAGCCTGATGTGGGGCTTGATCCCAGAACCCAGAGATTATGACCTGAGTCGAAGGCAGAAGCTTTAACCCACTGAGCCACCCAGGCGCCCCTCAAATAAATAAAATCTTTAAAAAAAACCAACAATAGAAATAAATAAAAAATAAAGATGGCAGAGGGACAGGCAAGGCCCTTCAGAGGAGATGACTTTGATGGGCAGGCAGGATGGGCTACAGAATGGATGGGGTCTCAGTGCAAAATGAAAATCTGGAGGCCCTTGTTCAAAAGTTATTAAGAATTTCAAAAGGGTGACAGCAGAGCTGACCACACAGGTCACAAACCTGGGCGCGGGTCCTGGGGGGAGGTTTAAAGGGCATGAAGGGGAAAGTGAGCATTTCAGTTCAGAGGGAACAGCAAACACAAAGGCCTAGAATGGAGATGCAAGTGTGAATATTCTGGAAACGTGAGGACACAGGGGGAAGACAAAGGCTCCGTTGAAGATCATTCAAAAAGAGCACCCTCCAAGCCAGAAGAGTAAACAGGCGCTTTTTCTATCCAGCTGCCTGGCTGGGGGCCTGCCAGGAAGCAGCCAGCATGGACCACAAGGTGACCTTGGAGGTGACACAGAGGCCAGCAGCAGGAGGATCCACAGACATATCTATGCCACTTCTTTGCTCTGGCTTCCACGTGAGGGCAGACCCCTGGAATAAACCCCCCAGGTTTCAGTTTTCCGTCTGCAAAATGGGAGGGACCGCAAGAACTAGCTCAAACACCCACTTCCTGCTGCCATATTGCAGAAACTGAGCCTCAAAAGGTTAGGGAGGTGCCCGAGAGTGCAGATTATTTAGCAGCTGACCAGAAAAAATAATAATAATAATACATGGAGCTTTGGGGATTCTAATAGGGACTCTTTATCACCACATTGGCCTTCTATCAGGCTTCATTCCCTCAATCTTCCAGATGGTTGTCCAGCCCACATCTGAAAGTGGCCTGAGCTCTTGACCTGTGGGCCCCAAGGCAGAGGCATTTCCACCCTGTATAAGGGAAAAAGCCCAGCAGTGGCTCTCCACAAAGCAACATTCTGGAGGGTCTGAGAGGAGGATTGGGAGGTCCCCCTGAACACTTCTTCCGAGTTGACCCAAAATGTTACCAACTGACGGAGCAAAAGGCTCAAGGGGTGGGGGGTGCTGCCAAACAACAGGCTACGAGGGGTCCCAAAGATGTGAAAATATCAAAGCTAAAAACTCTACAAGAGGATGACGGAACATTCACCTTCATTCTGATATCACTGTTTCCAACAGGCGAGAACACACAGGTTATGCCATCAACTTTTTCATCCAACCTACCACCAGAAATAGCAGCACCAGGACAAGGGTCTAAGCCTTGATTCCCCAAAGATACCGCCCCATGGGAATTTTAGCCCAGGTCATTAGGAACAATGAACTCATGCTGGTCTCCTCCATCAGAGGCCCCTCATTTGGGGACCCTGCTGGAGCTGGAAACGTTCCTCGCAGCAATGCCAGGTATCTTGGGAAGCACCGGCAGAACTACCTGAGTTGTCCTGGGTGCCAAAATCCTCAATTCCAGACTCTGGAAAGGACATGAATTGGGGGCAAAATAACCATAGGCCCAGTGAGATCTGTGACTAGGGGTCACACTTCAGGGGGCCGGTCCAGCCTCCTCATGCTGGAGATTAGGAAGTAAAGGGTCAGAGAGAGTAAGGGACCCACTCAAGGTCACACAGTTTGTTGGTCCTCCTTGTGCCCTCCCGTGGCCCTTTGCATCTCCCACCACCCCACAATTTATTAAAAAACAAGATCCCTCTGTCCCTCTCCCCCCAGTCCTCGGATAAGGCATGATAAAAGATTTACCAACAGTGCTAAATTTCTGCGTAATGAAGATACAAAGGCAGAAAATTCACTTAATATTTTGCCTTGCTGTCATCCAGTAACAGGCCCTTAGTTAAGGATCTTTTGCCTTCATAAATTCACCAGCTCAGGAAAGCTGTGGTTTAAGCACAAACCAGCAAAGACCCCTAAAAATGGTGGTGGAAGATAGTGAGTAGAGGGGAGACATTGGGGAGACTTGCCCCAGCTCCATATTTTAACCTACTATTTATTGAGTGCTTTATTCTCTTGCTTAATACCTTAGACATGTTCATTTATTTGATCCTCTCAACTTTCTGGGAATCCAAAATTCAGGAGAAAATACTAGTAATAACGTTACCATTTGGGCATGCCTACTGTCTTGATAAGTTTTTAGTTAGCGTTGGTAGAAATAATTCACAAGGTTGACTTCCGCTTATCCATTAGGGCTGGAGCTATGCTGATGTAATAACCAGCAGCCCTGTGACTATTTAAATTTCAAGGAATTAAAATTAAATCTTTAAGTTCACTTCTTCTGTCACACTAGCCACATGTTAATCTCCAGAGTCACAGGTGACTAATGGCTACCATATTGGACAGCACAGTTCTAGAACATTCCATTCTAGAACATTCCATCACGGCAGAAAGTTTTGTTGGCCTGTTCCAGGCTAATTTTAAAGTTGCTTCTTCCAAGAGCTCTCTACTGACCTGAGCACCTCATTCTAAAACAGATCCCCCCAGGTGCTCCTCCTGTACCCTGCCTTCCTCCTGGCATTGGACACACTGAGAGATGATCTGATCGGTTAGCTTGTTTATTTGTACTTTTCCCATCTCCCTGCTGCATATCCATCATGCTTCCCCCTGGGGCTGTTGTAATAAAGTATCTCACCACCACTTAGCCATCCTGGGTTGGACATCCACTTCTAACATAACAACTAATGTTTGTCAATTTGGGTGAACTCATTTAAACTGCTTTCCCCTAATCCCTGTCGAAACTGCCACGTTGGAAGTTAAGGACCAGTTTGGAGGAGCGCGAACGCTGGCGATCACTGGAGGGACCACACTGAGGCACGGTGGAACCACGTCTGCAATCTGGAGAACCTGGCCTGGAAGCTTGGCTCTGCCCCTTCCCAGCTGTGTGATCTTGGGAAAGGTACCTCACCTCTGAGCCCCCGTTTTATCATCTGTAAAAAGGGGATCCACCGCCACCAGCCTTGCACTGTTGTTCTAAGACATCAATGGATAATTGACATAAATGGTAAAGTGATGGGTGAAGTGGGGGCTGGGGGTGGGGGACAAAGAACAAGCCAAGGGAAGCAGTAGGGGAAGCTACTGCTTATTTAGTTCCTACTGTATACCCAACTCCGTGCATACTTTACAAGTATTATCCCATTGAATCCCGTGAGCATTTTCCATACGAGGAACTGAGGCCAGGAGAGGGGAATGCCATGCCCCAGGTCACACAGTGGGGGGTGGAGGGTGGCAGAGCCAAGGCTGAACCAACTCTGGTTCTCACACTTCATACCAGACTCTGAAGCCTTCCCTTCCTCGAACCCTTCCAGAATCTCAAACCAGTTTCCCCCTGAAGACCATCACATTGGGGAATACCTGTCTTTCCTCTACCTTCTACTTCCAGTCACCTGGGCTCAAATTATGCTCCCTGGGAACATGGGTGGCTCAATGGAAGAAGCTACCTCCTCGTCCAGGCTTTTCACATTGTGGAGAGAGGTTACAAGAGGTGCGAAAGGAACAGCCGGTGAGATTCTACCCCAGAGGAGGGAACAGACCAGCAGGAGGGAAGAAACCCTGGAGGGGGGCAGAGAGCTCTCGGACCGGTGAAGTGATGGTTGGTGGCTCTTTTCTTTTCCCTGTTTGTCTGTTCCCCACGTTTCCCACCTGGAACTACTATATTCTGCTCGTAATTGGGGAAGGGAGGTGGCAAAGCGTGAACATGACCACAAAAACAAAGTCAAGAAGTACACACCTAGGACGTACTCCCACCAGCAGTGGACCTATGGTTTCCAGCAAATGTACCTGAGGTTCTGCTTTGAAGGCACCCCTAGGGGAAGACTAGTTACCACAGAACTTGTTGAAAGAACCAACGAACAAATAAATGAATGTCTTGTCAGGAGGCAGGGGAAACTGGCGCTCCCTCCAGGCCCCCACCGCCCCGTGTGGCTCCCATCAGCCCTAGCTCATTCGGTTTAAATTCTACCGAGTCATACACAAGGCCGTCTTCCTCGACCAGGCCAAGTCCTTCTAAAAGGCCAGTCTCCTGGCGCAGGGCCCTGTACATGTGCTAGAAGCTCAATAAATAATTTTGAAAGGAAAGAAGGAAGAAGGCAAGACTTACGTCTCCCACATTTCCCGTAAATACCCTCGGCACGTGGGCATCAGCAGACGGCTTGACTGAGCGGGGAAGGGGGCAGCCCACACCCTAACTCTGCACCTCCCCCTTACGAGGACCTAGGGCACGTTACCTCATAGCGGGGGCCGGGTTCTCAGACTCGCCTACAGTCGGAGCGGCCTCCAGGGACAGGGTCCCCAGGCTAGCCCGGCTGCCCTTCCGGGAAGACTCTCGGAACAAGCCAGCGCTGGGGTCCTCATCGGAGGAGTTGTCATCAAAGGAGCCCAGGATGAAGTTGGTCATCAGCTGCCTCTTGATGTGCTCCTGCTTCTCGTCTTCTTTGGAGAGGGGTCTGGCTCGCTGGCCCTGGGGCTTGGCTGGAGATGGCAGGCCACTGGTATCCAGGGTCTTCAGGCCTTCGGTCCCTGTCCCATTGGCTTGGAGCACTGCGGGGGTGTTATCCGAGGAACAGGGGTTTCCTAGGGGATTCTGGTGTGGGGGTGGCCTGGAGGTCCTTTGCCGACAGGCATCTTTGGGACCTTTGTGGGAGGCTGGGTCGGCCTGGTTAGGAGTCTCTGGCAGAGGGTTGCGGTCACCATTTTTCTGGGGTGGGTCCCCCAAGCTGTCTGAGGCTGGAAAGGGCTCCTGGCTTGGGATACAGCTCCCTTCTGATTTACTCTTGGTGACTTGCTTAGAGTCCGTCATTTTCCCCCAGATTTTTAACCAGGAAAAGGTCAAGCAGGAGAAAATCAAACAAGATAGAAAAAGAAGCAATATCATTCAGAAGACCTGCAAGCAAAAAAGGAAGGACATTTTAGAGTCTATGAAACTGAGTTATTTCCATCTTCAAGGGGCTCGTGGGGCGAGAGGAAGCTGGGGTTCTGCGTATTCAGCTGAGAGGCCCAGAGGCGAAAGGCAGTGGACAAAACGGCCCACAATGTGCTCTGTGGTCCTGGACACATTCCTGAATGCCTCGAGATGTCAGTTTCTCATCTCTAATTTAGGTACATGAACACATGTTGGCCATAAAGCAGAAACATGCATGGAAGAGAGAAACAGGTCACGCCTATTAAAGGGCTTTTGTTATAGACCCACAAATTAGAAACAATCCCAATGTTCATTAACTGAAAAATGGAGAAACAAACAGAGAAACAAAAGGACAAACAAAACAAAAATGGAGGGAAAAAAGGAGAAACAAAAGGTGATTATTCAGTTGTAAAAAAGAAATGTAGGGGTGTCTGGGTGGCTCAGGCAGTTAACCGGCTGCCTTCGGCTCAGGTCATGATCCCGGGGTCCTGGGGTTGAGCCCCAGGTCAGGCTCCCTGATCAGTGGGGAGTCTGCTACTCCTTCTCCCTATGCTTCTCCCCATGCTTCTCCCCCTGCCCCCTGCTTTCTCTCTTTCTCTCCCCCTCTCAAATCAATAAATCTTTTTTTTTAAAGTGAGAGCTTAACAACAGAAATTCATTTTGTTGAAGACACAAATTCAGATATTCTGATTTCTTACCCAACCTTCTTCCTGCCACACTAAGTCTGTCCTGTTAATGAATAGGTCATTGTCATTTGATGTAAATATATTTTTTTAAGATTTTATTTATTTGAGAGAGAGCATGAGTGGGAGGAAGGACAGAGGGAAGAGCAGACTCCCTGCTGAGCAGGGAGCCCGATATGGGGCTCCCTCCCCAGACTCAGGGATCATGACCTGAGCAGAAGGCAGACACTTACCTGACTGAGCCACCCAGGGGCCCCAGAAATAAATATTGTTAAGAAGCAAACAAAAACACAACCTGAACATGTTGAAATTTCAGAACAAATTTTGCCACAGGGATATAGTAGAAGTATTAAAAAAAAAAAAAGGCAAGACTGCAAAGCTCAAGCATATCAATTTAGTATCTAAAAGGTTTTTTTAAAAAATATTTTATTTATTTATTTGACAGAGAGAAATCACAAGTAGGCAGAGAGGTAGGCAGAGAGAGCCTCAGCAAGCAGGCTCCTTGCTGAGCAGAGAGCCTGATGTGGGGCTCGATCCCAGGACCCTGAGATCATGACCTGAGCCAAAGGCAGAGGCTTTAACCCACTGAGCCACCCAGGCACCCCTAAAAGGTTTTTTCTTTTTAAATTTCAACATCATGTTCTTAAGTGGAAAAGATCTCAAGTTTTCCTAGAACTGCATAATCTGAATCCTTTCAGCAGACTTTGCACAACAGAATTTGCTGAAATGTTGTCAAGGGTATTTTCCAAGTATTTTCAGGAGGGTTTTTTCTTTTAAAGCCATTGAGTTTCTTTTTAAAGAAAAGTCAGTCAAGGGTGGTTCAGCATCCATCAATGTAACAAATTACATTCATTGAACAAAGAGGGAAATCACATGATCACCTCAATAAACACCAAAAAAAGCATTTGACAAAATACAAGACCCTTTTGTGATTAAAAAAAAATAGTCAGAAAAGTAGAAAGAGAGAGGAACTTCAATGTAATAACGCACATTTATGAAAAACCTACAGCTGATATGTACTCAGTGGTGAAAAACTGGAAGCTTTCCCCCAAGATCAGGAACAAGACAAGATGGCTCACTTTTACCACTGCTATTCAATATCATGCTGACGGTCCTAGCCAAAGCAATTAGATAAGAAAAAGAAACAAAAGCCATCCAAATTGGAAACGAAGAGATAAAATCATCTCTAATCATAGATGACAAGATCCTACAATGGGTTTCCCTGCTATCCAAAAGAAGAGAGGTTCTTGCGAAACCTTTCCTAAGTTGAAATGGCATAAAGCAAAAAAAGCAATTACCATTAATTTATATGGACACATTTTTGAGCATTCCTAGACCCACAAAATAGCTTCTCTTAGGGTTTTCTAGGTAGCTTAGGACACATCTTGCTAATGGATACACAAAATAAGTCAAGACAAAGCTCCGATGCTCACAGACATAGTTCGAAGCTATGGTGGCTCAGATGCTAAGGTGCTGAGCGTAGTTCTTACCAAAGGAACTTGGCGGTGCCACGGCCGCTGCTCGGGGTACGTGCTGCCTCTCTGACAGCTCTCTGCAAAACAAATGCTGAATGCTCTTCTCACTTTTCACCTTTTCTCCTAAAAGCAAAACTACTCCTTGGGTTTCTCCCAGTTAGCAAAAATAGGTACTAATGTAGATCTAATGTAGGTCTTTTACAAAAGCAAAGTGGCAATAATGTGAGCTTACAAAAGCAAGAGATACCTGTGTACAGAAAATCCTAAAGAGTCCACACATACAAAAAAACCCTAATAGGAGTAATAAAGAAGTTAAGCAGAATTGTAGGATACAAGATCAATTAGTTGTGCTTCTACGCATCAACAATGAATAGCCTGAAAAGGAAATGAAGAAAACAATTCCAGGGGCACCTGGGTGACTCAGTCGGTTGAGTGTCTGCCTTCGGCTCAGGTCATGATCCCAAGGTCCTGGGATCAAGCCCCACCTTGTGCTCCCTGCTTAGCAGGGAGCCTGTTTCTCCCTCTCCCTCTGTCACTCCTCCTGTTTGTGTGCTCATGTTCTCTCTCTCTCTCTCTCTCAAATAAAATCTAAGAAAGAAAGAAAGCAAGAAAGCAACAGCATCCAAAAAAATAAAATATTTAGGATTAAATTTAACCAAGGAGGTGAAAGACCTGTGCAATGCTGGTGCACAAAACATTGCTGCAAGAAATTAAGAAAGACCTAAATAAATGCAAGCGATCCCATGCTCGTGCACTGGAAGACTTTCTGTTGTTAAGGTGGCCCTACGACCTGAAGCAATACACAGATATGGAACTGCAAGGGAACCCAAATAGCCAAAACAATCTTAAAAAAGAACAAAGTTGGAGGACTCACACTTTCTCATTTCAAAACTTACTGTGCAACTACAATCAAAATAGTGTGATACTGGCATAAAGATAGACGCCTAGACCAATGGAACAGAATGAAGAGTACCAAAACAAATCCATACATCTATGGCCAATAGATTTTTTATGAAGATATCAAGACCATTCAATGGGGGGGGGGAGGGGTACTTGGATAGTCAGAAGAGCACGCAACTCTCAATCTCGTGAGTTCAAGCCCCACATTGGGTATAGAGATTACTAAAGAAAATAAACAAACTTAAAAAAAAAAAAAGACCATTCAAAGGGGAAAGAATAGTCTCTCCAACATATGCTTCTGGGACAACTGATTTCCACAAGCAGAAGAATGAGGCTGAACTCCTAACTCAGACCCTACACAAAAATTAACTCAAAATAAGTAAACAACTAGGGAGCCTGGGGGTTCAGGTGGTTAAGCGTCTCTTGATTTTGGCTAAGGTCATGATCTCAGGGCCATGAGATTGAGCCACACACCCCCCCCCCGCACCTCCCCCCCCTCATCGGGCTCTGTGCTCAGTATAGAGTCTATTTGAGATTCTCTCTCCCTCTCCCTCTGCTCTTCCTGCTCATGCTCTCTCTCTCTAAAGTAAACAGATCTTTTTTTAAAAAGGAGTCCACAACCTAAATATAACTAAAAGCACACACAAAAAAAACCTAGGAGTAAATTGTTGTGACTTTGCAGATGGCAATGGATTCTCAGATGTGACACCAGAAGCATAAGCATAAAGAAAAAATAGATAAAAGTGGGCCTCAATCAAATTAAACACTTGTGTGCATCAAAGGGCACTCTTAAGAAAGTGAAGACAGCTTACAGAATGGAAAAAAATATTTGTAAAACACACACTAGATAACGATTTACTATCCAGAATATATACAGAAGTCTCACAACTTAACAAAAAAAAGACACCCTAATTTTAAAATCAGGAAAGGACTTGAACAGACATTTCTCCAAAAAAGATATACAAATGGCCACTAGTTCATGAAAAGATTTATCTTCGTCGTTAAGGAAATGCAAATCAGAACTGCACTGTACCACTTCATGCGCTTAAGGATGGCTACAATCAGAGGCAGGCGGGGAGAGAGAGGGAAGGAGAGAGGGGAGAAAGAGAAAGTGGGGAAGGAAAGAAGGGAGGGAGGGAGGAAAGGAGAGAGAGGGAAGGAAGGAAGGAAGAAGAGGAGGGAGGGAATGAGGGAGAGGAGAGGGAGAAAGAGGGGAAAGAAAGGAAGGAAGGAAGTGAGGGAAGAAACCAGCAAGTGGCTGGCAAGGATGGGGAGAAACCGGACCCCTGCACGCAGCTGATAGGAACATAAAACAATGCAACTGTTGTGGAAAATGGTCTAGTGGTTCCTCAAAATGTGGTACATGCTACCGCTCTAAGACCCGGTTCTTTCACTCCCAGATGTAGGCCCCCAAACAACTGAAAGCAGGGATGAAATAAATACAGATGGACACCCGTTCCCAGCAGCGCCCAGCTGTCGGATCCCCTCACCTTGCGCTCTCCCCAAGGGGTCCGAGCCACAGCACCATGGGCTTCAGGGGCTGGAGGACTCCCGGTGCGGGGAGTGGGGGAAATCCTGTGCCTCATAGGGTGCTCAGCAGCACCCCATGGCCTCCACCCACTAGAGCACCCCTCCCCTCCGTTGTGACAAACAAAAATGTGTCCAGACCTTGTCAAAGGTCTCTGGGGAAAACTGCTCTTGGGCGACCACCGCTGGTCTGAAGCCCCAGATCTACTCCTTCCCTCCCCTCCCTCCCTCCCGTTTCCAAATGGTGACATCCTTCTGGGGGACAGGCGAGGTCCTTCTGGGGACTCATCTCTGGCACAGAGCAAGTTCACAAAACATTTTAAAAAGTGAGAAAGGTCAGCATCTTGAAAGCGCTGGCTCACACGTGCCCCCTGAGGACAGATTTGGAAATTAGTCATTGACAGATGGGAACACCAGTGATGTCACGAAGGCCTCTGGCTCCCTTGGCAGTCCAGTAGGTTGAGGGCTGCATCCTTCCCGGGCGGGAGGGCATGACAGGGTAGAAGAGTCCACGGCCCCCCACCCTGGCAACGAAGACAACACAGTGGAGATATAGTGTTCATGGTCTCCCCGGGGCCATCCAGAGGCCCCCAGAGACATGGACCAACTGTCATTCATTTCAGGATCCTCGGACCCAGCTTGGTGCAGGGTACGTGGTAGGTACCCCAAAAGCATGTACTGAATGAATGATAAATCCGGGTGTACTACCTGATGGGTGGAGGCAAGCTGGTACTTTGTATAAAATTGAAATGCTAGCATCTCCTTGCCCCCAAGAGAACAGCACTTCAGTCACTGCCCAGAAGACAGAAGAGCCACATCGAGGCAAAACCAGGCTGCAGCGGTTTGGGATCTGGGAACCCCGGGAAGGTGTTCTTTACCTTGACCCCACTGGAAAACCGACCAAACTAGGCAGGGGTTGCATCACGAGAACTCCTTGGGCGCTTGCTCAGGAAATCCTCCCTAGTTAGACAGACGAATGGCTGCAGGGGGCTGTGGATGGAAAGCAGGCCGTGTGACACATGACACAGGGAGAAGGGTAAGGGGAGGGCAGGTGGGCAGGCTGGGGGTGGGTACAGGCCTGGTAGGTACATTGGAACCTCTCATGAATGGAGTGACCAGCAATTTTCTCCAGTTCGGCCCCCTCTCCCACTCAGCAAATCCTTTAAGATCTGAGGTTATTCTGAAAGGGACCATGGGCCTAACACCCCACACGGACCTTGCAGCAATTGCCTGCAGAGAAAAACCTATATACCCTTTCTTTTTTCTGCAGAGTAACGACATGGGACCCAAAGGCCACCACGCTCGAACTTTCCCCCAGTGAGTACACAGAAACAAAACGGGGAACTGGTTGAGAAAGCCTCTAAACTCTGGGTCTCAGTTTTCCCATCTATAAATATGGGGATACTCACTCCTGCCCCATGTACCTGCATTTATCTGCTCTTGGGGGAACCTAGAAACACAGCGCTTACACATATGCACAGATCGCGATGTAGAGAGCCTGCCGGCCTCCAGTCCTCAGAACAACTGTGATGGGGCTGTTGTCATTATTTTACTTCCATTGCTAGGCACCTTGACTTTGCTCACATCCAGCCCTGACACCCATACCTTCGCACTGCCCACCCCCCACCCCCGCTACCAAAAGTGGACATAAATAAATTCCATAAAAGGGACGGTGTTACGACGAGCACATGGATACGATCGTAAAACCAGACACCTGGCTGTGTCCCTAGACGATGGAGCAGCAGAGTGACACGTCAACTAGCAAGGCCAAACATGCACAGTGGTCCAGGAGGGGCACTGTGCAGGCGGCTGGATCCCACGAGCAGTAAAGGCCAGAGGAGTCCTCCCGGTGAAGCTCTCTGGACCATGCCGTGCCAAGCTGTTGCCCTTCGCTGAAATAATCCAGCTGACCTGAAAACCGAGCTCAGCCAAAGCTATTTTTGTTTCTTGTCAACCAAACCCAAGCGGTAGCTGCCAGGTGTCAGAGCAATCAATCGTGGCTCCAGTCGTCGCGAATGCCGGAAACTGCTCGGTACCAACAAGGGCAGCACAGAGACCAAATGAAGACTGGAGGGGGCCGGAGGGAGGGGGAGGGTTGAAGGAGGGGGTCATTATTTGCTCTCCACCTGCTCCCTACCCCTGCGACACACACCCAGACCTGGCCAGGTCTGCGAGGGACCAAGAGGGGCGGGCAGGATGTCACTGTTCCATCAGCAACCCCAAGTCACACTCGGATTTTCCCTCCCACCAAGATGAACTCGTAGTTGTGTGCTGCTACTTACCATCACTGTGGCCACATCCACCAGCACCATTGTCGTGTGGGTCTGAGAGGCGCCCACAGGGTCACTAGGGGCACAGGGTGTCACCTTTCAGCAGGAGGCAGGCGTCATGCATCGGGCCATGGGGGGAGGAGTCCAGACGGGCTGCTGCTCCAATGGGGGTGAATTTTCACCCAAGTCAGACACGTTCTTATTCATCACCCGCTCAGCGCCCCCTAATCTCAGCTCAGCTACTTAGGGGCTAGCCCTTAGGCCCACCTCCCTCTAGCTTGCCATGTTCCTGTTCTTGGGCCTACTTCACCGTTTATACAATCACCCTCTAGCCCAAATCTGTCTCTAGAATGTGCTCCCCTAGTTACAAGTGCCTTCTGTTCCTACGTGTTTATCCGTCAGACACTTTGCTGGGATCTGGCCTAGTGAGGCATGATGGACAGAGAAGCAGAGTGTCAGGGCAAAGGGTGGGTGAGCAGCCAAGAGCTCTCCGGCTGGCAGGGAGATGGCCCAAGGTCCTTTTGCTAATTCAGAGACAATGAAGGTGATAGGAGCTAGCCACGTGAGCATACCAAGCTGACTAGTGGATCCCGTAACCTGTACTCCGGCCTCTAGGAACGGGGGGGGGGGGCGGGGGCGGGGTGGGGCGGGGGTCACAGGTCACCGTGTTTCCCAAATATCCGCCTGCTCCAACCTGCAGCCTAGGAGCGAATACCTGGGGATCAGCAAGGTCAGTTCCCTTATATTTAATTTTTTTTTTTTACAGATTTTATTTATTTATAACAGAGAAAGCGAGAGAGGGAACACAAGCACAAGGGAGCTGGAGAAGAAGCAGGCTTCCCGCTGAGCAAGGAGCCCGTCACAGGGCTCAATCTCAGGATGCTAGGATCGTGACCTGAGCCAAAGGCAGACACTTAACGACTGAGCCACCCAGGCGCCCCGCGTCCTTATTTTTAAATGAGCAGAGGCCAGAGGTCCCACGTGAAATGAGGGACACAGCCATGACCAGCGCCAAGGTCCCGGCTCCAGGTCAGTGCTCTTTCTATACCAAGGCACCAGTCACAGCAAAGATCTACTGTCCCTGAGCATATCATCTGGTGCCCTGGGAGGTGACCCAGGTTCACATGTCAGCTTTCCCCCCTACCATTGGGGTGGGCCTCGGGCAATGCCCTCCCTGAGCCTCAGGTTGCTATCCACAGTGTAGGGGAAGGACGTCCCTAACGAGACAGAGTTGTCAGGAGTCCAAGGTGATCGTCTACACGGGACATGGAGTACAACGCCTGGAGCGCTTCATCCTTGAGAGTGCCGTGAGCAGCGGTGGCGAGAGCCCAGGCCGAGTTGCGGTGGTGACACCCCAACCACCCCACAGAGTGTCACCTCAGACACACTGTGTTTCCGCTGCGAGCCTGAGTTTCCCCATCTAGAAAAAAGAAGCGAAAGGACAAAGCCCCACCGACCTCAGAGGTTTACGAGAAGGACCAGCCAAGACCTGCGGAGTCCTAGAGCCCAGCCTCCCCCTTCCTGGGGCAGCGAAATGCAGAGAGCGAGGCGGGTGACCGACAGCATGGTTTCGACCGAGCGTCCCCCTGCACGAATGTATGCCGCAGACTCACATTTGAGTAACAGGTGCCCGTGTGCCATCGGTCAGGAGTCCGGGCCACTCCCCGAAGACCTGAGCGGCCAGCCCAGGGGGGACAGGCAGACCCCCCCAGGGGACAGTCCCAGGACTCACCAGCTTCTCAGCCCCCCGCCTCGAGCTGCTCAGTGAGGGCCCCGCAGGGCAGGTGCCTTCCCGAAAGGCGGAGATCTCTGGGGCCTCCGCAGCCTGGGCTGGGCTGGATTAACTTCTTGTCGGGTCCCTCATCCAACGGGGATACCCCTGGGGGCGCTGCGTGATTCTACTGCTGCTGCTGTTTTTCGGGGGGCGGGGGGGTTACATTTTATATTATTCAGGAAGAGATTTTTTTAATGCCGACAAAGGAGTTAAAGAAAGGAAGAGGACGCTAGAGGACGCCCTAGGGGATCAGAAGTGACATTCTGTCACTAGCGTCTCATGAGCGCGTGGCCTATCGCAGCCCTTGTGCTACGAGCTTTATACATCTCATCCCATCAACTTCTCCCTGCACGCTCTTCCCCCCCTCTGGAGGCTCAGTCCCTCCCCAAGTTCGCATTTGGAGAGCCCAGGTGGCCTCACTCGGGAAGCCCACGCTCCTGACCCTCGTGTGCTCTCGCTCTCTGGGCAGGATTTCCCTCCATACGCCCTGAGAAAGGTTCCAAGTTAGCAGATCTGGGAAGAGACTATCAGTACTGCTTGGTTTCTTAGAGCTGTGAGCTGGTTCCTAAATCCCTGTGTCCAATTGCTAAGGGGCTAAAATGCAACCAAGAAATAAACAGCGGGACCACTTCTCTAGGCTTTCGCATTCTTCTCCTAATAAAGGCTTTGGGGGAGACAGGAGAGTCCTGCTCAGATCAAGAACAAGTCTTTCGAACCAAGATCTAGCCGCTAGACTCCCAGAAGCAGGAAAAGACCAGTCCTTCCAAGGGTGGAGATGGGCACGAGGGAGGGCTAAGAGAGACATCTGCTCTGGGCCTCTGAGGGATGAATGAGCCTGATGAGCTCACCAGGTTACTAAGGAGGGCAAGAAGTTGCAAGCAGAGGTTGCTCTTGGTACCAAGCTAGACGGAGAGTTAATAATGCCACTGGGTAGGGGCTCCTGGGTGGCTCAGTGGGTTAAAGCCTCTGCCTTCGACGCAGGTCATGATCTCAGGGTCCTGGGATCGAGCCCCACGTCGGGCTCTCTGCTCAGCAGGGAGCCTGCTTCTCCCTCTCTCTGCCTACTTGTGATCTCTGTGTCAAATAAATAAAATCTTTAAAAAAAAAAAAAGCCGGTGAATTTCAGTTTTCCCGGGCTCACTGCAGGTGCTCAGTGAACACCTGGGGCCAAGCCCAACTTTTGATGGGGTTGATCTGCTGGCCCAGGCAAGCCTAGCCTGACCGGTCCCAGCTGGGTGCCTGCCTTGTGGAGAAATGTCCGAGGGGCGGGGCCGCACCTGAGCCATCCTTTTAGAAACGGCCAAAGTTGAAGGTCAGACGTGCAGGAAGGTGGAGGAAGAGTGCTGGGGGCCTACAGTGCAGGAGGCAGGAAAACGTAGAAGCAAGAGGGGCCAGGAACTTTGGCGGTTTCTGGGAACCAAAGAGCCTGCCCGGCGCTGAGAAAGGGGTGGAGGGCGGCGGGGCAGCACACAGGGACAAATGACCCTGCAGGGTCACGAGAGGTGGACGGGATCCACACCTCCTCCTCGGAGCGATGGAGCGCTACAGGGCAAGAGTTAACAGACTCTGCGCTCCGAGTGCCTGGAAAATCAGCTCCGTCGCCCGCAGTGTGACCGCAGGCAGAGCAGGTAACCCGAGCTCAGTTGCTCCGTCTGTAAAATGGGGACAGTAGCAGGGCCAACCTCAGCACCTCGAAGAAGCCAATGAGCTCCCGTGCATAGACGGCTTAGCTTGGCATAAATGAAGCCTGCCATCAGGAGCTTCTGCCGTTACTGTAGTTCTTTTTCTCCTTAATGTTCCTACTTGGGGTTGTGCTGAGCATCCCCTGCCTTGGAGACACGGGGCTTTGTTAAGCAAGCCTTCTCCCCGATGTTGAGCGGAGATGTGGGGGGTATCCCTTCCACCAATAGTCCCTGGCTCTGCTGGCTAAGGGCCTCCCCCCAAGCCTAGTCCCAGGGCAAGGCCAGTGCGCCATTCGGCTGGAAAAGCGGTGATGTAACCTCCAATCTGAGTCAACCTGAGCTGCTGGGGACAGCTGCTCTCCTTCGAGGCTGTCCCAGCATTTCCCGCTGGCTTGGGCGGTCTGGTTGCAAATGGCCAGAGGAAATCAACAGAGTCCCACGGGTGATTTGTCTCTCCCAAAAGGAGCAACCTCTCGTCTGGCCTGTCCCTACCAGAATGAAAAGCCAAAATGGCTCCGGACACAGAACTGGAGGGTCTGGGGGTTGGAGCGTCGGCACCGCCAGCAGCCAGGAACCTCTGCAGTGTTGGTTCTGTATCTGAATCTCTGGACCTCAGCTCTTCAGTTGTGAATGATGCCGACCTCACAAGGGCTTCGGTACAGACTAAGTAATGAGAGTGCGTGCCTGGGAGAGCTCGTAGGTCATGTGGACAGAGAGCACCAAGAGCAGCCTCGGGGGGCCATTTGCACCTGCTAAAGGGCTCATCTGCAGAAACCCCTCGGGGCAGGGAGAGGTCTGAAGTATGGCCCTGGAGACCCTCGCTGGAATCCCAGTTCAACAAGCGTCAGCAGGCCAGCCCTGCTGGTAGGTCGTGTTTTCTGCCAGAAACTAATCTAGGTCATTTCTGAGTTTGAAATGGAGACGCAGCGTATTGGTGTAAGTATGGAATCTGGAGTGGCTAGCTCCAAGTTCTATTTCTGCTTTTATTTCCTGTGTGACCTTTAGCACATTTCCTCACCTCTCTGTGCTTGGTTTTCTCATGTACTCAGTGGGGATGATAAGACTGCCTTCCTCAGAGAGTTTTCGGTGAGGTTCACACGAACTAATATAAAGAACACAAACGAAGAGTATTATAATATTTATCACGCTCTCCATTAAGTGCTTTACTTAAGATCAACGTCAAGCCCCTGTTATCACTTACTTGAACCACATACAAGCCTCTTGACCCAGTTCCCTGACCCCAGTCCTCACGACGCACAGGAGGAACCTGCAAAACATTCCTTGTCCCAGATTATAATTTCTAAGTATGTTTCCTACTAAAAGGAACCAGGACTGCTTGGGGGAAATGGCTCACTCCCAGGCGGGGGCAGAAATGTACACAGTGAGCTGCGGTTTCTTGTCCTGCCTGAAAGCAAGGACCCTGAAGGGGTTTCCCGTGCCAAAGTCAAGATACCTGGGCCCAGGGCACCTGGGTGGCTCAGTTGGTTAAGCAACTGCCTTCGGCTCAGGTCATGGTCCCAGGGTCCTGGGATCAAGTCCCACATCGGGCTCCCTGCTCAGTGGGGAGCCTGCTTCTCCCTCTCCCTCTGCCTGCTACTCTGCCTGCTGTGCTCTCTCTCTATGTCAAATAAATAAATAAAATCTTTAAAAAAAAAAAGATACCTGGGCCCATAAAAAGGTGATCACTGCAGTGGACTGAAATACATCCAAGCAGTTGCAAAGATCATGTGGTCACTGTGTTCCTCAAAACAAAAACAACCTCACTGATACCTTGGGAGCTCACAATGGCACCACTCAGGACTCTGACAACAGACTTAAAGAAAAAAAAAAAGGATGCGGTCGAGTATTTATCCTGCCTTTCCTGTAGGAAAATGTTCTGTATTTCAGATAGTGGATGAGAGTCGCATGTTACAGAATGAGAGCTAATAAGTGAACGAGGATGGAGGGAAGTAGGAAACCACATCGGTAACTAGTAAGGAAATAACATTGACCCAGGTAGGGCTTTGATCGTCCACGGCTTGTGAACTATTCAGGGCTGCCCGGGACTTTACGAGGGACATCAGGCTGACGTTGGTTCCCACGTGCACCAGGGGGTTCATGTCGCCAAAAGCCGGATAACCTGCATTACGTTCTTCTCGATGCCACGCGGTAGACGGCACACAGCGACATGGCAGCATGTCGAAGCAGTCTTAGCAAGGATTTGGACCTGAACTGATTGATTCAAGCCTCGAGAGCTGAGCACTAATTTACAGGGACAGAGAAACATATTAAATGATGCTTGAGAGACGCGTCATCCGCCACATCCAAGATGTGGAAAATTCTGTGGGACAAATGACCGACTTTCTTCAATAAGTAACTGGCGTTTTAATAAAGGCAGCAGAGGTGGCTATCACAGATGAAGAGAGACTTAACAGGACCTTTTGTGGGTCTTGATCGGAACAGAATGAGTGTTCAACATCCTTGAGACAGACAGAGGGCACAGAGCATGAACTGGGTCCTGGGTTACGGAGATACTATTAATGGTGTTGGAAACAATCACGGCAATGGCTTTTCTAAAAGGCCATCTCTTCTAGAGCTAGGCACAATAATGTTTATCATCTGGCTCTGAGATTTGCTCGAAAACAATACCCTCCTCCCCCCGAATGGGGGACCCCGGAACTCTGTCAGGGACAGGATGTAATTAGTACTCAGGGAGAAAGGTACTGATGTCTGCAATTGACATGAACTGTGATGGGTGTATGGGGTGCTCCCATAGGATGCTTTCAACTTCCTGGTAGGTTTGAAATTGTTCACAGTAAAATGGGGAAAACACAGGGAAAAGGGTGTACGTGTGGGCAGATGAAACTGGAGTGCAGAAAGTTGATGGTTACTGAAGAGGGTGGTGAACACACCGGGGTACACTGTACTATTCTACCCCTGAGTGTGTGTGTTTGTTTTTTTCAAAGTTGGGGCTCCTGGGTGGTGCAGTCGGTTGAGACTCTTGGTTTTGGCTCAGGATGGGACCTTGTGATCTCAGGGTTGTGGGATCAAGCCCCGGGTCGGGCTCTGCGCTCAGCCTGGTCTGTTGGAGGTTCTCTCTCCCTCTCCCTGTCCCTCCCACTTATGCGCTCTCGCGCTCTCTAAAATAAATGTATCTTTTTTAAAAAGTTAACTTGATTTCTATACGAAAATTTAAGGCACCCTGTCTACTGACTAAAACCTGTAGGTTTGTACTAACAGTTAAAACTTATTAGTTCTTACTATCTGCGAGGCTCTGTACTAAGCATTTTATAATCATCACCTCATTCCATTTTGTGAGATCAGTATCATGAGAAGCTCCCCCCCTTTTTTTTAATTGAAGAGTAATCTTAGAGTTCAAGAGTTAAACCTCCCCCAAGTCACCCTGGTGGTGGGCAGCTGAACTGAATTTCGTATTCTCAGTGGCTCCACATTGTATTCTTTTGTGGTCTACAGGGCCCTGGAGATCTGGCCCCCCACCCACTCTCTGGCCACTGGCCCCCTTCAGGCCCTCTGTGCTTGTGGGTCCATGTTCTGGAATGTTCTTTCCCACCATTCCCCCTGGCATGATTATCTCTTGCTCCTTTTTCTGCTTTTGCTTCTGTGTTGCCACCCCAGACCCACCCTGACATCCATGGGTCTTATTCTCGATGACACGTCCCTTTCCTTCATGTCACTTGCGACAGGCTGAACTGACACTACATTGTCACTGATACGCTCACTCACTCCCCCACCGGAGAACGTAAACTTCTCGGGAGGAGGACTGGCTCTGTCTCCCCCCGCCCCCGGCCCCACAGGGCAGTGCCCAGCACGCGGAAGGGTCAGTAAATACCCATGGGATGTATCGATGCGTCCACCTAGCCCAGGTCCGCCTCCGTGTCCAGCCCGTCCTTCCCGCCTCCCTGGAGGGTCCTCCTGCCCCAGTGAGTTTGGACGGTGTGAGCGTCAAGGTCAGGCAGTGGGCTACCACCTGGACGGGCAGCTGAATCCCCACCCCTACCCTGCTCCCTCCTTCTTCCCTGTGACACGGGGGTGGCCAGAGACGCTGCACTGAATGCCAGGCTCCCGCTCCAAGCCGTCATGGCTCCCTGTCCTCTCCCTCCCGGCGCTCCTCACAGATCACGGTTATGGGTGAGGTCACTTACGTGCACACCTGTCTTTCCCACTAGAAAGTCAACTCTGTAAGGGTGGATTCAAATATCTCAGTGTTCCTGTTCAAACATCTCAATGTTCCTGTTCAAATATCTCAATGTTCAAATATCTCAGTGTTCCTGATACAGACTCCCTGACCCCTTCCCTGGCAACAAGGGTTCCCCCAAAAGGGCTCTTTTGTAAATGGGAATGTAGACACAGCGGAAGGCATACAGCAATCCTTCAACAAAGCAAGGAAATCGCTAAATGATAATAAAGGCTAAGGCCGGTTAGGCACTTCCTGTATACCAGGTCTTAAACTCTGCACTCCGAGCTTATTATCCCTTTGCATGTCCACAAAAACTCTAGGAAGTACGTGTTCCTGTTTTGCAGATGAAGAGCTGAGGCAGAGGAGGGATCCGTTGCCCGAGGTCACATCATGAAGCGGCAGAGCTGGCCGTGACATGATGGTCCAGCTGCTGGGTCTATGTGTTTCCTTCACGCTTCCAACGCCCACCACCACTTCACCCCACTCCTGAATTACTGCAACAGCCTGCTGGCAGAACTCCCTGTTCTAATCCATCCAGAACCTGGGAGGCTGGGCTCTGACTCCGTACCCACACACATATGCACACACACTGCCTGGGAGCCCTGTACTCAAGCTCAACCCTTGGAACATTTATCCATGGCAGGATCCTGCCTGGAAGATTCCCAAGGAAAACTGAGGAAGGTAAAAACGAGACTATTTCATGCTTCTCAGGATGTGCCGATGGGGCTGCCGGCCCTGAAGGATGGTCCCCAACGCTGCCCAACCCCAAAGTCACCTTTTGGAGAGTCCCACCACAGGGCAATATATTCAAGGCTCTGAGAAGTCCTGCCAGAAAGGGCCTGAGCGCCCCATGTTTCCCAAATTGGAACCAGAGCCCTTTTTCCACCTTGCATGGGTTATTCCTCCACAGGAGTCCCACTTGGTTGGGAATGTGGAAATAGGAGACCACAGCCTTCCTCATAACGGAGTGTGGAAGGAAGATCTGCTAAGAAGGGCGTTTCCAACAACGAATTATTCTAGTTACTACTGGAGCCCTGAGACCCATTTACTTCCAAATAGAAGGGAGAGTGTGTGCAGGGCTGTCCTTTCTTATCACTCTCACCCCTGATTGATTTGATTTGAAGAGGTGCATTAGCGGGCCCAACAGGGGGCGGCACCAACCCCGGGCTAACTGAAAAGTGAGGCTGTGTTCCGGGGGTCGCAGCACAGGTAAGGGTGCTAAAGTGTGTGTGCTGGGTGGCCCAGAGAGGTCCAGAGAGACCCACTTCTGGTGTGGAGCTGACCTGAGTGGGGACACGCTGCCATTTGTCACGTGATCGACCTGAGCCAGTAACACGAACTCTCCAAACCTTGGTTTCCTGGTTCGGGGAATGGAGAGAAAAACACCTGGTCCTAGGATTGTCCTTGTGCGTAGTTCAACCCCTGCTGCATGTCAAAAGCACTCAGTAATCAGTACCTCGGGCTCCCTGTGCTGCCCGGCCCAGACTGTCCAGCACAATCGAAAGAAACCCGTCCCGTCTTCCTGAAGAATCCTCTTATGTTACGGTAGTAAGTTTATTCTTATTACAACAAAGAGATCTATTGGAATAGAACGTGAACTGGGCGTGAAGTTTCCAGGTAAAATGCGTGATTTCTGACCATCCCCCCGGGCTTCCCAGGGTACAGATGCACGCCCCTCTAAAGATCCTTGAATCGAAATTCAGAGGAAATTCAGAGGAAACTTGAGAGTAAGGTACTTCAAAGTTTCTACGGGGATAAGACTTTGAGGGAGTCACCACTTGAAAAGCTTAAAATGTCTATTGTTTCCAAAAGATCGAGAATCTCATGTTAATACTCTCATTTATGTCTCATATCTAAAGGTGATAAAACAGAGCTTACATAGCCCCTGAGAAGAAAAAAAAAAAAAAAAACTCCTTTGCATAAAATAAACTATTGGGACCCCATCAAAATGAAAACCTTTTGAACTGGAAAGGAAACTATCAAAAAAACGAAAAGACTAATACTGAATAGGAGATGTTGGCAAATGATATATCTGATAAGGGGTTAATATCCAAAAATATATAAAGCACTTCTACAACTCAACACACACGCAAAAAAATAATAAATAATTCTGATTTAAAAAATGGGCAGAGCACCTGAACATTTTCCCAGATTAGACACACAAATGGCCAAAGACGCACAAAAAGATGCTCAACATCGCTCACCGTCAGGGAAATACAAATGAAAACCACCAGGAGATATCACCTTACACCTGTCAGAATGGTGAAAATCAAAAAGACCAGAAATAACAGGTATTGGGGAAGATGCAGAGAAAGGGGAACCCTCATGCCTGTTGGCAAAGGGGAAACGCAAACTGGTGCAGCCACTCCAGAGTACAGGACGGAGGTGCCTCAAAAAATCAAAAACAGAATTGCCATATGATCCAGTAATCACGCTACTAAGTATTTACCAAAGAAAACAAAACCACCGGGGCGCCTGGGTGGCTCAGTCGTTAAGCGTCTGCCTTTGGCTCAGGTCATGATCCCAGAGTCCTGGGATCGAGCCCCGAGTCAGGCTCCCTGCTCAGCGGGGAGCCTGTGTCTCCCTCTGCCCTTCACCCCTATCACTCTCTCTTGCTCCCAAATAAACAATATCTTTAAAACAAAATGTTTTAAAAACCGGCTTTGCATAAACATAAAATGCCTTCCTAGAGCTGCCCAAATAAATTCATGAACGGAGGTTGTTTGTACCTCCAATCCCATGAATGGGGATTGGCGGAGTCTTTCCATTTAAAACTCGGAGAAGTCAGTGAAGAAATCACATCTTCTAGATACTTCCCAAGATACTTTCCCCAAGAAGGGAAAAAAAAGTTTATAAAACAATGTCTCTACTTTGCGGTTTCGTTTTTTTTTTCCTTGAAGATATTCTAGCCATTTATTCGACAGAGAGAGAGAGACCACAGGTAGGCAGAGAGGCAGGCAGAGGGAGAGGGGGGAAGCAGGCTCCCTGCCGAGCAGAGAGCCCGATGCGGGGCTCGATGCCAGGACCCCGAGACCACAACTTGAACCAAAGGCAGAGGCTTCAACCCACTGAGCCACTCAGGTGCCCCTGTCCTTGCAGTTTTTAAATGGAAAGACTGGCTTCCCAGGAGTTTCTCCCTCAGTCCTCAGTCCTGGACCACTGTGGATGGTTGGTTTCCCAATTTCCATGGAAATTGGGCCCACTGATGGGCTTCCATGGAAATCATCATCATCATGAAAGACAGTTGTGTACCAGGTGAAGGCACAGAATAGGTCTTTGAGGGATGCCTGGTTGGCTCAGTCATTGGGCGTCTGCCTTCAGCTCAGGTCATGATCCTGGGGTCCTGGGATCAAGCCCCGCATGGGGCTCCCTGCTCAGCGGGGAGTCTGCTTCTCCCTCTCCCACTCCCCCTGCTTGTGTTCCCTCTCTGTCTCTCTCTCTCTCTCTCTGTCAGATAAATAAATAAAATCTTTAAAAAAAAAAAAAGACTAGGTCTTTGAGAAACCAGGTCTGGGAAGTTTTTTTTGGTTTTGGGTTTTTTTTTTTTTCCCATAGAAATAAGAGTGGGGGGTTGGGGGGAGGAAGGCAGCAGGAGAGGGAGAATCCCAAACAAGCAGAGCCTGACGCAGGGCTTGATCTCATGCCCGAGTTCATGACCGGAGCTGAAACCAAGAGTTGGATGCTTCACTGACTGAGCCACCCAGGAGTCCCCAAGGTCCGAGAAGTTTTATGCCTAACTGTAGACACCAGGAGGAGGAGAAGAGGCAGGTAGAAGGATAGCACAGAGACCCGTTTTACTCCGTGCCGCTTGACTTTTACTTTCTAGTGCACTTTAGAAACATGAAACATCCTTCTAGCAATACAGGACCACTATAAATGCTTTACTCTTAGAGTCTGCTTTTATTTATTTTTTTTAAGATTTATTTATTTAGTTATTTGTGACAGGGAGAGACAGAGACAGAGATCGTAAGCAAGGAAGGAGGGGGGAGAAGGAGAGAGAATCTCAAGCAGACTGACTCCCGCTGAGTGTAGAGCCCAATGCGGGGTTCGATCTTTTGACCCTGAGATCGTGATCTGAGCTGAAACTAAGAGTCAGACACTTAAACGACTGAGCCACCCTGGAGCCCCTAGAGTCTGCTTTAAAAAAAAAAGAAATGAGTAACAGTCTAAGAGATTGGACATCTAGAAGAAACAGAATAGTTTTCCTTAAGACAGAAGGCTTGGGACACCTGGGTGGCTCAGTCAGTTAAGCGTCTGCCTTCAGCTCACCTCATGATCCCCGGGGTCCTTGAATGGAGCCCCACATCAGGCTCCCAGCTCAGCAGGGAGCCTGCTTCTCTCTCTCCCTCTGCCTCCCTCCCTTCTTGTGCGCACGCTCTCTCTGTCTCATAAATAAAATCTTAAGAAAGATTAATTAGATTAAAAAGATTAAAAAATAAAAAATCTAAAAAAAAAAAAAAAAGACAGAGGGCTTAGAGGGCAAAAAAAAAAAAAAATTATCACACAACTGCCTTTTCAGTAATCCTAAAACCTAACCCTACCATTCCGGTTTGCGGAACTGATGAAAAGAGTCTGCAGAGATTCCCAGCAACATAACCATCTATAGAAGCAGAGAGAGGCCCTTCTCGCTCATCTAGGTTCCACTTTCAGCCCTCAGATCAGCTCCCTACAAACTGGACAGGAGTCCTCGTCCCCCTGGAAAGCCCGCCTGCCCCCTTCTTCGCAGTGGCTGACCTCCCCGGGTAGGATCGCCCAGTCCCCAGACGCCGGCTTTCCAGCCAGGGACCCCAGGGAGGAGGAAGCTCACTTACCACCTGCCCCTCCACCTTTCCTCTTCCCGGGGCTCCTCAGTTGTGCCTTCAGGGTTATATTTTCCGGGTTCCTTGTTTGTGAAGGGCCTGACTCTAAGCTGGCTAACTGCTCGATGCCAGACGTGTGAGCGTCACTTCTAAACTTCTAAACCAGTCCCTGCTGTTTAAAAATATCCCTGGCTCACTTAACCTTCAAGGTGCTGGCGCCCTCCCAGCCCAGGCGTTGTGGAACAGGATCCACACCACCACCATCCCTCCCCCTTATGGCCTCACCACTGCAGGGCGGCACTGCTTGCCACCTTTCAATCCCAGACCTTTGCTGTCTTTCACAATTGTCTGATATCTAAGCCGTGGGGCATCTAAAGTCCATGTCGTCGTCAGTGATCTGAACCAAGTCATTCTGGCCTTCCTCGGATAGGCAGAAAATTGATTGCACGTAGGTTGTAGGGTGTTTGAGAAACAGCTTCTGAACCAAGCCTGCAGGGGGAAGTTCCCGGGGGGGGGTTGATGCAACTGTTATCCAAGGATCACCTGGCTTCTCTCCCCGGAAAAGATTTCATAAAACATTCTGAATGAAAATGCCACTGAATAAAATGTGTCCTATTTCTTGTGGCTTAGGGAGGGAAAAAAAAAAACAAAAACAAAACCCAACCCCAAATAGTTCCCCTTCCATCCTGGGTGGGCTGGTTCTCGCCAGGCCCCAGCAGGGAAGGTGGGAACCCAGGTCGCGCTGCCCGTCCTGTGCCAGGGGGAGGGCTGGAGGAATGTAGGACAAAGGTCACCTCCAGGTCCAACCCAGAGCAGGGAGAGGAGAAGCCACTCAAAAGGGTGCTGTGCTCTGACAAAAGGGGGAACGGCAGCTCGGGGGTCCCTGATCTCAGTAAACCCAGGATGTGCCTCGCTGAGTCGCAGGTGGAAAATCCCACCAAGAGCCTGAACCTAGGCCAAGCAGTTTAAATGGCAGCAGGGACAGGGGCAGCCAGGGTGACTTCCTGCACGGGCCTGTTCTCCAGAAAGGAAAAGTCAGCACACTGGACTCAGAATCTTCTCCACTGGGCTTGTAAGCAGGAAGCGCACTTTGTGCCTGCTCTTGAGGCCTTGATCCTGCCGGCTTAACCTGGGATAGCACCGCACACGCTTTATAGGAAGAGAGGCTGAGATCATCCGTCTGACAAGAGCGGAGATCCTGGTGCACGGCCTGCACACCTTCTGCCTTCCCTGATCGGCAGCCCCAAGGCTGGGGCTTCGGGGACTCATCCAAATGACATCAGTCACTCAGGAGTAACTCACACAATCCTCTCAATGAGGCACATTTTCAACTCTAGACATGTCCTGTTTTTCCTGGGAGAGCTATCCATGACTAAGGAAATTCTCTATCAGCTCCATTCAGAAATCCCCCGAGAGGGGTGCCTGGGTGGCTCAGGGGGTTAAAGCCTCTGCCTTCAGCTCAGGTCATGATCTCAGGGTCCTGGGATTGAGCCCCGCATCGGGCTCTCTGCTTCGCAGGGAGCCTGCCTCCCCACCTCTCTCTGCCTGCCTCTCTGCCTGTGATCTCTCTCTTCTCTGTCTCTCTGCCTGTGATCTCTCTCTTCTCTGTCAAATAAATAAATAAAATCTTAAAAAAAAAAAAAAAATCCCCCGAGAGCATCGCTAACAATGATCTGGGCAGGGTGTAAGTAGTGGCAAGACGACTGGGCTTTGAAATCAGGCTCATGTGGGTCGAGTCCTGACTCCTTTACTGTGGCTCTGGGCAGACGACTGTCTGCTGCCTCATCCAGCTAGTTCACCACGGAGTTGGGAGAAAGGAAATAAAATGACATACGCCGAGCTTCTAGCATAGTGCTTTGCCTGTAACAGGTGCTTTGGAATGGCTTCCTAATGAGACGCCTTACTTTCCAAAAGACTACAAACACTCCCCCCCCACCCCCCCGGAACTCATTCTGGTAGCTCAGCTATCTCTCGACACTCTCTCTTTGCGGTCATAGGTATTTCCTAGAAGACGAATGGTGGGCGTGAAACCAGTGAGTACATTCATAAACTTTTCCCACCAAACACAAGAACATTCATAGAGAAACAGATCTCTTCAAAAACATCTTCGATTCAAAAGGTCCTAAGTATCATTAACGCCAAAAAGAAAAAAATTAAGTGACCACACGGCATAAGGAAAACAGGGCATCTGGAAAGAGGCTGCTGGTCTTGTATATACTGGACGCTTCATAAAAATACTGATGTCTCCTCTTCTTCCTGAGGACCAATTAAGTCACAATTTCTGGGAGTGAGCCTGGCGTTGATATTTTTTAGTTTCCCCAGGAGACAAGGAAACCAAAGGGACCCTCACGAAAGGAAAAGTGGACTTTTATATCCTTATGTCTTTTCCTACTTTTATTCTTGCTAGGACCTGCACCCCTGCCCTACACACGCCTGAATGTGTGTCCTTCTTGCAGGGAACAGGGAGTTAATGGTTACCTTTGGAGTCTTCCTGCACAAAAGAACACATCTCAGGAAGGACCAGACGAAGCCGGCATATACATACTGCAGACCACTGGCACCAGAAGGCCTGACTTCCAGACCCCTTGGCTCCAGGGAGTCTGGAGGACTCCTGGGACGGACTCTGTCCTTGTTCTCACCAGTTCCTCCATGCCTGGGAGGCATGAGGAGGCATGTGCCGAGACCACAGTCAGTGAGTAAAAACCCCAGACCCCGGGCAAAAACGAGACTCATGCTCCTTTTCCTTTCCGAGTCTTCCAGACCCTCTGGATCTGTTGTCTTCCATAAACTCTGCTCTTACTTCCTGCCGGCTTGCGTTTGATTTCCACCTTGCTCGCAGGCCAAGGACTCTCATGGCTGGACCCTCTGGGTCCTCGGGCCTGACCCACCTGCCTCACCCAGGTGCGCATCTGTGCTACTGTAATGTCTAACGCCTACTAGGGCCTTGTTTAAAGCCGCTGGGTCCCCCACCGCCGCCAATGCCACTAGCTTTGGAGGAACGCAATTCAGGAAATACACAACCAGAGTCGCAAAGAAAGCCAAGTATTGATCTCCTGTCTGCCCCTCTCACCAACATCTGCATTTCCAAACATACTTAAAAAATTTAAAAACAGAGTCCAACCAAGATCATCAACTACGTGACCTGAGGCTGTGAAACTCAGATTCAAAGTATGTTAGGACTCCAAGTGGGAAGAGAAAACCCCCCAAGTCCTAGACTTTTTTCAGCTTGGCTCACTGCCAGGCAACAAGCCAGGACCCCTTCCCAAGTAGCCCAGAGTGTCCTACCTGTCTTTCCTTGTATGTGTCTCGGAGGATCGACAAGGATGAAAAGCCACTGCCACACATATATGCCTCATAAAGTTTGCTTCTCCAGTCCCAAACTCTAAGACTTTTTATTCTAGGTGCAAACCAAAGCAGAGAGTGAATTTTAAGGACAGAATGTATTATGTATTCATGGGAGCATATTAACAACATGCTAAAGTCTAAAAAAAAAAAAACCCTCCCATTCTCTGACTTTGCCCTGCTGGACTGAGTTCACAGATAGTGACATGCACACGATTATTTTATAACTTGGGGTTCGCAGGACATTTTGCAGTAACTGACTTCCTTGTTTTCCAAAAGCCCTCAGCAGATGCTCTTCTCCCCGTCTGAGAAGGGAGATAGAATCATCCTGAGTGGGATTCTCACACGTTCCCACAAGCCACGCAGAACTGCCCAGTGGTGGGACACCGTGTGTGGGCGGTCGTCGCAGACATCTGGGTGGGAGGTCCTAGAACTGGGCTCTGCCAACTGTGGCCCATGCTGCCTGTTTTCCTACGACTCTCAAATTAAGAGTGGTTTTTACATTTGTTAAATGCTGGGGCGGAGGGGGGAATCAAGATTTCATGACATGTACAAATCATATTCATCCCAATTTCGGTGTCCCTAGTTTTATTGGAAGACAGCCGCACCTGCTTACCTACATTCTGCCCGTGGCTGTGGTCTCTACAAGGGAGAGTGGAGTGGTTCTCATGGGCAGAACTGCAGAGCCTAAAATATTATATATATTTAATATATATATAATATATATGAAATATGTAATATATAGTCATGTATAATTATATATAAAGTATACTTAATATATATTAAAATATTATATAGGTTATATAGAAAAAGTATGCTGACCCCCCAACCTAAAAAGTCAAGATTGCCTTTTAATCATTTTTGCAAATACAATGCTGTGGTCACAGCACATCCAAAAATGTAGAGGAAAACCCACAACTATGTAGCTAAAAGTTCATCAAAATGAGCCTTCTTAAAAACAAATAATTAAATTTGCATTTCTTTTTGGGGGGTGGGTCATAAACCACTTAACACACAGCTGTGTTCAGTTTAAAGCATCGCTAGATGTTTCATTATATTAAAAAGGAAAAAGCACATGAGTTGATTTTTTGATTTATGCTAAGGCAGAGCTCGCGGATTCTTCCCTACTCACAGCCCTGCCGGGGGAGAGAAGCCTTTATTAAAGCCAAACTGATGTAGCGCTAGGATTCCTTCATTTCTCCCTTAGATCAGGAAGTCCACTGTAATGTCTAAGGGAGCCCCCCAAAGTCACTAGAGGGCAATCTGAGAAGGCATCCCCATCTTTCACCTTCCTTCTGTGAAAGCCTGCTTGCTGATGGCACAATGTGGTATCACACTCTACCTCTCCAACGTCAAAACGAAGGCCTGGATGGGAGCAATGTTCTCCAGCAAACGTTTCCAAATCTCTGCACCCCGCCCTGCTGAGAGAAATGAGGTGGAGTCTTTCTCATTAGATGCATTTTTTTCCCTGGCCCACTAAAATACCAGCACGTGTTAACCGGGCCCTTCCCTATACTTCTGGCCTCCTTATCACACACCAGGGGAGTCCAAGCTTTGATCGTGGTAGTTCACCCCCCATCAGGGCGTCTTCTCAGTGCCCTGGGCCTCACACCTCCAGGGCAGACTCTGGAAACACTAGCAACGTGGGGGTGGGGAAGCTCCCCTTGCACTGTCCCGGGGCTTGGCAGGACACGCAGCCATGATCCCCGGAGAAAGGCTTTTCACCAGTCCCAAATGGCCCCTTCAGGGCCTCCGTGATCTCTGGCTGGGGACAGGGGTCAGCTGGCAGACCCCAGCCCCCAGGCCGCTGTCGGGCCCGTGCCCCTCCCGGGAACCCGCCCAGGGCTTACCAGGCCTCTGGAGGGGTGGGCGGCTCCATCCGAGGGGCGGGGCGGGAGGAGGGAGGAAGGAGGAAGAGCGGCGCGGGGGCGGCCCTTCCTGCCCACAATGGTTGCCGTGGCGACCACCAGCAGCCCGGGCCCAAGGATTGCCCAAGGACGTCCGCAGAGGCCCGTGGGCGCAGAGGGAGCTGGCATGAAGGGCACTGGGCACCGAGTGAAACTTCCAACAATCTTTTATTCCCAAACTCAGTCGGGGTTAACTCCCCGGCTAACACAGCAAGCAACAGCATCTCTAACAGGATCTAGGACGGAGGCGGAGACCTAACAAAGATTGTCTCCCCAATAAAAGTTTACAAAATGTATATATATACATCGGTGGAAGTATTTCTAAAACAGCAAAATTCACCAGTGTTGCAGAAAAAAAAATCCCCACGTGATTTCAGTCCATAGAAAACAGCCTTTGGCAGTCTGTGCTGCCTTAAAACCCCAACTCAGGATACACCTAGGAGAAAAGCATTTCCTTGCTTAAAAAAAAAAGTAAAATTAAAAAATTCCCCTCTTTCTTCCAGTTCAATTTCCACTGTTCATTCCTAGGAACACCCAGAGGATTAACTATGAAAACAAGCCTCAGCTCATTTCCCTCTGGCTGTCTGAAGGCTCACGCGGAGGATCAGTCCTCAGAAATTGTCATCCCTCCATTTCTGGGCACCTGCGAACTGTCCTGCTTCCTTCAAGGAGGGGGGCCTAAGGGCTCGGGAAAGGATGGAGGGAACGGTGTACTTGGCCAAGAACTGGAATGCCAGGTGGGGCAAGGGGAGGGGGCGCTTTCTAGATAAACACACCTGACGCCTTCAACCTGAAGTCTAACCGGCCAGGTAAAAACAAGGAGCAGCCGGCTGTACCAAGAGGTGCTTCTGTCTCCTGTCCCCTTCTACCATAAGGTGACAGAAGTCTCTGTATTTGACCCCCACCCCCCTCCCAAACACCGTGACGGCAGGTTTTAGGCCGAAGCCTCGTTGCAAAGACAGCCGTATGGTCCCAGCCGGGGTAGAGAGCCCTTGAGGCTTCGGTCTGGGCCATGCTGCCACCCCTGGCAAATACTCGATAGCAGCTTCCAGAAAACTGCCCGGAGACAGCCCTCCAGTTCAGGGTCACAGATCCTTCCAGTTGATGGGCTCCTTGCCAGACTTCCGCAGCAGCTCATTGGTTTTAGAGAAATGTCTACATCCAAAGAACCCTCTGTACACCGACAGCGGGGAGGGGTGGGCTGTCTGCAGCACGTGGTGGCGTCTCTGAAAGAGAAGGAGAGAAGGGATCTCCAGCGGCACGTTTGGCTCCGGAGGCGCCATCGATGCCATGGCTGTGGGCCCGGATCTTGGGACCCCGCCATCCCACGGCGGCGCATGCCGTTGCTCAAGGGCCCCGTGATGCTGATGCGTACGCTTGTGCGAAGACGCAGGTGTGAGGGGTCCGCGGCAGCCCGGCCTGTATCAGGTAAAAGCTCATCTACATCCGGCGTTATGCAACTGGCTAAAAGGAGTTTTCTGAACTTCTTACAATGGAACACTGCAAGGCTACTAGAAAAATAAGGCTGAGCTACACGGAAGGCAAGGGAAGACCTAAATATATCAAGTGGAATAAAAAAAAAATGTAACCGAGGAAGTTTTTCTGGAAAAAGATCCAAAACACTATTTATAGTAGTTTGTGACGAAAAATAGTGGAAGGCATTTACTTTTGATTTTGCACTTTTCTGTGTTACCTCTACAGTCTACAAAAAGAGAACACTTTGAGTTTTTTAAATATCAGCCGTACTTTCCAAGCAGGAAAGACTCTGGGCCAAGTTTGTTTTCTTCTTTCTTCCTTTCTGTATTTAAATAAAAATCACCTCCCACGTAATTGTTTCCCCAACATCCCTGCCTTCAAACAGCTCCGTTTCCGAGGGGCCCTATCTAAAGGCCAGCAGCCCAGTGTGGTGCAGAACCCGGAGCCTGGGGCCAGGTGGCCTGGGTTCCAGTTCGGACTCTGCCAAATCAATGGATCCAGGCCACACGTCCTTCCGCCGCTGTGAAGGGGGTCTAAGGGCGCCCAGCTTGCCGAGATCCTGTGCAGCAACCAACAATGCCCCTGTGTATTGTCAGAGCGTGAGGAGACGCAGGTCGAGTGCCTACTAGCACACCGCCTGCCATGCGGTCCGGGCCCTTGAAAATGTGAGCCGTGTTGGCCTTTGAAGGATGAGTGAGTCAGCTTCTGGAGAGCGGAGGCAGGTAGGGAAGTGGGAGGCAGGACGAGGTCGAGGTGCTCCAGTCAGCCTGGAGCAGAGAGAGGAAAAGGGGAGCTGCGGCCGAGAGGTAGCTCCGGACCCCAGCCCGCCAGCCCAGGGCAGGGCCTTTGAGGGGGGCCGCACCCAACACTCCAGCAGGGTCAGGGGAGCAGGAGTCTGAGAGCCAGGGGAGGCTACGAATGAATGCCCTGACAAGGTATGGAGTGAGGAGGGGGAGAAGGGTGGGGAGCAGAGGGGGGGAGTGGGAAGAGGAGAGGAAGGGGTCACAAATGCTATGATTTCTGGCTGGACAAGCACACGCTGGGACTTCCTATCCTGGGGGAGTCCGCGGGAGCCAGTGGGGCAAGGCTGGATGAGCCGAGGAGAGCCCAGTGGGATCTGGTGTGCTGAGGGGTCACCGGGAAGGAGGCAGCTGAACCCACAGACCTGTGCTCGGAGAAGCTACCCGGCTGGACACGCAGCCGGTTCTAATCTTCAGGCTACTCTTACCACTGCTTCCGGTCAAAGCCAGCCATCTTCAGTAATAAAAACTCCACGCACGGCGAGTAAGAACTCCGTGGACCAACGGAGCTGGGAGATGGGCGGGTACTCTCACGGACCCTTCCCGAGCTCCACACTCTGATCTTTGCAGCTACTTCACTCGTGCCAGATTTTACTCCTACTATTCCCTCCCTCGAGACAACCTCGCCCAGCCGGCGCCCACCCAAGCCGGGGAGGCCTCTGAGCAGAGGGGACTCGGGGAAACTCCTCGCTGTGTACCTTACTATCCTGTTTTATATTTTTTAATCATGTGAGACCACCACCTTAAAAAAAAAAAAAACTAAGTAAGGTGAAAACCAATTCCATTTAAGAGAAAATGGAGAAGTGGACAGACGGGGGACGGGGTGGCAGCAGGCCCCTAGGGGAGCAAGGCAAGAGGCTCCGGTCTTGGCCCCCCGCCGCCCACTGCCACGTTATCACTTTAACCCTTTATTAAGCAGTAAGAGCGATTCTGCAGGGAAAGTGCCGGGTGTGATGCCAGATGCGGGGACGGGGCTTCAGTCCCCGTGGCCATTCCTGACATGCCAGCTATCTCGTGCCATCACACAAGCCACTGTCAGGTCACCTCACTGAACCCTTTTACCTCACTCACTGCAGCGTTTACTCGCTGACTTCTCCCCAACCCTCGCTTCTGAGTCCAGGGTCACCCAGGAGCCCCGACCAAGGCTCCCCTTGGACGCCTGCCTGCCTCCCTCGCCCTTCCCGTACCCCACCTCTCCTCCTCCACCATGCTGGCCGCCACCCAACCCTCAGCTCTGGTCTGTCACAGCCTAGAGAGAAGGACAGTGGCTCACTCCAGTGCGAGGACAGCATCAACAGGACTGGGATGTTCTCAGGAGGTAAGGGGACAGGAGTTGCTGGCGGAGTGGGTTTAAGTGGATGAGGGAAAGGGTTCAAGGATGGCTTCTGGTTTTTCATCTCAGCACCAGGGATGTCAGTACTTCCGTAAGTAAACGAGGAGGAGTAGAGAAGCACGTGGGACACGGGGGGGACAGAGGATGGTTTGCGGCTGTGGGGTCCTTGCCTTATTTACCACGTACTACAGCGTGTTTAGTGAATGGAGCCTGTTATCAATCTCTGTACGTGGCAAGTGTATGCCTACAGTGCTAAGTCTTGTAAGTCAGAAGTTGGCCCTTTGCTTTCCTCACATACAACTCATCATTCCTATCATTTGTCTGAATTTTGTTTAATTCTCAGTGGGAAACCTGACCCTCACTATAAGCCTTTAGGGAAAATAAACTTCACCTTGTGATGTGGGTTTTCCAGGACCACACAGCAGGGATTCTCAGGATTTTCTAAACTGGTTTAAACTGTTTAAAAAACAAAACCATCATACCCTATCGATGGCACTGCCTTTCTTCTGAGCGTAAGAGCCCCAGAGCAAGAAGACGAGGCCACTGGAGTTCTGATTCAGCCAGGACACGACGGCATCAGTGAACTGCTCCCATCCTCTCTCCTTATGAGAATTAGCCTGATGTGCCCGGACCGTGAGGACGGCATTGAGTAAGAGAACACCTATGGACACGCACCAAAGAAACAGGTTAAGAGAAAAATAAGCCAAAAGACAGAGAGCTAGAAAGACACACACACAAGTCCATCCAGACACCCAACAACAGGGGCTGTGCCCACGAAACCATTCCTGGGCCGGGATCCAGTGCAGCCCTCCGAAATCAGCTTCCAGAGAGAACACCCCAACAATGGTGGGGGCCTCTGGGCAAGATCAGAGAACATTTTACTTTCACCCCTGCAATTTCATCATCTTCTGAGTTTATAACAGTGACTATGCCTTACAACTGTCATCAGAGTTTTAAAAATACATCCCAAGGGGCGCTGGTAGCCTAGTTGCTTAAGTGTCCAACTCTCGATTTCGGCTCAGGTCATGATTTTGGAATTGTGAGAGTGAGCCCCCATGTTGGGCTCTATGCTCAGTGGGGAGTCTGCCTGAGATCCTCTCTCCCTCCACCCTCTCCCTCAAAATCTGTGTTCAAAGGTTTTATTTATTTATTTGACAGAGGGAGAGACAGTGAGAGAGGGAACACAAGCAAGGGTAGTGGGAGAAGGCGAAGCAGGCTTCTCGCTGAGCAGGGAGCCCGATGTGGGGCTCGATCCTAGGACTCTGGGATCATGACCTGAGCCAAAAGCAGACACTTAATGACTAAGCCCACCCAGGCACTCCTCAAAGTAAAATTTAAAAACATGTATGTATATCCCATGTAACATTAACCCTAGAAGATAACAAACGGAAGCCGAAACATTTCACTGAAACAAAAATCCAACTGTAGGAAACCAGACAGTAAACATTCTTTCCTTATCCTTGTTATAGTTCATTTGTAGAAAAAAAGAAAGGAAGGAAGAAAGGAAGGGAGGAAAGAAAGAAAAGGAGAAAGATACACTTGTAAATAGGTATGAAGCACAAAAAAAATAGCCTTAGTGTTGAAATGAGAAAGGTGAGGCCATCTCCTAAGTGGTCAAAGTTAGCAGGTAAGTTTAAAATATTAATAAGGGGGTACCTGGATGGCTCAGTCAAGAGAAGCATGTGACTCTTGACCTCAGGGTTGAGTTCGAGCGCCATGTTGGGCGTAAAGATTAAAGATAAATAAACTGGGCGCCTGGGTGGCGCAGTTGGTTAAGCAACTGCCTTCGGCTCAGGTCATGATCCCGGAGTCCCGGGATCGAGTCCCACATCGGGCTCCCAGCTCCATGGGGAGTCCGCTTCTCACTCTGACCTCCTCCCTTCTCATGCTCTCTCTCACTCTCTCCCTTTCCTAATAAATAAAAAGATAAATAAACTTAAAAATAAATAAATAATACTGAAAAACAAATTGTTCTCTTTTGGCTTATAATTAAACCATGAAAGAAAACATTGGCTAGGGGATAAAAAGGGGATACGTTTTTCTTTAATTTCTATAAACGCAGCTGTTTTATGTGAGTGCTCTAGTTCCTCATATTCTTCGATAAACATAAGCCAGCAGGACAGAAGAGTGTGCTAAAATCCATCCGAAGCCCATCTAGGAGTGGTTGGCTCACCTTGCTTCGCCCACCCGGATAAATCTCCGTGACCAGGATGAACGAAACCCTCTATGTCTGTAGACAGCTCTTTATAAATGTTTTCCAAACTGAAAGCAAACCGGAAGAAAAAGAGCAGGATCTTGAGTGCAAGTCTGAAAATCCAGTAGCCTGACGTTACCTGTGGATCACAGCCGGCACCCCCAGCCCTTGGAGGGGAGAGCGGCATGGCATGAGCCTCCAAGAATTATGACGAAACACCGCCATTCCTTCTGATACAACCTTGCCAAAGGTCCTCACTTTGGTCTAGGCTCAGATTTAAGAAGAGCATGCTTCCGAAGTTTTAAAAATACCAGGCTAGGAGTTACCGCCTCTCAACTGATGCTTATGGCTTGATTAAGTTTCTGGATCGGTTATCTTCGCATATGTCATCTATAAAATTCCCATGGTTTTTAACCAGGGGTGACTGTGCCAGCCCAGGGGACTTTGGGCAAGGTCTAAAAACATTCTTCGTTGCCATTTTACTAGCACTCTCTGGTTCTGGGGGTGGGCCCAGGTGTGCTACTCAACATCCTACTGTGAGTGCACAGAACAAAACCTCTCCTGCACAAAGGTGCAACCCCCGACGTCAACAGTAGCAAGACCGAGAAACCCGGCTCCAAAGGCTACTTAAAGTCCACCCCCACCGGTGTACCTAGAGCCTGCAAAGTCCACATCAGAAGGTAATCACACTGGGACCCAAGCCATAATCGTACCTGGGTGGCGGTGGAACGGGTCTTTGAACACTAAAGCAGAGCCCATGGGCTTGGTTGGGTCCGTGATACGGGTCCTGTCCCAGGATGACAACCTTCACCTGTGAATACCAAGTGGCAAGAAACTCAATACCGTCACACGAGCAGGTGAAACAAACACCTGGCTGATAACCAGCACGAAGGACCACAATGATGAGAAAGGCAGCTTCCCTTCTCCCTGACCTCAACTGAGAACCCCCAGAAGGGAGTGGGTGATCGGGCCCCATTATTTTCCAGTGAAATTATCCTTCACTCCACCACCTGCTACACAGCCCTGCTCCTTCTCTGATGCAGGTGTGTGAAAACAAGTCCACCTCCTTCGGTTTTCAGATTACAAAAGCATGCCCTTGGCCCAAGTACAACCATCCAGAAACGTGCAAAGTGGCTCACTGTCTCCCACTCATCCCTATCCCCTCCTGATTCAACCCTGTAAAGTTACCTGTATAATTGGGGTGATGGTACCCATCACCCTACGTTTTTGTGTTTCTCACATCATGCATTTTAGGCATCGTTCAATGCGCCTCTCGGGCACAATCGCTGGTAGGCAGTTGGCTTGCTTCCTAGTATTTACCATCACAAAAAAAATGCCACAAACATTCTAGTATGTACTATCTTTACATCCTGTTTTTTTTTCCTATGGAACGGATTCAGAATAGGAGGTGCGGGTCCAAGGACAAGTATATTTTTTTTAAAGATTTACTTATTTATTTATTTGACAGAGAGAGAGAGAGAGAGATATCACAAGTAGGCAGAGAGGCAGGCAGAGAGAGAGGGGGAAGCAGGCCCTCCGCCGAGCAGAGAACCCGATGCGGGCCTCGATCCCAGGACCCCGAGATCATGACCTAGTCGAAGGCAGAGGCTTTAACCCACTGAGCCACCTAGGCGCCCCAGGACAAGTGTATTTTACTTTTTTTTGACAAGCATATTTTAAATTTTCATAGACATGTACTAAATTGCTTTTCGGGGCGCCTATATATATATATATATATAAAATAAAACTGCTTTTCAGTGAGTTAAAAGTTATTCAAATTCCCTACCAGTCACATATGAAGATGCCTCTTCCCCCATATCCTGAGGGATGAAACCCGAAGACAATGAGGTCAAAGGGCCATGGTGGGGAAGGTGGCAACATGCAATGAAAAGTAATGAGATCAAGGTCATGGGCGGTGTTAAGATACAGCTAGTCCTTTTGATCTGCTGCCTGCCTACCTCTTCATTCTCGTGCTTCTGCCCATGGTGTTCCTTCTCAGAATCCTCCCATAGCCAACATACATTACATCCTTCAAAACCCAACCTTCAGACACCAGGAACCTTTTGGGGACCTCCCTGTTGCTACCACTGGTGCTCACTCTGAATGCAGCACATTCTCCCTCATGAAGCAGCCTGTCTCAGCAGGAAAGCTTTGGGGTTCTGGTCCCGGGCAAGGGATGACTTTGAAGGAGCCACTTAACCTTCCCAACCTTCCATATGCTTCTCTGCAAAGAGGACCTGCTGGGCCATCGGAGCCTCAGAACTTTCATACTCTTATTCCTCCCTGATGACCCTGGTTGCTGCCATTCAAAACAGGACCCACGGCTCAAACAAGGCACAAACTAGGACTGAATTTAAAAGGGCTTAAGTCTCTTTAACTTTATAAAACCAAGAGCTACATTCAAAGCTCTTGCTCGGAAGTGAAAAATGGTCAAGTCTGCAAAGTTTTAGAGGTGTGCCAGCTTTATCCACATGGTCATTCACCCACTTCACTTCCACTTGGTTTAACAGACACAGTGTGAACTCAGGATTCCTGCCTTTGGCTTACAAAATGGGAGAGGGAAAGGAAAAGATCAAAAAGATACGATCAACAGGCTTCAGGGGAGGTGCCATAGGTGGATCCAGTTGGGAATTCAACAGACAGAAGAGAAGACTGTCACACTGTCCAACTCTTTAAGTAGGAGAGTTGGGCTGGAGGGGAGGCTGGAAAGCCGAACACAGCTATTTCATGTCCAGCTTCCATCGTTCACACAGTGAGTGTAAAGCCATAAACGAGCTTCTGAGCAGTTGACTGAAGTGACAGACCAGCCGGCCAGCAGCCTGTATGCAGAATGAACCAGAGCAAAGGAATGCCAACAGGATAGTCTAGACTGTTTGGGCCAGAAGGCAAGAACTTGAAAGCATCAACTATAGGACAGCGTGGTCACACAGAAAGAATACTGAGCTGCCAAGTCAAGGTGGGGGGTGGGCTAACCAGTTGCAAAAGACCTTAGTGCTTCATGCCTGTCTCCTTACCACCACAGGAAGACCTAACGTTGGCATGTAGATGGTTTCAGGATTAAATACAAAAAACTAGAGCATATAGACGCAGGTCTATGTACCGATTCTTTTTTGCTGCATGGCCGCACATGCTCAAAGTTAGAAAGCTAATGGGCTAACACATAGCCAGCCAAACCTCACAATTTCGGTATTTTATTTATTACCCCAGCATGGACAGGCACTTGCCTAGAGCACAGGTAATTAACAAATACATAGTATTTGACTCCCATGCCTCTTTTACTAAAACTCACCAGTAATGGGTACTCACATGTCTTATGTCACACATCTGGGTCCACGTGAAGACTTGGTGTGGGGGTGGATAAACAGTGTAATGTTTTCTTTCTTCAGCCACAAATCCCATTAGCTGATGGTAAAGATAAATCAGATTTCCAATCAGACTCTCACCCCCAAGTGTTAAGAATTCAAAAGGGAAGCTTCCAATGAAGCATTATCTAGCTCTCTGCCACGTTTTACATGTAAATTCTTTTGACTAACAAAAACTGGACTTGCAGGTCACCAAAGCCGTCCCTCCACATCAGCGCCCTCCCCCTTTGTTTGGACCAGGTCTACGTGATTGGCCTCACAGCTTTGACTTCCTATTGGTGTCAGCCCCTCTTGAAACCTTTCAAGAGGTTTCACGCAGACATGCCGCTCTTTCCTGGAGAGCAGACACGCTCAATGGTTTACACGAAGCCATGCCATCTTACAGTCTTTTAAAAAACTTCAATAAAGCGTACAACTACAAAACACTGTGGCTTGTTATTTCATCTTAACAGGAAAAGGACGTTAAGAGAGGGAGTACAGGAGCCTACAAACGTGGGACTCTGCAAGCTATCCTAGCAATACCGAAGGGCCCGCAGCCTCCAGGTTTACCTTGATGAAATACGGTTTCCCGAACTCCGCGCTGAGCGGCTTCTTCCAACTCTCACCGAAACCCACCGGCACGTTGCGCGCGGCGAGTCTGAGCAGGGCGGCGGCCTTGTTCCTCTGAATACGGATCAACTGCTCGGGGCTCAGCGGCGAGGATGGCGGAGTGCCGGGGTCCTCTTGCCCCGCCCGGGCCTTCTTAGGAGGGTTGGCCTGCAAGTGGTCCCCGCACAGGCGGGTCAGGAGCTGAAGCGGGCCGCGCCCAGGCGCCCGCAGGTGCCGCCCCCAACCCCACGGCCCATTGCAGAGCAGGCCCATTAGCGGGAATGCAGCCCCCATGGTGTAAGTCGCAGCAAAACCGGACTCTGGGAGTGGGGTCCGGGAAGGCAGGCCGCTGCCCCAGTTTCGAGTTTGGCATTAAGATGCGGCGGGGAGAAGGGTGGTGAGCAAGGTCCCCGACCTCTGCCGCGGGGTTGGCGGGAAGGGAGGCCCTGAACCCCGGGGCCCCGCCCCCCGCGTCCCCACGTGGTCTTTTCGCGGCAAAACCCTCCCGTGGTGAGTCCCACCTCTCTCCTCTCTGATTGGACGGCGCGCCGAGCGGGGAGGGCCTCTAGCCTCTGATTGGCGCCGCGGGCCCCGAGGTCCATCCCCATTGGCTGGCCCCTCAGAATGGCCGCCGACAGGGGACCGCACGGGCTGTTTTGAACACGTGCAGTCTGCTTTGAACACAGGGACCCAGCTTACCGAGTCAGTGGCGCGTCCCTGCAACCCCTCGGCCGAGCAGGGCCCGTCGTCCTCCTCCCTGTCCCTTGCCCTCGGTGCCCAGTCACCGCTGCGCCTCACCGCCGCATCCCCGCTCTCCTCAGCTACCGCCGCCACGCCGGTCCCCGGGTCGGCCGGCTCGGGACTGCGGGCACGTCGCTTCCCGGCGGGGCTCGGGGAGAAGAAGGAGTAGAGGGTCTTCTGGCCGATCATACCGGAGCCGAGGAGAGCGGCCGTGCGCCACTCGGAGAACCCGCCGTCTGCGCCAGCTGCAGCGTTCCGAAATTGGCGCCAAACGACTCGCGCATGCTCCGATCGGGGGTTGGGGGGTGGGCGGGGGGCCGTGGTGGGAATAATGCGCATGTGCTAAAGGGGCTGCGGCGCAAAACCCCTGGGACGAGGTGGGGCTTGGAAGCTTCAGGTGGTAGGCGGGGTCCTTGGGTGCGCTGGCTCAGATGTTTGCTCTTTCATTCATTGTACTGAGCCATCACATCCCTGCCTTGGGGCTCGTCCCTCCACCTCTGCCGCGGGGAAAAGGAGAAAAAAAAGCACCTGTGGGGTGGGGGGTGTCATGGGAGTGAAATTAGCATTCAAACAGTCATTTGTTTTGCTCTCAGGTACAAGTCCTCATCCAGTTTTCACAAAACCTATTTTACTGACGGTTAACTAGAACAAAGTGCGGTCATGCGTTTTGCCTAACCTGTAAGGTCTGGGGGAGACTTTAACTGAGGTCTTGAAGGTTAAACTCCGAACTCTGCATCCTCTTCAAGGCACCACCGCCATCCCCTAAACCTGCCATCCTTCTAGTTCCGCCTTCCCTCCCCACATTCAAACCGACAATGGGTCCTCTAGGTTCTATCTGCAAAATGAACCCCAGATTCCATGGCTGCTCTTCATCACCGGGCTACAATCCCTGGCTGCTCTCCTCTTTCTTGTGAGAGTGATCTTTTAGAAATGGAAATTACATCGTGACAATCCCCGGGTAAGAATCCTCCCTACAGTTTCCAAATTTTAGAATAAACCCCAGTTTCTTATCCGGCTGGCAGAGCTGTTTCCCTCTAACTGAAGCCCCTACTACTGTGAGGTGACTGACAGAGCCAGCTTGTCCCCTTTGTGGCCCACACCGACAGCACGTGCTGTCCCCCTACCTGGTAAGCTTTGGGTCTCAAATCCAGGTCCCTTCTTCTGAAAGGCCCTCTCTGCCCCCACGGTCTAGTTAGTCACTTCATAGCTTCTGTACTATCTAAAGTTATCTTATGCATTCTTGGCTTGTTCATTTGTCTCCATCCCCAAAATTTAACCCTGCTGAGGGCAGGTGATGTGGGAAGCAAAGGCAGAAAATTAAATGTCCTTATAACCTGCAGCCCACTGACAAATACTTGAGGCAAGCAGAATATAATGTTCCTCCTGGAAGTTCCTAAAGGTCTTAATGCTAATGCCTTGCTAGAGGGAAAAGCAACCTTAGTTTGACAATAGCCAGGCCTCAGGTGTCCCTCGAGTCTTCTTTAGCATATGAAAATCTTTTTGGAATTTACCTTATCTTTATTTCCCCCACCCCCCAAAGTATAGAATAATCAGTTGTTCCTCACAATTCCGGGGTGTGGGGAGCAAAAGGCTAAGCTGAGCGGAAGGCAGCGGTAGTTCATCCTGCCTGTGGTTCCTGTCCTCGTTCCTTAATAAAACCACCATTTTGCACCCAACACATCTCAAGAATTCCGGACCGCACCTAACCTCACCTCTAGTCCAAAAACACATCACAGGGACTTTATCCTTATTACGGTTGGGTTCTAGCGCCTAGGGCAAGGAGCCTGGTGTGTCGGGAGAAGCTCATAACTCAAAACCCAAAATCGTGTACCTTTCCAGCCACTTTGGAATACATCTCAGTTTGGGTACAAAGTGAAACATAACACTCACCATGTACCCCTGTAATCCCACTCCTAGGTGTTCGCCCAAGTGCAATTAAAATCTGCATTCACAGAAAAGCTTATACCAGAATGGATCTAATGACTTCATTTGTAATTGCCCCAAGCTAGAACAACTCAAAGTTCCCTCAACTGGGGTGGGGTGAGCGGGCAAACAAACCCTGGGGTACGCATACAACATAATGCTACTGAGCCATAAAAGAAACAATCGATACAAACAAGGGTACATCTTAAAAGCATTAAGCTGAACCAAAGGCCAGATACCAAAGGCTATCTATTTATGATTTCACTCCTAAGAAATTCTAGGAAAGGAGAGCTTGGGTGGCTCAGTAGGTTAAGCATCTGCCTTCAGCTCAGGTCATGACCTCGGGGTCTTGGGATGGAGCCCCACAATGGGCTCTCCATCAGCAGGAAGCCTGCTACTCCTCCCTCTGTCTGGCGCTCCCCCTGCTTGTACTCTCTCTCAAATAAATAAAATCTTTTTTAAAAATTCTGGAAAAGACAGAACTATAGAGACTGGGAAGCGCTCAGTGGTTGCCAGGGGCTTGGAGGTGGCCTCCGGCAAGGGTGAGTTTCTAACCAAGAGGCTTGGGGGAATTTTGGAGGGTGACAGAACCGTTCTGAATCTGGATTGTGGCGGTGGTCACACAACTGTGTACTTTGGCCAAAATCTGCAGAACTGTGCACTAAGAAGATTCAAAACAAAGTTCCCAAATCCCACGGCTTTCATTGCTCTGGGGGAGACAGAGAATCATCAAAAATGAGGAGCGGTAACAGAACCTGACATTTATTTGGAGCGTAGAAGCATTCCTTGCCGGGCCTGTCATCTAATCCTCACAGTGCTTCACAGCGGAGGTTTTATAGGCCTCACAGTGCAGGTGAAGCTATTTAAGCCCAGGGACGGTAAGCGACCTGCAGGAACCACACAGCCAGAGTGGTAGAGACGAATACAGAAGCCATGGGGTCGTGCTCCCACCGGACGACCCACTCCCCCGTCGGAACGACCAGCGAATCCCCAAGGAGAGGCGACAGCGAACTTCAGCTCCCGGACCACAGAGGGACCCAGAAGCCAGGCGGAAAACCCGCAGAGCCTGCAGCGCGCCCAGAAGGCCAACAGGTGACGCCAGAGAGCCGCTTACCACACCATTTCGCCGAGGTGCCTACATTTCCCAGCGGGCCCCCGAAATCCACCCGGAAGTGACGGTACAGCCCGGCTGCTGTCTCTTTCCCGCGGGCCCCGCCTCCGGTGTTTGCTGGGCCCGGGGGCGGCGCGCCTGCTGTTGGGGGTGTCAGAGCCCCCCCCCCGCCCCCGCTCGTTGTCACAATTCTTATTTTCTATCGGAGTTTGGTATGCGTATGACCACGTGTAACTGTTTTGTGTTCAGATTCTGAATCCTGGCCATTCGAGGATCACTATACTTACCTAAGAGGATACTGGCGTGGGACGGCCGGCCCGTAGTAGGAGAAAAGGAGACCGGGAGTCTCCTCTGCGTGACTTTGGGCAAACCTCCTTTCCTTTTCCAGGCGTGCCAGAGTGGGCTTTCTTGAAAAGATCAGGTGCTTGAGGGTGGAATGCAGGCATTTGGGGTTTTACAAGCCCACCGGCAGATTGTGATGCATAGCCAGTTGTGTGTGTGTGGGGGGGTATCCTGAGGGTCCCTTCCAACGTCAGCATCCTCTACTTCCTTTCTAGGACATGGTGTTAAAACTGGGAACTTGAAAACACCGAGAAGAATTCTTTGGGACCATTTGACCACCAAGCCGATTTTTAAGCATCTGGGGCAGAGTCTGGGCCATCTCTTTCTGCCCTGCTGCTGGCTCCGAGATCTTTGCTTTGTGGAGACAGAATGGACAGATTCCTGGTGAAGGGGGCTTCAGGGGACCTTCTGGGAAAGAGGGAGCGAGGGGAGAGCAGAGAAGGCGCAGCAGGGCTGAGAGGAGACAAGGAGAGCAGCAGGAAAAGGCCCAGGACAGAAACCCCGGGGAACGCAGGCCACTCAGCGGGCCCCAGCTGGCAGCACATCCGAGCAGAGGGCCTGAGCTGTGATTACACAGTCCTGTTTGGCAAAGCCGAAGCAGACAAGATTTTCCAGGAGCTAGAGCAACAAGTGGAGTATTTTACAGGTAAGCCGAGGACTGCAGGGTGTGTGTGTCTTTTTTTTTTTTTTAAAGATTTTATTTATCTATTTGACAGAGAGAGAGAGAGATCACAAGTAGGAAGAGAGGCAGGCAGAGAGATGGGGAAGCAGGCTCCCCGCTGAGCAGAGAGCCCGATGCGGGGCTCGATCCCAGGACCCTGAGATCATGACCTGAGCTGAAGGCAGAGGCTTCAACCTACTGAGCCACCCAGGCACCCCTGAAGACTTGTTTTGATAAAACTAGTGCACTGTGTTTGGAGAAATCTGAACTCGAGAGCTGTTGATTGCAGCTGGTCTAGTAGGAGAGACAGCAAATAACCGGGTAATTCCCCCACAGGGGGTTTCTCAGCATCACCCCCCCCCATACCCGCCCAACCCGACCCGGGGGTTGGGGGGAGGACCTTGTTGCTTCTGAGAACGGGGATCACTGGACCCCTCCCCCACAGTCTCACAACTGTTTCCAGGTACTGTTGATGTTATTGGTCCCCGGAACACACACGGAGAACTCCTTCCTGCAAGGTGGCAGAGCACGTGGAGGCAGAGAAAAGCCCACGGGAGACCCCACACAGCCTGCAGCCTTCACTGCATTAGCTTCATTTCTTTTGGGGGCCCCACACCCTTAGTCCCCGCAGATGGCAGAATCACCCTAGCGTGTAGCCTGACTTCAGCTTGCTTGCATTTCAGCCTCTCATTAATACGTTTCTGCTGGGGTTAAGGCAATTAAGGCATGGTGTTTAAAAAAAATAATAAATTGGACGAGAGCGTGTTTCTCTAACTGTAGGACGAGAATCACTGTCTCCCATGAACATTTTGGGCAAGCCACAGGGATTTTTGTGCTTGGCCGGCAAGTGAAATATTCTGTTTCAGTTCCCTCTCGATCCCGAGTCCTCAGGGAGCAAGCGGGTGGGCTCCTCGCCTGCCTGCTCTTCTGAGTTGCCGGGCTTTGTCTGCTTATCTGCGCAGGTGCGCTGGCCAGGGTCCAGGTGTTCGGGAAGTGGCACAGCGTGCCCAGGAAGCAAGCGACCTATGGCAACGCGGGGCTGACCTACACGTTCTCGGGCCTCACTCTGTCTCCAAAGCCCTGGATCCCAGTCCTAGAGCACGTCCGGGATCGTGTTTCTGTGGTGACGGGGGAGACCTTCAACTTTGTGCTTGTCAACAGGTGACACTCTGTTTTTTTTTTCCTTTTCCTTTTCCTTTTCAGGCTATTGGACTGGATTGTATAAATCTGCTTCTTCCGAGGGCAGGAGTTGAGGATTCCATCGTTTGTTTGTTTGTTTGTTTAATTTAAATCCAAATAGCCAACACGGAGAGTACCTCCTCAGTTTCAGCGGTAGGGGTCAGTGATTCATCAGTTGCGTGTGACACCCACTGCTCCTCGCATTACGTGCCCTCCTTAATGCCCGCCACCCGGTTCCCTCGTCCCTCCATCCCCTCCCCTCCAGCAGCCCTGTGTGTTCCCTAGATATAAGACCCACCGTGCTTTATTCATGTGCACAACAGATCCCTTAGTGCAGCAAGGATGTGGCCGGGACAGCCTCAGCTGTTAGGACCTTACGGAGCCCAGGCTGCGGTGGGAAGTGAGAGGTGATTCTCTCGTGAACCGCTGCACAAGATCATTTCAGATGCTATTAAGCGTCTTAAAGAAAAGTAAACAGGCTGACTTTGCTAAGAACGGCTAGGAGGAAGGGGTCTGGCTTGAGGGCAGGGTTTCGCACCAGCAACACTCTGACGTTTTGGGCCGGATAATTCTGTCGTCGGGCCGCGCTGCGCTCTGTAGGCTGTGAGCAACTTCCCTTCCCATCACAGCCCCCAGAATATCTCTAGACACTGCGGAGCGTCCCCTGGGGGAGAGAACTGCCCTGCTTTCCACCCGAGTTCAGGGGAAGGTGGTTAGCGGAGGGCTCCCCGAGGTGCTGCTGTGAAGAGAGGGGGCGAGCCACACGGACATCCTGAGGAAGAGCAGAGGGGGCTTGGAGTGGGTATGGAGCGGAAATCCCACTGCGACTGCTGGAGCAGCAAATGAGAGGAGTGAGGGGAGGGAGAGAGGGCTATCGTGAGCTCACTATGGGCAGGGGCCAAACTGGCAAGGAGTCAGGGTTTTTTATTCTAAGCGTAGGGAGAAACCATTTCAAGGTTTATATACATGAACCGGGAAAACCCCAAGACGAGTTTTCGGCCGCTTTTGGTGAGTTACATTTTAAAGCACGTGATCAAACAGGCCCAGACTGAGTGGAAATGCTTCAGGCTTGGCTCATCCGCAGACCCAGAGGAGGCCCTGTAGCCCTTGCAGACCCACAGTGGGGGGCGGCTCGTGGCACCTGTCACACCGTAGGAACATGACGATTCTGCCCTGCTGGCATGTTCCAGGAGAGGGCTGTTTTGAAAACTGGGTCCATGTTCTCACTGCAGGTACAAAGATGGCTGTGACCACATTGGTGAGCACAGAGATGATGAACGCGAGCTGGCTCCCGGGAGCCCCATCGCCTCTGTCTCCTTCGGGGCCTGCAGAGACTTCTTGTTCCGGCATAAGGATTCTCGGGGGAAAAAGCCCACCCGGGAGGTGGAGGTGGTCCGACTTCAGCTGGCTCACGGGAGTTTGCTTATGATGAACCACCCGACCAACACTCACTGGTACCACAGTCTCCCCGTTCGGAAGAGGGTTCTAGCTCCACGGGTCAATCTGACCTTTCGCAAAATTCTGCCCGCTAAAAAGTAAAGCCTTTGTCGGGGGTTTGTACTTCTCTTTTCTCCTTCCCTCTCTACTCCAAGAGGGAGCTGGCATCTCCTTTCCCAACGGGAACGTAGGAAAGGCTCCGTCCAAGCATGGGGCTTAGTGTATAACAATGCAGAATTCAGAGAGAGGATGGTTGTAGCAAATTGGTCAATTATGAAAGAATACCAGCTGAATTTTTTTTCCTAACAAAAAGATTCTTTTATTACTATCATACACAGCAGATACAAAAGGTACCTTTAGCAAATACATAAATCAGCAGTGATGGCATAAAACTACTAGTGTAACTTAGGTTTTTGCCGAGAGAAGCCGCTCTGTAAATAACTTAAAGCTAGAAAGATGATGGTGTGGCTGCTGCTTAATGCCTAATAATTTACAGCATGAGGACGTCAGCTTTCTGTCCGGTTCAGAGACATCGCACGGACATCGCGGCCTCTGACCCACCATCCACTTCCAGCTGGACGTTCCGTGCCCAGTGTCTCTTTAGCGGCAGGTTTCAAAGAGGAAGTGGAGGCAGGAGAGCAGTTACTGAGCGAGAGCTACAGCTTCACAGTGCGGGGTAAGGTCACGGCACTGGGCGTCTGCTCCCCGGACTCGGGAGAAACAGCTCTGCTCGTGGCGACATCTAAGCCAGGGCCTGCGACGGAACCGGGAACGACACCCAAGCCAGGGCCTGCGACGGAACCGGGAAGGACGCTTCACACAGTTCCTCTCTCCCAGGCGTCTGTGGCCCAGAGAACCTTCCATAGTACGTTCAGTTGGTTGTGAGTTTTGAGTCCTCAGGGAGTGTGCTGGGCCCCGATGGGATGGGATGGGACTCCCCCGGGGCCCCTGGCGCCCTTAGCGGACACCCGGGCCTGGGCCAGTGTCTGGCAGCCCGCACCCCCTACCGGAGGAAGGCCGGGTGTCGGCCTCGCCTCGAGTGACCTTCTAGAAAGCTCAGATTCCAAATCTTAACTCCGAAGAGTCTATTTGAATTTTTGTTTTTGTTTTGTTTTAAATAAAAAAACTAGCTACTACTGTGTCCTCACACCCTGTGGCGCCGGCTGCATCCAGGAGCCTTCTCCAAAGAGGGATGGGAATGCTCAGTCTTTGTGTCCAGCTGCAGGGAGCCAGTAAATGTATAGAGTATGGACCTATAACAAAACAACAATACTAGTAGATCAGCTGTAAGGATACGTTTTTACAAATCGGAAACTTTCTTCTCTTTTGTGGAAAGGGCTGCAGTTCGGATGCTCGCTGAGCGTAAGCCTTCCCTTTGCCAAACAAGGAGGCCCGACCGTGGCCCTGCAGTCCGTGTCCTTCCGACCCCGGCTCCCGAACCCGGGCAAGGACTGTCCTCTCACACGGCCCCCAGCTGCGCCTGCAAACCTCGGGAGCGCGGCAGGGGCAACAGAATTCGGGATAACTGTCCATCTGGGGCGGGGGGAGGCTTTGTGTAAAAACGGGCCTTGTCCAGAGTGCTTGGCACGGACGCTCCTCCGTGCCCACTGCTCAGTTTGATGGCGGGCCGCCTTCACGTCCCCCGACGGTAAGCGCGAGCGGCTCGCCGCTGGCAGGCCAGATTTGGCAGGTGCGCCTTGGCGACGCAGAAAGAATCCAAAGATTAGAAAAGACCCACGAAAAGAGAAGGCGGGTGTTCTTTAGGCATCTTTTAGCTATCCTGTTGTTCTCCACGGAGAAACTTGGGAGGAGCAGAGCTTTTCCAAAGTTGTTCCGAGGACTTAGACAATGTGTATTTTCCAGAATGGACGTGCTACAAAAGCTATCCAAAGTGAAAGGCACTTTTTCTTCTACATTGTGGCCTTTAATAATTTCACACATTTTTATGGGCCTGCTTATTAAAAATAAAAGATCTATGCTGAAACCGACTGGAGAATTGGGCAAAGTTACCTCCCCTCTGAGAACACCTAACATAGCCAAATATAAAAAAGGTGGCTTCTGGAACCGGGTTTCTTTTAATTACCTGCATCAGGTGAGTAAAAAGACGTAGACAGAATGACGCTGTCGGCGTCCAGCGAGGACACCATCCAGTGCACACTCGCGGAGCTGTTCGGGGGGCCGAATTTGGTTGGAACTGGGGCCAGCGGCTCCTTTACAGAGCCCGCTCCAAGAACGCACCACAAGGCGGAGGACTCTGGCAGGGGCCGCCCGTGCACACACACACACACACACACAGTCAGATCTGGCCTGGTTCCCGGCCGGCACAGACAGGGCCACTGGCTCTGGGGCAGGCGGTCATTCTTCAGCCCTGTACTCCCGGCCCTGCTGCTGCATCTTGGAAAGAACGCGCTCGTAAAACAGCAGGTACGCGCTGGAGGCCAGGACCTCCTGCAGGCTGGCCTTGCGGACCGTGTCGTCGGAGATCCACAGCCACTGGTTGCTGGTTGAAAGAGGGTTCTTGGCGGATGGCGGGGACCGTCGGTAAGTCACGAAGTGTCCCGAGTGCATGTCTCCGTGGTGGACCACAACCGCCATCAGCCGGAAGAGGTACGCGGAGGAGCTGAATGGGAGGAACACAGGCAAGCCGTTTACAGGTACGGAAAAGAAGGGTCACGGGCAAAACCGAAAAGTGAAAGAATCCTAGATGTTCAGTGATGGGAGACTGAGTCAAAGGTACCTCCCCATACAAGTGACCACCACCACACGACCCTTGAAATGCAGACGGGGGCTTCCTGGCATGGGAAGACGCCCGTCGTGTGTGAGTGGACGTCCACGATGTGCACCCAGACAGAACTGTACAGAGAAGGAGGCCTTAAAGGTTTGACTGCTGATGTCTCCGAGGTGTCCCAAGAAATGTGAAATTCCCTCCTTTGTACTTTATAATTGCATTCCCACATGTACAAACAATACATAAATCTTTACTTCCAGAATTCTTATTTTTAAAGTGCTTTCCATCTGGGACAAAAACAGGAACGTGTAGCAGTGAGATTACACCTTTAGGTGAAAGAACAAGTGTCTGCGTTGTTATCTGTTTCTGTGCAAAGCGAATTCTGGAAACCGAGAGAACCGGCAGCTACGAGAAATGAAGACTGCTGCTCACCTGTAGTCAGGAACCACCGGGAGCGGGAAGGGCATCGGGGCTGGCAGGGGGGGCAATAAAGACGGGGAGCAGGCGCCATTCATAAAAATCTGTGTTTTCGGGCCCCCGGGCTGATTGAGAACTACAAGAGAAAAAGGCCCAAGGTGATTACGGCAGCAGTAGCCATGGGAAAACACACCATGGCCTCCGTTACCTTGAGTTTAACTCCCCAACGATGCTGCGAAGAACAAAACAAGTGGTTCATTTTGTGTTAGGTTGATTCCTACATTTTTGTCTTTTTTTTTTTTTTTTTTTGAGATTCTATTTATTTGAGAGAGAGAACAAGCGAGCAGGGGGAGGAGGAGAAACGTAGTCCCTGCCGAGTGGGGAGCCCAACACGGGCCTCCATCCCAAGACCCTGAGATCCTGACCTGAGCCGAAGGCAGAAGTTTAACCGCCTGAGCCACCCAGGCGCCCCGACCTTTTGGTCCTTGATTTTCTCAGTACCGAGTAAGAAAAGTGTCCCGGTCTGCTAGCTCCCGGTCTGCTGCTCCCTTTGACAGCTTTGTGAATCTTGAAGCCCCCTGTCCCTGTTTGCTGAAGATGCGCCAGAGTTAGGCTGTAGCTAATTTACTGCCATTTCAGCCTAAACTAAGGTTTCTCAACCTTGACACTACTGACACGTGGGCTGGATAATTCTCGGTTGTGGGGGCTGTCCTGGGCATCATAGGATGTTTCCCAGCATCCCTGCCTCTACTCACCAGATTCCAGTAACACCCGTATCCCCGTTGTGACGACCAAAAATGCCACCGGCCACTGCCCCATGTCTCGTGGGTGACAAAACTCCCTGGTGAGAACCACTGACCTAAACGTTCTCTGTTCTTTAATTTCCAGCTTCTAAAGAATACCGACATGTAACTGTGTTGATAAATATGGATGGGTGTAGATAAAATAATGAAGGAGATATGGACCTCTCTTTTCCTGTGTCACATGCAAGGGCCCCGTAAGTACCCAGCAGGCCCCAGCTGGCCATATGGTAGCCACAGGCAGCATGCTGTACAATGAGCAGACCTGGAGCCCCGGCCGGGAGAGGAGGGACCCAGGGGGAGGGGGGCCTGGATTTAAAACGGTGGCCAGGGACACCTGGGTGGCTTAGTTGTTAAGCCTCTGTCTTAGGCTCGGGTCATGATCCCAGGGCCCTGGGATCGGGCTCTCTATTCAGTGGAAAACCTGCTTCTCCCTCTCCCATCTCCCCCTGTTTATATTCCCTCTCTCACTGTCTCTGTCAAATAAATAAATAGAATATTTAAAAAATAAAATAAAACAGCGGCCAAAGACTGAACCCTCTTCCCACTGCAGCGGCTCTGATGTTCATCTACCGATCTGCTGAAAAAAGGCAAAATACAGTCTCCCTGTGAATGGCGTCCTGCAAGGGCACACAACTGTGGAGGCAAGAAAGAATAAAAGCAGCAAGGGACACAAAGTCAGGAGCACCCGGGGTGCAGGAAAGCCAGGCCTCCAGCTGCACTGGGAGCAGGTTCGGGTGGGGGGTCTGGGCTCAGGGCCCTTAGAGTTGGTGGGTTTTGCTCATCCACGTAATTCTAAAGAACTCAAGGAGTTAGAAAAGTTAGCTTTTAAAAACTGCCCAACGCTGCCTTCAGCTGCCCATTCTCCCAGTGGACTGATGTTTGCCCTTGAACCAGTCATTTCAGCTGCTGGGGCCTCAGTTTTCCCCTCAGCAAGACTGAGGGCAGTGAGAGCTACCTGCTCCTGGGGGGCAGACTCGGCAATTAGTCTCAAGTGAGACTAATTGGAGGGGAGCAGTGGAGGGAGATCAGCAAGGAACTCAATAACGAAGACATGATCTTTAGCCAGAGCTTTTCCTCCCCACATCTGCACAAATGATATGACCCTACGGCGCGGCGTGGGAGAACAAATTCGCTGCAGTGCTAGGGGCCAATTATCATTCAGTCAAAAGATCAGAAAGCAAGCTTAAGCTTACCGTTTTTAAAACCAGACACCTCATTACTATGTAAGTTTAACCTCTTTTAATCTTCCCTCTCGTGCCCCCAGTCCTGCTGTTCTCGAGAATTTAAGCAACCGCTGGACTAGCTCCCCTTGTGGCGTAAGGGCCCCAGAAGGGGTGACGCCGGGCTCCTTTTCCCTGTGCCGGAAGTTCCGAGCGCGGGCTCCTCGGGCACACACCTGCTGCGGGGGTGGCCGGCCCGGCCTGCAGGTCCAGGGCAGGCCCCGTGGCCTCGCTGGGCTGGGGGCTGGGCTGCCCGGGTTTGTGCCCGAGGAGGTGATACTTGTAGATGTCCATCATCAGGAACTCGTTGAACTGCACGTGCTCCTGCCGCTTCAGGGGCGTGCCGTGGCTGGACCAGCTCAGCCGCTGCAGGTGGATGCACAGACACTGGGGGAGCTGCAGGGGGACAGAGAGCGGAGGCGGCCGCGTGTTGGGGGTGCGACACGGGGGTCCCCGAGGGCAGAGCTGACGAGGTGTGCGGGGTGGGCTCACCTTGCCTAGTTTCAGCTGTTTAACAAAGGTGGTCCTCTGGTGCTCCACCTTCTCCCCATTCAATGTCCCTTTGGCTTCGATCTGAAATAAGAGAAAGATGGCTCTGCAGAATTTCTTGGAACGAAACACGGGTGGACGGCCGCAGCCAGGTTGGTGTTAGATCTGTATTCAGCTGGCCCCTGACTTTGACCTGCGTAAGGAGCTCAGCTGCCCAGTTAATTGTGAGTTGTTCTCACTGTTTTGGTGTTAAGTAACAGTGACAGTGGGGACGAGAGACGTGATGGCACGACACGGTTCCTCTTCTTCAGAGGATGACGTGCGGACACGCAGGGGGGTCGGCAAGTGAGTGTTCCCATCTCAGAGCACCGCACCCACAGTTTCTCTTTAAACATTTTGTAGCTGAAGAAAACTCATCTGGGAAAGAGTCTGGTCCACAGGCTACCGATTTCCCAGCCAAGTTTCGTGGCTGTGGCTGAAAGCCCCCCGGGCTCTAGTTGGAAGAGCTCAGGCCAGCGGAGAGCGGCGATGTGAGAGGTGCCGTGTCAGGACACACGGGCCAGCCCGGGGGGTGACACTGGGTGTCAGAGGCATACCTGCGTACAGTTGTCACATACGACGTCCCGCACGGATTCGGAGGAGATAAAGTGGTGAAGGCAGTGGTCCAGGGTCAGTGGATGCCCCTCGAGCACCAGAAAACAAAATTCATGTTACCATTCAATTACAAGGAAACTATTAGCAGAAAGCAATGTGATTCCAGAGCTTTATTTTTGCTTACACGGGCAATAAAGCTTGACAGAGGCAACTGGACATTCCCTGAGCATATGTGGAGCTCTCAAAGCATCCTAGACTTGCTGGTGTGGGTGGACTCAAGGCTCTGAGGACGTATGTAACGCTACAGAAACTTACAGACTCCCACACCGTTTTAGAGATCTTTGCATTTGAGATTAATACATGCGTGTGTGTGTGTGTGTGTGTGTGTGTGTGTGGAAAAAAGCCAAAATTCCTGCAGCCAGAGAAAAACGATCCACTTTCTTCTCCCCCCAGGTCAGGCCCTGGTACCACACCTAACAGCCAAGATAGGTTCAGCCAACATGTGTCTGATGCACAGGACAGCCACCGAGGGCCTCAAAGCCCATTCAGATTTCAGTGTCTCCAAAACGGACCCCAGATGAACCATCGCTCAGTACTTACCCATGTGGCAGCTGGGATACTCAGTGAGAGGCTGTCGAAGGTATCAAATCGAACAGGACTCTGAAACAAACATTGCAGAAAATCCAGAAAGGACAGAGGTTCAAATCAGAGCTTTTGCAGATGGGAAGATACACGCCTATGAAACAGTTTAATATTTGGATGCCCAACGCTGACACAATGAAACACAGTGTCCTTACCTAGAAGCAAATTCTATTACAAACAACCCCGTCAATGTAAGAGGTACGGTAATACCGAAGGACAGCAAATAAGGTAACTAAGAGAACACAGCTGGCCCAGGAATGTAGGCAGTTTATCCTCAGGAAATAACCATGGACAAAACTATAAGGATATTCCTCCTGGCATTATTTATAACAGCGAAATGTGAACAGTTGAAATTTCTAGGGAACGATTAAATAAATTAGGTCACATCCATAGAATAGCACGCTCCGTTCAAAACAGCACAGTAGAGGGATGTGTGAGTGTGCGGGAAGATGTGCCCATTAGGTTATTAACTGGCAAGAAAAACCCCAGATAGGATAAAATTTAATAGGATAAAAATTAAAATAAAATAGGATAAAAATCGCTTTTGGTGATGGCAAAGTAGCTTAGCTAGACTAGCTCTCCTTGAAATGCATGTAAATTCTGGACCAAAACAAAACACAAGCGTTCGGGTGACTGGAGAGGTACTGTCAAGTCCTGGGGAAACAGGAACTCAACGGTGAGATTTGCACTATGTGACTTTTTTTTTTTTTTTTAAAGATTTTATCCATTCATTTAACAGAGAGAGAACACAAGCAGGCAGAGAGGCAGGCAGAGGCAGAAAGAGGAGCAGGCAGAGGCAGAGAGAGAAGCAGGCTCCCCGCGGAGCAAGGAGCCCGATGTGGGACTCGATCCCAAGACGCTGGGATCATGACCTGAGCCAAAGGCAGCTGCTCAACCAACTGAGCCACCCAGGCGTCCCTGCACTATGTGACTTTTTGCTCGAGGGAACTCCCCGGTCTATGCAGTTCAGTATCAGGTGACAGAAAGCTGCAGTCTCGCAAGACGGAGGTCTCAGAAGACAGGGTCCAGGCTGGTACAGAGGCTGGGGGCAATCCCAGAAAGAGGGCAGCCACAGAGAGGATGAGCCCCCAAATTAATGTACAAACCCTGCCCAATTCCAAGGCACGGACACGCGAGTGTGCACACCCACACGAACATCCCTACACAGGGAAACCCCAGGAGCCTGGCAAAAGAGCCGAAGCTAGAAGCTGCAAAAAACCACACCAAGACTCTGCTGCCCGACAAGGGGAAGACGGTTTGGCTTTGAGCTCAGCCAAGTTAACTGCACATCAGAATTCATTATTTTTCAGAGAAACATAACAGAATCCAAATCTCTACTACAATGTTAAATATATAAAAAAAAAATTACTAGACAAAAAATGCAAAAAGCAAAATATGAGCCATGGTGAAGGATCCTACGCATGACCTGGCTACTGAAATTAACACAAGGACCTTAAAAAAGAATTGTGATAAATAAGTTCAAGGACACAGAGGAAGACAGTCATTTAGTCCTGGTAGAGGACAAATGGAGAGTCTTAGCAGATAAATGGAAACTATAAAGAACCAAAATGATACTATACAACTAAGAAAAATAACTAAAATGAATAGTTCTCTCGGGGGCGCCGGGGTGGCTCAGCTGGTTAAGCGTCTGCCTTCGGCTCAGGTCATGATCCCAGGGTCCTGGGTTCGAGTCCCGTGCCTGACTTCCTGCTTCAGTGGGGATCCTGCTTCTCTGTCTCTCTCTGCCCCTCCCCCTTCTGGTGCTTGTGCTCACATTCCGTCTCTCATAAATCAGGAAAATCTTTAAGAAAAGAAAAGTTCGCTGGACAAGCAAAGTGAAGACGGAGCAGAGTCTATGAACTTGAAGATAAGTCCACAGACATTCTCCAATTGGAAGGACGTGGAGGAAAGAGGTTGAAGATAAACGAATCAAGCCTCAGGGAGCTGTGGAATGATACCGCACGGACCAATGAGGAGAGAATGGGGCATATGTAACATTTTGGGGAAAAATAATGGCCAAAAAAAATGTGCAAATCTGGTGAAAAACATAAAGGTGCCAAAAAAATAAAATAAAGGTATAGATTTATGAAATTCAGCAAATTCCAAGCAAATGCAAAGACAATGATACCTAGGCACAGGGTGGACCAGCTGCCGAAATCCCAAAGCAGCGAGAAAATCCTGTAAGCTGGTGGAGAGAGAGAAGCGACACGTCCCGTACAGGAGGACGACATGAATGTAGCTGGCTGTGCGTCAGAAAAGGTAGCGGCCAGAAGCCAAGAGAACAACGCCTTTCAAGTGTCAAACTGAAAGTAAGCAGCTGAAAGTGTGCAGGCGTGTGGGCGCCCCCTGCACACTTGGGAGTGGACAGCGGCTGGGAGAGTGAGTGGCCCTGAGGGGTAGGGCCCTGCCTCGACTGCGCTGTGGCATTGGGCAAGTCGCATTTCCTCAGGACGGGGGCCCTGACTGGTGGGAAGAGGGCTGAAAGCTCAAGAGCAGACAAGGCCCTCGATGTCATCCTCCCGTGCCAGCTGTTTAGGCCTATCCTCCTGCTTGGATACCACATGTCACATGGCAGCTATTTTTGGCCCGATGTTCGGGTGCAGACCATAGACTGCCTCACACGCAACAGGCGGCCGTGGTGGGGATCAGAAGGAGGTGCCCGACCAGCCGCGGGGGCACGGGGTGGCAGGGGTGGAGAACAGCGGGGAGCGTGGAGAGGGAGGCTGCGTGTTCTACAACAATAGCTGGAAATTCACAGGTCACAGCCTGAGAGCCTGCGGTGCAGCGGCGAGGCTGCTTCGGCCCCTGCCAGGTTGCTCAGGAAGCAATGTGGCTTTCGGAGCTAGCGGGCAAGGCGCGGAGAGTCACCGCAGTAAAGACCTCGGGAGGGTCTGATTTCCCGCACTACCCTCCACCCACATCCTCCCCTGCGTCTCCCTGCATGGTGAAATGGCAAGTCAGCGGTGGGGGGGGGGGGGGGGGGCTCTAAGATGATGCCGGGCAATCGCTCCCCCACACTCTGCCCGGCTCGCCTTCCCTTCCGCAAACTGAGACGGCCTTCCGTGGCCATCCGCTTCCTAACGAGACACCACGACCAGAAACAGAGGCGCCAAATGATTTCCATCCAAAAACCAAGTAAATCAAATCAAACCAGACTCGAATGCAGCAACACTGCCCACTCCCAAATCTGTACCAAACTAAACTATTCTTGGGGGCTGGAGAAGAGCAAAACAGGTGCATTTTCATATAATGGAAAACTAAATGAATTTATTGCCAAGAGATGTAAGAAATGTTAAAGGGATCTTTTTAGGCTAAACGGAAAAAAGTTCCAATGGACTTGGGTCTGCAGAACAGATCAGGGAACTCTGAAAATGGCGAACGGAAAACATTTTGAAAAATTTCTTTTAAATCCGTATAACTATTTAAATCAAAAGTTAGGACAGTACTGTGGGGTTTATACTATGTAGATGTAATATATATGATAAAAATACCACCAAAAATGGGGGATTAGAACTCTACTTTTTAAGTTTGGAGTATATTAATTCTAAATAGACCATGATATGAGAAAAGTACGTGATGTAATCACACACACATAAATGTAAAAAATAGAGCTAAAAAGCCAACAGAGGAATTACAATGGGATACTAGAAAGTATTCAGTTAACCCACAGAGGAACAAAAAAATTATGTAAGACAGAAAACACTGAATGAGCAGACTTAAATCCAACCATATAAATACGTCAAATGTAAATGGACTAAACACAAACACAACGGCAACTTGTCAAACTGAACCCAAATATGTTATCTCCAAAAGCAACACTTTATTTTTATTTTTTAAAATATTTTATTTATTTGCCAGAGAGCGAGCAAGAGAGCAAACACAAGCAGGGGGAGCGGCAGGCAGAGGGAGAAGCAGGCTCCCAGCTGAGCAGGGAGCCCGACGAGGGGACTGGATCCCAGGACCCCGAGATCGTGACCTGAGCTGAAACCAGGAGTCAGATGTTTAACCGACTGAGCCACCCAGGCGTCCCCCAAAAGCTACACTTTAAATACAAAGTTGGGTCAAAAATAAGACAACAGAAAGAAATATCTTATGAAAACACTAGTTAGGGGTGCCTGGGTGGCTCGGTCAGTTAAGCGTCTGACTCCTGATTTTGACTCAGGTCATGACCTCAGGGTTGTGAGATCAAGCCCTGCATCAGGCTCCACACTCAGCAGAGAGTCTGCTTGAGAGATTCTCTGCGCCTCTCCATCTGCCCACCCCTCTGCTCTCTCTCTCAAATAAATAAACAAATGAAATTAAAAAAAAAAAAAGGAAAGAAAGAAAGAAAGAAACAATACTTAGATGGAAATGAACCAGATAAAACAGACTCCAGGACAAGGAGCCTTACCAGAGATAAAAAGGGACATTTTATCAAGACAATGAGAGTCAACTCATCATAATTAATACACGTGTATGAACCTAACAGCAAAGTCTCATACGTAATTCTGCAAAAATTAAAGAAAGAAAAAGAAACAGATAATTCTAGCAAATATTTAAGGAAGAAACAATACCGATCTTAACCAAAGTCCTCCAGGAAGTGGGGGAAGGAACACTTCCCAGGTCATGTTACAAGGGTAGGATAATCCCCGTAACAAACCTCACAAGACATGACGAGAAAACTGTCTAGGACCAATATTCCTCATAAACATAAACACTAAGTACATCACAGTAAACTGGAGTTTATTGCAGAAACACAAGGCTAGTGTAACATTAGGAAAATCAATCACTGCAACTCCCCATGTTAGTGGAGTAAAAGAAAACCATGATGCTGAGTAAAAGAAGCTAGTCACAAAGAACCATTCTTGTATGATTCCATGCGTACAAAATATCCAGAATAAGCCAAACTACAGAGACAGAGTGGGTTAGTAGTCGCCTGAGGGCTGGAAGAGTGGGGGAAATGGAGAGTAACTGCTAACGGGTACGGGGGTTTTTTTGCCGGGAGGTGGGGAGGATGAAAATAGCCTGAAACTGATTGAGGTGATAGTCACACAAGCCTCTATTTTTGTATTTATGTTGGAAATTTTCCAAATAAAAAATTATTTTAAAATGTCAAAATAAAAAAACTTAAAAAACCCAAACGCCAAAACCCCCACCAAACAACAAAATCTGTGTCTCTACTGTCAGCGTAGACCCAGCCTCGAGGCTCAGTTCCTGCCGATCCACAGTGGGTCTGCTGCTCTCAGGGCGGGAGATGCCACCAGAGGGGCAAAGGACATGCGGGCCCTGACTAGAGGGAGGCGGTCCATCCACTAGGTGCACAGAGCCCGGGCGACCACAAACGCTGTCTACCCACATCAGTCCACACTCTCCAGATGCTTCCCAAGTCTCGACTTGAAAGGGAACCTCGCCAGAAAAATGGCAAGCGCTGGGATTGTGTTTACCTGGTGGTCACAGTGTTTGCAGACCATGTTGCTCGTCAGCCTTCCGTGGAAAGGATGCTGAGATTTCCAGTGATTGGACGTGGGGTGAGGCGAGCCTGGAACACAGAACATGTCTTGCCGTGCCACCTGAAGCTCTTTGGCACCAACCTCAAAACTGACCCTCCTTTTTAGTATTTGGTAGCAACTCCCTCTTTGAAATATATGTTCCTGAAAAGTAAACTGAAATAGCTTTCCTTATGGACTTCCATCAGTAAGACAACCCATCCCTTTCACTGGAGAATTTGGGCAAGTCCTTCAACATGGTTTCCGTATAATGGGTACCGCCGCATTTAAAAAAGGAATTTGTACTATATGTTGCTAACTTGAATTTAAATAAAATCTTGAAAGGAAAAAAAAATTAAATAAAAAAGGAATTGGTGTTGAATAATGTATTTTCACATTCACTTAAGATGTTTAGATGTCCAAGGAAGGATACCACGAGGGAATATTCCAGAAAGTGAGATAAACTTCTGAAAATCATCAGAATAACCAAGTTCTGAAAAACTGCAATTTTTTTTTTTTTGGATAGGAGGGGAGTTGGAGGAATCAACGGTGTGGTAGGCTAGTCAGAAACACACGCCCTAGAGTCAGGGGGCCCTGGGTCCTGTCCTGGCTTTGCTTCTTATTACTTTTATGACCCAGGAAGTCACTTCATCTCTGTGAACCTCGGTTCACTGGAAATGGGGACAATTATTAACCCCTTATACCCACGATCAACTTCGCACCACTGTTGTGAGGCTTAAATGAGATGCTATCGTGCCTGGCATACAGTTTGGGCCTCAAGAGATAATCATTGTTATTACTAGGGATGCACAACGGAATTCATGGGTCTTTTTTTTTTTTTTCCTTAAGTTTAGGTCTTAGGAAAACAACAATCTCCTTCTAAGGAGGACTGTGATCACTTGCTGAGGATACGACAGTTTCAGCTTAAGGAGCTCCTCACGAGATCAACTCAAGAAGGTAGAAAGGAAACCCTTGTTTGAAATAGAAGTAAGTCCGTTGCTTTTTTTTCCCAGGCGGGAAACTGAGCAAGGTGTGAGGGAACGATTCAAGATGGCCTGAGGGAACAAGGCAGAGCTGTTTCTAAAACCCAAGTTCCTCTGCAAGTACACACAACTCACACTGGACTGGATGTCCCCAGAAAAAAAGGAGTTGTTTTTTTAAACATGCAAATCATTGTCACATCTCAAAAGTACTTGTCTTATGTGTTATAGTTCAAGGGGAATGATTACCTCTTGTGCGGCAGGTTATTTGTTTAGGAGTTATTTCTGGCTGCTGCTACAGGGGAAAAAAGAAGAAAGCAGACTGAAAACCCAGCTGTGATTCCTCTTCCCCCCGCTCACCCTGTTCCTGAAGCTCACAAGTTTCCCGGCTGGTTGCACCACTTAAACCTAATTTTTAACCAGAGATCCTAAAAGCACCCCTAATGATTCTCTCTGGTTGGTAACTGTACCCAATCTTTTATTAAATGAAAAACACATTTCTTCTCTCTGGAACATTCCTCCCTACCCCTTTATTAGTTAACTTTCACCAACTCCCTAATACTTATCATGTTCCAGGGATTCACTTAGCATTCCTATGGCTCCTTGTTCCCTGTATTAAATAGGGGGAAAAATACCTTTTCTTCTCCAAGCCAACACAAACTGCAGCCGTGAAGTCATTTTAAAGAGCCTTGGCGCCCCTAACCAAAGTCACCAATTGCAAAGTTTGCGGCTTAAGACAATCCCCCAGCCCCACACCCACTGATTTTGAGTTTGGAGTCGTACAAGGGCTGTTCTCGAGCTCCCTGTCTACCCCTGTGAAATATGCACAAACCACACACGCACATCTTGGAGATACTAGGGGCTTACCTCCAGGGAATGCACATCAAACAAATGGGTGACCCGGGGCTGCCGGTCGCGCTCGTCTTCCAGGGACGAGGTAATGACATGGAATAACTCGTGGGCATCCTGTCAGGGGGCAAAACAGCTTCAGAGAGGCCGGAGGGGGCCCTGGGAGCCCCGCCGGGCAGAACCGTGCGGCCAACAGGGCAGAATGTGCTTTCCGCCCTCTCAAGGTTCAGCCCATTAAATGGGAATTTATATCCCAGACATCTTCCCCACAAAGGCCCTCAACGAAGGGGCCAAGGGGAGAGAGGAGAGCGAGCTGGGGGGGGGGGGGAGGCGGGAGCTGCCTTCACAGCTGTCTCTGAGCCGGTTTCGGTTTGGTCGACAAGGCCCTGACCTCCACCCCACCGGACGACTCCTTTCCTATCGCGGTAAAGTACACGCGCGACATCCAAGCTGCCGTTTTAACCGTTTTTAGGAGGATAGCCCTGCAGGGTTAGGCACAGTCCCACTGTTGTGTGACCACCAGCTCAACCCACCCTCTGAACTTCTCCAGCTTCCCCAACCGAAACTCTGTACTCCCCACCCCCTCCCCCAGCCCCTGGCGGCCACCTCTCTCTGTCTCCAGCAATTTGGCTCCTCGAGGGAACCTGCGTAAGGAGTCATAGTGACCTCGCCATAGAGACTCGGGGGTCGCTCCTCCCCCGAATTCTGGAGGCACTGAGAGCTGTGCTCTCCCTGCGGTCACCACGGTGATCTTTTTTTTTTTTTTTTTAAATATTTTATTTATTGATTTGAGAGACTGAGAAAGTGAGAGAGAGCATGAGAGGAGGGAAGATTAGAGAAGAAGCAGGCTCCCCGTGGAGCTGGGAGCCCCATGTGGGACTCGATCCCGGAACTCAAGGATCATGACCTGAGCCGAAGGCAGTTGCTCAACCAACTGAGCCACCCAGGCGCCCACCAGGGTGATCTTTTAAGAGGCAGAGGCCTTTACTCTTGTGCTTCTAAAGGTGAGCCAGCACGTACGCTCCCATCTCAGGGCTGCTCTTCCTGCGCCCTTGCCTGAGGAGCCCCCGCCCCCCGCCGCCTGCATCTTCACACCGTTGACTCCTTCTCATCCTTCAAATTTCTGCTGAAAAGGCACGTCCTGAAGGAGACCGTCCTGCAAGGACCCTCCCTGACATAAGCGCCCCCACCTGCTGCAGCGGGGGGTTACCTCCAACACACACCTCAAATCCTGAAGGGCTCTCTGTCTCCCCGCCTCAACCCCAGCCTGAGCCAGCCATCGGTGGGCCGGACGCCTGCAGCGGCCTCCCGACTTTCCTGTCTGCTCCCTCTGCCCCGCTACGGTCCCCCCGGCACAGCACGTCCTGTTCAAACACAGACCGGGTCACAGCGGTCCCTGTTCCAGGCCACCAGTGGCTCCCCCCACCACCCCCCCAGAGCAGAAGCCCAACTCCGGCCCAGGGCGCCCGGGGCCCGCACAATCTGCGCCCTGCCGCCGTCTGAGTCCCCCCTCCGCTGCCCTCCTGCCCCGGGCCGCAGCCAGGCTGACCCCCTCGCCCTTTCCCAGACGCGGCGCCCTCAAGGCTCTCACCCTGCACGGTCCTGTCTGGAACGCTCTGCGCCCAGCTCCTCACAGGCCTCCCTTCTTTTCAGACTTCAGATCTCAGCAAAACCTCACGTCTCCAGAAGAGCCTTCCTTACCTAAGGGGGTCTCCCCCCTGCCTTTCTCCCCACACCCCAGCTCCAGCTCCAGCCCCCCGCTCGCATGGCACATCAGCACGCTTGTCTTCTCAGCGGATCTTGAAATGACCTCTTCACTGTCCACGGTCCTCCGCCAGAATATGAGCTCCCTGTAAGCAGGAGCCCAGCAGTCCCATCTGCTACCACGACCCAGGCCCTTGACAGGCCCCGCCTGTCCATAAACATTTGTGGCACGGATACAAGAATCCCCTCCTATGCTAAGAACGGCAGTTAGCAAGAGAGTGATGGGAGGTTCAAAGATAAACAGGCAAGGCCCTGGCAGGATGCAGAACCCAGGGGTAGATGGGGCAGCCTGGTTAGTGGTCCGGCAGTGATGCTAAGCCTGAAGGTGAAGCCTCCCGGCTCTTCCAGGGAGGCTCACAGACAAGGCCTCTGAAGCAGGAGTAGGGGTTCACCAGGGAGAAGAATCCCCAGACAGGCTGCCGTCAGACCCAAACCCTATTCCATCCCGGTCGGCCACGGAACTACTTGGCCTTGAGACAAGGAACGTCCCGAAGCAGAGGCTGGAGCTTCGCTGTGCACTCCTGCCCCAGAGTGAACCGAAGCCTGCCTCTGCCATTTCAACGGCTGTGTGACTCTGGACTTCTCTGAACCTCGGTGTTCTCCTCTGCAAGATGGGGGCAGTACCAGTGAGTCCCTACAGGCGTGCCGTGGGGATGGATGCATAGAAGTCAAACGAGGCCGGCACCTGGCCTGAATCGTCCCCCACGGTGCTAGCTCCAGACCCCGGAAGGAGGCTGGCAGCTCGAGTCCGCCACTGCCTGACGAGATCAGTGACGATGAAGGTATGGACAAGGCCCCGGGCCAGAAGGGAGGAAGAGGCCGCTGGCCAGCCACGCCCGCCTCTTTCCCATGCTGCACACGACAGCACTGTGTGGCTCGGTGACGACTGCAGGCTGAAGCTGCTAGAAACACTTCCTAAGAGGAACGGGACGGCGGTGGGTCCTTGCCAGAGAGCGGGACTTAGACAAGGTACCCGATGTCCTTGGGACTAAATCGCAGTCACTCTCTCCGTTTAGGGAGAGGAAAACGCAGCTAAATCACGCCAGCTACTGGAGGAGGATTTGGGAGGCATTTTCTAAATGGAAAAACATTTCAACAGACAAGGGATTCATCGAGACGCACTCTAAGAAAGTTGAGACCATCAACACCGTGTTTAAAAAGGAGTACCTGCATGGCTTCAGCCTGGAATGGAAATAGAGGTAGTCTTTAAAAATAAGGGGAGCTGGAAAGCCTTCCCATCCCACTTTCCAGCATTTTTTAGTGCTTTTCACTGAGGGCCCACTTTTGGGGGCCTAAAGGCCGTCTCCCTTTTCTGGGGCCCAGTGTCTGGACGGTGGAGGCAGGAGCAGCCAACACAGAGCTGGCCAAAGCCGGCCCGGAATGGGGCGTGGGAGGACGCTAGACGACCTGTCCCTATAACTTCGCTGTCTCAGCTTCGGCCTCAGACTCACCGTCCGGGCTAGCGGTCTGAGGATGAGGACGGTGGCCAGGACCTTTAAAAAAGGCAGCGAATCTGCATTTGTGGGAAAGGGGGTTTGAGGGGCTGGAGTAAGGCCCTGGGGTTGCTCATGATAGCTGCTCGAGGTCGGGGCCACTTCAATTAATCTAGCCTCTAAAAACGGACTTTTTTTTTTTTTTTTTTTTTAATGAGCGTGTGGTTTAAAAAAGGGTCTCAGCTGAATCCCTCAGCTTCTACGGTAAAGCCACCTGCTTGCTGCTCTCTGAAGGACCCAGGTAATCAAGTGCAAAGTCACTCAAGAACCAAAAAGAGGCTCGCTCTCTGGCCACTGTTCAAACCCTATGCAGCTAACCTTCCACCCACTGGGTAAAACAAAACCCAAACCCCAAACGGCCGTCTTTCTCCTCTGATCACGAGAACAGGCACAAAGTTAGCGATCTGGTCCCAGAATACCAAACTGTCACGGAAATGCACACTCAGGCCAGGCAAGTGCAAGGTCAACACTGGCCTTTGTCCCTCATGCTGAAGCAACAAGCCTAGTTTGCAGCCCTCGTTGCCAGCTCGGGCCCCAGTGCACGAGGGGCAGGATTCTGAATGGGGCGTTCACCTGTTCTTCAAAGGAAGAGATCTGCCATCTGTACATTCTTAAGACGTCCAACAAGCAGCTGGCATCTAAGACCTCATCGTCCGTGACTTCTTGACAGGACAGAGCTGGAAACCAAAAAGGTAACGCAATTATTAGATTCACCGACAAAATAACGGACTAGGGAACCTACCCTGCACAACGTATCAAAGCTCATTAAGCATCTCACTATAAAATTCACCTTGGAATTATAGCTCTTTCATCATTCCTCTTTGGAGCCTTCCCCAAGGCTTAGAGCGCTGTTAGGCACCGCGTGTTTCCTGAATGAATGTGATTTTTCATGAGCCTGTAGCATTTAAACGAAGTAACTGATTTCAGCTATTTGAATTACCACCATGGATATAAATTGTTACAAGATTCCTACTGAATGAAATGGTTTCAACTCACAACTCTGAGGGCAGGAGGGCCCTTAAACATTCATCTAGTCCAACCCACACTCAGTGCTTGACTTCCCTCTACAGGACTCTCTCTGAGGCCACAGGGCCCTCACTTGTGTGCCTCCGCCCTGGAGTTTTTGATTATCACGGTAATTACAGCAGCAAGTCATATGTGGCAGCCCAAAGGGGGCTGCTGAGTGGTTTATTTTTCTTTTCTTTTTTTATGTAGGCTCCATAGCCAGTGCAGAGCCCAACATGGGGCCCGAACTCACGACCATGAGATCAAGACCTAAGCCGAGGGGGGGGGTAGGGATATGGATATTGGGGAGGGTATGTGCTATGGCAAATGCTGTGAAATGTGTAAGCCTGATGATTCACAGACCTGTACCCTGGGGTAAATAATACATTATATGTTAATAAAAAAATTAAAAAAAAAAAAAAAGACCTAAGCCGAGATCGAGAACCACTCAACCGACTCAGCCACTTACGTGCCCGAGTTTACTTTTCAATCGTAAGTAGAATCAAGCCTAATGAACAAAAATACAAATGTGGTGGGCTTATAAGTTTATATTATAGTTGCAGCTAGATCAAGGGTGGGCAAACTCTGTCAAGGGTCAGACAGGAGACATTTCTGGCTTTGCAGCAACTACTCAACTCTGCTGTTGTAGCACCACAGTAGCCGTATAGAGCAAGTAAATGGCACGGCTGTTTCAATAAAACTTTATTGACAAAAGTAGGCAGTGGCGCAGACGAGGCCCACACACCACAGTTTGCTGACTCCTGATCTTGCCGGCCCCCTACCAGAGTATATTTTACTGGACCAAGACTGCTAGAGTAGAGGAGATAAAAATACTGGGGCCTACCACCTCAGGGCAGCTTCCCAAGTGCAATTAACTCTGGGAAAAATAAGCGAGCCTATTACTTCTCCTTGATTTGCAGTTAGTGAACTTGAGACATTCCTTTGAATACATCAGGCTCCGGCTCGGGAGGTTCTGAGCAACGCCACCTCCATCCGGACCTGACCGTGGTGGTGACTGTGGGTAGTAACCTGGGGAGAAGCAGCAGCCCGGCAGCCAGTGCTAAGTCCTGAGGCCCGTCTTACCAGGGCAGATCTAGCCTGGTGTCAGACATTTACCCTCCAGAACAGAGGAAGCCCATTCAGAGGGCAACCATACTTCCCTTCTTTCCCTTAGGCTCCTTAGGCAGCCTGTTGGTTAGCTTTTTTCCTCCAAAGGAAATTTTATTGTCCCCTTTACCCTAGTTTTGCCTAAAATGCTGTGGGGTGATTTGGCAACATCTACTACTGTTCATATCCTACAATTCATATCCTAGCAATCTGACTCTCAGGATCTATGCTAGGAAAACACAGGCTTGTGTGCACTATGGGCACAAAAAAGAACATTCACAGTAGCCTGTTTATGACAACAAGGCCCTGGAGCTAATAGCTAAATAATAGTGTTTTGCCATTATGGATACTGTGCAACTGTGAAAGTAAATGAGGCTTGCAAATCACACATCTGACAAGGGACTGATATCCAGAACATATTAAGAGCGCCCGAGACGCAACAATAAAAAAACGGACAACCCAACTCAAAAATGGAGAAGGGACTGGAGTGGACATTTATAAAACAAAAACAAACACAAGAAACACAACTATACAAATGGCCAGAAACACATGAAAACTCCTGCTCAACACCACTTATCAGTAGGGAAATGCAGATCAAAACCACAATGAGATGATCGCTTCACACCCTTGACGGCTACCAGGAAAAAGACAGACAGTAACAAGTGTTGGCGAGGATGTGGAGAATTGGAGCCCTGCGTGCACTGTCGGGGGGGGATGCAAAATGGTGCATCTGCCCTGGAAAACAGCACGGCGAGTCCTCAAAAGAATTAAACAGAATTACCACCTGATCCAGTAATTCCGCTTCTAGGTATACACCCCAAATAATCAGAAGCAGGGACATGAGTAGAGATTTATATGCTTATGCTCACAGCAGCACTGTTCACAACAGCCAATGGGAAAAACCACCCAAATGTCCCTCGACTTATGAATGGACAAACAAAATGCCATATGTACACACAATGGGGCATTATTCATGTGAAGCTTTGAAAAGGAATGGAATTCTGCGCCCCACGCTACAACATGGATGAACCTCAAGGACATTATGCTGAGTGAAGCAAGCCAGACGCACGAGCACAAAATACTGTACGATTCCACCTCTGTGAGATACAGAGTCAAGCTTAGAGACAGAAAGTAGGACAGTGGTTTCCAGGGTTGGGGAATCGAGGAGAATGGGAAGTCACTGCTTAATGGACACAGCGTTTCAGGAAGGGACAATGATCTCTCGGGTGAAGAGAATAGTGGGTACGGTCACCCAACGATGTGAATGGTACTCAAAATGCTACACGAATGTGTACTTAAAGATAGTTAAGATGGTACATTTTATGTTATGGATATTTTACCACAATTTTTCAAAAGTGGGCAAATGGGAATAAGCAAAGAGAAAAAAATGAATGAGGTAGGGCCACGTGTACTGAAATGGACATTCCTCCAACACGGATATTATTATGCTATTTGGTTACGGAAAAACACAAACCAAACAGTATGTAATTTCTATGGGTGCTTAGAGACGTATTTAAATGCACGGAAAATGGTCTGGAAGGAACCGTGGCTTTAAATTTTTACCAGCAGAGTGTATTCATGCGTTACTTGTGAAATTAAAAATTATCTCCCAAAACCAAAATAAACGACCCTGGAAAGCAGAGGCAGGGAAGGGAGCCTGGATTCCCAGTGTAGCTGCCCACACGGCTCCGGGTCCCAGCCCTGGGTCACGCGTGTGAAGAGGGGAGATCAGCGGTTACGCCAGGACAAGTACTGAACCTGCGTTACACCGCCCGCATCTCAGCTTTCTGCTCTGGGATGGTACTTGTTTACAACGGAGGAGCAGAAGAAATTACTTGCAAAATGCCTGTTACACACAGAAGAGCAGAACTCGCTTTCTGTGTCAAGCTGAGATCACCCTGGAACACGTGTCTATGAAGCAACAGTGAGCCGAGTGTCTTCTAAATCCAATCTTTTTTCTCACTGTGACAGTAATATGTGCTTAAGAAATACGCCTGTTTTGTTTTAAGGTTTCCAAACTGTCAACTGCACAAGACCAAAATGGCCACTGTGAACGTTTTGTTGGTCTTTTTCTGCCTAGCTTTTATCTGTGGGAATCTTTGCTTTGCCGAAGTCAAATTACAATGTATTTTGAATACCGCTCTTTTAAACTTAACATTAAAGCCTATGCCTCTCCCACATTAAAAACAAAACAACAACAAAAAATACTTGGCAAAAATGATTCATAATGGCGACATAATAGTCCAATGACTGCTTAATCATTCTCCTGTCGGGACACCCACCCGCTCTCCTCCCCAGCCTTCCTTCGTAACCAGGTGTTGGGAAATCTTTGCGCACATCCCAGCATTTCCCAACTCATGTTCTGTGGAATGTCCTCGGGATGTTAAGAGACGTTCTGGGAGGAAAAACTAGTTAGTTCTACAGGCAAAAGGCTGGTTTAAAAATGAAGGCGGACGGGGCGCCCAGGTGGCTCAGTGGGTTAAAGCCTCTGCCTTTGGCTCGGACCCTGATCTCGGGATCCTGGGATCGAGCCCCATATCGGGCTCTTTGCTCGGCGGGGAGCCTGCTTCCCCCTCTCCCTCTGCCTGCCTCTCTGTCTACTTGTGATCTCTCTCTCTCTGTCAAATAAATAAATAAATAAATAAATCTTAAAAACGAAGGTGGACAGATGACTTCTTCGAACCCGAGCCAAGCCTGTATACAGTGACTCCCCAGCTCCGGGCCCCTGGTCAACTCCGGAGCTCGTCGGCTCTTACAACTCCATCTCAGGCTAGCGTCAATCATGGTCAACGGAATGCCTAGGTCAGACGGTGCTGGACACTTTGCAAGCTAGCACCATGTTGTTCCAAGCTGCTCTCCACAAAGCTGGCCCCGTGTCACCCCACCACCAGCATGTGTGAACATGTCGTCCAACGGCTGCGCAGGACTGTGGAGTTTTCGGTCTTTGCTGACAGGGGACCACAACCAGAACCTCACCGATACGCGCCATTACGTTATTTCTATGGCTTTGATGATGGCCGAGCAGCATATCTGAGTGCCAGTCAGATACTCTTCGTATCTACCTAAATACAGTCTGTACTTTTTCTTCTGTGGACTACCTTATTTCTTAGGCTAAGACGCTTCTTTTTTCTAAACTTTAATAAACCAGGGTACTTCTTACAATCAAATGCTTAAGTGGCAGTGGATTTGTTCTCTTCCTTAAAAAGCCGTTAATACGCTGACAATTTTTAAAAACAAATGGCTACATCTTTAAATTTTTTTTAATAGCTGTTTATATCTACTGGGCCCACAGTGTTTTTTGGTTTTTTTCATGATGATCTGCATCTTTTTTCACCCAAAAGCTATTAACCCTTTGCCTGTCATCTGGGCTGCTGCTTTCAAAAGGCACAGAGTCCCCTTTAGGTTCCCAGCTAGATACCTTTGAGAAGGTGCAACAGCGTTAAGGATAAATACTGGTGGGGGGCGGCCTCCTTCTGATCCCGGGTGTACTGGGTGGTAAACTCTTCCAGCCACTTGATGAAAGCGGGGCAGGCAGACAGGCCCTGCAGCAGGGAGTTCATGAAGCAGGTGTTCCCTAAGTTGACAAGGCCAGGCACCAGCCCTGGAAAACGTGGGGGAAGAAGAGAAAAGCACATCACATTGGACCAACCCTTTCTTTCTCTCCCATCCAGGAGCCAGAGTTTCTGCACTGGAACCTGACGCCAAAAATCCCAATCTCAGAAAGTCCTTATCCACAGACATGGGTGGGGGGGCAGGCTTCTGTCCATACCAAAGCCTGGTCCCAGGGCTGCTCCTTCAGAAGACTGTAAGCGACTGTCAGGGGTTACTTCTGACTGCCACCATGGTTTCTGGCACAGTTTGTACAAAACACTTTGTAACTTCTCTCTCTCTCTCTTTCTCTCTCTCCTTTGATAAGAAAGCAACGTCAGAACAGTCGAAAACAATTGTTCTTTTGTTGCTCCCCAGACAATGATTCTGTTCTTATCATCAGTGCAAAAGACACCGCCACAGCAACTCTGATCAGTCTTTCTGCAAAGAGACCAACAAAATCTGACATACCTCCCTTTTCTGCTGAAACTTTTTCAAAATCCTTTTTAGGAAGAAAGTTCCTGCGCATCCATGGAAGAAGAGAGGATATGTCACCAACTCCAATCAAAACCACTCCCCGGTTGAACAATGGTCAACAGTTTGCTATACTGATCCCATTTTTTTGTTTGCTTCTCGTGGCTGACTTTTCACCAATGCAAGGAGAGTAGCATTTACCAAAGGGGGCACGTTTTAAAATAAGGCCACAGAATTTTGTACTGAAGACGCGAGCTGGAAACTCTTACCAGCTGACTAGCAGCTAGTCAGCCAAACCACAAAAGCATCACCCAGCCGGTCAGCCGTATTACTGAACAACACAAGCACTGGAGGAAGGAGAACGGTCACACAGTTAAGCCACGTGAACTTTTTCATTACAGAGCAGGTCTCAACTTCAAGGTTTCAGAGGGGGGAGGAACAGAAATCTTTGCACTATGGGGTCTAAAATAATGAGTCATTCAAATTAATTTCTGCTTAAAAGGAAACATTGTCCCAAAACTGGAGATACAAGAGAACAAAAAATGCCCTCCTCTTTTTGGACTGTTTGGGGACCGTAAGGGGTTGGGTCAAGTCTACGGACGATGATGCGATGGCCTCATTCTTACCTTTTCTACGCTTCTTCCTCTCGGTAATAGGACCCCAGATCACATAGATGCCCGCGGCAAGGGCTGCAGCAATTCCACCAATTACGCCCCAGTTCTTCATGACTTTATATCTAGAAAGGAAAATAGGGTCACTAGCTTCCCTCATCACAAACGCAGCATGTATAAATGCAGATACAGGTACGAAGAAATAATGTTTCATCAAAATGACTGACCGCCCCACCAAACACCTAATGTCCAAGTTGAACATTATCATACAACATAGGATTATGTCTTGAAACTCAGCATGCTCAGACATTAGGATTAAAAGCCTAACTCATGGCACAGAAGCCCCATCTCACTCAGAGGGGGAGCCCATGTTTTCCCCTTACTCTGCCTCCCACGCTGGTGCCACATTGGCTACCTCAGGGCCTTTGCACGGCTGCTTCCTTTGCCTGGAATGCTCTCCCCACTCCCCGGATCACTGCATGGCTCTCTCTCTCACCTCCCCTGAACTTCTAACCAACAGTGAGAACCTGCACTCCTGGTCCCTTCTACTCAGTTCCGGATTTTCTTTTTACCACCTTCTACCATAAACATGTACTTATTAACTACGGTTATTGTCTGTGTCCCTCACTGGAGAGCAAAGTCCCCAGAGACTGGGATCTTTGTTTTACTCACTGATAGATCCCAAGTCTCTAGATCATGCCTGACACCTAAGAAGTTCCTAATAATATTTACTGAATGATTGGATATTGGAAAAAAACATATAGAAATGAATTTGTCTTTTAGATTATTAAACATGGAGGAGCCATACAATAGGATAAATGATCTTCTAAATCTTTACTAAATTAAAAATTTAACTTGAGGCTTGACTTAAGCACTGAAGTTATTCTTTTATTACAAAGACACTTAAGCAATTTAAAACACTGTTTTTACACAAAGTTATGTATTTCCACCAAATAAGACAAATGACATGTGGGTGAATATGAAATATACCTGCATATATGTGTTTGTAATATATATGTATGTATAATATATTCTTATTCTTATTCCAATATTTGGATCATATGAATATTGTTTGGAGTTCACCTCAGTCAACATTAACTCAATGAAGAGTCACTAGTGATACTAATAACTGTCTACAACAATCAACATCTTCCTAATGTCATAACTAATATGACACATAAGTAATAACTGAATTCCAAATAAATCTTTGTTCTCTGAAGACAGAGTCAAGAGAATGTACACAGAACTTGGTTAAGAAAAAGGAGTTGCCTTAATCTGGTTCGACTCTAGCTCTGCTAGTCCTTAGAACATCATTTTACCTTCTCAGGTTCAGCTCTGTCACCTGTACAATGGGGACCATGAGACCTACTTTATGGAGTTCTGAGAATCAAACAAGCACTAGGGCACAGGAGGCAAAGCTAAGGGCTTAACAAACACTAGCTACTACAATTATTAAGTATCATCATCTCAATTTTATTCAGGAAAGTTATTTTTAAATTTCTTAGTGCTTTATTGTGCTGACTTCCACACAACAGGTGTATTAACAAAAGTGCCTGGAAAGGTTAAAAAGAACCATGACCACAATTCTAAAGCACTTTACAACTGCTTTAAATTCCCTACGCAAACACTAATATTTAAGGGTGCATACTCTATGCCAGGCACTGTGATAATCTTATCTCATCCTGAAAACAATCTCACAGAAGTAGGTTCTGTTATCATCTTTCTTTTCTTTCTTTTTTAAGATTTTCATTTATTTGAGAGAGAGAGAGCAAGAGCAGGGAAAGGGGCAGAGGGAGAGGGAGAAGCAGACTCCCCTGCTGAGCAAAGAGCCTGATTCAGGGCTCGATCCCAGGACCCTGAGATCATGACCTGAGCTGAAGGCAGATGCTTAACCAAACGAGACACCCAGGCACCCCTATCATCTTAATTTTCCTGTTAGAGATGCAGCCAATTTGGTCAAAGTGAGTGAGGCAGCGTGGAACTGAACTCATGCCAAGTCTGTGCTTAAAACCACAAACCTCATGAGGGAAACTGAAGGACAGAGAGTCAGAAGGGATGGGAGAGAGGACTTGCCCAGGTCCTCAGCAAGGTATGGACAAAAAACCTAGCGAAATTTGGTGACTCTGGAAACCCCCATTCCTCTGCAAAATGACAACACAGGAGAGCAGTGGGAACTGGGAGTGAAAAGACCTATCTTTCCCCCCCAGCTCTACTGTGAGATCAGCTGTCGGCCACAGGCAAAGCCGTCTCAAGGCCCGTTTCTCATCTACAGAATGGGGGCACTGGACAGGATAGCCATTGAGGGCTCCCGGCCCTGGAATAATAAGCTCTTTAAACCTGCTCCAGTTCCAGAGGAAAGAAGCTAGGCTGAGCAACAGGTCTCAGTCATTGAGGGTCAGTAATGGGAATGCATTGTTCAGCTCTCAAGACTGAGCCCATGGGAGGATGAAGAAAAGAAGGGAAAGAGGAACCCTGACAGGACTGGGGGCCCATACTATTGGGGTTCCCAGAAGGAATGGGAGACCTTAACAGGACTAGAAGGCTTTGCAGGTTAAGGGGTCCTGATCTGTTCCGGGACCCTTCCAAGATAGAGATTCACGAATAAGACTGAAGACCCACACTGAATAAGTGTGGCTTAACTGGGGTAGGGGATGACAGGAATAGGAGTCCTGACAAAATGGGGGAAGGGATGGCAGACCTGGGTGGATTTGCAGGGCTGTGAGAACCACGGCAGGATTGGGACGCTTGGCAAGGCTGGGGCACGCTGGAGGCCCAGGGTCTGACAAGACTGGGGGTCCCAGAAGGATTGGGGGTTCCCCGAAGGGATTAAGGGTCCTGGAAGGCCTGCGCGGCGGCACTGAGAGGTCTGAGGGGCACTGGCAGAATTCGGGGCTTTCACAACCCTGAGGTGTCTGGAAGTTCTGGGGACAAGGACAGGATTGGAGGAGGCAATGGCAGGTGGGGGGCAGGGCACTGAGAATTTGGGGCGCTAGCATAACTGGGGACGGCTGACAGAACTGGCGTTGCCGAAGAACTGGAGGGCCCGGAGGCCCATCCGCAGTCCCGCTTCGGGGCCTGGGCCTCCAACCCAACCCGACGCAGAAGCCTCCGGAATGCTCGCTCCTGCCAGCGCCGTGAAAGGCCAACGCAGGCCCAGGCTGGGACCCTGGCACCGGCCTCTCCGGCCGCCCCGCCCCCCAAGCTCACCTGACAGCCGCCCCGGTCCGCAGAAAGCGCTGGATGGCCCGGTCAGCCGCTGTCATCGCTGCCTGAGCCCGGGAGCTCAGCATCGCGGCCGCGCGGGAGACCCGCCGCCGCCCCCGCCGCTACCACCGCGCTGGACTAGGGCCCGGGAGACTCCCGAGGCGGCGGAACCCGTAGCCGCAGTCCCAGCTCCTCCGGGGAAGGTAGGAGCAAGGACGGGCTCCCCCGAAACCGGAAGCAGCTGCCGCCGGAGAACAAAAGCCGACGGACCACATCCTTGTTTTCCCTTCTCCCCCTTAGCAACCGGCGTCAGCGTCAGTTACCAAGGGAGGCCCTGTGGCCAGCCGCCCGCTGGGTGTTCAACTTTAGCTCCCGCTCGGTGCATTGTAAATACAGATGTCTCCCTTCCAGCTCCTGGAGACATTTTAATTTTTTTGGTAATGAAGAGGGCAGCCTCGCCCGAAAGCAGGATCAGGCCTCGGCCACCCTTAGTTATTTTTGTCGTCAGAGTGTAAATAGGTCGGGGAGGAAGGGCCTTTAATGAGCAGGCAGGCCCATCTCTGACCGTATCAATAGAGACAGCGAGGCCTTCGATAATAGCCACGGAACTTTACTTACTTATATGCATTGCCAAGTACGTCACATGCATTACTCACATTCAACCTTCACACCAACCCTAATGTGACCCTTACTTTACAGGAGGTAGGAAGTAGCTGGTAAATGGAGGAAACAAGATTGGCAGCAAAGTCTGTCTCCAGAATTGCGCCCTCCCCTAGAAATACAACGGAGGCCACATTTTAACTTTTTTTTTTTTTAAGATTTTATTTATTTATTTGACAGGGAGGGGGAGGGGGAGGGAGGGAGGTAGATCACAAGTAGGCAGGGAGGCAGGCAGAGAGAGGGGGAAGCAGGCTCCCTGCTGGGCAGAGAGCCTGATCCGGGGCTCAATCCCAGGCCCTGAGCTGAAGGCAGAGGCTTCAACCCACTGAGCCACCCAGGCACCCCTTAATATTAATAGCTTTTACTTGACCCACTATGTCCAAAATATTGTCATTTCTTTATAAAAGTTTTTAAGGAGATCATTTACATTCTTTTTTTGTACTAAGTACATCTGGATCTGAACCAGGTGCTTTTCACGCGCTCAATAGCGGCAAGTGGCCAGTGGCTACCACGCGGGACAACACAGCTTCTAGAATCTTAGAGCCAGAGAGAATTTGCATTCCCTTTTAATCACTCTCCCCAATTCCAGAGCAAGTGATTGCACCTGCTTTGAGAAAGAAATCAATACTTTAGCTCAGTGGTTCGTTCTCAAAGTTTTTGGTCTCAGGACCCTTTGGTATGCTTAAAAATTACCGAGAGCTTTTGTTTAGGTGGGTTATAACTAAATATACTTAGACTGTTAGAAATTGAAATTGAGAAATAATTTTGCTGTTTTTTTTAACTGAAGTATTTATACAATAAAATTCACCTATTGGTTCTGTGAATTTTCGCAAAAGCATAGTCATGTAAACATGATCACAAGATATAGAACCCTCACCCGCCCCCCCAATAAAATTACTGCCTGTCCCTTTGTAGTCCACTCCTCCACCCACCTCCAGTCCTTGGCAACCACTGATTAAGGCTGAGAAGTTTTAAAATCCAAGAATACCAAAGTGTTCCTTCCATTAGACGATAAGCTGGGACCTCACCACCTGCTGTGTACCTCTGGAAAACTCCAAGGTACACTCATGGGTGAGTGACAGTGGGAAAGGCGAATAAAAAAAATTTTCTTAATGTTATTACAAAAATAGTTTTGACCTCAATAACCCCCTGAAAAGGTCTCCAAATGGGGTCCTGCAACTATACCTTGAGAACAGGAGCAGTAGCCTGCCTAGTGAATATTCTGCCGTCCCGACCAACAAGTATGCTCTGAAGTCTACCTACCAGACTCTTTTAAGTAATTGGCATTTACGGAGTATAGTCAATCAACTCACAAAATTTTGAGCATTTTATATGTCTTATTCCAATTTAATGCTTGCAATGACCCCTTAAGCAATAACGGTACAGTCTCCCAACTTACGATGATCTGACTTGTGCTGTTTTGACATTACAATGGTGTGAAAACTACATGCATTCAGTCGAAACCTTTCTTCGAATTTTGATCTTTTCCTGGGCTGGCAATATGCAGTTCGAGGCTCTCTCGTGATGCTGGGTAAGGGCAGCTAGCCACAGCTCCCAGGCAGCCTGGCAACCAGGGTGGTAAACAATCAATACACTTACAGCCGTTCTGCACCTGTAAAAACATCCTGTTTCTCACTTTCAGTAAAGTATTCAATAAATTACAAGTGATAGTCAACACTTTATTATAAAATAGGCTTTGTGTTAAATGATATTACCCAACTGTAGGCCAATGTAAGCATTCTGAGTCCACTGAAGGTAGGCCAGGCTAAGCTGTAATGTTCGGTAGGGTAGGTGTATTAAATGCATTTTTGACTTAGGATATTTTCAATCTACGTTGGGTTTATGGGAATGTAGCCCCATATAAGTCAACGAAGATCTGTACTCCACATTCCATGAGGTTAACAATGCCTGCAGCCTGGTCCTTGCCGCTCCTCTAACCGGTGGGGGTGTGGCTGTCACTGACCAATAGAAGTTCTTAAAAATAAGGATATAGTACTAATTTATGATGACAACTGCTTCCAGGAACAAGGCAGTGTCTGCTCTAACATCCATCAGGCGGATCAAGGATTTGCAGCATCGTGGGAGGTCACGAGGTCATCTGTCAGAGCCTTTGGCATCTCTCAGCTGTTGGGATTATTTTGCAGATAAATGGTTTATTTGAGATCCTAAACTCCATGGGATAAAAACCCGAAGCGGTATTTTTCCAACTGCCGGCACCTATACTAAGTCAGACCTCCTGCTTTCACACCATGGAGTAGGTCCCTAAATAACACAACTATGTAGCTACTTTCAGAGATCCGTCTCATTTCAATATTTAAATCACTGTCCTGTCTATTTTTGAATTTAAAACTCAAACGTGATTCAAAAGTCTTCTCCCAGGTTCCAGAGGAAAGAATGACCTGGAGAAAGAGGAGAAGTCCAGCTCTGAATACCTTTCTTGCCCCCTCTCCTAGCTCCCTTGTGTCTCAGAAGACAAACCTCAGAAACTGTAATCATATTGTCACACAAAACCACAAGAAAGATCTAGAATCCAATCGAGAGTCTTGTTAATATTTTTAAAAGTAATCATTGTGGGGCACCTGGGTGGCTCAGTGGGTTAAAAGCCTCTGCCTTCGGCTCAGGTCATGATATCAGGGTCCTGGGATTGAGCCCCGCATCGGGCTCTCTGCTCAGCAGGAAGCCTGCTTCCCCCTTTCTCTCTGCCTGCTTCTCTGTCTACTTGTGATCTCTCTCTCTCTGTCAAATAAATAAATAAAATCTTTAAAAAAAAAAAAAAACCACTACAGGTCTGAATTGGGTTTAAATAAAGAGATCCTTGTTTCTAGATATAGACCAAAACTTCCATCTGGCTGGCCATGTGAACTTAAGCAACTCATCTTCTCTCCTGGATGTGATGGTTTATTTTATACGTTAACTTGGCTGGGTCATGGTGCCCAGATATTTGGTCAAACATTATTCTGGATGTTTGGGTTAGATTAATATTTAAATCTGTAGACTTTGAGTAAAATAGATTGCCCTCCCCAATGTGGGTGGGTCTCAGCCAATCAGTTGAAGATCTGAATAGAACAACAAGACTAACGTGCCCCAAGCAGGCAGGAATTCTGCTAGCAGATGGCCTTTAGACTTGAACTTCAATACTGGCTCTTCTCTAGGTCTCTGCTTTGCTGGCCCACTCTGAGTATTTCAGACTTGATAACTTCCACAATCATGTGAGCCGATACCTTAAAAATGATCTCTCAGTATCTGTCTCTCTCTCTTTCCCTAACTGAATATAGGTCAGATTGAAAACATGAGAAGTACAATAACACACAGTGATGGCAACTGTATGAGGAAACAGGCACTCTTGGGGATCCCTGTGGAAGCCTAAATGAGTATCTCCATCCAAGGCAATTTGAACTACTTAGAAAAACTAAAAATCTGCATGTTCTGTGACCTAAGTATTTATCATATACACATAAGAATAAAGATATTAGGGGCACATGGGTGGCTCAGTGGGTTAAAGCCTCTGCCTTCGGCTCAGGTCGTGATCTCAGGGTCCTGAGATAGAGCCCTGCATCAGGTCTCTGCTCAGCGGGGAGCCTGCTTCCCCGTCTCTCTCTGCCTGACTCTCTGCCTACTTGTGATCTCTCTCTGTCAAATAAATAAAATCTTTTTTTAAAAAAAGAATATTTATTGCAGTCTTGTTGCTAATGCTAAAAGATTGGAAGCAACCTAATACTCAGCAAAATTATGGCAACCCCACACAGCATAGTACTGTGTACTATGTAAATAATGAACCAGCTCTTTGTGAACTGACGAGGAAGATTCTAAAATTCTAGGATGTTGAGAGGAAACAGTAAGGTTAGGACAATGAAATGGAATGCTGTTATTTGTGGGAGAGAATAAAAATTAAGTGTTTATAAATATAGAGAGAATCCAGAAAGTAGGAATACTGCCTCTTGTAAGGAAACTGTGTTACTGAGAACACGGAAAGACATCTTTTTGTCCTTTGTGAATTTTGTACCATAGGCATGCATTATTTATTCAAAAAATAATTAAAAATTTAAAACCTGAAAAACATAAGGGAAACAGTATCAAAACTGACATTCCTTTTGGTCAGAAATGTTCACTAGAAGCTTGTGAGAAGTCAAAAAAGCATAGATATGGATAAATATGACCTCAGATTTATAAAAAGATACGTATGGGTGTCCCAGCATCAAAAAATGACCAGAAGGATATACTCCCAAAGGGGTAACTCTCATTATCTCTTTGTGGTATATAGTGATAATGTTTATTTTCTTCTGAATACTTTTGCATGTTATCTGAATTTCTATGATGATCATGTATTTCTTTTACAATTAGAAAAACAATTTTTAAAAAATATTTTATTTGTTTACTTGAGAGAGAAAGAGCAGCAGGAGAGGGAGAAGCAGATTCCTGCTGAGCAGGGAGCCCAATGCGGGGCTCAGTCCCAGGACGCTAGGTCATGACCTGAGCTGAAGGCCGACAACTTGGCTAAGCCACCCAGGTGCCCCTCGAAAACCAATTTTTAAAAAAAAATTTTTATTTGTTTATTTGACAGAAAGAGAGAGAGACAACCAGTAGGCAGAGAGAAAGGCAGAGACAGAGAGTGGGGGGAAGCAGGCTCCCCGCCGAGCAGAGAGCCCGATGCGGGGCTCGATCCCAGGACTCTGAGATCATGACCTGAGCCGAAGGCAGAGGCTTTAACCCACTGAGCCACCCAGGTGCCCCTCGAAAACCAATTTTTAAGATAAGTCTATACAATAAGATTTTATCTTTCTTGAAGCAATAGTTCTGAATTATTGCAGGTTTTGTTACTCATAACCTAGTTGATGTCCAGTCTCCAGAGGAATCCTAAAATTCAGCTTTTAAGCTCCTCTTAACAATATTAAGCCCACATTCAACCCTTTCTATGTAGCTCTTCAGTGTAAGTGCATTATAAAAATAATTTGCAATATGCAATTTCAATAGTCATTACCTAATTTACATAACTGATCAGTTCATATGTTGTATATATTCACTTTCTTAAACTAGCAAGCCCCTATAAGCTTTTTAGGACTTGGATATGGTTAACTGTGTACACTTTCTCCTATTTGATGACTTGGCTATGGTTAATTGTGTACACTTTCTCCTATTTGATGACTTGGCTATGGTTAATTGTGTACACTTTCTCCTATTTGATGTTAATTTATGTCTTGTCAAATAGTGACTGGATTCCTTTCTTTGTTTTCCCCCACTAAGAAGGGCATTCAAAGCCACCCACTCCTATTCAAACAGTAGTCCCATAAGGTCTTAGCACATTGCTTCAAAGAACTGCCAAATAGTTTTCCCAAGTGTTTGTATCTCCCCCCCAGTTTCTGGTACAAGGCTCAATGCACAAGGCTCCTGAAACCTTTGTGATTTCCTAAACATTAAGAGCACGAGGAGCATCTTTCATTCTATTGAAGCAACTCTGAGTGGGCTCTGGATGGCCTTGATCAGAAAGCCCAAGCCATGATCAGAAGATTGGAATTTTCAGCTCTATCTCCCATCCTCCAGAGAAGGGAGAGGGGCTAGAAATGGAGTTAATAATTGATCATGCCTATATGAGGAAACCTCCATAAAATCCCAATAGTAGGGGTTTGGAGAGCTTCCACATTGGTAAATGCACCCCGACTCCATGGGGACAGAAACTCATGCACATTTGGGACCCTCCCAGTCCTCACCTTATGTATTTTTTCATCTGGCTGTTCATCTGTACCCTTTATCATATCCTTTAATAAAATGATAAATGTAAGGAATTGTTTCCCTGAGTTCTGTGAACCACTCCAGCAAATTAATTGAACCTGAGGAGGGGGTCATGGGAACCTCCAATTTGTAGCCAAATTGGGCAGAAGTTGTGGGGTAGAAGTAGTCTTATGGGATTGAGCCCTTAACCTATGGGATCGGACATTATCTCCAGGTAAATTGTGTCGAGGTTGAGTTAAATTGTAAGACTCCAGCTGGTGTTACAGACAATTGTTTGGTGTGGGAAATCATGGTATGAGAAATCTGATGACAGAAGTGGGGTGAATGTGGTAGTAGCTTGTAAAGTAGAAGAGAAACACAGGAAGGAGAGCTGGGGTTTTTTTTCTCTACTCAGGAAAGCTGGGCAGGTATGAAGAACTAAAGGAAAGAGAATAACATCTCATCAAATAGAGGATGTTAATAAAGAGATAGAAATTATAAAAATAAGTCACGTAGAAATTCTGGACTTGAATAACTGAAATGAAAAATTGACTAGAGGGACTCCACATCAGATTTGAGCAGGCAGAAGAAAGAATCAGTGAACACAAAAATAGATCAATTGAGATTATTCATTTTAGGAACAGAAAGAAAAGTAAATAAAGAACATCAATCAGATTATAGAGACTGTGGAACACCATCAAGCATATAAGACATGCACAGTGGGAATCCCAGAAAAGAGGAGAAGGAAAGGGACAGAAAGAGTATTTGAAAAAACAGTGACAAAAATTTCCAAAATTTTATGGGAAACAATAATCTACACATCCAAGAAGTTCAGTGAACTCCAGGATAAATTCAAAGAGATTCACACCTCAACTCATAAATAAGCAGTCAAAAGACAAAGAGAATTTTGAAAGCAGAAAGACAGGTGACTCTCACACAAAAGGGATCTCAATAAGATTAACAACTGATTTCTCATCAGAAAATATAGGGTACAGAAGGCACGATGATATATTTAATGTTCTAAAAGAAAAAAGAATTGTCAATCAAGAATTCCATATCCAGTAAAACGACTCTTCAAAAATGAAGGAGAGGGATGCCTGGGTGGCTCAGTCAGTTAAGTGTCTGCCTTCAGCTCAGGTCATGATCCCAGGGTCCTGGGATTGAGTCCCACATCGGGCTCCTTGCTCAGCAGGAGCCTCTCCCTCTGCCTGCTGTTCCCTCTGCTTGTGCTCTCTCTCTCAGACAAATAAATAAATAAAATCTTTTTAAAAAATGAAGGAGAAATTGAGACATTTCCAGATAAGCAAAAACTGAGATTTGTTTCCAGCAATCTTGCCCTGCAACAAATACTAATGTGAATTTTTCAGACTGAAATGTAAAGATACTAGTTAGTAATTCAAATCCACCTGAAGAAATAAAGATCATCAGTAAAGGTATTATAAAGGTAAATATAAAAAATAGAAAATGGGGGCGCCTGGGTGGCTCAGTTGGTTGAGTGACTGCCTTCGGCTTGGGTCATGATCCCGGAGTCCCGGGATCGAGTCCCATATCGAACTCCCGGCTCTGTGGGGGGTCTGCTTCTCCCTCTGACCTTCTCTCCTCTCATTCTCAGTCTCTCTCTCTAATAAATAAAATTAAAAAAAAAATAGAAAATGGGGTTTTTTTTGTTTGTACTCATTTTTGTCTTTATTTACAATGCATAAAGATGTAACTTATAACCATAACAACTTAAAAGGTGGGAGAAATGAAGATACACAGGAATAAAGTTTTTGCAGAATAATGATATTAAGTTGGTATTAATCCAAACTAGATTGTTACAAATTGAGATGTTAATGGTAATCCTCAGAGCAACCACTAAGAAAATAACTAAAAATATATATAATAAAATAAATGACAAGGGAATTAAAATGGTACACTAGAAAATATATATTTATTACAAAACAAGGCAGTGATGGAGGAACTGAGGAACAAAACAGACATAAAACATAATTTGTTTTCTACATGATCCATGATCACATTAAATTTAAATGGATTAAACTCTCTAAAATCCAGAGATTGGCAGAATGGATAAGACAACATGATCCAACTATATGCTGTCTATAAGGTTTTTTTCCAGTTTAGATTCAAAGACACAAATAGGCTGAAAGTGAAAGGATGGAAAAAGTCTTGCCATGCAAACAGTAACCAAAAGAGAATAAGATGACTTTGCAAATATGAGACAAAATAGGCTTTAAGACAAAAAAAATGTTGCTAGAGACAAAGAAAGACATTTTATGATGCTAAAAGGGTCAATTCATCAAGAAGATATAACAACTGTAAGCATGCATGCACTTAACAACACAGCCCCAAAATACATGAAGCAAAATAAGACAGAATCTAAGGGGAATATAGACAATTCAAGGATAACGGTTGGAGATTTCAATATACCACTTTCAATAATGGATAGAACAACCAGACAGAAGATCAGCAGAGAAAGAGAAGTTTGATTAACCAACTACATCTAACAGACATCTACAGAACATTTCCCACGACAATAGCAGAATACACTTTCTTCTCAAGTGCACATGGAGCCTTCTCTAAGATAGACCATTCAGTAGACCATAAAATAAGTCTCAATGAATTTGAAGACAGAAACCATACAAAGTATGCTTTTCAACCATAATGCAATAAAATTAGAAATCAGTAATGGCAGGAAATTTGGGAAACTAATAAATATATAGAAATTAGACAACACATCCCTAAATAATAAATAGGTAAACAAAGAATTGAGAAGGGAAATTAGGAAACACCTTGAATGAAAGAAATTGAAAATACAAGTCACAAGACTGCAAAGAAAAGACCATCGTTTCTTCAGTGTGGACTCAGATATCTTGAACTTCTGCTTGATAACCTCTTCCCTAGGTCTGGATAGGTATTCTGGCCTCTGGTTCACATTTATCTCTTGCTTATTTTATGTCCTTCTGGAAATACAATGTCTGAGAGATCATGGTTTTATTAGGAGACCTTTAGAATTTGTTTTTTGAGCCAGCTCCCCCAAAATACAGGAAGCAAAAGAGGACAGAATTGAAGGGTGAAATAGGTTCTCTTTGCCCTCTCCAGATCTCTCTCATTGTAGATTAGACATCTTGTGTTTCATTGAAGAATAAGACATATGACCAAGGGGCTCTTTGAAGTAGTATGCCTTTACATTTTTTAAAAAGGGCTTACCCTCCTGGCCAAGCCTCCCCTTTCTACTGGCTCCTGGGAAAAGTCCGTAAGTAATTAACTGCTCCCAGCACAATGCCAGGGACCTGGGAATGACTCCAGGTGGAAATGCCATCCTACCAGCATGGCTAGCAGAGCAGGGCTCTACCATCGAAGCCTTATGTGTTTTTTTTTTTTTTAATCCAATTTCAATTCTAAAGAAAAAAAGTCTTAATAATGAACAATAGGATTCAGAACATAGTTGATAGGGGAGTCACTTGTTCATAGCACGTAATTGTATATTCAGTATTTCAGACTAGGGGACGGCTTGTCAGTCTTTATTCCAGCCCCCGTAGATTTTGTTCTAAGAATCTGAGAGGAGAGATCATGATGCATTACTCTGATGTGAAATAAAACCCATCTGGCTTTTGGCATGCCCCCATTTCCCGGACAGATGGATAATGTGGTTAGCTGGAAGTAACTGCCTTTATAATATTCATATCTGCTCAAGGATGTCTCAAAGATCAGAGGTATAAACAAACATGGGTCATATTTTTCTTGGCTGATAACCTCATCCAGATATAACTTTAGAACAGGGGTTCTCAGTGTGGTCCCCAGATCAACAGAATCAGTATTATTTGGGAACCTGTTAGAAATGGAAACTCTCAGGCCTCACCCCAGACCTGCTGAATTAGAAACTCCGGGGGTGGTGCACAACCATATGCATGCTAACAAGCCCTCTGGGGGATGCTCACTCACACTGAAAGGCGGAAACCACTGTTTTAGAAAAATGTAGCCATATTTCTAAGAAAGAAGAGAAAACATTAATTCTTTAGGATTTTTTAAATACCTATCACGTACTAAGTACTTTTCCCCCCAGTTTTCAGCGGTGCCTCAAAAGTTTTTGGAGGGCAGTGAGGGAAGCTAAATGTGTGAAGCTTGCTATAGCCTTGATAAAGCCTGGCAGGCTGCCTGGAGGCACCGCTTCCTTGTGACCAGACAGAGAGGCAGACCCAGTGGAGGAACACTGCTTCCCTCTTCCCCAAGAAGCAGATGATCCTGTTATGTGTTTAATATTTGTTTAATGTTTAATGTCTGTTTAAATGTTGAAAAAATTGGAAATCAAATTTTATTATTTGTTATTAAAAATTATTGGAAGTCATTTAGAAAAAAGAACAGCTCAGGGCACCTGGGTGGTCAGTTGTTAACCATCTACCTTCCGCTCAGGTCATGATCTCAGGGTCCTGGGATTAAGGCCCAAGTCGGGCTCCCTGCTCTGTGGGGAGCCTGCTTCTCCCTCTCCCGCTCCCCTTGCTTGTGTTCCCTCTCTTTCTGTGTCAAATAAATGAACAAAAATCTTTTTAGGGGCCCCTGGGTGGCGCAGTTGGTTGAGCGACTGCCTTCAGCTCAGGTCATGATCCCGGAGTCCCGGGATCGAGTCCCACATCGGGCTCGCAGCTCCATGGGGAGTCCGCTTCTCACTCTGACCTTCTCCCTTCTCATGCTCTCTCTCACTCTCTCTCTTTCCTAATAAATAAATAAATAAAATCTTTAAAAAAAAAAATCTTTTTAAAAAATTAAAAAAAAGTAAAAGAAAAAGAACAGCTCTATTGAATTTTACACACCACACGATTCACTCTTTTTGTTTGTTTTGGTTTTTTTAAGATTTTGCTTGTTTGTTTGTTTGCGAGAGAGAAGGAGGGACAGAGAGAGAAAGAGGAGGAGAATTTCAAGCAGACTCAGAACTAAGCCTGGAGTCTCACATGGGGCTCAATCTCACAGCCCTAAGATCATTACCTGAGCCGAAATCAAGAGTTGAATGTTCAACTGACTGAGCCACCCAGGTGTCCCCAGTTCGCTCCTTTTAAGTGTATAATTTGAGGATTACCTGATGAACTTTTGGGTGCTTCCACTTTTTGATGTTATGAATAATGATGCTATGAACATTTGTGTACAATTTTTGTGCACACTGTGTTTTCATTTCTTTTGGGTATATACCTAAGAGTGGTATTTGCAGGGTCATGAGGTAACTCTGTATTTAAATTTTTGAGAAACTACCCAACTGTTTTCTATAGCGGGCGCACGATTTTACATTCCCAGCAGCTGTATATGAGGGGAATATCCAGTCTACATCTTCACAACACTAGTTATCATCTGTCTTTTTAATTCTAGTCATTTCAGTGGGTATGAAGCGGTATCTCATTGTCATTTTGATTTGTGTTTCCCTAATGGCTAATGATGTTAAACATTTTTTTCCCAAGTGCTTATTGGCTAGTCACACGTTTTTAAAAAAAGATTTATTGATTTATTTGAGACAGAGAGAGAGAGAGCATGTGTATGAGTGGAGGGAGGGGCAGAGGGAGAGGGAGAGAATCTCAAACACACTCCCTGCTGAGCACAGACCCCCCATACGTGGGGCTAGATCTCACAACCCTGAGATCAGGACCTGAGCCGAAATCAAGAATTGGACACTTAACCAACTGAGCCACCCAAGCGCCGCACCTGGTCACACATCTTCTTTGCAGAAATATTTATTCATATTTTTTTCCATTTTTTAAATTACATTGTCTTTTTATTATTGAGTTGTAAGAGTGCTTTAAATTGTTTGAAGTAAGTGTCTTATCAGGTATATAATTTGCAAATATTTTCTCCCATGCTGTGGGTTGTCTTTTCACTTTCCTGATGGTGTCCTTTGAGGCAGAAAAGCTTTTAACTTTGATCCAGTCCAATGTACCTAATTTTTTCCTTTGTCACTTGTGTTTTTGATGTCGTGTCTATGAAACCACTGCCTAACTCAAGGTCATGAGGATCTATTCCTATGCTTTCTTCTAAGACTTTCATAGTTTTGAATCTTTACACTTAAAAGTATTCTTGTTAACCCTTCAGGTTCCCAAAACACATCTCTCTGTGGATCTGGCTTATGGTTGTCGAGTAACCAACTGTCAGGCTTGCCTAGAACTCAGGGCTTCCCAGGACTCGGAACTTTCAGGGCTAAAACTCAAGGTCCTAGGCAAACCAGGATGAGTTGGACACTCTACCAAAGGAAATCCAACTTACCAGCTCTAACAGAAATCATTACCCTTGCTCCCCATAGCTGAATCCCTACTCACCTGGAATGAAAGATCAGTTTGTTTTCAGTTTAACAAGCATGTATTGAGTGTACACAATGCAAAGCCCTGGGGTTGTGTTTAGTGGGGAATATTAAATTCCAATTTCAGTGTTCATAAATAAAGTTTTATTGTTCTAGGCCCTTGGGGTACATCAGCAAACCTTTATGGAGCTTAAGTTCTAAGAGAAAAGACACTCTAGCTGGAGAAGGATGGGGGAAAACATAGATAGGGAGGATTTTGAAGGCAGGGATTTGGTTTTATTAATCTTTGATTCCCCAGTGTCAGGGCTGTAGAAATCACTCAATAATGCTTGTTTGCTGAATGAATGAATGAATGAATGAATGAGTGAGTGATCTTTGGCTTTCTCATACTTAACTTACATCTTTTTTTTTTTTTAAAGATTTTATTTATTTGTTTGACAGAGAGAGAGAGAGAGAGAGACAGTGAGAGAGGAAACACAAGCAGGGGGAGAGGGAGAAGCAGGCTCCCTGCTGAGCAGGGAGCCGGATGTGGGGCTGGATCCCAGGACCCTGAGATCATGACCTGAGCCAAAGGCAGATGCTTAACAACTGAGCCACCCAGGCACCCCACATCTTTTTTTCTTGGTTCGTTTCACTAGACATCTCCATGATGACAATGACATGTCTAACTTGTCTCGCATATGCCCGGTGCCTATTACAGTGCCTGGCATACAGTAGGTGCTCAATAAACAGTATTTTAATACATGCCTACATCTTTGAATTTTTCATTCCCTTCGTTTCCTGTATCAGCCTGGGTTTCAAGAATATCACACCGATAACAACATTAATGAATCCCCACAAATAAACATTTAGAGAGGCGTTGTCAACCAAAGAGTGCTCATTGGTACCTCGACAGCCATTTCACAGGCTGTTGTGCCCTATAGGCACCCAGTAAAACATCGCCAACCACAGACAGCCTGTAAATTCCTCTAATCAGAAGGGCTCTCCCCGCCCCCTCTCCCCGCGCCGCTCGCTCTGCCCTCCGCCTCCTCCTCTCCGCCCACTCTCCTGGCGGCGGCTGCTTTGTCTCGTGGGCTGGTCCCCGGCGGCTCCCTCCCCCGAACAGCTGCCGCTGAGGGAGGAAGCGGCGCGGGAGCTGTCCAGCACCCTGGTGCTGAAACCCCGACCGCCCGTCATCCACCAACACCATGTAAGGGCCATGAAAAGGGCTCGTCCTGGCTCAGCGCGGACATGGAGGAGGACTTATTCCAGCTAAGGCAGCTGCCGTGAGTATCATGGGGGCGAGGGAGAGGAAGACAGGCTTTCCTTTAAAAAATGAAAACCTGCAGGGGGGCATCTCTGCATGGTTTCTTGAATGCACAAGGAACTGTTGGAGAGGAAAGAATTAGGCCCCGAGGAGACAAGCCATTTTCCTATTCCAGCAGTCCAGCCTCTGTATCTCTGACTCAGTTCTATTTTTCAGATCCGTCAGAATCTTATGGGGAGCTAGAGGTGTTATGTTTTCCCTTTTAATTGCTCGCAATCCTAAAGGGATTTTTGAGGGCTGTGTTTTAAGAAAGCGTTAGCTGCTGTTTTGAAATGTGGACTGAATTGATGAATCCATGGAATGACATTGGTTTTTCCAAGCCTTTTCTCCTGTGCTGTGAAATTCCTAATTTTTCTGCAAGGTCTTTTGGAAGGGAATGGTAGTGCTTTTGCAAAGTGGTTTCTAAAAAGCCTAGAGCGGAGGCTTGGACAAAGTCTTGTTTATGAAGTGTGTGAATGAGAGGGCTGAAACCTCTTACCTTCTTCTGAATGAAAGGTTTTTGTAACAGCTAGCTGGAGTGAGACTCTGTCGATGGCTATCCTTGAGAACATCGGAATACAAAGCTAGAGGGTGGGAATTTTTAGGGGATATCAGATTTGCTCTGAGAATCTTGGAGAAATACAACCAAGTAATGGAAAGGACAGGGGCCTTGTGGAGGGGCTTACAGATTGCTCCTACTACAAGCCGGTGGTGATTTGTTAAGCAAATCCCAAGATTATGAGATGGGGCATTAATGGGGATTTTTGTTTTAATTTTTAGATGCACTAGCCATTTGGATGGTAAAAGTAGACACTGTTTGGAGTTGTTGTAAAAGATTCATCATTGTTAGTGTGTGTATTTTCTTGACTTAATTTTTTTTTCCCTCTCTAAGCCACGGAGAAATTCTCCCAAGTGACTTTTAGTGTGACTGATACGGCTCTCTGAGGCTCTGAATACTGAAGGGTATTGTAAATGTTTACTTCTCAATCAGTGTAAAATTAATTTTCATCTTAAAATTTTAATTAAATTTTACTTTCAAGTTTTTATTAATTGATCCACAAATAGCATACCTTATATAATCAGCATTATTCCACAAATGCCAAAAGATGCTCAGTTATAATATCCAGAGGTCGATGTATGAATACATAAAAATACACATATCTGAGTGTAAATCTCTCGAGGGAAATATACCACTTTTGCTGAAAATAATATCATGTTAAAAAAAAACAGCCTATTATCTCAAAATAAAAAAATAATTCAGAAACTGAACTATGAAATCTGGTACTCAGAAGAAGAATGCAATACATATTGGAACTGCAGTTACTGAGATAAATTTTCAAATAATGCCAGAGCATGTGAACTTTGCAGATTACTCAGAGATTCATGTATCTATTGAGGTATAGACATGACACTATTGCAACGATCCCTTCCTTAATTAAAAAGAAGGTAAAAATGATGAGATTTCTGTTTATTTATTTTTAAAAATTAATTTAGTTTTTATACTAATGTATAGAATTTAATGTACTAATATAATCTATACATAGAGTAAATAATGTTCAAAAAGAAGTACAAGAATAAAAACTAGTCTCTCTCTTCCCAAACCGCAGGTTAAGTTTCTTGGTTATTCTCTTTGATACTTTAACATATAAATACATGTAATATCTAATAGCGAGGCCAAATCGTGTACTGGCTAAGAGCATTAGCTCTTGAGTAAGACAGATTTGAGTGCAGATCCTGGCTTTGCCACTTTCTGATTATTTGACTTTGAGCAAGTGATTTAACCTTTTTTAAGGTTTCCCCTCGCCATAAAATGGAGCTCACAAACGTCCTTGATTCACAGAGTTATTATAATGGTAAAGTGAGAAAGTGGTGCTGAATGCCCGGTAGACATAAAGCATTCGACATATATTAATATTATTATTACATCTTTAAAAACCATAAATAAATAAATAAATAAATAAATAAATAAATAAATTCCCTATGCTGGAATCTTCAAAACCATAATCTGCAATTTGAATGAAGTCAAAATTAGCCCTGAAACGTGTTGACGTCTATTTATAAAAAAGGAGTGAAGTAAAAGGAACAGCCACATGAATCTGAGTGGGTTACAAATCACGACTTAGATGTTTTTTTAAACCACACCCTGTGTATATTGTGCACAGATTGCAGGCAACAGATTTCCTGAGAGCAATATGGTTTTTGAAAAAAAAATCAGAATACCTTGGAGAGGGTTGGCCAAAGTAGAGTTTGGACCAGCCTGAGTCCTGTGGGAAGCCAAGTGTTCATAGATGATGAGCCACTAAGTAGTTAACAGGGTTCAGGGAGGGCGAAAAGGGTTGAAGGTGCCCAAGAAAACAGTCCCTCCTTACACTTGGAAGTTCCTTCACGCAGATCTAGGATGGTTCATTTTAAACCCCAAACAACCTCTGCCTTTCACCTGCTGTCCATTCAGGGACAGCACATGTATACGAGATTCCAGAGGCTAAGATTTTGTATCCAGTTCTGCCTTATTGTGTGACCTTGTACAAGTCAGACTTCTCTGGGTCTCTCCTTTCTAGGATGACTTCTCAAAAGCAACTTTTGCAGACTACATTGGTTAATTGGTTGGTTGATTCATTTTATTCATTTAGGCACACGGTACAAGGGATTCTGCAACTGAATAATAGAGACATGGTCTTTGCCCTCAAGGAAGTCAGAGTCTGGAGCTGCAGTGTCCAATATGGTTGTCACTAGCCATATGTGGTTATTTAAATTTAAACTTAAATTATGTGATTTGGATACTAAATCATTTCTGTAGTATAATATAAAATGTAATTTATAAATAAAATATGTGAAATTTGAAAAACCATTCTCTTAATTGCACTAACCATGTTTTGAGTGCTCAATAGCCACATGTGGTTACTGGCTACCGTATTGGACAGTGCAGGTCTAAAACATTTCCATAACTGCAGAAAATTCTATTGGACAGCAGTGGATTGGTGCTCGGAGAGGCAGTCATTGAACACATATCATTGCCCAATAATTATGAGAATTGTTTTGAGGGGTGCAAAGGACAAGTGCAGGGTACGGTGAGACTCATTCTAGATGGGGAAGGACCGGAGGATCAGTGAAGGTTTCCTTGAGGAAGTGACATTGCATTTGAGCCCCCAGGGATGTGTAGGAATCATCCAAGGAAAGAGATGGGATGAAGAGTATTATGGACAAAGGGAACTGTGTAGACAAAAAACACTGAAGTAGGAAAAAAGTGTTGCATCTCAAAATCAGCCCAGTGGAGGGAGCATACAAAACTAGTGGCTCGAGGCAGGCTGCAGAGGATGGCAGGGACAAAGTCATAGGACCCTGTAGTCTGTGACAATGAGTTGGAACTTTATCCCGTGTTTGCCCAATCTACTTTCTTTCTCCCTCCTTTCTTAGAAACTTTGTCTTCAAGATTAAACTTAAGCCCATTGCCTCAGTGAATCTCCCACTGACTTTTCCTGGGCTTAATCAACAGCAGGGATAAAAGTGTGGGCTCTGAGGCAGGCAGACCTGGGTTCAAACATCTGGGTGGCCTTGGGCTAGTGACTTCACCTCCCAAAGGCTGGATGTTCCTCCATAAAGTCAAGATAATGGCAGTCTCTGCATGGCCGATCTGTTGGGAAGATCTAGAGAGTCGTCCCCAGGAAGTTCTTAGCATAGTACTTCAACGCTAGATTTGTTTCCCTTAACCTCCAACATCACCTAGAAGCCATGGCCTCCTTTTCGGAACATGAAGAAAATGTTCCCCAAATGGGGAGATTTCTGGCCAAGGAGGACAGAGGGGGATTCAGTATCACTCATTTTGCAGGAAAAAAAAAAGCAAACAGTTATTTCAATAGCTCAGGGATCCTCAAGGTCAACCCACCAGAACATCTTAAAACCTCAAGCTCAAAGCTGCTCACATCCCCATCATTTCAAACACACGCCAGCCAGCCTCACTTCTAGGGGATATGTGTTTTAGTGAGTTAAGGGAATAATCTGGAGGCAAAATAAAGAAGCTCCCCTTGCAAAGAAGCCATTGCTTGGGTGATCTTAGGTTTTCGGGAGGATTGTCCAAAGGGTCTGCTGACCCAGAGAGTAGCTTTACAGCTCCAATCAAACTTTTCTCCTGCTGTCTAAAAGAATTATGCAGGTCTGTATGCGAATCACTGTGTGATCTTAGGCAATGTATTTGCTTTCCTGAGACCTAAGGGATACCTAGGCCACCTTTAAAGGCATTTTCAACTTTATGATTCTAAGCTCTCTAGATGGGCGTGCCTGGTACTATCCTGGTTTATGGAAATTTTTCTATTGTAATTATTAATTACATCTCTTTTACTTTCTTGTACCTGGTTTCTCAACTTTGACACTTCACATTGTACATCAGATAATACTTTGTGGTGGGGGGCTGTGCTGTGCTTTATGGGATGTTTAGGAGCATCCCTGGATGCTTTACCCACTAGAAATCATAGCCATCCCCCCAAGTTGTGATAATCAAAAATGTCTCCAGACATTGCCAATGTCCCCTAGGAGACAAAAATCATGCCCCGTTGGGAACCCCAGTCTATAAAGTATTTTAGTGTAGGCAATGAATTATTCAGTCTATTTCTAGAGCATCTTTGAGTCTCTCTTTCAACCTCATTTCTCTGACCGTAGTCATGTCAGGACCCTAGTAACGTGTTCTTCCAGCAACTTGTGTACCTCCCTCCATCCTCAGTATACTTTTGGTAAAAGATTATAAGATCCATGGGGACAAGAGCTTAGTTTCACACACAAGAATGTCCTCACGACATGAATGAGTAAGTTACAAAGACAAACTACCTACAAAGTTGTCACATAGACCTCTGTCCCCTGTACCCCCCTCCACTGAAGCCATGGCATAGAATGATCAAGGGTTGAGGCCTCTCTACTCAAGCAGACCTGGATTCAAATCCTGCCTTTCCTGCTAAATTGGAAGGTAATCTTTTCTTCTCCAGGCCTCAGTTTCAAGTGCTTAGTGGAGCTACCAGCACATGGTAAGGGCTTGTTAATTATTATTTACTTGTGATTGTTACCTTTTGTCCAGAATATAAACTAGTGGTTCACCACCCAGGGAACAAGATCGAGGCGATCCAGGTCAATGGGGGTGCTAGGAAAGTACAAATAATTAAAATCCACAGAAAACCAAAATTTCCTTTAATTATGGCCTTCTAGACATTCAGGAATGTAAGGGACCTTAAAAGCCACTGTATCCAAACCCTCAGGCCTTAGCTCCCCAATCCAGGGCAGGAGGGCATCAAGGGGTGGCTTTCAAACATCTGTGGCCACCATTAATAGCTTATTAGAATTCAGATCCCTGGGCTCTACCCTTCGGAGATGCACCAGCATTAGGTCAGGAGAATGACCCAGGCATTGGCATTTTAATCAGTTCCTTAGGGGCGTTCTTGGCCTCAGAGAAGCATCAGCTGATTGGTTGAGACCACAGGCTGTAGAACAACTCAGACCAGTGGCTGTGGTACCTTATCTACTATCTAGGGAATCTGGGCCAATTGGGGTAATATCTCTGAGCTTCTATTTACTATAAATTAGGGATTTTAATAACTTGTCTATAAATTAGGGATTTTAATAACACCTCCCTCCCAGGGGTGTGGAAGAGATTATATAAGCTAGTAAGTATATATAGCATGTAGGCATACCGAAGTGTTACATGTTACATATCACCCCTGGGTCCATTCCGATGGGTACGTGCCTCTCCCAGACCGTCTCTCATGAAGGTGAGCTCACTGCCTCTGAAAGCAGCCTTTTTCATCTCTGGACTTCTCTAAGAGGGCTCCCCAAACTGTGTTGAAATCTGCTCCCCTCTTCTCTATACCCAGAAGCTCAAGCTCTGGTCTCAGGGTCCAGGTTGAACACCCAAGTTGAAGAAGCACCATCCGTCACTTGCCCAGACCTCAAATACGTGAAGACAGAGGTCCAGCCCTTGAAAAGGCGCTTCTCAAATCACACAGATCATGGAGTGCCCAGGTCTTGTCTTGAAGGAAACAAAAAGCAAGTCCTATTTTAAGGGACCTTGGCTATTTCTGCTGCTCCGGATCCATAGCCTCTAATCCCATTTGCCAGTAGGTCTCAGATTCCAAAGCAGGCCCCATGTGACGCAGCTGAGCTCCTGGGACAAAACAGAGGGGTGCTGGTCATCAGCGTCGCCGACTGAGTTCCCCTAGCAAGTGGGCACTTGTTATGGGTCTCCCAGGAAAGGTGTCTTCTGCCACTGATTGGGGGGCAGTGGAGGAGGGAGGACAAATGACAAAAGCTTCAGCTCCCTCCATCCTTCCCCCACTGTAGTCCCCCTACCAAGCCACCGTCCCCGCTCACACAGCTGACCACACAGCCTCCTCCCTCCCTGCTTTCTTTCTTGCCATCCTTCTGTGTTAAGCTTGCCTTTTATTTCCTATCATCTAGTGTTGATGCTGGAAGGATTGTCCCTCCCTGAGTTAACTTGTAATGATTCACCTGCCTGTGCTCGTGCACAAAGTAACCAATCCAAGCCCCTCTCTCCACCTGTTCTCATCATCCCAGAGCCACGTACCAGACGCCCCTGTGCCCCAGAACCCGCTGACATGATTCAAACTGACCAGTCCCAGCCTGCTTACCCTGCCTTACCTCTTCTTCCTTCCTGTGGAAACCAGGATAAGGGCTCTTGCCCGCCTTTTCCTCTCCACTCCCTCTGTCTTTTTACCAACTCAGGTGCTTCCCATAGGGCGCCTGATGTGTGGCAGGCTCCTCCTCTTGCGATCTAGGAGTATTATAGGGTATATTTCCTGCCCCCATCCCACGCCCCTGGCAGTCATCTCTTGATCTGTTGGCCATGGTATACTTAAATAATAATAAAACCTGCATTTTAAAATACTCTCCACAATCTAATTCCTCCTCTTCTGGAAACATGTGCCTGATGAGTGATCTTCTCAAACTCAACTCTGATCCTCTCCCTCCCTCTCTTGCCTGCTTGAAAACTTTCAGTGGCATCCCCTTGGTCTCAGGAGATCATGGAAAATCTTCACTGTGGTGTGCAGAGCTCTGCGTGATTCAGGCGTCTCTCCGACCTCCACACCTTGGTCCTGCCTCTGGGCCTTTGCACCAGCCATTTTCCCTGCTCTCCGGTGCACCACACTCCTTGCCGTCTTGATCTCAGCCTCTATAGGGAGGTCTATTCTGACTCCTCCTTCCTCCAATTGTTCTTTATCTTGGCACCCCTTTTGTTTCCCTCTCAAGATCAATGCATGTGCAAAATCTATTACAATTTCTTCGTTTACCATCTCCCCAGCTAGAGCGCCAGCCCAGGAGGGCAGGGACCACAACTATCATTTTTGTCTCCTTTGGTATCTATCCCAGCACTCAGCACACGGTCAGCGCTCACTCAGTAAACACTGAAAAACTGAATGCTTGTGCCAGGCTCTGCGAGACACTCTGTCTGTATTGACTCCTTTCATCTCCATGGCAACCCTGTGAGGTGGGCATTACCATCTCCATCCACTCGGGGAGGAAACGAAGACTCAGAGAAGTAAAGTACTACCCGGGGTCACACAGCAACGGAGGGCATGAGAAAGAATCCAAACCCAGGTCACGCCTTTTGCCAGAGTTGGACCCTCTACTCCTGGGGCAGACCACTGAACGCCACCTTGTGAAAATCAGTTAGGGGTAAGCTTCCTTTTCGGTCTGGTAGATTCATCAACTCAAAGGATCGGAGTCCAGAAGCTCAGATGAAAAGAGAAGAAACTTCCTCATCTAAAATACCCTAACCGAGTCTCAGACCTTATTTAAGGTACTGGAAAGAATTACATGATGGTACAAACAAGACCTTTAAGTTGACAGCCATCTCCTCGAGCTCTTCTCTTCTTTAAATAGCAAAATTATGTGAAATAAATGTTCTCTGCTATTTTGGTAAATTACATGCTGTATATACACAACAAATGCCAAGAAATTGTGAGCCAACTCATTTCAGAACCCTCACACACTTAACGTATGTCCCTGCAATTTTATCTCTCATATCACATTCCCCGGCCCCCCCTCCCCTCGCATGGGAAATCTTGGCTCTGATGGTTGGTAAATACTTTTAGGAACCCGACCGATTCAAAATGTAGTCTGGCCAATTTCTGAGCGTAAGTTAGTGTCAAAGGTCTCTCTGCACGTCTGTCTTAAAACAAGTTTTCCTAAACACAGGTGCCCTGGCTTCTAGTGATACGCCAGACTATTAATGTGATCAGATCCTGGTTTACAACTGCAGGGAGGTAAGCCGTCTTCTCGGGGTCACATTGCACAAAGGTCCCTATACTCCCAGGTCAGGCAGAAAGGTGACGAGTGGGGCCAGGTCAAGGGAAGCTCAATGCCGACCATCTTCCCATTGACCTTCAGAGCAGTCTTGCAAGCCCATTGTTATTCCCATTCTACAGATGAAAGTATCCCTACCGTGCTTAGCAGATGCCACATAATCAACAAGAGCTCTGTAAATAGTTGGTATTGTTATTTATATGGGTTATTAAAGTAATAGATGCGCAGGTTAAAAATCGCAAACACGACAGAAAGGTCCAAAATGAAAAGGAAAAAAAAAGTTCCTTCCCAGGGAAAAAGTCCTCATTCCCAATGCAGTCCTTCTTCTCCCCAGAAGCAACCAGTCTTTGGTTTCTTAGGGATCCTTCCAGAAAGCCCAGGACTGTGGAAACATAAATACTCTGCAGCTGTGCTTCTCAGACTTGAACATGCACACGAATTGTCTGGGACCTGGTTAAAATGCAGATGTTGACTCTGTAGGTCTGGGTCAGGGTCTGGGACTGTGAATTTCTAACAAGCCTGTGGGGGATGCTGGGGCCCCTGGTTCAAGACCACACTTAAATCTTAGTAACAAAGGACCTAGATCACGGGACCCTATTCTAGTGTATTTACTAATAAACCCCAGGGCACCTGGGGGGCTCCATTGGTTAAGGGTCTGACTCTCGATTTCAGCTCAGGTCATGATCTCAGGGTCATGAGATGGATCCCCGCATCAGGCTCTGTGCTGAGAGTGAAGCCTGCTTAAGATTCTCTCTCTTCTTCTCCCTCAGCCCCTCCCCCCATCCCAGCTCACACTCTCTCTCTAAAAAAATAGAATAATAAGCCCCAACAATCTTTTCCGGTTGGCTCTTACAGATCAACTCACGTGTGTCTGTGTGTGCGTGCACACGTCTGCATGTCCGTGTTTATTGTGGTAAAATGTCCATAAGAGAAAATTTACCATTTGGACAATTTTAAGCATGCAGTTAGCAGCATTAAGTACGTTCACACGGTCCACATTCTTGTCCAACCATGACTGCCACCCATCTCCAGAACTTTCCATCTTCCCCAACGGAATCTCTGTCCCCATTAAACACTAACTCTCCCTTTCCCGAGCCCCTGAAAACCTACCCTTCTCCTTTCTGTCCCTGTGAATTTGACTATTTTAGTCCCCCTCTTAGAGGCGGACTCACACAACATTTGTCTTTTCGGGTCAGACTTATTTCATTAAGCAGAGTATCTTCAAAGTTCATCACGTTGTGGCGTGTGTGAGACCCTCCTCTTTTTTCAAGGCTGCTTAATATCCCATTGTATGTATACAACACACTTTATCCACTCACCCATCGAGAGACCCTTGGGCTGTTGTGATATTGTGATATGGATCAGTACACGCAATTTTTTTCACCTTTTCCTATGTGGATGTGTCATTATCTATGCATTGATCCCTCTCCTGGTGATTGTTTCTGGTTTTGCTGCAAACGGCACCCTAAGGGACTATAGCAGAGTGGCTGGGCGTGGGGACTCTGCAGGCAGGTGCCTTTGCCAGTGTCTGGCTTAGACACTTGCTGTGTGACCTTAGGTGAGCTCACGGCCTCCCTGGGCGTGACTATCCTCATTTATAAAATGGGGTTAGCGACAGCGAAGATGATGTAAGGTAATCAATACAGAGCACGAACATGGCGCTTCACACAGGGCGGGCTAACAATGGTCTCAGCCGTTGTTCGCACAGTAAGTCATCGCCTAGTCGTGTCTGTCCCCGCAATGAATTGCCAACTGCACGATTCTGAGTGAGACACAGAGCACTTAAAATTTTGAAAGCTATCACAGAGTACCTTCCCACAAAGTTGCAGCGTCACAGGAAAGAGGTATGGAGCTCTGGACGGTCCTTGAGGAGAGGATGTGATGCAAACAGGATTCAGGGAAGATTATCAGGCTGCAGAGTCATTTCCTTCCATGAGGTTCCCCTCAGAGTCAAGGGTGATCCATCGACCTTCCCTTCATTCCTGAAAGTGAGGGGATAGTGCTCATAAATGTCCATTTCCCCTCCTCATCTGATACTTCTCTATATTTCCATCTCCCATGAATATCTTGGGGGCTGTTTATGTTTCTGATAGGGGGATTGCTTCTTGGGGACAGGGAGTTCCACTTATTTGCATTTCCTTCTCATTGATTAGCACCCCTTACTCAGTCGGTGGCAGAGTGGAAATGCCACTCCCCACCCACAGCTAGCCTTTCATGGCGTTTGTTATTTGTAGCATTTCTCATGATGTGCAAGATAGCTACGTTATGCACGCGCGCACACACACACACACACACACACACACACACACACACACGCCTTTTTAAATGTCTGCCACCTTTCCCAGCAGATAATGAGCACCCCAGGAAGGAGCCCAAGTCTGTTTGGCTCACCTTGCACAATCCCAGCAGTACCTTGGACTTGCTACGAGGCAGGTGCTCAATAAGTATTTGTTGAATAAATGAACCAATGGGTTCCAGTAACATCGGTGGCAGTATTAAGGGTGGAGAATTTTTTTTTTTAGATGGTGAAATACACCTAACATAAATTTATCATTTTAATCATCTGCAAGTGTACGATTCTGGTGCTTGAAATACATTCCCTGTTGTGCGACCAGCACCGCCATCCATCTCGAGGACTGTTTCATCTTCTCGAACTGAAACTCTGGCCCCATTAAACACTAACCCCCTGTTCCTCCTTGCCCAGTTCCTGGCACCGCTGTTCTACTTTGTCTCTATGAAATTGACAACTCCGAATCTCTCAAACGTGGAATCATACTGTATTTGACATTCTGTGACTGGCGTATTTCACTTAGCATGACTTTTTCAAGGTTGATCCCTGTTGTAGCTCACATCGGTACCTCCCTCCTGTCTAAGACTGAATCCCTTGTGCGGATGGACCACATTTTGATCTTCCATCCATTCAGCTACTGATAACCCCCTGGATTGCTCCCATCTTTGAGGCTATCATGAATAACAAAGCAGTGAACATGGGTGTACTTTCACAAGGTTGTGTGACCATCACCTCTATCTGGTTCCAGAGAATTTTCATCACCCCAAAAGGAAACCCTGTACCATGAGGGAGTCACTTCCCATCCCCTCTCCCCCAGCCCCTGGCAACCACACATCGGCTTCCTGTCTCATCTCATTTGCATTTGCCTGTCCTGGATACTTCATCTAAATGGAATCCTACAACATGCGACCTTTTGTGTCTGGATTCTTTCACTCAATTTCGAGGCCCCTCTGTGTTGTAGCAGGTGTCAGCGGCACCCACCTCAGCCAACAGAGTGGGGGCTCTGTTGCCCAGCACAGCTTCACAATCGACATGGGGCAGGAAGACAGCAGAATCGTTCATCTGATACCCTAAATCAGTGCCCAGATCAGCAACAGTGGCACCACCTGGGAACGTGTCAGAAATGCAAAATCTCAGTTCCTGGCTAGGACCTTCTGAATCAGACCCTCTGGGAATGGGGCCCAGCCACCAGTGCTGTGACCAGCCTTGTGGGGGTTCTATGGCTCCATCCAGATCAACCCCTGCACCAATGTGATGACCTGCAGAGCCGTCAGCCAGGCTGGGATAAAGCCTTGCCTTTTGATTCCTGTTCCAGAACACACCATTTCCCCCACCGTCTGGCAGTCTCCTCCATAGAACAGCTCAGTTCAGGCCTCACATTCATTCCTAAGACACAGGTGAATTCTGGGGAGAGAAAGTGATGTCCAGTGATCAGGACCTAGGGCTCTAATAAGAAAGCCAACCAGATCGATCCTCAACTCCTTCAAGCTGTGTGACCTTGGATAAGTGCATTAACCTCTCTGATCATTGTTTCCTCATCTGTAAAATGGGGACACAGTACCTAGTTCATAGGTGACTTGTCAGGGTAACAGGAGAGAATATGAAGGGCTTATAGCATAGCTCTGCAAATATAACAAGTGCTCAATAAAAACATCTGTATGGGTTAAGAGTTATTATCTAAGGACTTTGAGGGAGGGGAATTCAATATTTGTACAGTGTTTAAGATCTGTGCATAATCACTCTGGAGGGGCTTACTTGTAGCAGATGCCATTGTGTCTGTCCCAAATCCCCTTTACTGGGCTGGTGCGTCTCCCAGATGCCTCCAGGGTTGGCTGCTTACAGTTCACAGCTGCCGTCTGCTCTAGAAGATTGTCCTTTGCCCAGAGGAGCCACCTCACCTGGGCACAGCCTGGGAGCCTACGCCCTCCACCCCGGGCAGATGTGCCAATGCCCGACCCGTATGAGCCCAGCCCCCAAACCCCTGGGTGGGACCATCTCAGTGGCATAATTCACATTCCAGAGCTCCCCATAGGATCGGATTCCCACAGAAACCCCCTCCCCATTGAGCTTGTCCCCCCCCACCTGGCCCTGCCGCTGTCACTTCCCAAGGGAAGTACTTCCTTAACAAATCATTGCACAAGAATTCCCAACTCATTTTTCCCGAAAGGGAAGACTTTATCCTAAAATTCATTTGAAATCTCAAGGGACCCAGAATAGCCAAAGCAATCTTGAAAAAGAACAAAACTAGAAGACTCACACTTCCTGACTTCAAACCTGACTTCAGCATGGTAGTGGCCTCAGGAAAGACAGACGGATGAAATAGAATGGAGAGCTTAGAAATAAACCCTCACATATATGGCCAACTGATTTTTGACAAGTGTGCCAAGACCATATGATGGGAGTAAAGAACAGTTTTTTCAGCAACTGATACTGGGAAATCTGGAATATCCACCTGCATAATTTCTTTTTTTTTTTTTTAAGATTTTATTTATTGATTTGAGAGACAGAGAAAGTGAGAGAGAGCATGAGAGGAGAGAAGGTCAGAGTGAGAAGCGGACTCCCCATGGAGCTGGGAGCCCGATGTGGGACTCGATCCCGGAACTCAAGGGTCATGACCTGAGCCGAAGGCAGTCGCTCAACCAACTGAGCCACCCAGGCGCCCCTCCACCTGCATAATAATAAAGTTGGACCCTCACCTTATACCATACACAAAAGTCAATTCAAAAATGGAAAGACCTACCCCTATGAAAAATTCTTAGAAGAAAATATAAGGAAAAGGACTCGTGGTATTGGAGTTGGCTGGACAATATCACAATTAAAAACTTGTGTGCATCAAAGGACACAGTCAACAGGGTTAAAAGGCCACCTGCAGAATGGGAGAAAATATTTGCAAATTACATCTCAGACAAGGGATTGATATCCAGAATATACCAACAACAACGAAAACCCCCAAACAACCTGATTTAAAAATGGATAGAAAACTTGAACAGACATTTAGTTCAAAGAAGATATACAAATGGCCAGTAAACACATGAAAAGATGCTCAATTTTAGGGAAATTCAAATCAAAATCACAATGAGATCCTTTTCCACGCCCACTAGAATGGTTTATATCCAAGAAATGAAACATAGTAATATTGGCAAGGATGTAGAAACATTGAATCCTACCTTCACTGATGATGGGAATGTAAACTGGCGCCGCAGCCTAGGAAAAGAATATGCAGGCTCCTCAAAAAATTAAACATAGAATTATCATATAATCCAGCAATTTCACCTCTGGGTATGGAAGTAAAAAGAAGGGAAAGCGGGGACTCAACAGATACTTGCACAGCTACGTTCACAATGTTATTTACAACGGCCAAAAGGCAGACGCATCCCAAGTGTCCACTGATGTGTAAATGGTTTAAAAATTGTGGTATATCTATACGATGGAATATTATTTAGCCTCGAAAAGGGAAGGACATTCTGATGTGTGGTACAACACGAATGAGCCTTAAGGATATTATTCGAAGTGAAAGAAACCAGGCACAAAAGCCCTAATACTCTGTGATTCCACTTATGTGAGGCACCTGGAGGAGGCGAATTCATAGACAGAAAGTTGAATGGTGGTTAGCAGGGGCTGGAGGGAGAGGGGAATGGGGAGTTAGTGCTGTGTGGGTAGAGTTTCAGCTTGAGACGATGACGAATTCTGGAGATGGATGGTGGTGATAGTTGCACAACAGTGTGAAATGCCTAATGTCACAGAATTATACATGTACAAATGGTGAGAATGACAAATTTCATTTTGTGTATACTTGACCACAAATGAAAAAAAAAAAAAAAAGAATCCTGCCTCAAGCTTGGCTTCTAAGGAATCCAATTTATGACACAATTATCACACCCAATTTAGGGAGGAGGTAAACTGAGCCTCAGAGGGATTGTAGCTGTATCTTAGCCAGTGGGGATGACAGTAGTCACAACCATTCAGGGTTTCTTTGAGGATGAAATAAAATAATGATGCACGTAAAGACTCCTAATCAAGGAAGAGCATTACCCATGAGGATGTGGGGGAAGGAAACCAGAAAAGAGTCATGGTGACTTCAATTGAATTATGGTCGAATGTTGGCCATTTTCCATGGTTCAACCTAATAGCAATGTTTGGTCCTTAAGCTGGACAGGCAGAAGCAAAATATTTCTGTCATTATTTTCTATATATTTGAATATGTTTTAAATATCTCAAAATAAAATACTTCTTTTCTCTTTTTTTTTCCATTTTCACCATTTTTTTCTTTTCTTTTTTTTTTTTTTACTAACATATAATGTATTATTTGTTTCAGGGGTACAGGTCTATGATTCATCAGTCTTACACAATTCACAGCTCTTACCATAGCACATACCCTCCCCAGTGTCTATCACCCAGTCATCCCATCCCTTCTACCCCCCAACCCCCAGGAACCCTCAGTTTGTTTCCTGAAATTAAGAGTCTCTTATGGTTTGTCTCCCTCCTCGGTCCCATCCAGTTTCATTTTTTTCCCTCCCTTCCCCCCACGACCCACCACCCTGCCTTTCAAATTCCTCATATGAGAGAGATCATATGATAATTGTCTTCCTTTGATTGACTTATTTCGCTTAGCATAATGCCCTCTAGTTCCATCCACGTCATTAAAAATGGCAAGATTTTGGGGGGGTTGATGGCTGCATATATACCACTTCTTCTTTATCCATTCATCTATTGATGGACATCTAGGCTCTTTCCATATTTTGGCAATTGTGGACATTTCTCCTATAAACATTGGGATGCAAGTTCCCCTTCAGATTACTACATGTGTATCTTTAGGGTAAATACCCAGTAGTGCAATTGCTGAGTCACAGGGTAGCTCTATTTTCAGCTTTTTGAGGAACCACCATGCTGTTTTCCAGAGTGGCTGTACATTCTCACCAACAGTGTAGAGGGTTCCCCTTTCTCCACATCCTTGCCAATATCTGTCGTTTCCTGATTTGTTAATTTTAGCCATTCTGACTGGTGTGAGGTGGTATCTCACTGTGGTTTTCATTTGTATATCCTTGATGCTGAGTGATGTTGAGCATTTTTTTATGCATCTGTTGGCCATTTGGATGTCTTCTTTGCAGAAAGACATCCCATTTCTTGATTGGATTCTTTGTTCTTAGGGTGTTGAGTTTGATAAGTTCTTTATAGATTTTGGATACTAGCCCTTTATCTGATATGTCATTTGCAAATATCTTCTCCCATTCTGTTGGTTGTCTTTTGGTTTTGTTGATTGTTTCCTTTGCTGTGCAAAAGCTTTTGATCTTGAAGTCCCAACAGTTCATTTTTGCCCTTGCTTCCCTTGCCTTTGGCGATGTTTCTAGGAAGAAGTTGCTGCAGCTGAGGTCAAAGAGGTTGCTGCTTGTGTTATAATCAAGAATTTTGATGGATTCCTGTCTCACTTTGAGCTCTCTTATCCATTTTGAGTCTATTTTTTTGTGTGGTGTAAGGAAGTGGTCCAGTTTCATTCTTCTGCATGTGGCTGTCTAATTTTCCCAACATCATTTGTTGAAGAGGCTGTCTTTTTTCCTTTGGACAATCTTTCCTGCTTTGTCGAAGATTAGTTGACCATAAAGTTCAGGGTCCATTTCTGGGCTCTATATTCTGTTCCATTGATCTATGTGTCTGTTTTTTGTGCCGGTACGATACTGCCTTGATGATTACAGCTTTGTAATAGAGCTTGAAGTCTGGAATTGGGATGCTGCCAACTTTGGTTTTCTTCTTCAACATTCATCTGGCTATTTGGGGTCTTTTCTGGTTCCATATAAATTTTAGGATTATTTGTTCCATTTTGTTGAAAAAAATTGATGGTATTTTGATAGGGATTGCATTAAATGTATAGATTGCTTGAGGTAGCATAGACATTTTCACAGTATTTGTTCTTCTAATGCATGAGGATGAAACGTTTTTCCATATCTTTGTGTCTTCTTCAATTTCTTTCATGAGTACTTTATAGTTTTCTGAGTACAGATTCTTTGCCTCGTTGGTTAGGTTTATTCTTAGATATCTTATGGTTTTAGGTGCAATTGTAAATGGGATTGACTCCTTAATTTCTCTTTCTTCTGTCTTGCTGTTGGTATATAGAAATGCAACTGATTTCTGTGCCATTGATTTTATATCCTGACACTTGACTGAATTCCTGTATGAGTTCTAGCAGTTTTGGAGTGGAGTCTTTCGGCTTTTCCACATAAAGTATCATATCATCTGCAAAGAGTGAAAGTTTGACTTCTTCTTTGTCAATTCGGATGCCTTTTATTTCTTTTTGCTGTGTGATTGCTGAGGCTAGGACCTCTAGTACTATCTTGAATAGTACTGGTGATAGTGGACAGCCCTGCTGTGTTCCTGACCTTAGGGGGAAAACTCTCAGGTTTTCCCCATTGAGAATGATATTCGCTGTGAGTTTTTCATAGATGTCTTTGATGATATTGAGGTATGTACCCTCTATGTCTACACTGTAAAGAGTTTTGATCAAGAAAGGATGGTATACTTTGTCAAATGCTTTTTCAGCATCTATTGAGAGTATCATCATATGGTTCTTGTTCTTTCTTTTATTAATGTATTGTATCACATTGATTGATTTACAGATGTTGAACCAACCTTGCAGCCCAGGAATAAATCTGACTTGGTTGTGGTGAATAATCCTTTTAATGTACTGTTGGATCCTATTGGCTAGTATTTTGGTGAGAATGTTTGCATCCGTGTTCAGCAAGGATATTGGTCTATAATTCTCCTTTTTGATGGGGTCTTTGTCTGGTTTGGAGATCAAGGTAATGCTGACCTCATAAAATGAGTTTGGAAGTTTTCCTTCCATTTCTATTTTTTGGAACAGTTTTAGGAGAATAGGTATTAATTCTTCTTAAAATGTTTGTTAGAATTCCCAAAAATGTTTGTTTGTTAGAATTCTCCTTACTGGTTATGGGTCTGTTCAGGTTTTCCATTTCTTCTTGGTTCAGTTTGGCTAGTTTATATGTCTTTAGGAATGCATCCATTTCTTCCAGATTGTCAAATTTGCTGGTGTATAGTTGCTCATAATGTGTTCTTTGGTGTTGTTTATGATCTCTCCTCTTTCATTCATGATTTTATTAATTTGGGTCCTTTATCTTCTCTTTTGGATAAGTCTGGCCAGGGGGTTATCAATCTTATTCATTCTTTTAAACAACCAGCTCCTAGTTTCGTTGATTTGTTCTACTGTTCTTTTGGTTTCCATTTCATTGATTTCTGCTCTTTTTTTTTTTCAATTAATTTAATTTTATTTTTTCAGAGTTCCAAGATTCATTGTTCATGTACCACACTCAGTGCTCCATGCAATACATGCTCTCCTCAATACCCACCACCAGGCTCACCCAACCCTCCACCCCCCTCCCCTCCGAAACGCTGTTTGTTACTCAGAGTCCACAGTCTCTCATGGTTCATCTCCCCCTCTGATTTCCCCCAACTCACCCTTCCTTTCCTTCTCCCAATGTCCACCATGGTTTTCCTTATGCTTCACACATAAGTGAAACCATATGATAACTGACTCTCTCTGCTTGACTTATTTCACTCAGCATCATCTTTATTATTTCTCTTCTGCTGGGTTTAGGCTTTCTTTGCTGTTATTTCTGCAGCTCCTTTAGGTGTAGGGTTAGGTTGTATACTCGAGATCTTTCTTGTTTCTTTTTTTTCCTTTTTTTCAATAAAGATTTATTCATTCATTCATTCATTCATTCATTTAACAGAGAGAGAGATAGAGAGGGAACAGAAGCAGGGGGAGTGGGAGAGGGAGAAGCAGGCTTCCCGTTGAGCGGGGAACCCAATCTGGGGCTTGATGCCGGACCCTAGGATCATGACTTGAGCTGAAGGCAGACACCCAACAACTAAGCCACCCAGGTGCCCCTACCTTTCTTGTTTCTTGAGAAAGGCTTGTATTGCTATATACTTTCCTCTCATGACCACATTTGCTGTGCCTCAAAGATTTCATATTCATTTGTTTCCATGAATTTTTAAAATTCTTCTTTAATGTCCTGGTTGACCCATTCATTCTTTAATAGGATGCTCTTTAGCTTCCATGTATTTGAGTTCTTTCCAAATTTCCTCTTGTGGTTGAGTTCTAGTTTCAAAGCACTGTGGTCTGAAAATATGCAGGGGATGATCCCAATCTTTTGGTACTGGTTAAGACCTGGTTTGTGACCCAGGATGTGATCTATTCTGGAGAATGTTCCATGTATACTAGAGAAGAATGTGTATTTTGTGGCATTGGGATGGAATGTTCTGAATGTATCTTATTTATTTTACTTTATTTATATTTTATTTCTCCAGAAAGGGATTCTCTAGTATCTTCCATGCATTTTTTGAACCCAGCTAGAACCTTGATAATCATCATTCTGAACTCTAGTTCTGACATCTTACTAATGTCCATATTGATTAGGTCCCTAGCCATTGGTGCTGCCTCTTGTTCTTTTTTTTTTTGAGGTGAGTTTTTCAGACTTGTCATTTTATCCAAATAAGAATAGATGAATGAGAGAACAAAATTCTAAAAGGGTAGCAACGATCCCAGAAAAAATGTACACTAACTAAATTGGAAGAGTCCCAAAACTTGGGGGAGAAGAGAAGGAAAGAAAGAAAAGAAAGAAAGAAAGAAAGAAAGAAAGAAAGAAAGAAAGAAAGAAAGAAAGAAAGAAAATAATAATAATAATAATACACACAGACACACACACACACACACACACACATACACATTAGACTGGTGAATAGAACAGAGCCACGCACTTGATTTTTGGTGTATTTTGGTCTGTTAGAAGAAACTGCCTCCCAAAATTTTAAAGAAAGAAAAACTTATATGTATACAAAAATAAGGATAGACATGATGTAGAGATGGAATATGACTGTAAATATGAAAATTTTAAAAGAGTCTAAAAAAAGGAATTGATAAGAAGTTGGTTGAAAATGAAAAAAAAAAAAGAAAAAAAAAGAGGAAAGAATGTGATCAGGCTGGAGATTAGAACAAAGCCGTGTGCTAGATTTAGGGTATATTTTTATCTGTTAGTAGAAATTGTATCCCAAAATTTTAAAGAAAGAAAAACCCATATGTATACAAAAAATAAGGTTAAAGACAATGAAGGGATAGACTATGACTTTAACAATGAAAATTTAAAAAGATTTTTTAAAAAGGTATTGATAGGATAAAATAGTTAAAAAAGATTAAAATAGGAAAGAGGAAAAATTTTAAAAAATAGAACAAGAAAAAACAAAATTAAAAAAATTTAACTTTGAAAGACTTAAGAATCATGGGGGAAAAGTCCTGAATTCTATGTGATGTATTCCCCTAGCTCTGGGAGTTCTGCAATTCTCATTTATCTGTGAACTGGGTCTCGGCTGGACGTTCTTGCTGATCTTCTGGGGGAGGAGCCCCTTGCAGTGATTCTCAATTGTCTTTGCCCGAGGCGGAATTGCACCGCCCTTGCCAGGGGCCGGGCTGAGTAATCTGTGCGGTTTTGTTCTCGGAGCTTTTGTTCCCTGATCGCTTTCCGTACCGCTTTGGAGGCGGAGAACAAAGATGGCGGCTTCCCAATCCCCAGCCCAGAGGAGCCGAGCGATCGGCCCCACTCCTCAGTGCGCCCTCAGAGAAAAGCACTCAGTCCCTCCCGTCTCCCGGTCTCCGGCCGCACCCGTGCTCTGAGCTCACCCGGCCTGCGACCGAGCGTTTCTATCTCTGGCGCTCGGCCCGTTTGGAGTCTCCAAACCCAGCCGACTCCTGCGGCGCGCTCGGGGGAGGAAGGTGAGTCTCCCCGGGTCTGCCCCTTGTGGGGTCCCTGGTTGAGGAGCAGCGGCCTGACCGCGCCTCAGATCACGGTGTAAGGTAACCCCGAGATGAGAGCCCGTCTGGGCTCCGTCTCTACAGCCGGCTTCCCTCCTGTGATACCTGGGGGCTCTGCCACACTCAGACACCCCCGGGTCTTTCTGTGACCCCCGGGGCCTGAGACCACACTCTCCGCCTGAGGGCCCCCCCTCCCTCCCCACCTCCCGCCGCTTAGCCTCGGGAGCGACCGCCCTCAGCGGAGCCGAC
>CM052808.1:15154039-15208922 GCA_028533885.1 Nasua narica | reverse complement strand
TGAGGGCCCCCCCTCCCTCCCCACCTCCCGCCGCTTAGCCTCGGGAGCGACCGCCCTCAGCGGAGCCGACTTCTAGAAGCTCCGATTTTGTGCTCCGCGGCTCTGCGGCTGCCGGGAGCCGGCCCCTCCCCCCGCGGTCTCTCTTCCCCTCGCCTCAGAGTCACTTCTCCGCACGTCCTACCTTCCAGAAAGTGGTCGCTTTTCTCTTCCTAGAATTGCTGCACTCCTTCTCTTCAATCTTCTGTTGGGTTTGTAGGTGTTCAGAATGGTTTGATAGCTATCTAGCTGAACTCCTGGGACCCCACAATAACCCGGGTCTCCTGCTCCTCCGCCATCTTGCTCCTCCCATTCTCTTTTTTTTTTTTTTTAAAGATTTTATTTATTCATTTAACAGAGAGAGAACACAAGCAGGCAGAGAGGCAGGCAGAGGCAGAGAGAGGAGCAGGCTCCCTGCGGAGCAAGGAGCCCGATGCAGGGCTCGATCCCAAGACGCTGGGATCATGACCTGAGCCAAAGGCAACTGCCCAACCAACTGAGCCACCCGTGTCCCCCATTCTCTTTTAACTTGTTAAAACATTGCCCACATTGGCCCGCAGGCATTCATGTCCATGACTTCTCAGATTTCTTTTGTCAAAGCCTTGATAGGAATGGGCGTTACTCATTTAATATTGCTCTCTGGAGGCGCCTGGGGGCTCAGTCGGTTAAGTATCTGCCTCCAGCTCAGGTCATGATCTAGGGGTCCTGGGATCGAGCCCCGTGTCAGGCTCCCTGCTCAGTCAGAAGCCTGATTCTCTCTCTCCTTCTGTGTGTGCTCTCTCTTGCTCTCTCTCACGTAAATACATAAAATATACTTTTTAAAAGATTATTTATTTATTTTTTTGACAGAGAGAGAGATCACAAGTAGGCAGAGAGGCAGGCAGAGAGAGAGAGAGGGAAGCGGGCTCCCTTCTGAGCAGAGACCCCGATATGGGGCTTGATCCCAGGACCCTGAGATCATGACCTGAGCCAAAGGCAGAGGCTTTCACCCACTGAGCCACCCAGGCGCCCCAATACATAAAATATATTTTAAAAAATATATCACTCCTGTGACGGCAGCAACGGGTGTATCCTGTCTCTTCTCTAACCCTAAAACCCAGCACAGGGCTGGCAGGCAGCAGGAGTTCTGTGTTTGGGAGTGAGGGAGTTGGAAGGACTTAGGTAATTTTGCTGTTGAGCCCTAGATGGAGAGATTGCTGCTCAGAGAAACCAAGGCTTGTCCAGAGTGATAAGAAATAGCATAACTTGAAGGAATGTATTGCAAAGTGGAGTGCCTGGGTCCCAAACTCAAAAGCCTACAAGGTCAGACAAATGGGTAAGTGCCAAGTAAGAGGAACACAGAACACATATAAGGCTAAGTGGCAAGAAACCCTCAGGGCTAGAGGTAATTTGTAGAGGAAGAGCCTGTGATCGACCATGGTATGTCTTGTCTGCAGGGAGGACAGATCAGGCCACACGGCTCCCTTACAGGAATGTGGGCCCACATGACCAGATACTCTACTCTTTTTTATAAGTACTCTCTCCACACAACGTAGGGCTCAAACCCACAACCCTGTGATCAAGAGTCACGTGCTCTACCAACTGAGCCAGCCTGGTGCCCCAGATACTCTACTTTTTGAAGAGACGTGAGGAATCTGGCTTTTTACATTAGTTCTCCCAATTTAAAAATGTGGGCATTCACTTTAAGTTAAAAAAAAAAAAAACATGTGGGCAATTTTTGGTGGGAATAATGTAACCCCTAGGTGGCCAAATTGTTACCTTTGTTCCATACAGAGAGACAAATCTAAATGCTGAAACATGTGATTCCAAATAGTATTTACATCTATAACAATGATAGCCTCTTTCATATTGCCTAACATATGAGTAGGTCCCCCTGGAGTTGTGCAGTGACCAATCTATACAAATGTGTGTGGCAGCCCTGATATGTAACTCTTGAAGCTGTCACACCCCCCACCAGTCCAACTCAACAGAAATGCCAACGCCCCTCACCCCACATCCATCCTATTCTCTGGACCATGAGGAAAAACCTTTCACCTGTCTTGGGCCTAAGAGCTGTGCAGCAAGGCCATCGAAGGGAAGTTCTAGCTATCATGACCAGATTTGCTCTGTCCTCTAGGGTGGTGAAATTCCGTCGCACGGGCGAGAGTGCAAGGTCAGAGGATGACGCGGCTTCGGGAGAGCATGAGGTCCAGATTGAAGGGGTCCGCGCAGGCCTAGAGGCTGTCGAGCTGGACGATGGGGCAGCTGTGCCCAAGGAGTTTGCCAATCCCACCGACGGTGAGAGGGCTCTGCAGTTGGGACATCAGCCTGGACCACAGTCAGGGGCTCGGAGGTGCCAGAGTTACCTCCCCAGATCGTGCTCTCAGAGGCATCTAGTAAAGGGGCAGGTAGGAGGCCCAGAGGGCCCAGAAGTGACACTGGAAGTGTGGGCTGGGCCTACATGTCTTCCTCCAGCAGATAAGGTTACATCACAATCCCCGCCAGTCAGCTTCATTGCATATCACTCAGCTGAGGACTGCAGCAACAATGATGGTAATCATGGCAATGATAATAGGGGCGATGGTGATGACGGTGATAATGTCGGTGAAGGTGGTGATGGTGGTGGTGGTAGGGGTGATAGTGCAATGGTGATGGTGGTGGTGATGGTGATGATGGTGATGATGGTGGTGGTGATGATAATGTTGATGGTGATGGTGGTGATGGTGATAATAATGGTGGTGGTGGTGATGGTGATGATGGTGGTGATGGTGAAGGTGGTGGTGGTAGTGGTGATAGTGCAATGGTGATGGTGGTGGTGATGACGGTGATAATGGTGGTGGTGGTGGTGATGGTGATGATGGTGATGGTGGTAGTGATGATGGTGATGATAATGTTGATGGTGATGGTGGTGATGGTGATGATGATAATGTTGATGGTGATGGTGGTGATGACGATGATAATGGTGGTGGTGGTGATGATGGTGGTGGTGGTGACAATGGTGGTGGTGATGACGGTGATAATAGTGGTGATGGTGATAATAATGGTGGTGGTGGTGATGGTGATGATGGTGGTGGTGATGACGATGATAATGGTGGTGGTGGTGATGATGGTGGTGGTGATGATGGTGATGATGGTGGTGATGATGGTGATGATGATAATGTTGATGGTGATGGTGGTGGTGATGGTGATAATAATGGTGGTGGTGATGGTGATGATGGTGGTGGTGGTGATGATAATGTTGATGGTGATGGTGATGATGGTGGTGGTGGTGATGGTGATGATGGTGGTGATGGTGATGATGGTGGTGGTGATGACGATGATAATGGTGGTGGTGGTGATGGTGGTGGTGGTGGTGATGGTGATGATGGTGGTGATGATGGTGATGATGATAATGTTGATGGTGATGATGGTGGTGATGGTGATAATAATGGTGGTGGTGATGGTGATGATGGTGGTGGTGGTGACAATGGTGGTGGTGATGATGGTGATAATGGTGGTGATGGTGATGATGGTGGTGGTGGCGATGATCAGGAGGAGGAGGAGGAGGGTGATAGTGAGGATGATGATGTAGTGGTGATGACGCTGATGATGACACTGGTGGTGGCGTGATGATGATGGTGGTGGTGATGAGTGTGATGATGACCGTGGTGACAGGAGCAGCTGACATTGGCTGAGGATTTCCTCCGAGACAGGCACTGTGCGAAGCACTTTGCACATAAGACCCCTTTCATCTTCACACCGTTCCAGTTCGAATTATTACACTCATCTTCCCCATTTTGCAGAAGAGAAAATTGAAGCACAGAAAGACTCAGTATCTTGCCCGGGGACACACAGCTAAAAATGAGCCAAGCCGGGTCCCCAGCCAGGCCATCTGGCCTCCAAGCGCATATGCTAACCCATGACCTTGGGCTCCTCCAAGTGGAGCTGGTCAAACAAGGGACTGGAGGTGCGGCTGTCAGACGTGGTCTCCCCTCACACATGATGCTGATGGACGGAAACGTTCCATGCATTCCCGAAAGGCCCCAGATTCCCACCATGAGAGAGGGTTAATGTCTTCAACCCAAAGCCTGACTGGGGTGGGAGATCTAAGGAGGCAGTGGTCAGGGAGGGGGCAGGCAGCGGGTGGGAGTGGCGGCTTTACTCCCAGGCTGATCCGGGCCCAGCTCCCAGAGTTACAGTGTGGCCGCTGGGTGACGCTGGGCAAGTCCGTGTCCTCCTTTGCAACATGGGACCAGGCCTGAACTAATAGCTGAGACAGGGACTAAATGGGACAGGGTACATCAAGGTCTTCGTGCAGTGCCTGGCCCTCGGTCAGCAATCAGACATGCATCATTAGCTTATGTATTCCACTTCTTATTACTGATGACTCTCCAGGACTCACTCTGCTTTCTCCTCAGTATTTTTTTTTTGCTGGAGGAAAGCAGTCCCTGCTGATGTGATAAACACCAGCTCACACTTCAGGCGAAAATGATGATCGATGCGAGAGGCCCATGATTGAAATTCTACAAAGATGAGAGCTCCCAGCATGGGCCGATGAGAGCCTCAGAGGCAGCCCGCAGAAGGGCCACCCAGCACGCTCCTTTAGTATTTTTATTTTGTAATCAACTTTTTGGGGAAACCCTCGTAGATTTCAGGAAGATTGCAGACATAGTTCAGAGAGCCCCCACGCGCCCTTCATGCCACCTGGTGGTACCCTCTCACTTGGCCGCCGCGCATTTGTTAAAACGGAGGAAGGGACCCCGGTACCATGCTGCCGACTAAACCCCAGACTTCATTCAGACGTCACCAGACTTTTCCAGCAGCGCTGTTGCAGGACACCGTCCAGCCTACTAGATTGTGTTTGGTCTTTCCGTATTTTCCCAAAACACGTATTAGCGTATCAATTATATCCTACTTATTCTGAGCACACAAATATAACACATGTTCCTTTGAGAAGCATCTCAACACGAGAGAAAGGTACCAAGTGGGAAAGTGAGCACCAGGCTCAAAGGTGAATCTGTTAACAGTTTGTGGACATTTAGTCTTACTTCCCCTGCAGGGCGCACACGCACACGCACACACACACACACATCTAATTTTATCACAAAGACTGCTCTTAATGACGCATACCTCTCCCCAGTTACCTTTTATACATCACAATGTAACATGGACAGCTTTCCATCTGAGTGCAGTGGCATTTTGCTTTTAAAAAGTCTCTTTCTTTCCCGACTATGGAAGCAGTACATTGCCGAAGAGAGCTGAAATTTCATAGGAGCTCTCCCTTCCTCTCTCCAAAGACGACAAAAATGAAACTGTAACATGAAATTCAGTATACACTCCACGCACCAGCACATAACATACATCCATATGCATACACGTACATTTCCAAGAAGAGACTCATACCATATAGGCTACACATTTTCCTTTGTTTTAAAAAAATTAATTAACCATATGTTGGGTGCATCTTCCTATATCTGCACGTTCCTTTTAACAGGCAGGTCATATTTCATAATGTGCATATATACACATGTATATATGATTACAATACATCTAATAATTTCCCTAACTAACCCCTGTTGATAGACATTCTGGGTTTTCCCGTTTTCCCCTTTACAATGTTGCCGGGGACTTTGTAGCAAGGCATCTCTTTCCGTTTGTGGGAATACATCTTTAGGACAACATTTCTAGAAGTAGCATTTGCTGCCTTAGTACTAAGCTTGGCTGTGGACCGCCCCCTCCAAATCCACCCCCCACACAGACACATGAAGATAACTGCGGGATGCACTCATTCCTACCTCCGCTCTCCTTCTCTCCTTTCCAGATACTTTCATGGTGGAAGATGCGGTGGAAGCTATTGGGTTTGGAAAATTTCAATGGAAGCTGTCTGTTCTCACCGGCTTGGCTTGGGCAAGTATTTCCGGGGCCAGTGACCTCACATTCAGTCTCCGGGAAACCTCCTGCTGCTTAACTGGCTTCCGGGGGCCACAAGGAAGGACATAGTTCCCTCCACATGGAGCCTTTGCTTGAATCAACAAATGTTTATGTTGAATGATCCTGGCGATCATAAAGATCTGCCCTTGATGGGAGTTTGGGGGTGGTTGGCGATTGCCCTCAAGGTGGATTTGAAGCTTCTGGCTAAATTAAGGGGTTCTCAAACCACTTGGGACTCAGGGCTGCCATAAGATGATAATGTCGTCTTTGGAGCTCACCCTAGATAAACGTGCACAAATAAAAATATGCCTCCTGCTTCAAGAGGTTCATGATCCCTTGTTCAAAATCCCCTAATCTACCTCTAGCAAAGAACACATCTAGACCTTTAATACAACTGAAACTGGCTTTTATGAATGCTGCAAGAGGATGACTGCCCATTTTTTTGGATCTCCAAATTGGCTCTCCAATTGCCCCACATCATTGCCCCCCCCCCCCAATTTAAAAAGCCACCTGCATTATCCATCACATTCCCACAGCCGTGCAGGCCTGCTTCTGGTCTCTCATTTCTGTCTCGTCTCATAAATGTACCATGATGTGTAATTACTGGGACTTCCTGGTACGTGTTAATGTATTAAAAGGTCATACTTGCTAAATACATTGACAGTTCTGCCTGAGGTTTATAAACCAAAGATAAACTGGTCTTTCATTGAGGTAAAGAGAAAAGATCATTATCTCTCTACCTCTACAAAAAGTTTTTCTCGGGTTTTAGAAATAGAATGTCTCCCCACTTCATTTGGGGAATGTCCCTATTGTTTTATTTATTTTGTTTAAAGATTATTTATTTTATTTATTTATTTGAGAGAGAGCGAGTACAAGCACAAACTGGGGGGAGAAGCAGACTCCTCACTGAGCAGGTAGCCCAACTCAGGGCTCCATCCCAGGACCCTTGGGATCATGACTGGAGCTGAGGGCAGATGCTTAACCCACTAAGCCACCCAGGCATCCCTGCCCCTATGGTTGGAAACGCAAAAACACACATAGAATGTTAGGGACCTATTTGTCAATTCCAGTGTGGTACTCATACTGTTTGAACTGCTGGGCCTTTCAGTGTGTTTTGATGTGCAGCAGGGCACTCAGCAGCAGTAGAAAAAGAGGGGGTTCTGCATGCTCTCTCAGGGGTCATGGACTTGGGCGCAGCTGGCCCCAGCTCTGGGCGGTTCCTGGCCTTACAGTGTTTGCTTCCTCCCTGCAGATGGCCGACGCCATGGAAATGATGATCCTCAGCATCCTTGCCCCACAGCTGCACTGCGAGTGGAGACTCCCCAGCTGGCAGGTGGCCTTGCTGACCTCGGTAGGCAGCCCGGCAGCCTTCTCCCATCGGGCAGTCAGGACCTCCCCTGGGGTGTTTTGTGGGGTGTTTCCCTCTCTTACTGCTGCCAAGGGCTCAGCAGGAAAGAATGAAGCCCCAGCTGGAAACCATGCAACCCCCGCCCCTCCCAGGGCCCCACGACCTGGGGTCCCAGACCTTCTGTGCAGTTGCTGGGAAGTTGGAACCCACCTGCTCATAAACCTCATAACCTCACGTGACTGCAAAAAGGAGACACCAGTTCCTCTCTCAAGAGGGTGATCTGAGGATTGAAACAACTCTGTTCCTGACACATAGTAGATGTTTAATAAGTGGTGGGGAGCATTGCTCCCTGAATGAAGACTTGATGGAGAGTGAGGGTGAACCCTCATAATTTGTTAGAGGAGTCCAGCAGCAGCCCTCTAAAAGAGAGGGGAGCTGCCAGGCTGGATAAGAGGGTAATAATAATGGTACAAAAGCTAATATTTCTTGAGCTCTTTCTGTGCAAAGGGCTTTACATATATTGCATGTAATCTATGCATAATATATCTTGTGCTCTTTAATCCTCACAACCCTAGGAGGTAGGTACTATTATTAGCTGAGAAAAATGAGGCACAGAGAAGTTAAATCACTCACAAAGGTCACACAGCCTAGCTACTGGAAGAATACAGTAATTGCTAACCAGGAGCTCCTCCCAGAATGCTGTAACTGTTCTAGAATGGCCTTCAGCAATCAGGCCTGACATTAGCAGTAAAGCTGTGCAGCCCCATGGGAGGAGTTTTATAAACACAGACGCCTGCCTTTCGTGGTTTAGTCACCTGGATGTGTGTGCAACCTTGGGCGAGGGGCTTTACGGCTCTATTTCATCTCCTGCAAAATGGGTGTGATGACACTTGTTTCTCTGCAAATGAGCTGCAAAAGTATACAGTGCCTAGCACATAGTAGGGATTGCGTCCTTGATACTTCTCTCTGTGTTCCTGATTCTCACTGACACCCCTGTGGGCTGTGTTTTTGCAATGTGGAGCCTTCCTTGTCTCTGACAATCATTTTATTTGTAACAAACAAACCTTTTACTGAGCACTTACTATGTACCAGACTCTGTGCTAAGGGTTTGGCATACATTCTTTTTAGCCTTCTCAACCCTGTGGAAGAGGTGCTCTTATCACTCCCATCTCCACAGGTAGGGAAACTAAGTCTTGGAGAGGTGGGATGATTTGCCCAAACTCACACAGCCGGTAAGAGGCAGAGGCAGAATTGAAATCCAGGTCTGTAAGCCTCAGAGTCCCCAGTCCCAGCCACAGCCCTGGACTACTTCCTTATGGTGTAAAATTTGGACTCACGGGCTGGGTAAAGTTGTGCAGATTCATGGCCAAGCTTCTGTGGAAAAGATAGAGTGCGGCAGGAGTTGCTTTGCCTGCATAAGGTACAGAAGGAGGATAAGAGAGACACACACTGTTGTCATAGGAAATACGGTAAAAGATTACCGTAATTACTGCAATATGAACGAGTGTTCTGCTGTGTCAAGCTCTCTCCCTCCAGGGAGGGAAAATGGGGGGACTGTGTGTTTGCGGGGAATGCTTAATTCTTCCAGGGTGCAGGGATATCCCTTAGCACATGATTAAGACAACACTTCACCCCAAGATAGCAATCTTCAAACATTTTTGCTCTAGGTTATCTAGAAAAGAATTTTCTAAAAACTATGTGGGCCCTGGGACCCTCATAGATTTAAAAATTGATATTAAATGTCTGTATTCTAGTTTTATTTTTAAAACGTTTTTGACATTAAATGTTCTTATTTTTTTTCTTTTTAAAATTTTATTTATTTAAGTCATCTCAACACCCAATGTGGGGCTCAAACTCACAATCCCGAGATCAAGAGTCGCACGCTCTTCCAAATGAACCAGCCGGGTGCCCCAGTGTTAAATGTTTTTAAATTGTCGGTCGCAAATTCGATGATTTCTGGTGTACTGAAATATTTTAAAAATTGAGTAAAATTTCATATCACTTTTTAAAATGTGCCAAATGGAATTGAAGTACTTAACTGATGCCCGCTGTCCTCTTGTTTTAAAATAACATGAATAAGGTCTTCAGAAGTATTTGGAAATTTTGCCTTGTCTTGTTTTCTTCTTGGCCTGGAATTTCCATTCCTTATCTCTACGTTTTATCATAGTAATGTTTTACTCTGCTCGAAAGCATGCCATTTGCCTGTCAGAATTTTCCGGGACAGAATACATACATTTTAAATTATTGTTTTTAATTCTCTGAGCTCATAAGGCTCTTCACTATTGACATTTTTCTCCTGCACTAAGTTATCCTGATAGTTTTGAGTAATATGCAATAGATCGAAACGAGAAAGAATTACTTTGAATAAATAATGGTTAAACACAAGTGAATTTTTATCAGGAATCTACCTTATAATGAGTGGTGTGGAGCATCTCCCAATTACATCCTATATTCTTGGATGAGGACTTTCTACCAAAATGAGATAGGGCTTAGCAGCAATTCCCTTCCTGTTTTTCATTTTTACTTCATTTCATTTAAAAACTGAGGGGGAACTGAAGGAGTTTTGTAATAGCTCAATAAGCTAATGCCACTTGGTTTCTTTTCAGCGACTTCCAAGTTATATGCTGAGGAGCACACAGCAACTGCTTATGAAAGATTATTTTTAGGGATCTAATTTGCTGACAGCTTGATTAAGCTCTCTTTCAATTCAGTTAAAAATACTAAAAAGAATTGGAAGCCAGATGACTCTCACAATGATTTGTAACTTGTCATTGGTGTCCCTTTGGAGGTGTCCTAGAGGGTTTAACCTCAACGCATTGCCCTGGGAGGTCCAGGTAGTGAGAAGTGAGAGGGGGTGGTTGAGAAGGGAAGAGTCCGGCAGGGAACAGGTGAGACCCCTAGCCTGTCCTCAGGAAAGAGTCTGTATGGAGGTTGAGGACCTGGAAATTAATTCCTTTACAATTAGTCGTGTCTGGTCGGAGCACCTGCCTCTGTGTCACCCCTGTTTGCAGCCCCCTAACCCAGGACATGTTTGCGGTTTGGGGGTCAGACAGCACCGGGCAGTGCCTTCACCTCTTTGGGCCTCAGTTGCCTTATCTGCAAAACGGGGATGATAATGGCACCCACCTCTTAGGGCCACCGCAAACATTACGTAAAATGCGAGTACAAAGCGTTTAGCGTGCTGTCTTACATCTGGAGAGGACAAGATTAGGACACAGGAATGAAAGCACCACTCAGCCTTCCTGGGTTACAGACCTGGCTCCTCCCCTGCCTCCCCCTGCCCCGGAGGGTACTGAGCAGATTTCTTAACCCTCTGAGCCTCAGACTCCCCATCTATAAAATGGGAATGATAATTCAAACCTCATCGGCTCTGTTCAAAAATTAACAAGGTAACAGTGAATTGCAGGGCACACCGTGAGCCCTCCATGAGGGTTTCCTCTTGCAAATAGCTTACGGTTCTCATCCCAACCTTCTGTCTTCTGTTTCTCACACCCTCCAACTCTACCTTTGATCTTGTCTTAGCAACAGGGCAAGACGTTTCTTTGGTACGGCGAGGAACTGGTAAGAGGCTAGCTCTGTGGTTATACTGCCTGATTCCAGCCCAGGTTGTACCGTTTACATGTGCGTGACCCTGGCCAAGGGTCGGTTTCCTCGTCTGTCCCCCGGGGATAACGATATCACCCACCCCCACAGGCTTGTTGTGAGGCTTAAACAATAGCATGAAGCACACAGAACAGTGTTTGCTCCTTCACGGGATCTCAGCCAAAGTCGGCTCGTTAGTGTTCCTGGGATGTGACGGCACAGGTTCACGTCGTTGTTCCTTTGCGATGCTCCGCGTCACTGTCTAACAGGCCCTGTCTTTCCATCCACAGGTGGTCTTTGTCGGCATGATGTCCAGCTCCACGCTCTGGGGAAACATCTCTGACCAGTATGGCAGGAAAACAGTAAGGAGATCTCTCCTAAGTGCATGTCCTCTGGGTTCTCTCCATGTAGCAAGATGGTGCTGCTTAGCGTTTGGGAGGTCCGATTAGCTCTGTCAAAATGCAATGAGAAGACATTGCTCTGAGGCCGTGGACTCTTGAAATCACACGTGCCTAGTGGGGCCCAAGCGGGTACGTTTCAGAATGCAGACGATGCTATCGGTGCCCACACTGGTTCTCTTGGCACTCACCATTCCCTTACACAAGGCTGGGGACAGTCAGGGACTGGTAGGTAAAGATGGCAACTTTCTTGCCCTAAATGAATCATCTCTCGATCCCAGCAGCACTGAGCTCCAGGGCCCACTGTGGGGCTCACCCTTACTGGGATCACCACCTAAATAAACTGTTTGTACTAGATTCTTGTGTCAGGGTCTTTAGGGGAAGCCCAGCCTCAGATATGACAAGCAGTGGATTTGTAAATAAGAAGGAAGGAGGGAACTTACAGGTCTGGCATCGCATTGGCTCTTACTGTTTTCTATGTTTGTTACTTCATGGTCCCCTTTGTATTTTCTGCTGCTCTTGCTTTGCTAGGCTGCCCCTGGGTTCTTTGAATGCTTCACCAGGTGAAGCTACAGTCCTCCAAACTATAAACTTGGGCCTGATGGGAGGAAAGATCTCTGTAGATCCAGGCAAGCTCTACTTGGTTAGGTGCCCTGCTCAGGACTAATAGTGCGATTCTGAGTGATCGCACCCCCTGTCTGCTTTATTGTTCTCTTTCTTGGACTCCCCTCCTCTGTCTGCAGTTTGCCCGAGGCAGGGTGGTATGGCTGGTTACATGCTTGGGCTCTGGAGGCAGGTGGATCTGGGTACAGTGGCGACCCTGCCACCTCTGGCTGTGTGACTTCAGCAAGTGAATTGATCTCTCTGAACATCAATTTCCTCCTTTGTATGAAGAGAAAAATAACAGAGTCTACAGTGGAGGCTTCATTGAGAGTCTAGGTGTGAATGGCTTTGTACAATGTCAGGCACGTCATGGGCACAGGACACATGTGAGCTGGCATTGCCATGGTGGCATCTCAGACAAGTTCCCAGGGGATGCTGATGCTGCTGGTCTGGGGCCCTACTTTGAGAACGGACTTAGACTAGTGTAGATATCTAAACAAACTTAGAATTCTGTTAGGAAGAAAGAAGGAAGGTATGGATGCCGAGGTGGTAACAGGCATGGTCCACTATAACTAGCATGCCATGGACTGAAAATAACACAGTGCTTTGTGCGGCAGTCCCTGTACCAAGCATGACACATGCATTAGCTCACCCAAACCCCGGTACTATTATCAATCTGACTTTACAGAAGGGGAAACTGAGGCACGGGATATGGGCAACTTGCCCAAGCCACACGATTTGTATGCCACAGAGCCAGGCCTTACTCCTTCTAAGTCTAGACTCTTGCCTCAACCATGATGCTCCTGGCTTGAATCCGTAGATGCTCAATCAATGTATGTTGGCTCAATGAATGGATGGATGGATGGATGGATAGTTGGATGGTTGAATAGTGCAGTCCCGCTGAAGCCTCTCCCACTGTGGCTAGACAGGAAACACATGGGCCAGCAGGCACCTGGGAGACATTGTCTTATAAAACGACCAAGAAGTGGCTCGGGCAGGACCAGAGGTGACCAGGCTGAGAAACTAGCTTCAGCCATTGTAGCACAGGGGCTCTCAGTTGGTTTTAGAGGCTGGACAGGTCAGTTGGGAAGACCTCTACAGGCCTCCAAAGGAGACTAAACCTGGATGAGTCTGGTTTTCAAGCCATAGCTCTCTAAACTCAGCCCATACACCCCCTCCCACCCACTTCCTTTCTCTGGAGCGTGTAAGTCATTGCTTCAGCCATTTTCTGGTTAGAAGATAGAGCAGAACCAGAGCTGGAGAGAAGGAGGGAGGGAGGAAGGCAGGAAGGGAGGGAGGGATAGAAGAAAGGATGGTTAGAAGGGAGGGGAGATAGAAGGTAGGAAGGAAGGAAAGAAGGAAAGGTAGGAGGGAGGAAGGGAGGGGAAACACCTCTTAAAATAAAGCGGAGCCATTCTTGCATGGCTTCAGCATTGAAAACTATAAATGTGTACCTGAGGCTGGACCTCACATGAGCCTTCACAGTGTTAAAATAATTGAAGGAGCAAGCTCTTCTGAAGTCTTCATGTGGCCTCTTCCTGTGCAGACTGGGCACGGAGTGGACCACTTGTCCCGCTGTGTCTGGCTGGAAATATTTTTTATTTACTTGTTCTTGAGGCAAGCATCCATCTGCACACACAAAATATGCAAGAACCCATAACAAGGAACTTTCCTGTGCCCCAAATCCTCTTACCCAATTGCTGAATCACGAAGCCGTGAGGAATACAGGGGGAGAAGGAATGAAGACAACTGCATTCGGAGCCTGAGTCTGCCACCGGGTGGACTAAAGCAAGTCACTCTCCCTTCTTGGGGCCTCAGTTACCTTATTTCTGTCAGGGGAGAGTGGATTAGTCATAGCTGATAGTAACAGCTGCCATTTATTGAGTTCCTGAATCTAGAGGGCAGATGGGTTTGTCATCCCTTGTGTCTGTTCTAATCGTTCAGTAGGGGATGCCAGACACATGGATTGGAGGAGTGGAAGGCTCAGTGGGATGGTGCGGTGATCTATTAGTGATGTCTGCCAGGGGCAGGAGGGCGGCCAGGTCAGTACCTCAGTGCCATAAACCCCATCAGGAGGGTAGCTGTGCCTGTTTTGCTCCCTGAGGTGGCACCGGGCTCCTGGCAGAGGACCTGCCTTAGAGCAGACACTCCATAAATACTTCTCGAGTGGCTGAGCTCAATGGATGAAAATCAGATCTCCCTGTTGCCACTTTCTGCTGCTCTCTCGTCCTCTCCAGACCAGCAAGGGACTTTTCTCTGTTTACCGAGAAGCCCCAAAAGGTCGCTAGCTTATGATCCTGACATCCCTCGGAAGAGCGTGCTCATTCTGCCACTAAGGTCTGTCATGCCTACCCTGTTACCAGGAAAGAGCCCTATAGAATGTAGATGTCTACATTTTATGATGAAGAGGAGAAAGCTATAGCTCAGATTTTAAAAAGATTCCTAAATGGGTTTTCAGTAATGCCATTTACCAAATCTCATGGGTTCTGAACACATTTTGGCAACTTCTAGAACAGTAGTTCTCCCCAGAGGAGGGAGTGGGCAGATTTTTGTCTCCCCCTTCCTCCCAGGGGACACTCAGCAATGTCTGGAGATGTTTTTTGGGTTGTCACAATGGAGGGGAGGGGTGCTCCTGGCATCTTAGTGAGTCAGACATTCTGCTCAATTTCCAAAAAGTCCACAGGACTGTCCAAACTGTGAAGGGTACCAGGGTTGATGCCAATTTGCACTATTGTGGAGAGATTGTTCTACAGCATCTGATTGTGTCACCTGGGACTTCTCCGCCCTGATTCCCTTTTTACCTCCAGTGCTCATTTGGGCAAATGCTAATGTGCCATCCTTGTGAAAGAAAGCATGAGCTCTGGGGTCAGGCTGTTAAGGTTCAAATCCCAGCTTCTCCGCAGACAGGCTGCACAACCCTGAACAAGTTATTCAACCTCCCTGTGCCTCAGTTCCCTCATCTGTTAGTAGGATAATAATAGTCTCCCTTCCACAGGGTGTTCTGGAGTCGATGGGCCTTTGCACAGAAAGCTCTTGACCCAGAGGAAGCGATTCATAAATGCCCATTATTGTTTCTATCATTTGCCACATTCATGACGATAAATGGAAATGCCAGTGTTGAAATGCAGGTGTGTCTGGCCCCCAAGTTTACATCTGTGGCTGCTGGGAGACGTAACTGAATTGTCCTCCCGAATTCAGTTGAGACGTTCGACATTCATCCATTCCCAACGGAGGAAGCCTGAGAGGATGCCTATAGAGTGAGTGGTCCTCTAGCTCTCCCGACCGGAGAGAGGAGGAAGCGCCCCCAGACTGCAGGGCCCCCTCCTCCCTGCATGCAATTCTGGCCCAACCGCAGGGAGGATGTATCAGGTTCTAATTATAAAGCTTCTATAGAACTCCTCCAGAAACTGAGGGTGAGCTGGGCAGCTGGTGAGCTTTAGCAAGTGCCAAGAATCTCCTCCTAGCTCCTTGATCTGCCTCCGCCCAGCTGGGAGGCTTCTGGGAGGGCGTCCGCTGCATGACTTTGCAAGGGACTCACCTAAGGGGTTAGAACTCAGTGGGCCACTTTGATTCCTACAGAAGTTTCTGCACCCTGAGGGCTTATGGCAACCTCACAAAGGAAGGGCAGCTGTGGGTGTGTGGCCTTGCTGGGATGAAAATGCGCCATCCCCTCTGTCAAGAGAGGGAACCTTAAACAAGTTGTTTCGCCGCTCTGAGCCTCAGTTTCCCCATCTGTAAAATTGAGTTGACAAGAGCAGTAGTTGAGAGGGTTGCTGGGAGGGTTATATGAGAAATGGAGGCAATGCACTTAGAGCAGTATTTACTGATGCGTGGTTAGCCCGTGATCAATGATAATTGTTATTGGCTGCGACTCAAAGAAGAAACCTTTCCGAATATGATCAGGTCGCTAGTTAGTTCAAAGGCTATAGGTCCGTGTTATTTGTAGGGAGGGAAAAGGAGGTGGCTGGTAGGCAACAGGCCTCTCTTCTCAGTATTTTGAAGACCCCCAGACCTCCTTGCCCCATGACTGTTTTCCTTGTCCTGGGCGTGCCTGGAGGACAACAGGGGCACTGGGTCGCCAGCCTTCCAGAACTGAGCAATGCTTATGATGACGACATCATCAGCTCCTTTTGGAAGCTGCAGACCTGGCACCCAAGTGGTGGCAAGAGCCTCAGATTCTTGAAGCAGAAGCTTGAAGGCTTTCCAGGCTACAGGTTATAAACCAGTGAGCCATGAAACGAACATGGTCTACAGATGTGTTTTATTTAACCCATGCAATGCTGTACGGGATTTTGAATCAGCTGCCTCTGCTTCAAAAATAATGTATTTTGCATAAAAATAAACATTTGTGGCTTTTTTTTTTAATTGGGAAATCTAGCAACCCAGGGTCCACATTCTGTGATGGCAAATTTTGCCTGGAGCTGAGTAGAGGCTGACAAGACAGGCCAAGTTCTCTTCAATTCACCTGGACCCACCTGTCCTTGTTGCGTGACACCCAGAGGCAATGGGAGCCATCAAAGGCCCAGGAGGAGGGGATGGCTCATTCAAAGTGCAGCATTCGGGGTTGGAAGTTCTGACTCCGGGTTTGACTCTGCTGATCCTGGACAAATCACTCAACTATTTTGACCCTCACTGTGCTGATCTGTGAAGTGGGGGTGGAAATAGCGGCTTCTTTCCACAGGCTGCTGTGAGGACCCACTATAATGATGAGACAGTGATTTATAAAAAGGGAGCGAAAGGTCCCTGAAGTCAAAAGACTCTGGCTGTCACCTTCGCTGCTATAGCCCAAGACAAAGTCCAGTGTTTAGCAAACAGCAGGCACTCAATGTATGCATGGCCAAGGGATGAATGAATGGATAATGGTATCTTGACTGCTAGTCATGTGACAGGTGCTCAATACATGCATACTGAACAAATGATTGAATGATGCATATCATTCATTTAATGCTAGGCATACAACAGGTGTCTGATACATGTATATTTGAATGAATGAATAATGTATAATATTATTTCCAGTGTCTGACATACAGCAGGCACTTGATACATGTTTACTGTTAAATGAATAATTGAATGAGCAATTTTTAATGAAAGCATAATGTCTAGAGCCTGGCATATAGGGGATGATCAGTAAATGAATATGGAAGGAAGAAAAGGAGAGGGGAAGAGAAGGGAGGTGGGAGAAGGGACCAACAGTCTGAAAGGCAGGACTGATGCTAGGCAGAATGACAAGTGTGGTTAATGAAAAGCCCGAAAGCCCAGGAGACATTTCTGCAGAGTCCCAAGCAGTGCTTGGGGGGGACTTGCTGGTAGTGCCCATGCCTTTGCAGTAGCCATGATGATACTCATCAGTGGTTGCTGAGTCCACATTTCCTGGCCAGCTGGAAAGCCCTGGCATCAGCGGGCAAATACAGAGCCAGCTGCAGTCTGCAGTGACCCTACAGAACAGGTGACATGCAGGTCTTTGCTGCCTAGCATGGGATCATGCAGGAACCCCAACAGGATATCGCAGCTCCCAGGCAGTCCCTGGAGGGAGGCTTAGCTCCCAGGTGCCATTCTGGGAGCCCTCTTCTCTATCCTCTCCTCTCCTCCTGTTCTGTTTTCCCTCTTTTCATTTTCTCTGCTGCTATTTATGTCCTTTTTTTTTTTTAAGATCGTATTTATTTATTTGAGAGAGAGTGAGCGAGAGAGAGAAGGAGTAGGGGAAGGTGCAAGGGAGAGGGAGAAGACTCCCCGCTGAGCAGATAGCATGATGTGGGGTTCCATCCCAGGACGCCAGGATCATGACCTGAGCTGAAGGCAGACGCTTAACTGACTAAGCCACCCAGACAACCCCAAAGAGGTCCTATTTCTGATTCAAGACTCCTTGGGTTCCAAGGAAACAAACCAGCCTAAGTCAAAAGAAAGGAAGTAAGCATATATGTGGGAAGTTACTCATTTCATAGTTATATGTTTTAGAGGTGCAGAAATGTTGCTTTATTATTGTTGAAATAGATCCAGAGCTCCCTAGCCTTTAATAATTCCTATTCTACGTGTTTTGTTATGTACTTAATATCTATCTTTATACCCATTTCATTAAAAAAAAAAAAAAACCAGGACGCCTGGAGGGCTCAGTCAGTTAAGTGGCCAAATCTTGATTTCGGCTCAGGTTGTGATCGCAGGGTGGTGAGATCTCAGGGTGGTCCGGTTCCACCCTCAGTGGGGAGTGTGCTTGGGATTCTCTCCCTCTCCTTCTGCCCCTACCCTCACTGTGCACACACTCTCTCTCCAAAATAAATAAATCTTAAAAGTAAAATAAAATAAATAAAATCTTAACAACATGTTAACATATATAAATAAATAATTTATTATAAATATATATTATATAATTATTATATATTATTATATTACATATTGTTATATATTATATATAATATAATATATTATTTTTATATTTTTATAATATATTATATAAATATAATATATTATAATAATATAATTATAATATATTATATAATATATATGACATATATTATATATAAATATATATACTAAATTATTAAATAAATAAATAAATAAAATGTTAATGACAACAACAAACCAGGGCACCTGGGTGGTTCAGTCAATTGGGCAGCAGACTCTTGATTTTGGCTCAGGTCATGATCTCAGAGTTCTGAGATCAAACCCCACGACCAGTGTGTGGAGTCTGCTTGAGATCCTCTCTTTTTCCTCTCCTTCTGCCCCTTCCCCCTCCCCCATGCTCCCTCTCTGAAATAAATAAATAAAATCTTAAAAAAAACAAACGTCAAATGCATGTTTCTGAAAAAGGAAACTTTATAGAGCCTTAAATATGAAATCAGTAGTGATTGCCCTAATTAGGAAATATCTGCAAAAGTAAATATAATGATAACAAGACAATGTTAAGTAAATTCTAGATGGTTACGGTTGCCCCCCTGCCCTGTTTGTTAAAAAGAGAGATTAGTGGGTGTTTAAAAAGTGTTAAAGACAGACTAGCTCCACATGGATACTTTCTCTTGGACATAATCAGAAGAATAATGATTGAAATGAAAAAGAAATTTCTTTCTTGAAAGCTAATGCAAGTTATTTAAAATATTCCCTCTCCCACTTAAAAACATTTTCCAAGAGACCGGAAATCATCTGGCAGACCTCCAGATTTCCTCTCTAGTCCCTTTTAATTCATCTTAATTTTTTTTGAGTTTATTTAAGTAATCTCTACACCCAGCATGGGGCTCAAACTCACAACCCTGAGATGAAGAGTCTCATGCTCTTCCAACTGAGCCAGCCAGGTGCCCCAGTTCATTTTCATTTTAAAGCTAAAATCAGTGTGCTTCACACTTTCCTTCTGAAGTATCTCATCAAATGCAATGTTCCTTTTACTTAGAAAATGTCACGAAAACTTTTAATAATGCCCCTTAATTATCCAGAAATAATTTCAAAACTAAAGTATCTACTCACATAATCTCTAAAAGAAACCAAGGATTAAAAAAATAAAAAAATAATAAAATAAATCAGGTAGAATGCCCCAAGTATGATATGATGGAAGATTTTTTTCTAAAGGAGGCAGTTAATTAAATAAGGTTTATTTTCAGTATGCAAATATACATGCACAATTGCCTAGATAATAAAAGGGCATGGTTAATATCTGTCCCTGATTATAAATAAGCTCGTATTTAACTGAATTTGGTTGGTACTTTTTTCTTTATATTTGACATTTTGAAATAGGATCAGATCAGTCTCTTCATAGATACACATAGAGACCCAGTGAATGCAGACGGATACTGAAGTGTTCCCTCAGTGACTCAAATACCACATGGGATGTCGCTATTGACAACATAGATTCCTGAAATAATGAACAATTTTGTAAAGTTCCAGATAAAACCACAACTTCCTTTGATTTACCTACAAGTTGCATTCCTGCAAAATTAAGTGTATATTCAAACTATGCCCCTCCCCCAAATCTTATTTCTATATAAAATAGAGTGAAGGTCAAGGTGCAGATAATCATAGAGTTTTTACCTGCATGACAGTCAAGTAAAAAGTTCCATTTGAGAAGGTACAGGATGTAAGACAATTCTTTGTTGAGTCTCGTGCCCTGTGGCCATCTAACATCTCAGGGCTCTGTGTACTAAATGCCAGTCATTGGGGGCAACCAAGAATGCCCCATAATTTTCCCACACCACCCGCTCCTAGGATTTGGCACCATCACACAGAGAATCCCTGGTATTCCCTTGGCTGTGTGGATTACTGTTGAACATGACCCCATTGAAGGCTTTCAACAGGTTCAGGGCCATGTGGCCTGGAGGTGCTGAGAAGCCCTGTGACTTGGTGTCTCCTTTCTCTGCAGGGGCTGAAGATCAGCGTGCTCTGGACTCTGTACTACGGCATCCTCAGTGCTTTCGCGCCCGTGTACAGCTGGATCCTGGTGCTCCGGGGCCTGGTGGGCTTCGGGATCGGCGGGGTCCCCCAGTCGTAAGTAAAGGCCCAGATCTGGCCATCCAGCAAGACAGCCAGTCAACTATGTTCATGGCCTTGGGCGGGATGCAGAGATAGTACACTGGGGCTTCTGGGTTCAAGGAGGTAGTCAGAGAGGAGTTCCGTTATCACCATTGTAATGACTGACGATACAAAAGCAACACAGTAGGGGCACATGGCTCGCTCGGTCAGTGGAGCGTGGGACTCTCCATCTTGGGGTTGTAAGTTCAAGCCCCATATTGGGTGTAGAGATTACTTAAGCATAAAATCTTAAGGAGCACCTGGCTGGCACAGTCAGTTAGGCATCTGATTCTTGGTTTTGGCTAGGGTTGTGATCTCAGGGTCCTGGAATTGAGCCCCGTATTGGGCTCCACGTTCAGCATAGATTCTGCTTGGGATTCTCTCTCACTCTGCTCCTCCTGCTCCTGCTCTCTCTCTCTCTCTCTCCTCTTCCTCTCAAATAAATAAATAAATCTTTAAAAAAAAATAAAACCGGGGTGCCTGGGTGGCTCAGTTGGTTAAGCAACTGCCTTCAGCTCAGGTCATGATCCTGGAGTCCTGGGATCGAGTCCCACATCAGGCTCCCAGCTCCACGGGGTGTCTGCTTCTCCCTCTGACCTTCTACCCTCTCATGCTCTCTCTCACTACCTCTATCTCAAATAAATAAAATCTTTAAAAAAAAAAGAATAAATACAAAAAATAAATAAATAAAACCTTAAAAAAACCCAACATAATAGCTGGAAGGTCATAAATGTGAAATAATCATAAAAATGATAGATTTAGCATTGATTGGGCATTTCTCTTGGACACGTCGCAGCAGCTCTGGGAGATACGTGTTTATCAAGTGACTGCCATCTCCACTTTACAGTTGAAACCAAGACTCACCGGGCTGCGTAGTGGAACTAAGAACCCGAGTCTGCCTGCCTACAGCAACCATGCTCTTAACCATCACGAGGGGCACAAGGTCCCTTACCCCCTTCTAACCTAAGCTCAAGGCGGGGTGGGTCTCCCATATGCAAATTCAGTGTTAGTGTGTTGGTGCCATTGTTAAGGTACTGAGAGTAGTCACAGTTGCAGGAAGAAGTTACTCTGTCCCAGGAGATTGGCAGACAATGGCATGGGGGCTGTATCCATACAACCTGCGGACTCGTATTTATAGAGTTTTATTGGAACACAGCCACACCCATCATTTACATATTAACCATGCTCATTTTCATATAGAGCAACAGCAGAGACAATATTTACTATCCGGCCCCTTGTGGAAGAGTTGCACTGACTCCATCCTAGAGGATGCTGATGGCCAATATTCAGTGTTTACGAAGAAGCAGATACTTTTCTAAACCATTTACCAGACTATTTCGTTTAATCCCCCCCCCAAATTTCCTAAGTAAATTCTGTTATTCATCCCATTTCACAGATACAGAAACTGAAGCACAGAGAGGTAAAGTGATTTGCCCCGGGTGACACAGCCAGGAAGAGGCAGGGCCAGAGTCTGAACTCAGATCCTCTAACTCCAGAGCCTAGGCTCTAACCATTGCATTGCACTGCCTTTCTATTAAGGATGCAAAGGGTTGGGAAAGAGCCAAAGGCAGATTGGGGATGATGTAGGATATTTCATCGGAAGTGATCTGAATGAAAAGAGGAAGCCGTAGCTGAGTCCGAGGAAGGCTAATGGTCCATTCTGGTTAGTTTGTTGGGGTGAGAGATGTGAGAACTGGAAGCTGAAGTTGGACAGGTAGACCAGGGCAAGCTTCCTAGAGGTCTTGAATGCCGGGCCAAAGGGATTGCCTACAGGCAGTGGGGAGCCACTGCGAGTTCTTGAGCAGGGGAGGTACTTTAGAAGTAGTAATCCAGCAATGGTGGGTGGGTTGAAGGTAAGGAATAATAATTCCTATTATTCCTATTATAAGGAATAATAATTCCTATTGCAATAATTTAGGGAAATTTCCCACAAGGACTAGTTTATTCATTTATTCAGCCAATATTTCTTAAGCGCCTACCATGGCACTGGCCTATTACTAAATGCTGGGGATACAGCAGTGAGCAAGACAGACAGGGTCCCCAGTACAGGTGGGGATCTCGGAAAACAGAATGTGAGTTGGAGATTAGTGTGCAAGTGGTTATTGAGATCAGTACCGGCAAGGGAGTGAGTAGAGCTTGAATGGGCAAAGGGGGGAGTTGGGAACAGCTGGCACTGTAGGAGTTCCTGAGCTATGATGGCTTCTAGGAGTTGTTCCAAAACGCGGCATGGGAGCTGGACTTTTGTACCTTCACATCAGCCACATTGGACATGCCCTCAAGGAGGGAGCATGACCTTCGGCAAGGCAGCTGCTTTTGGTCAAGGCAATTCCCACCAGGGACCCAATTCTGAGCCCTTAGCAGGTGACAGTCCTGGTCATTCCAGAGGGACGGTGTGCTTGGGTCCTGACGGGTGAGTCCCCGTGGTACATCCTAGCACCCGCCACAGTCTACCCCTTGTACCTCTTGGATCCCCGTGCTTCACATAATAAACCCATCCCATCCGGGAATAGTTTCTCTAGGATTCTCGTTGGCCTTTTCCCTGAAAAGACTTAAAAGAGGATGGCTAGCGGAATACACTAAAGTCCCTGCTCTTGCTGCTGGCCTCCTGGCTGCCACTGATGCCTAGTATCTCCCTCCCTTGCTCGTCATTCTACATGCCCATCACACGTTCCCAGCACTTCAATGATTGAGATGGTTTACCCCGTGGGATGATCCAGACCCTGTGCCTGAGTCACTGTGTCCTTCCCAGGCTATAGCTGCTGCTTGTCCAATTTAACACCGAAATGAGGCAAGGGGTTACTGAGAGATGTCCATTGTGTCACCTGGGTGTCCCATTAAATAACAGCAGCCCTACTGTCCCCTGATGCTCAGGGTCAACTCTCCAGAGAGAATGCTGACTCTCTTTCTTGATCCAGGAACTCAAAGTTACTAAGTGGGAGACGTTACTTAAAGTCTAATGGGATTCTTGCAAGGGACGTGTGCCCCGGAGGAAGCATGCCCTCTCTGGGAACCAGGACCTCTAACCCCATAGGTGGGGGAAGTACAAATTCCTCCCTCAACCCTTTGATTTCAGAATAATGTATTCCTTCAATATTGCACAGTATGATAGGCATTGGTTTAAGGGTGTATTGTGCCCTGGAAGACAGTATCCCATCCTCACAAAGCATCACCTCCTAGCCGATGCCTCCGTGGCACCTTCAAGAGGCCGTTCCATCCCCCTGTCCGGCCAGCTGCTGCAAGGTACCATAAGATATGAGAGGACCAGTGCATTCCGTGGTCCAATGTCCACAGCTGCATCTCCTTTGTTATGTATCGGCTCCCTTGGTCCCAAGCACTGTTCTGTGGGATTCTGTGTCAATGAGTCAAATGCCTGGATAGCCCTCAGGTAGTGGTGCTGGGTGGGGCCCCATGGGCAGGAAGGGCAAACCAATGCCCAGAATATGTGCCAGCTCCTTCAAGATGAGTCACTGCCCTTCCACAATGGAAGATGGCCAGTAGGAATAATTCGCCACCACGTGACGTGGGATGACTCCATCCTGGGGGCTCTGTGTTGATCTCTGTTGCTGGCAGAGGGGCTTTGATGCATGAGGATCTGGCCCAGGTTGCCCCTCGGGGGTTAATATGTCATGGGCTGGCTCCTTGAGCCTGTTGAATGTCATGGTTGGGGAAGACTGGGAAAGGGCGCCTAGAAGGATATGGCTAATGCTGAAGGAGTGTGACCTGGTCGTGACTAGCAGATCCGAATCCTGACTCTGTCACATAACAGCTGTGTGCCCCTAGGCGAGTCGCTAAACGTTTCTGTGCCTCAGTTCCTTCATCTCTAAAATGGGGATAATAGCATACCTCTGTCATGGGGTCACTTAGGACATTACATGACAACACATGTGAGGTGCCGGGACAGTGCCCGGCAGAGTGCTCAGAGACTGTTGGCGCGTGTCGGCTCTGCCAAAGGCCGTGAAGCTCAGGTGCCAATGTGAGGGATGTTGGACTCCGTGGGTAATTACAGAAAGAGTAAATGGGGATGGGAGGTGTAACCACATGGAGGGAACACAGGAACAAATCCCCAGACTCTTTCTGCCACTTAGAGGCTGGAAGGGCATTGAGTGGCTCTCAGTTCTCTCCAGTCCTTCCTTTCCTATTCATTAGTGGTCCCTCCAGGGCTCTGCAGAGTACACATCTGACATCCACTCCTGGACCTAGGATGGGCTTAAAAACCACCAGAGCTTGAGGCAGAGGCCATTAAGCCAAGCCCATAAATCCGGGCTGGCAGGAGCTCATGGCCAATGTCCTCCACGTCTGGACCAACTCCAGGAATTCCTGCAGATGCAGCCACTGTCCCATTCATGAACCACTCATTGAATAGGGGACAGTTTTCCCCTAGTGGCTGGAAGGAAGGCACTCACAGAAGATCACATTAAGTTCCTTTCCCAGGGAAATGACACAAGAACCATCCTCCAAACAACTACCTGGATTTTCCTCCCACAAGAGGGAAGGGAAAGGCACTGCATATTCAGAATGTCCAGTGATTCTTGTCTGAAATGGTGGAAATGAGAAGAGCTCTTTTCTATTTCTTCTTCTCCACAGTTTCTGGAAATGTCATCAAAGGTAGAAGAAATAGAATAAATTTATAACAGTGCTGGAAAACAAGAAAAGGGTGCCATCAGCCAACCAGAAATTTTGAGGAACCTTTGGAAGATTGTAGGCAGATGGGATTTCAAAGGCAGAGTAACCGGAAGAGAACACCCACCTCCTAAAACTGCAAAGGGGAGAGATCTTCAGGGAGAGAGGACAGGATGCCAGGGGAATAAAATTAAGGACACAGAGCAGCTGGGAGGCCCTTTGCCCCTTACCATTCTGTCGTGAGGGTCCTCAGCTTGCCTGCCCGCTCCCTACCTCCACCCCCAAATGCCATGCCTCCCCACTTAGCTGTTCCTTTACTTAACCCTACCCCAACCCTTCTGTTTGTTTATTGAGCTATTAGCCACATGACCATTTTAAAGCACTGGGTGTGGTGCATGAACAATTAATCTTGTAACACTAAAAAATAAAATAAACGTATTTGGGGGGAAAAAATAAAACTCTCCAAACCTCCAGACATAGGTATTATTATCCCCATTTCACAGGTAAGAAAACTGGGGTTTTAAAGATTAAGTTAAGTACTTAACGTGCCCAAGTCCACACAGCTAACAACGGGCAGAGCTCAGATTAAATATCACTTGACCCTGCAAACATATTCTCTTGAATACTCCACTCCATAGTCTTTTGTCCATGAGGAGAGCAAGTAAAAAACAGAAACAAAATTACAGAAGAAATATTTAGCCACCCAAGAGAGCCACTGGCTTCCCAGCATTTCCACTCCAGCCATTTATTTAAAAATAATCATGGCTTAATTCTGCAATGTTCTTAACTAGTTATAAAAATGGCTCCCTTAAGTTCATTATTTGGAAACATTTTGTTGAAGATTTTTTTTTTAGTTGAAGATATTTTTATGTAATTAAATGCAACCAAGAGTTTCCATTCATTTAGGCTTTGCACCACCTCACAAAACCAAATGAGTAAGACTTTGCTGTGTAATTTTTAAAAGTGAAACAAGCAAGAAGTTCTTTAATGAATTTTTAGTATAAATACAAATTATATTACTTAAAAATTGTCAAAAATTAAACTAGTTTTTCTTTCAGTTTTATCCATGTGTCATTGACATCCAGAATTCAAGATGTACTTTACCTATCTTGCAAAATGATCAGCTCAGTAAGTTTAGTTGATGCACATCATCTTATCTATAAACTATATTATTAATAAAGAGCCCATCCTTCAGCCCTGATATGTGATTTTTTATATGCTTCTTTCTATCCCTCTTTTTATTTTTATGATCTTTTAAAAGATTTTAAGTAATCTCTACACCCACTATGGGGCTTGAACTCACAACCCTGAGATCAAGAGTTGCATATGCTACCGACTAAGCCAGCCAGGTGCCCCATCCCTCTTTTTCTTCTTTCCTTTATGTCTTCCCCCAAAGTGGGTGTTTATATTGGCCCTTGGTGATAACCATAGTAACACTAATAGTGATGATGATCGTCAGTGCTTACCAAGTGGCAGCCACTATGCTAAGTGCTCTCTTCACACTACCTCATCTTATTCACCGACACCCCTATCATCCCCAGTTTACGGAAGAGAAAACTGAGGCTCAAAGATCGTTAAGTGCCTTGCTTAAGGCCAGATGGCTATTAAATGGAGCATGGAATTACCTCTTGCTTTGTAGCAAGACCACTCGGACATTTGTGGCTTAACAACAATTTACTGAACTCCCAATTCCACAGTTGGGCAGTTTGGTTGTTCCGGGCTCAGTAGGGCTTGCTCATGTGTCTCCAGTCAACGGGCGAACTGGATGGGGGCTGGCTGGGCTAGCATGGCCACAGCTGACTCATCTATGCCCCATGAGCCTCTCAAACTCCAGCTGGCTAGCCTGGGCACCTGGTCACCTGGGCAGGGGATCCGAGTGAGCAAGCAAAAGCCATAGAACATCTTGAGACCCAAGCTTGGAACTGGCACAGTATCACGTCTGCAACATTCTGTTGAACAGGAGCAAGTCACAAGGCCCAGATTCAAGGGATGGGGAGGTAGACGTTGCATGGAGTGACCTGCAAGAAGCAAGACACAGGGAGGGAAATTAGTGGGGCACCTCATGCAAGCCATCTACACATGGAGAAACCGGCTTCAAATCCACACCCATGTATCTAATGCCAAAGCTCTTACATTTGAACAGATGTTGTGAAAAGATTCTGAGCTTACATAGTCAGAAAGTCCTAGTAAATCAGTAATATCCACTTGGGGCCCTGGTACTGATTGGGAGATGATTCTGGGAATATAGAACTGGAGGTTCTGAGCGGTTTCTGTTCCCTTTAATTGAGACAGGAAAGAGGAGTACATTTAGGATGCCAAGTAATTACTTTTTCTGTCTATGAAGGTGCGTCAAGAGAGAACAGATTTTAACTCAGGCAAAAAAATTAGGAGTGACTTAATTTGTATCATTACACGTAATTCAATTTTTGTTTTAGAAAATGCAGACAAGCAGCAAAAAATGATCATTGCCTCTAGGTGCAAAATATACACAAAATACATATAAGAGACATGGTGGCACCAAGGCATTTTGTTTATTGTTTCCGATAGAGGGTCCTGAGTATTTTGGCAGAAATGCCCCCTAGCTAAGAGACCGAGACCCTGCTTGTGTGTTAGCCACGCTTCAAGACTAGGACTCCAGGTAGCTGCCCACCTCTTCCACCTTGAAACCTCCTCAGAAGATCCTTCCGATTGGTATCTACATGGAGCTTGTTCACAGACCAGTCCTTGGCACCGCTCTTTCCTCTCCAGACCAAGCAGAAATGCCAAATGGAGATCGCAGGTCACTTCTTTCCAAGCATGTGATCCAGATGGCAAATCTCTAATTGCCAAGTGCTGTAAATGTGATCGTTTTCAGCTGACGCCGGTATCAACTGCTTCTTGGCATTGCTACTTTCATTGCTCATTCTTTTATTCTTCAGCATGATTGTAATAATCACCGTACTTTGGGTGAAGATCAAACAGCTCATTTTCATAATGAACTGCTATAAATAATGGCCAAGTGGGAGCACAACAATTACAAGAAAAAAGGTTTCCTGTGGCCGAGGTGGCAAAAATAAGAAATTGAAAACAATCTAAGTATTAATCAGCAGGGTTACAGCTATTTAAAAATAATGCAGTAGATCTACGTATATTAATATGGAAAGTTCTCCAAACTGTTTTATTGAAAGCAGATCCTGACACAGAGATGCTAGGGCAAGTAGTTTAGTCTGGGAGATCCTGCAGCAGACATCTTCAAATTGTCCCATTCGAGGGACGAGGGAAATGTCATTTGCTGAGAGCCGCTCCTGGGAAGTTCAAATTCCTTGGCCCCCCTGGTCTGCCACAGGGGTTGGCAGAGTAAGCTTTAATAACCAGAGAAAGCGCTCGGGAGAGAGTTTGCAGGTACTGACAGTTGGAAACTGGACGGGCATGTATGGAAGTGGCAAGAATTGGGGCACTTGTATGAGCGAAACATGAACAGTGTGCTACATGTGTTAAGAAAGGAAGGAAAGGAGGGAAGGGAGGAAGGAAGGAAGAAAAGAGGGAAGGAAGGGAAGGAGGAAGAGAGGAAGGAAGGAAAGAGAGAAGGAAGGGAAAGAGGGAGGGAGGAAGGAAGGAGGGAGGAAGGAAAGGGGAGGGAGGAAGAAAGAAAGGAGGGAAGGGAGGGAGGAAGGGAAGGAGGGAGGGAGAGGAAGGAGGACAGGAGGGAGAGATGAAGGGAAGAAGAAAGATGGAAAGAGAAGGGAAAAAAAGATATGTTGCTTAACTTTATTGATTTACATAGAGAAAGGGCTGGAAGATTGCAAAGCAAATTCCTGGTTGTTACGGCTTTGGGGGAGTGGAATGGACATAGGGGCAATGGGGAAGAGGAGGAATTATCATATACTCTGTATACTTGCATATGGCTTAATTGTTTTACAATGCAAATGCATTCATGTACTACTTCCATAACTAAAAAAAAAAAGAAAAGAAAAAGAAAAATGAAAAGAAGACTGCATGCTATAGCTTCATTATAAAAAGGAATCCTTGCCCTCTAAGGACAGGCATAACTTTGTCCTTAGAATATGCTGCTGCAGGGCACCTGGTTGGCTCAGTCGGTTGGGTGACTGCCTTCGGCTCAGGTCATGATCCCGGAGTCCTGGGATCGAGTCCCACATCGGGCTCCCAGCTCCACGGGGAGTCCCCTTCTCCCTCTGACCTTCTCCCCTCTCGTGCTCTCTCTCACTCTCTCTCTTTCCAAATAAATAAATAAATAAATAAATAAAATCTTTTAAAAAAAAAAAGAATATGCTGCTGCATGTTTTTGCATGGTTAGTAGCTTAATTTGGTGGAGGAAAGGTAAGCATGCTTCTCATTTTATTATTATTATTGATTTTTTAAAAATAATATAAGCACACCATTTGGAGAATAGCATAAAAATTTCAGAGAAGTCATCCATGGTAATTGCTGTAATCTCTGTAACCACTATAATCTTGATCCCCATTCTCAAAGCTGAGTCAGTGAAATTCCCAGTGGTTTTTGTTGAGAGAGCTACTTGCAGGCATATAAATTAGAACAATTTTTTTTGGAAACAACTTTAGTATTATATATCAAAGCCTTAAGTGTGCATGCCCTTTGACACAAATTCTACTTAATGGAAACCACACGAAGACAAAGATGTCTTCAGCCTAAAGATGCTTATCAAAGTACTATTTATAGTTGTGAAACCATCCAAATAGGGAAGTGGTTGATGGGCTACAAAATGTAGAAGGTTCTGGGTTAGAATTTTGGGTCTTCTAATACTAACTCACTAGCTGAGTGTTCCTGGTCAACTAACAATTTATCGGACATAGACAGATCTGGAGATGAACATGAGAATCAAGCACACATACACACACAGAGGATTATAAATAAGTATATACCCCCCTTGATTTGAGTGAGATAATCCATGTAAAACTTATCAAAGAATGTTTGGCACATAGTAGGTCCTCAGTAAAAGGTAGCTATTATTAAGAAAAGTATGGTTCATGCATAGGATAGAATATATGTGTGTAAGAGGATTTTAAATGGCATGGAAATGCTATTTATAAATCAAGTAAAAAGTACAGTTCAAAATTCTTGAGTGTGAGCTTAGCTAGAGAGAGAGATTGAGAAAGGAAAGGGGGAGAGTTAAAGATCAAGACAGGAAGAGAGATTATACTAAAATACTTATACCATGAATTAAACTAGGTGATATTGACTTTCTATTCATGCTTTTCTCTAAATAGAATATACCTAAACTACTAAAGTCCTAGCCTTTCTCTGACGCTCCTAAGAAGACTTCCTTCTTTGGACAGTATCTTTTATCATAACCCTAGGAAGGAATTCTACTGGAGATAGAACTGTTCCTAAATTTCAATGGTATTACTAAGACCAACTTTTCAAATGTCAGATGTCATGCAGGGAAAGACATCTTTCTGCTTTCTGATGAGGCAGCTCCAATTGTTCAAATGCAATCCTAGGAGAAGGTTGTGGGTATGAGCCATTAGCAGCTGGGAGTCGGGCAAACTGAACTAGTAAAAGGATCCCAGGATATCTAGATGGGTCATCAGCAATATCTACCTCAAAAGGGTCAATGGAAATTAACCTCTCTATACCCTGTCTCCCTTATGAGGAGCCAGGAGAGTACCATGAAGGCATCTAGTTGCTCAGATGCTTGACTTAGGTAGGAGATGTGGAAAAAAAGAAGGCCTCATCCTAGCAAAATGGGAGGCAGCATGGGGAAGAAGTTTAGAGGTTTCCTTCTCTTTCCAGCATGGCCAGTGGCTGAGGAAGTGAAAGATAGGGGAAGGGAGCATGAATGCAGTAGATAGAAGAGGCAGCCAGTATAGTTAGGTAGTTAGGGCATTGGTTATATTCAGCAAGCAAATAAATAGATTAAGCAAATAAGAGATATATTGAGGAAATGAGGCCTGGCTGTCTCAATATTGGGGAAAGGAATTATGAACATGGAAACTGGGCAGGCTAGAAAGACCTAAACTTGGGGTGCCTGCCTGGCTCAGTTAGTGGAGCACGTAATTCTTGATCTCAGGGTTGTGGGTTCAAGCCCCATGTTGAGTATAGAGATTACTGAAAGAAAGAAAGAAAGAAAAAAAGAAAGAAAGAAAGAAAGAATTCTAACATTCTGGTTGGGCTGGAATTGAAAGTATCAGTGTGAACTTAATGTTTTTTATAAATATATGTATGCAGATACATATAGAAAAAGATAGATGTATGGTGTGCATGTGGAGAGAGAGAGAGAAGGCGACAGACCAAGATAGATAGATAGGTCTCTTAACTGTGTCCTCTGAGAAGGCCTAGAAGCAATGGCAGACCAGTAGTAATGAGCACACTGAGTACTCAGATCTTGGTTTCTAAATACCATATACCACAAGGAACCAGGACCCCTTAGACAAATGGCTGACTCCATCTTTGGGGCAGGGAAAGTACACCATGGACATATTGTTGTGCCAGAAAGTAAAGAATGATGAGGCATGTAAAAAAGACATAGGGATTGGACTGAAAGATCTTCCAATGGCCAGATTGGGACAGTCTGAGGATCAAAAGAATAATGGTAGTAGTGGCTTACAACCCACTGAATGAAATAGAAATCCACAGGTCCATGCTGATTAAATGAATGAATAGGTAGATAGATTGAAAGACAGACAGATAGAGGTCTGGAGTAGGGCCTGGGGATCAAAGCACTCAGCCATTGTCCCAGGAAATTCTGAAGTTAAGTGGTCCACAGACCACCTTCAGAAGAACGTTGACATAGAAATTCAGAAAGTGGGGTGCCTGGGTGGCTCAGTCGGTTAAGCGTCAGACTCTTGATTTCAGCTCCAGTCATGAGCTCAAGGTTGTGAGATCGAGCCCCGTGTCCAGGCTCCATGCTCAGTGTGGAGTCTGCTTGTCCCTCTCCCCTGGCTCAGTCACATGTTCTCGCTCACTCTCAAATAAATAAATAAATAAAATATTTCCGAAAGAAAGAAAAGACAAGGAAGGGAGGGAGGGAGGGAGCGAGGGAGGGAGGAAGGAAGGGAGGAAGGAAGGAAGGAAGGAAGGAAGGAAGGAAGGAAGGAAGGAAGGAAAGAAAGAAAGAAAGAAAGAAAGAAAGAAAGAAAGAAAGAAAGAAAGAAAGAAAGAAAGAAAAGAAGAAGAAAGAAAGAAAAGAAAAAAAAAGAAAAGAAAAGAAAAGAAAGAAAAAAGAAATTTGGAAAGCTGTGGCAATCTTCTTAGTCCTGACCTTAACTCCTTTCCTCTCTCTCTCTGCTTTCCCAGGGTGACACTGTATGCTGAATTCCTTCCCATGAAGGCCAGAGCTAAGTGTATTTTGCTGATTGAGGTAAGGAGGGGCGTCTGGGTTCCCCAAGAGTGCTCAGTCTCTGAGCAAGAGATCCTCAGGTGTCCTGAGCCTCAGGATAAAGAAATGGGAGTTTTTCAGTTTTGTCAATTTGAACTTTTTGGGGGGGGGGGGGTTGGGGTTTGGGTTTTTATTTGCCATATGGATAAATTCTTCAATTGACAAAAAAATTTGATCTCTTTAAAAAAAATGGTGGCAGGCAGGTGGGATGTCATTCTTGGACTAGACCTGGCTTTTATTTGATAGTTGTGGCCCAATGGCACAGCCTAAGGGGACCAAAACTCCTGCCCCTCATCCATAGCCTCACCCTCCACCCCTATTTGTATCCGGACTCACCTGCGTCTTGTGTGAGTGGCCACCTCTGTAACCTAGGCTGCCTTAAAAGGCCCGTGGTCCAGTGGATCCCTCTCAAGCCCTCTTTCTGCCTGAGCCTTGTGACCCATTTTCCAATCATGACCTGGAAGCTCATGGTTACAAATATGTAACCGCCCAGTGGCCCCATGTAGTAGCAGTAGGGTTTACTTGTCCTTTCCGGACACCGATGTTCACAGTGATGACTATGATGCCGCTCTCTAGTCACCATGACCATGTCGACGATGTTAATTACATTAACCCAACAGCCCAATTTACCACCCTGATTACATCTACTCCCGACCAGTAAGGATGGTAGTCAGCTGGTCCACACTGGGATGGATGAACCAACTGTCTAAATATTGAGATCGTATCTGTGCCAGCAGATCCTGGTTACTTATTATCCCTCATCACCTGCCACCCTGTCCTCTCATAGGACCCTGCTAGAACTTCCCATGACCTAGCAACTAAAGAGTTAACTCCTGGCACAGTCATGGGTGTGTGTGTGTGTGTGAGTGAGTGTGTGTGTGTTGGGAGCAAGGGGTGTATGACCAGTGTCTGGTCTCCATTCTGGTTGGTCTGCACTATATCAGTTTGTTAGACATCTTAGCCGTCACCCCTGGTTGTTGGCAGCAGAAATAGACCGTGGTTAATTTAAGCAAAAGGGGATTTAGGAAGGCTCTTACAGGCTCCCAGAACTGATGGGCAAGTTGTTAAAGGACCAGTTTTCTCAAGGGTCAATAGTTGTAGGGTCCCAGCAGGAACCAGCATACTCCAATTGGGATAATTTGAAGAGGGTTTGATAAAGGGACTACTTCTGAATAGCCCCAGGCCAGAAGTTCCAATTGCCAGGCAAAGGCAGGAAGTAATTAGCAGTCCAGAGAGAGAGTTGTATGTCGAGAGCTGTTGGACAGGAGCTGTGCCCTTCTGCTGAGAGATGAGCATCCTGCAGAGAGGGAGCCAGAGTCCCACCTCTCTTACCTTCCTCCCTCCCATTTCCTGTAGGGCTTCCCATTGGTTGCACCCAACGGGAAGCTAGAAGACAGAGAGCCTATGGCTGCGGTGCATACAAAGAGCAAGGTAGGAAAGGACCGGGAGTGACTGGGAGAAGCACAGAAGATATTCAGCTCTGCAGGGAAGAGGCTATTGTGACTAAGGATACTAGGGCCCTAGTGGCCAAGAGAGATAGATGTCAGTAGACAAAAACCAATGTGTCCATTACCATAGTGACCTCACACGAGGTGGTACTGATCTCCTTAACCAGAGCTGCCACACTGTACACTGCAGTGAGTACCACACCGATATTATACCGTGTGGATGGCACCCATGGGAGACGGACAACATGGTGGCCCTGGCCCAACCATATGGACCTCAGGAAAAGTGGTGGTCATTCCGACTTTGCAGACCTCAAGGACCCCTTACGCATATCAACAGTATCGTCTATAATGACGCTCATGCGTTGGCCACGCGGCTCCCATCACTGATCCCATTTTCCCATGCCAGGTCTTCTGGGCCATCGGGACGGTGTTCGAGGTCATCCTGGCCGTGTTTGTGATGCCCAGCCTGGGCTGGCGCTGGCTACTCATCCTCTCGGCTGTCCCGCTGCTCCTCTTTGCAGTCCTGTGTTTCGTAGGTATCCTTTAAAACATCTCAGCCTTTGCCCTCTCGGCCTCCTGCTGTTCACTGTATTTCGGTGGGGACGGGGTGGAGGAGGACACGGTCCTATAAGGATTATTTTTAAGATCTTTTCTTTGTGGGTGGGGGGGGGACTGTAACAGCAACGGCAGCAATCATAACTACAAGAACCCATTCCGCTCCATGCCTCTGGCTCCAGAGACCCGACCCTTAAAGACTCCACACCCAGATGAGAGTATGTGGCCGGGACCCAGTGTTGTGTTCCACCCTAACCTGTCACACCTGTTCCCACAGTGGCTGCCGGAGAGCGCAAGGTACGATGTGCTGTCCGGGAATCAGGAAAAGGCCATCGCCACCCTAAAGAGGATAGCGACTGAAAACGGAGCCCCCATGCCGCTGGGGAAACTCATCATCTCCAGACAGGTCCATGCCTGGCCCACTGTCTGTGGCGTGTGTGCTTGTGCACCTGCACGGGAGTGTGTATGTGGACGGGGTGTGTAAATCCTGAGACACGCAAAAAGAGCAGAAGCAGACCAATTCTCCAAAAGCCAATTTTCCTGAATTCACTTCGTATCTTTTTACCAAAAACATGTTTCAAGGCTCATTCTTTTTGAGTATATGTAGTAAACAGGAGTATGTTTTTCCTATATATATTAATATATTTATTTCCTCAATATAGTCTCTATGAATATGTTAACGAATCTATTTCTAAATATAATTAATGAGCCTATTTCAAAATACAGTCAACAAATACAATCTCAAATATATCCAATAAACACTTAACGAGTGTTGTCTTTTCGTTTGAGAATATACTAAAAATATATTTTTATTCATGAAAGCAATATTCACAGGTAGACTAAACCACATATAGTCCCTAATCCTTGTTTAAGCATTTGGCATGTTTAAATAAGCAAGCATTCCTCAAACTTAGAAAATTATATTTGTTAACTATATCTAAGGAGAATATAATCACAGTCATAGAATATACTTTTTTTTTAAGATTTTATTTATTTACTTGTCAGAGAGAGAGAGGAGAAAGAGAGCAGGGGGAGCGGCAGGCAGAGGAAGAAGTAGGTTCCCCGCTGAGCAGGAAAACCAATCTGGGGCTCAATCCCAGGACCCTAGGATTATGACCTAAGCCAAAGGCAGACATTTAACTAATAAGCCACCCAGGCATCCCTCATAGGATATACTTTTAAAAAGAATATTGTAGAGTAGCTCAGTCTGTGAAGTATCTGCCTTCAGCTTAACTCAGCAGGAAGTCTGTCCTTCTCTCACTCCCCCCCTCCCATGGTCCCTTCCCCTGCATTATGCTCTCTCTCTTTCTGTCTCTCAAATAAATAAATAAAATCTTTAAAAAATTATAGAGCAAAGATTTGATAAATTAGCAAATTATATGAAATTGGCAAGTGGGTCATTTAACTGATCAATCTTTTGGCACATTGGCTTCTGGCGAATTAATTTTCAGCCCATGAGTATTTGCGATCTTGACCTAGAGCTGGCTTAGGCAGGCATGAAATGGTTAGACACCCCTTGGACTGGCCGTCTGCTCCCCAGGTCCATGGGACTACCTGCGAGTCCTCGGGGCACGGAGTCGGCTTCCTGGCTCCAGGATTTCAGGCTGGGGTTGGGGGTTGCCGAATGTCTCCACCCTTGGGGGGAGTCAAGCCTGCACACATTGCTGGGTCCTGGCTGGGGGACTTTGTGCTATGGGATTGAGTGCTGGGTTCTCGGATCCTGAGCATGCAGCCCACCCACAACCTCCCTCCCAGCCGTGGGTGTCCACCAGTCCAGGCCAATCCCAGCACTGCTGGAGGAGAGGAGAGCAAACAGCATGTCCTTGTCTTGAAACAGGAAGACCGAGGCAGAATGAGAGACCTTTTCACGCCCCATTTTAGATGGACAACCTTGTTGCTGTGGTTTATATGGTAAGAGCTGTTTCTTGACGCTTTGATCGCCTTCACTCGTGCCCTGTTTTGGGTTCTGTTTTTATGCGATGCACAGAGAACTCTTTGATCTCAGACAACGTTTACAAAATTCCATGGTTTGAACATCACTTTCCTGACCTCTGCCTTATCCAGGTATAACCCGTACTATTATTTTCTTAGCCTTTATCTTTAATTGGACTCACTTCCGACTCAGAAAAATGTCTTTTTTTTTTTTAAGATTTTATTTATTTATTTGACAGAGAGAGAGAGATCACGAGTAGGCAGAGAGGGGGAAGCAGGCTCCCTGCTGAGCAGGGACCTCAATGCTGGACTCGATCCTAGGACCATGAGATCATGACCTGAGCCGAAGGCAGAGGCTTTAACCCACTGAGCCACCTGGGCGCCCCGAATGTCTTTTTTTTTAATTACGTTTTTAATTTTATTTCCAATGTAGTTCACATACAATGTTATATTAGTTTCAAGTATACAATATAGTCATTCAGCAAGTTTATCCATTACTCAGTGCTCATCCGGGAAGTGTCCTCTTAATCCCCATCACCTGTTTCCCCCATCCTCCCCACCCCCGGTCACCATCAGTTTGTTCTCTATAGTTAAGAGCCCGTTTTTTGGTTTTTCTCTTTTTCTTTTCCTTTGTTTTGTTCCTTAAATTCCACATATGAGTGAAATCATAGGGTATTTATTTGTCTTTCTCTGACTAACTTATTTCACTTAGCATAATAGACTCTAGTTCTATCCACGTCATTACAAATGGCAAGGTTTCATTCTTTTTATGGCAGAATAATACTCCGTTGTGTGTATATGTGTGTATATAAATATGTGTGTGTGTGTGTGTGTGTGTATCACATCTTCTTTTCCATTCATCTATTGATGAGTATGGACTGCTTCCTTTGTTTGGCTATCGTAAATAATGCTACAATAAATATAGGGGTGCATATATCCTTTTGAATTATTGTTTTTGTACTCTTTGGGTAAATACCCAGTAATGCAACTACTGGATCATAGGGTAGTCCTATTTTTAATTCTTTGAGGAATCTCCATACTGTTTTCCAGAGTGGCTGTACCAGTTTGCATTCCCACCACTAGTGCACAGGGGTTCAGATGAATGTGTTTTAAGAGGGAACTTTATATGTCTGCTTCAAAGAAAAAAACCTTAATTGCAGACCATATATTTTCAAGAGATATACAGTAAAAAGTAGCTAGATTGATGATTTGCCAAGGCACTGTGCTGCTGTATTTAATAGACACAGAGAGAGGGTGGGTGTCAAGGATACATTCATTAGCAAGTAAGTGAGAGGAAACCATCAAAATACAACTGACCTTGAACAATGCAGAAAGGGGGATAAAGGCACAGACTCCAGAGCAGTCAAAACTCTTTTGACTACCCCAAACTTAACTAATAGCCTCCTATTGACCAGAAGCCTTACTGGTCACATAAACAGTCAATGAACACATAATTTGTATGTTATATGTATTATATATGATATATCATATCATATATATATCATATATATATCATAAATATATCATATATCGCATATGTGATATATGCAGCAATTCTCACATGCATATGATATATGATATATCATAGGTGGTATCATAAATATATATCACATATGTGATATATATTATATCTTAAGGTAGGCTAGAGAAAAAGAAAATGTTATTAAAATCATCTGGAAGAGAAAATGCACTTGCAGTAGCATATCGTATTTATTGGAAAATATCTCTTTGTAAGTGGCCCTGTGCAGATCAAACCCATGCTGTCCCACGGCCAAGTGTAATCGAAAGGAAATGTAAAATGGAACTTTTGTCACAATGAGATTTAAAGTTGCCATCTTGCCTTGGATGCCACCAGTGGCCTGGGGTCTGTCATATTTGGGGAACCACTAATTTGATCAACACAGGCATCCTCAGTACTTTCAGTCCTGCTCCTGGTCTGTCTTCCTTCGATAACAGCCGTTGGCGATGTCTGCATGTGGCAGGGTGGAAGGGAGGGATCTGGACCGAGTAATTCCCTGAAAATCCACACCTAGTTAAATCTCAGCTATTCTTTGAATTCTCTTTCTACCAAATCATGTACACAGCATGAACAGTGTGCTGAAGGGGCCTGGCTAACACTTTGCATTCCGGTTTGACTGGTTCTCACTTCTCCCATGCATCTTTGAGTAGAGGTGCTAATTAGCAGGGGATTGTCCTGGAAAGTGGTCTGTGGCAGCGAAGTGGAGGGAAAAGCTTCGAGAATATACAGAACTGGGCTCTAGTTCTGTCCCTCCATCCCCTATTTATTATAGGCATTTATTATACACCTGCTGTGTGCCCAACACAAGTGTGGAGTCTATAGGGTTTTTAAAAAGGGAGTGGAGATGGGAACTGAGGGTATCTGTCTTTGCAGGCAGATCATTCAGTTGGGCCGACACTACCCAAATACCGAAGCAATTAATTGGAGACTAATTTTTGCACACTATAGAGATTGCTAAATTTGCTAGCACATATTGCAACCCAAGGAAATTAATCACTGCGGTCTGATTATGACAGTTCCCACGTAACTGTATTGTAGGATGAGAATGTTCTGGTCCTACAGACTTGAGTGTTCTAGTTCCTGGGACAATCAGGAATTAATCAACTGTTTCATTCTGATCTGAAATTTTAGGGAAGTCTTCAGAATCCACACTTGTATGGGCACACAGCAGGTGTTTAATAAATGCTTGGTGAGTTGATTCAGCTCTCAGGAGTTCAAAGGAAGAGGTTATCAAAGCTTTCCCCTCTTCTTTCTTCACGTTGACCAGCTTGGCCCAGAAGACCTGATTGATGTCACTCATGACTGTGTTCTTCCAAATTTTGGTCCCCCAAACTTGTTTTCCCTATTGCCAGTTGAAGAAACCACCTTAGGTGTCCTCTGTGATATAATACAGTTCTCGGTCTTTCAAAGGACACAAGATCATGTCCCCTTATCACATCGCTATGCTTTGTTCCTGCCATTTTCCTGCTCAAGGCCCCACGAGAGCCCCCAAAGGTCCAGCGTCGCCCGTGCCCAAAGACTGGTCCTCACTGCTATAGACGCAAGTCCTTCTTGAGGGGATGGGGAAAGGGGACTTGCATTTCTCCCGTCATTTCTTGACCTCCTCTTGTTTCCTTCCTGGCAGGTTTTCCAATGCGTTTTCTTACTATGGATTAGTTCTGCTCACCACTGAGCTCTTTCAGGCAGGCGATGTCTGCAGCAGTGAGTATCAAACTACCCTGCTTCCACCCTACACAGTCAGACATGCATGCCTACCCCAGCTTGGCCGTGCACAGATGCCAGTGACTGTACCCTGCTGACTCCCAGGAGAAATTCTCTGCCAAATCTGAGCATAGAAGACCCGGACTGTGGTCCCCAAGATACTCTGTAGCAAGCTGAATTGTCCTGTCATGATAGAAGTGACATTACAGCAGAGTCGTATCTCATGTCACCTAAAGGGCTCAGGGACGTACAGCACTGAGTTCGATGGCCATGACCCTATGCAGCAATTCTCACATGCATATGGAGTCTGAGAACTGAGTTGGATCTCAACCCTGGCCACACGGCAGGATCACCTGGGGGGAGCTTTTATTTTTTTATTTTTTAAAGATTTTATTTATTTATTTGAGAGCCCGAGCATGCAGGTGAGTGAGCACATGAGCAGGGGAGGAGGGCAGAGAGAGAGGAAGAAGCAGACTCCCTGCTGAGCAGGGTACCCCATGCGGGGCTAGATCCCAGGAATCCAGAATCACGACCTGAGCTGAAGGCAGACGCTATTGTGCAGCTAGAGGTGGGAACCACTGGATAAAAGGAACAAAATAGAAAGCAAAGTCTGTGTTCAGATGTCTAGGCTTTCAAACCATTCTATATTCAAGAACAGGTTCCTAGCACTGAACCCCAGGGTGGAGGATAAAGGGATCAAGTTCCTGCTTGTCTGTGGGATTTGCCCAGTTATCTTTTTCATACTAAGCCTCTGTAATCTTAGTTAATAGTTTGGTTTATTGGTATAAGGATTTAATGAGCTGGTGGCTCAGCTGCAGATTTGGGGTTTGGTATTGAGAGAGCATAAATCACATGCCCCTAACAGGGGACCCACTGAAGCAAAGCAGAGGATCCAGGGGAATGTTACAAAGCAGGAGTTGGCAAACTTTTTCTACAAAGGGCCAAATAGTTAATATTTTAGGCTTCGGTCGCCATACGCCTCTGCCATTGGAGCAGGAGAGTAGCCCCGGACAACAGGTTAGTGAATAAACATTGCTGGTGTTTTGATAAAACCTTCTTTGTGAATGCAAATTTGGATGGCATATCATTTCTATGTCAAGAAGTGTTATTCCTCTTTGATTTTGAAAAATCATTTTAATATGCAAAAACCATTCTTAGCATGCAGGCCAGGCAGAAACAGGAAGGAGACCAGATTTTACTTGCAGGTGATAGTTTGCCAACTCCTGTTTAAAGCTGTCTCTTACACCCAGGTGGGAAAATTAATAAGCCCGTAGCTGAAAATCAGGGAGCCTAGGTTCTAGTACCAAGTAGTTTTGAGATCTTGGACAAGTCATTCATTTGGTGTTTTCTATACTGATCTAGGTGTTAGGCTGTATCAGTGAATACAAAAGACAAATATCCCTACCCTGAAAGCTCATATTTTGGTGGGGAGAGAGAAAAAGAAACAGAATAGCATAGGAAGTAAGTAAATAACGTAGCGTGTTGGAAGGTGATAGGTGCGGCAAAGAAAAAAATTTAAAGAAAAGGTAAAATCAGTCCTCTCCTTCAAATATGCAATGAACAGATGTCAAAGATTTTATCTTATTTAGCTCATCAATTAGTGAATGAACCAGTTAAGAACTGTGAAAAATCCGAGGATTTACCTCTTTGTAAGCTAACAAGTTAGCCTCCCACAGCTCGCATGGATGCTTGTAAAAGACATGACACTCCTAGGTCAGAGACAAAGGACTTTGTGGCCCACAATAATAGCGGTAGCTGAAGTATCAGCACTTCCTTACACCAGCAAGGAGCTCCCGGTCCCGCAGGGCGATGTGAAGAGGGGAGACCACAGCTGCAGAAGCCATGAGTTATGTTACAAGAGAGGATCTCGGACCTTAGGGCACCTCGCTCTCTTCTACCGGATGGTAAAGGTTTAAAGCAGGTAACGCCTGCTCTTGCCCTGCGGGGAAACATTATGCCATTGAAGGCCCTAAGCAAACCTGCCACTTGCTCCAAAGGTAGACACTTCCCGTCAAAGTTGTTGATTAAACCAAGATCCTTGAAAAGAGTTCAGAACAAAGATAGTCAATGTCTTTGCTTATAAAACATGCAGAAATAGGGGCGCCTGGGTGGCTCAGTGGGTTAAGCCTGTGCCTTTGGCTCAGGTCATGATCTCAGGGTCCTGGGATCGAGCCCTGTGTTGGCTCTCTGCTCAGCAGGGAGCCTGCTTCCCCCTCTCCCTCTGCCTGCCTCTCTGCCTACTTGTGATCTCTTTCTCTCTGTCAAATAAATAAATAAAATCTTAAAAAAAAAACACATGCAGAAATATGAGCAACCCATGGAGAATTGACTACTAATGCCAGCAAGAGGTTACAACTGGTTCAAAGGAGAATTAAAAAAAAATACATATATATAGGCAATCAGAAATTCTGAAAAGTCTTTACAATTAGAGGCACAACTGGTCGGAATGCATAAGGCAATACTCAATTGCATCACCAGACACAATTTGCATTTTGATGGACAAGAATCATTTGCTTTAATGTCAATATTCTATAATGTGCATTGCTCACAGATAATGAAAGGTGATACAACTTGTAAGTGTGCATCAGACAAGATATTTTGCCCATTTCAAAGCTTTTCATGCTATTTCTTAACAAATGTATGGGGGGGAAGTAGTCAAGCAGAATAAGGGAGGTCAGGAATGTGGGGCGGAGCAAGGGGAAGTGGGTAGCTTGAAGTTTTAAATGCGGTGGTCAGAATGGCTTCCATGAGGTGAGATTTAAAGAAAGACATAAAGGAGGTGAGGAGATTAGTCATGGGGATATATAAAGAGCAATCCAGGAAGAGGCAGCAGCCAGTGCAAAGGTCCTGAGGCAGGAATATTGAAGGAACAGCAAGAAGACCAGTGTAACTGAAGTACAGTGAGCAGAGCAAGGGAGAGAGACAGAAGGTGGGATTGAGGAAGTGAGGGGAGCCAGATAATATAAGTGGGGGTCCTAAAGGCCTCCCTGGAGTTTGTCTGCCACCTGGAGTCTGCCATGAAAACACCTAGTATGTGCCAGCTCTGGGCTCAGCACATTCATATGCACAGCCTGATTTCAGGCTCCCAACCACCTTGCCCAGTGGTTTTAGTAGCTCCTGTTTTATGCAGAAACTGAGACTCAGAGAGAGAAAGCTGTAGCCCTGCTGGTTGGGATTCAAACTTGAGTCCGACTCCAGAGCCTGGGCTCTTTCCACAGTATCCCAGCTGAAACATCCCCAGGGAAGGAGGTTTGGGAGCGGGAGGGTATGGTTCAAGGTTCTGTGCATGGCTCTTCTTTCTCCCATCTCTCACCTCCCAGTCTCCAACCAGAAGAAGGCAGTGGAAGCAAAATGCAGCCTGGCTTGCGAGTACCTGAGTGAGGAGGACTACACGGACCTGCTGTGGACGACCCTCTCTGAGTTCCCAGGTAAGGAACCTGTGCAAGGTGGGGCCGGGGCAGCGAAGCCTGTAAACATGGCAGCTGGCCCTCTGGTGGTTCCAGCTCGTGCTTTCTGGAAGCAAATCCCCTTTTCAGGGGAGCTGGAGATTCTTTTTTTCAACCGTTACCTATAAGTTGACAAGAACTATGAAGGCTACTCTACTTGAAGGCTAACAAATTAAGCCGTCCATTGTCATGTTCACTGACAGAAGACACTAGACTCCTGGGTCAGAAACAAAGACTATTACCCACGGCACAGCAAGCAACGTGAATAGTATATTAGTGTCAGCTCCCCTTGCTCCCAGATCTCACAGGGACGATGAAGAAGGGTCCAGGTGGATGCTACATATGCAAGGAAGTAGTGGGTACAGCTGTTGGGCTCTAACTCTTGTCCCATGATAAGAACCAGCTCACCCAAATGCATGTAAATACTGACAATGGCTGATGGTTGCTCCCTGAGGAATTACCTGAGTGTTCCCTTCTAGGTACCTGGAAGGTACTGATCTACTACTCCCTATATTCTTGACCCTGTGTTCCAGTTTTCCTTGACCTCCCAATATCTTCCTCAATCCCTTTTTCACTTTGCTTACCTGAGGAATCCCAGGCTTAGGGAACTCAAATCTTCTGTAGTGGGTTGCCAGAAACCTGCCCAGATTTTGTCCAGAGAGAGACATCATCTTTATTAGATTGGACAGTAAACAGACCTACACTTTGCTCCGGAAGGAGACACTATCGCTCTTCCAAGGTTGTTGACTATCCAAATGAAAGGACAGCCCAGAACAAAGGGCAGCTAGTGCCTCTGCATGCAAGAAATACAAGAAACCCATGGAGAATTGTCCCCCATCAGCACTCACACTGGAAGGATCGGTAGGATTTCAAAAAATCCAAACTTGCACATAAAATGAAGGCTATCTATCTTTTTCCCTTAAAAAACTAACAATTATTACAACAACAGTTAATACAACAATAGTATTTAGTATTTATTGAGTGCTTACTATCTGTATAGTTGGCTCTATGCTAAGTGTTTTATAGATATGTCTCATTTCGTCTTGTGAAGTAGCATAATTATCCCCATTTTACAACTGAAAAAACTAAGGCTTAGAGAGGTGTAGCAAAAACTGTTCCTAAACTTGCAGATGCCAGTCTGCAAGTTGGCAGACTTGCAGTCTTCTACTACTTCTACTTGGACACTTGTCCCAGGGTCTGCTTCTAGGAGAGCTCAGCTAAAACACTGAGTGCCCTACACCTGGCAGAGCTAAGAACTGAGGTCCCACCCCAGAGCCCAGGGTCTTTACACTTATACTATCCTGTCTATCCTTCTCTTAAAACCCTGCCCCTATATGGCTCAGTGGGTAAGACTAGGGACTTGGACTTAGACACCACATTGCCAATAACCATTTCCATAACTTTAAGCACTCACCATGATTTTTCAATGATTTCCATGATTTTATCTTTCTGAAACTCAGATAACTCTTATTTATTACATTTATGATTGGTTGTTTCTGTTCCTGACACATCCCGAGGCTCCCAGAATAGTTCCTGACACACAGTAGGCACTTCATTTTTTTTACTAAGCGTGGGAAATTGATAGCATTTATTTTAGGGGGTTGTTTTGATGATTAGGCAAGATAATAGATGCAAAAGTATTGAGCCCAGAGTTAATAATTATTATTATTAAAAAGCACCATACTCTACTGCCTCTACTGAAGTAGGGAGTCTTATTTTTATTGAGTCCCATTGTACAGATGAAGCAACTGAGGCTCAGAAAATGCAAGGGACAAACCCAAGACCATATGCCAAGTCAGAGGCAGGAGGAGGCCTTAGAACCTGGTGATTCTGACTCCCACCCCTGGTGTCCATTGCCTGGATTCAATGAATGCCACATCTCTTGGTGCCTACTTAGTTATCCATTGCTGTGTAACACATTATCCCATATTTTAGTGGCTTCAGACAACATATTTATTACTCAGTTTCTGTGGGTCAGGACGCTGGGGGTGGCCTACCTGGGTCCTCTGCTTTGGCGTAACTGACAGGACGACAATGGCGGTGTTGGCCCAACATCTATAGTCATATCTGGAAGTTCATCAGGGGCACGGTCTGTTTCCATGCTCACTCACGTGGTTGTTGGCAGGATTCAATGCCTCCAGGGCTATTGGCCTGAGGGCCTCAGTTCCTCACCGGCTGTTGGCCAGAGGCCACTTATAGGCCAGTGGCTAAGAAGAGTTAGGGGGAGAGAGAATGCTAGAAAAACAGAAGCCACATTCTTTTATAACTTCATCTCAGAAGTGACCTCCCAGTGCTTTTCTGTATTCTAGTCTTAAAAGAGACTCACTAGGTCCCGCCCACTCTCAGGGGCGGGAAGTTCTGTGGGCTGAGTCCCAAGAGGTAGGGGGCGCTGAGAGCCATATTGGAAGCTGCCCGCCATGATGCCGCTGCTCTCTCCCAGGTGTCCTTGTGACTCTGTGGATCATTGATCGCCTGGGCCGCAAGAAGACCATGGCCCTGTGCTTCGTCATCTTCTCCCTCTGCAGCCTCCTGCTGTTCATCTGTGTTGGAAGGTGGGTCAAGAAACCAGCTCTCTCTGACTGGCAGGCTCACTTCTCAGGTCATGGTCAGTGGCTCTTTGGGCCTGTAAGCTGTGGACTACACTCCCGGTTGGTCTTTTGAGAGATCAGCCTCCCCGCCCCCAGCCCCTCACTGGGGCTGAGACTCTTGACCACAAGATCAGACTCAATTTTGGGCAATTGAAGGGGGCAGGGCTGGGAGGGCTCTTTAGGTCCAGGTTTTGCTCCAACACTGTCATGTTTAGACTTGACATTGTCTCCCAGGGAGCTCGTGCATACAACTGTTTATACATGGGTTAAAAGCAGTCCTTTCCTTAATGGAAATACTTCAAGGTCCTGTTGTAGAATCCCTTTTTTTGGCATTTCTCCATTTTTCCATCTAACAAGAACCTCAAAATATGGAAGGGGCTTGTGCCTCTCTTGACCTCAGAGAGGCCCCAGACCAAATTTGATGAGGAATGTGTGGAAGGCCTGGAGAGGTAGCTTAGACCCTGACATGTTGGTGTTCTTAGACATCTTGGGGAACAATGGAACAAAGGGTTGGGGACCAGAATTACCCTAAAAATACTGCACGAAAGTTTACTGTCATCAGCTCAGCTGGTTCCTGCTCTACCAGGTCCCATCTGGGTTTTCGATGATTTCTATCACTTCTCTCTGACCTTGCTGCCAACCTGGGCACCACAGACATTTGCAGCTCTTAGCCTGGAACTTTGGAGAATGGTAACCTTATAAAGGCAAGCCCTTCAAGAAGCCACCAAGATTGTGTGCCTTTGTGAATGTTTACGGTGGGGGTTGGCTGTGCCAATTTCTAGGATCTAAATTCCGTCTAGGCAGACCTACCTATCAGCAGACCTACCTTTGCTGAAACAAGCTGACAGGAAAAAAAAATACATGCTCATCTTCTTTTTTTATTTCTCTCCCTAGAAACATGCTCACTCTGTTACTCTTCATTGCAAGAGCATTTATTTCTGGAGGCTTCCAGGCAGCCTATGTTTACACACCTGAGGTAGGAGGGGTACCTGGGAACAGCTGGGAAGGGGAGCGAGGGAGCTCTGCCTCTAGAAATGCCCAGCCTGGGATCCTCAGAATGAGATTTGTCCGTGGGTCTGAGTAGTGACTGCAATGCTCTTCCTTATTTCAGGCTATCTTTCAATCAACTTTTTTTTTCTGCTTATAAAAGCTGATGCTCAATGTAGTGAAAGTTCCAAATGGTATCGAACTGCATAAAACCAAAAATCAAAGGGCCCCACGTTCCCCCTTCCTAGATGCCACTTTTCTGAATAGTCCAGTTTTTTCTAGGCACATACTAATTTATGTTAGTGCATGTACCGAGTGGGGGGAAGTGAACAACTATTTCTAAATAAAGAAACTAATTACAATGGTGTGGGACAAGACTTAGGGAAACATGAGAACAATAAAGCCGTGCCCCAGAGCTTGCAATGGGGTGGAGGTGGCTGGGGACACAGCTGTCACCCGAGGCCCGTGGGATGAGGAGAGGGGAATGTTCCAGGGTCCGAGGAGAGAGCTGTAGAGAGAAGTTGTGGCCTTTAGTTGAGGGACACATGTGGCCTGAGGCAACCTGGAAGGGAAGGAGCAGGAGAATAAACAGCCAGACCTCTCTCTTCTACCTCCTTCCCATCTCCCACTGGGGCTCCCATCCTCCCAACTAGAAGCCAGAGGCCCAGGAGCCCTTTGTGGTCCCCATAGGCCAGCCCCAGGGCAGAGAATGAGGTGGGGAATTTTGGAGAAGATTGAAGACAATGAGTACAGGACATATGGATCTACTTTGTTGTTTTCAACACCTGCTCTACTATACTATATAGTACATGTATATACTATATATAGTATATCCTACATATAATATACTATATATATTATACAGTACACTATAGTGTATATATATACTGTATATACTATATACTAACCCTTTACTCCTATATAGTATAACTCTATATTATATACTATATTTTATTATGCTGTATTCTATATATACTGTGTATATTATATATTATACTTCACTAAACAGTATATATACACTTTTTATTATATATTATATTAGACTATATGGTGTGTATATATATATGCACGTATATTCTATATTTTACTATACTATTTATATATACTGTGGGCAAATCATAATTTTATAATAATTCTAATAATGGATATTTGGATTGTTTTACAACTTTTCACTATTACAAACAATGCCAAGGTAAACAGCTTTATATAGTCACGTGCGTGTGTGCGCTTCCCCTAGAATAAATGTCAAGATGGGGAATTGCTGAGGTAAAGCCCATAAACATTACAAACATTGAGTGGAATTGAAAGCTCACCGCCTAAAATGTTGCACGAATTTTCACTCCACACTGTAGAGCCTGAGCATATCTAATTTCCCACGCTCAGGGATTATGGGTTACTTATTTTGTACCTATTGTATTTTATTTCATCTTATTTTAGATAAGAGCAAAGGGAGGACGGGAATATTATGTACCAGATGCTATGCCAGGGGAAAGAGGGTGTCTAGATTATCCCTCATTCCCACAGCATTCCAGAGCCCTCACTCTGAGTCATCATCCTGAACCCTGCTCCCTCCACCCCACCTCAGACCTAATACCAATCCTGCCTCCTCCCAGAAGCCTTCCCAGATCTCCCCCTCCCAACTTCCCGTTGCTGGTCAGTGCCTGTGCCCCTCTTTTAATACAATGTCTGTCAAGCTATATTAAATTGTAAACTGCCGAATATCCTTCACGGAATGCAATTGCAGCAGTTCAAGAGAATGAGGTAGATGTCTATATACTGCTGGCTGTAGGATTTTAAGATATAATGCTGAATGCATAAAGCAAGTTGCAGACTGGTAAGTATGATATGACACCATTTATGTTTTGAAAACAATGCTGTATTTTGTATACACATATTTTTAATGCATCTGGGTGAATACCTTCCAAACTTCGTAACAGTGGGGACCTCTGAGGAATATTTCCTAGGAGAGGTTCTGGATCAAAGGGAGTTCAGGTGTCTTAATTTCTTTTTTTTTTTTTTTTAAGATTTTATTTATTTATTTGACAGCGAGAGAGAGATCACAAGTAGGCAGAGAGGCAAACAGAGAGAGAGGGGGAAGCAGGCTGCCTGCTGAGCAGAGAGCCCAATGCGGGGCTCAATCCCAGGACCCTGAGATCATGATCTGAGCTGAAAGCAGAGGCTTTAACCCACTGAGCCACCCAGGCGCCCCAAGTGTCTTAATTTCTGATAAGGAGAGTATATTTATATATTGCTATGTCATTGGGTGATTTAAAATATCATATCTAAATGCATACATATGGTATGCACTCAAAAGTATTTGTTGAGTGAATAAATAAATGAGCGAATGCCGATGTATATATATACAGTCATAGAAAATCTAGGATACACATGGAGATGTGACAATGGTTATCTCTGAGCGTTGGGATCATGCATGAGCTTTGCTTTTCCCTGTATGTTCATTCTTCCCGAGCTTCCGCACTGAGCATTGTAGTTGTTAGAGGTGTGCCAGCTGCTATAACAAATGATTCCCCAAGTGGAATGTATTGACACAATAGTAGAAGCTTCTCACTAATGAAACAGGCCGTTATGAGTGTGCTTTCACTTCCACCGTGATCCGGGGACCCAAGCTCCTTGCATCTCGCAAATTCCTCGTCCGGTAATTGTCAATCAAGGGTGATTTTGCCCCTCCCCCCAGGGGACGTTTACAATGTCTGCGGATATTCTGGGTTGCCACAACTCAGGGAGAGCAGTGCAGAAGGTGCTACCGGCATCGAGTGGGTAGAAGTCAGGGTGTTGCCAAACCTACAATGCACAGGATAGCCCCCACCACAAGGAAGGACCCATCCCCAAATGTCCATAGTGCCAAGGTTGAGAAACCTGGCCCCAGGGCCTCTAAGGCCTCGGAGTCCTCCTTCAAGCCAGTGGACCGGGAAAGGGAGTGGAGAAGACGTGCCTACTTTTTAATTGCCTTGGCCTGCTAGATGCACAGTGACTTCTCACTTTGCCCAAGGGAGAGCTAGGCATGGGGGCCCCTCCTGGGTACGAACTGAGAAACCATGTGAGCACTTCCACCTCTGTCTTTATGAAATGCTGGTCACAGCCCTTCAGGGTGAATGAACGAGAAGAGGCAGGGGGAATAGGGTCTGGATCCTGAATGTGCACCAGTTCCTGGCGAAGTCTTTGGGGGACCTCCCAGGGCAGGGAGGACCCCCTTACCAGGCTCCCACCCGCAGCTTGGCCTCTGGCCTTCTTTCTCAGTTGAACTTCCCATCCCCTTTGAGATGAGACTCCCCACCTGGTCTCCCACCCCTTGATGGGGTCACCAACACCCGCGTGATTCACGCTAACGTCAGGACCGCCCACGGGGGTCAGTGGCATCACTCCTGAGCGAGAGAGGAGGGAGGATCCTGCATTTTCTCAAGCCCACATGGATTCCTGTGTTTCAGGTCTACCCCACGGCAACTCGAGCGCTGGGCCTGGGCACCTGCAGCGGCATGGCGAGAGTGGGCGCTCTCATTACTCCGTTCATTGCTCAGGTGGGTGTCACCCCCAAATAGGGGGGGAGCAGGACAAAAGCCAAAGCACGGCGAGCAGCTCCTCCATGCTGAGCCTTCTGCAGAGCCCATGGTGGTGTGCCTCATCTTCTCTTACCCTAACAACCCATCCTATGAAAGGAGTCATATCACCTGCAAATGAGAAAACAGGCTCAAAAAGGTAAAGAAACTCGTTCAAGTTCACACAGCTGGGAAGCAGAGAAACTGGGACTCAGACCCGAGACTTTGCTATGCACAAGCCCCTGGGGGTGCCGTACAATTTGGCCAAAAACTAAGTGGATGAAAACAAGTCAGATGAAAACAAACTGTTGAAAGCAACATGATTTGGTGGGAAACAGATGTCTCAGGCCCTGGTTTCTGAGTTGGATGATTAGGTGTATTTGCAGAATTTTGTAGCCCTTGGTGGGTCTTGGAGCATTTCTCTCCACTCCCAGGGATCTTATTTTGAAGTCGTTTTGCTTTTTTGATAGCCAACTCATTTTTTTTTCCTGTCTTTATCACTTTTTTTTTTTCTTTTTTACCAAGGTAGAAGTCACAGAACATAAAATTTACCATGTTAAAGCGAACAATCCAGTGGCGTTTAGCACATTCGCGGTCTAGTTCCCAAACATTTCCATCAACTAAAACTCCATGTCCATGAGGCAGCGCCTCCCCCTTTCTCCTCTCCCCCAGCCCACCACCACTGTGCATTTTTTAAAAATAAGCTCTACACCCAACGTGGGGCTCAAACTCACAACCCTGAGATCCAGAGTCCCGCGCCCTACTGACCGAGCCAGCCGGGTGCCCCCTGTGCTTTCCATCTGTATGAATTTACCCTGTCCTGGATATTTCACATAACCAGAATTCCGCCACCAGTTTCAGCCAAGTGTCTCTGCTCTGGGCCGCTGTGTTTGGCCATTGTGAGTCCCTGCTACCCCCCATGCAGGCATGGTGTCAAGTCCTCTCGAGGTATCCTAGCCTTAGGAGCTAGACACTGCCCTACCCTTTTGGCAGGTGAGAAAACGGGGTTTAGCTCTGCTGTTAAGCTAGAAAGTCAACAGAGGTACTGCTCTGAGACGGTGTAGTTCCAAGGAATACGGACGTTTGAGCCTGGGGGCTGTGAGCTCAAACCCCAGCCCCACCCTTAGCATCTGTGAGAGAGGGAGTTGCCGCTGCTTGACCCTCTCTGGGGCTCAGTTTTTCTGTCTGGAAAATGGGGACAATTTCCTCGCTCTTAGTCGTGGGGACTGAATGGGATAATCCCACAGAGGGCTTGCAAGAGGGCCTGGCATTATCCATACTTCCCGAATACCCCCCTCTCACGGGCGCGTGTCTCCCTCCCCCAGGTCATGCTGGAATCTTCCGTGTACCTGACGCTGGCGGTGTACAGCGGCTGCTGCCTCCTGGCCGCCTTGGCCTCCTGCTTCTTGCCCATCGAGACCAAAGGCCGCGGACTACAGGAGTCCAGCCACCGAGAGTGGGGCCAGGAGATGGTCGGCCGAGGGACGCACGGCACAGGTGTCACCAGGTCGAACTCTGGCTCTCAGGAGTAGTGACCGATGTGGGGCTGAGCCGGTCGTGGAGGCCGTAGAACGCAGGGAGCTGGTGGAGCCCGGCTGGGGCGCCGACCCTCACTGCCCACGTCAAGAACTCACCCCGAAGGACGACCTGGACCGACAGGGTTTTGTGTCTGGACTCCGTTTGCTCATATTCATTGAGATCCCCCTGGGGCTGGGGAGGCATTTGCTCTGGGGGGTTCTCTGGATGTGTGGGGGGAGTTTTGTTAATAACCTGTGGACCTGCATGGGGAAAACTGCCACATTAGGAGTGGCCGGTGTCACCGGTCGCCAACCAGACGCCGCCCAGAGTCGGCCAGTCACAGCCTTGGTGAACAACCCCCAACACATCTCTGTAGATACAGTCCAGGCCCAGGGCCCGGTAGAGACCCGCCGCGAGGGCCTCAGCCCCTGCCGCCCGCCAGTGGGATCTGTTCAGGAGGTTTCTTCTCCATCCCCGGCCCCAGGTCTTTGAAATTGCAGGTGACCCGGCTGTGGCCTGAGCAGCTTCTTCCTGGGTCTGAGAGATGCTCTCTCAGAAGGGGCCCTTGGTCTGCCTCCCCAGGGCCTGACTAGTGGAGACTCTGGCAGATGGACATGCATTTGAACTTGAGCCATGTGTCCCCTCCTGGTCCCCTCTGGAGTTGCTCTCTGTGGCTCCAGTGGATCCCCAGGTCCGTGGGGACCGCTGGGCTTCTACCAGATGACCACCTCAGAAAGCTGTTATCCTCCCCCTCCCCCAGGAATTGGGGACTGAGGCCAGAGGAGGTGAGGATAAAGTCCAAAGCCAAAGCGGGGGCCTCCCCTTTGGAAGCAACAAAGCCCAACGCCGGGGCTTCTTTTCTGACCCCCTCGTTGGTCAGGTTGGTTGGTGACTCTTGGAGAAAGAAAACAGTTAACTCAGGTTTCAGTGCTGTGGATGTTGAGGGTGGGTAACTGGCTACTTGGGCAGAGAAACTGAAGAGATTCTACACCAACCACCCACTCCCATCAGGGTCAGGGAACCAGGAATCCTTCCCCCGCCCCCCTTGGTTTCTTGCTTCCCCCTGCTGTCAAGGGCCGGCTTGCTCTTTGTATAGAGGCAGCTCCTGGGGGTCCAGCGATAGTTCTCTGCCATCAGTGGGGAGGAACGGGAGGGCCCAGATGTGTGACATGTGTGCATTTGCAAAGGAAGAGAGGGCAGTCAGTTGGGTTTTGGGTTGGCCTCGGGAGGAAGGGCTGACGCCATTGTCTCAGCAGACAACATCCGCCTCCAGGATCTGGTTTCCATGAGCCCTTTCCCCCTCATGAAGGCAGGGAGCCTAGAGGAGGTGGAAGCTGCTGGATCCCATCAAAGGCCAGAGAAAACTGACCTTCTGCGTGGAGATGCCTGCTTGAAGTCAACATTTTGAGGAAGCCAAATGTGTACGTTCATCTCTTATTAAAACATGTTGGTGATGGACATTGTAAGGACTGAAGTCCATGTGTCGTGATGTCTTAGTGATGGTTCAACTTAAGGATCTTGCCAACTTCGTCCGTCCAAGGTAATCTCAATGCCTTAATATGATACTCTCTCCAATGAGGTGGACGAGTTGCACCATTGGCTGCCAATGTCGTGACCTTGAGTCTGTCGGAGATACTTTGTTCCCATGGCATGGAGGTCACAGTAGGTGACTATTACAGGTCCTGGGTCAATGGCAAACTATCCATATTCCCGAAATATAGACCAGGGAGCCAGAGAGGAAGCAACTTGGCAGATCTACCTCTCCCTGACACCCACATTTCCTTGAACTATGGGTGTCAATGGCTCTAATTCTTCCTGGTCTGTTGAGTTCTTCTGGGTAACAGAACCTTAGCTTGTCTGCCTGTCTGTCTGCCTTCCCTCCTTCCTTCCCTCCTTCCTTTTTTCTTTCACCTTCCAACTAGTCAGACAATGCCAGATGACTATGTCCACTCCCTTCCCCTCAAATAACCTGGAAGAGCTGGGGGCTGGGGTAGAGTAGAAATGCTTGGTAGGAAGGAATGTTTTCCAGGCCCTGGGGTAAAGAGGCAGTTGAGGGCTTTCTCTTCTTTAGAAAAAGAAAGTTTAAATCTCTTTGCCTTCTAAATTGCCTACCCTTAAAAAAAAATCAGTATTATTGAATTATACAAGAGCTGCCAACAAAATTGTCCAAGCTCTGAATTACACAAGGCCTTTAGCTGAAGACATTTGTATCTAATTTCGAACTTTCCAAAAGCTTCTGTTTCCATTAATTGAAATGTCATCAGTTTCTCTCAGTGTTAGGAAAGATTTCAGAAAACGGTAAAAGATGGTCAATGTAGCTAAGGCTATGTGGTTTCTTTCTTTCCCTTATTCCAAATATTCTTAGAACACAGAAGTGAGATGTGTTGGCAATGACATAAGAGTATCTCTGAAATGAATATGGATATTCATTATTTTGGGCAAATGTTAAGTAACAGAGAGCCTTGAAAGGTGAGATCAAGAGTCTCCCTTGGTTACTACTAGTAAACTAGTCTGGGATAACAGTGAGCTGTAAACAACAATAAAACCAGTCAATAATAGCTTACCCATTTGAATATTAATTTCTCATTTAACAACCACCACAGGCTCAGGCCCTTCTAAGGAAGGTTCAGCAAATCAACAATGTCATCAAGAACCCAGCTTCTTTTTGTTTTTCTTCTCCACCCTCCTCTGCATGTTGGCTGTTTGACCCTATGCATGAAACCTCATGACCCCAAGATGGCTGCCAAGGTATCAGGTATCAGATTTTTTCAAAGGAAGAAGAACAGGAAAGGAAGAGTCACAAAAAGTTTTCTTGCTAAAAGATTTAAGTCTAAAAGCATGAGTCTTCCCCCAGAGCTGGAGAAGGAAGGGCTTCCTTCCCCCAGGATCAAGGGATACCCACAGCTTCTTGAACACGAAATTGGGATTCTGTTAGCATGAAGAAAGAAGGATGGTGATGGGGGTTGGTCGAAAGGATCCTTGCCACAGAGCTCTCATCAAGGCTGTTTTAATTGCATGGAAATTGGACTCAGGTTAAATCGAATGAAGAAATACAGCTTTATTATAAGGCTGGGATTAGTAGTGAATTTCCTCCAGGGGATACCCAGGGAACATAAGTAAGTGGGACAGAGGTGTAAGGAACAACAGGGAGAGAGAAGAATTGTGGCAGAGTGAGAAGCACAGACCCCCTCCAAAGGGGACATCTATTGCTCACCTCTACCTGCTTTTGTTGCATGGTGAGACATCCCAATTTTTAAGACTACAGTCTGGCTTTTTACATGACTCTCCCAATTTTAGTATGTTGGATCAAAAACCTTTAAGTGATGTGTGAGC
>CM052808.1:15134106-15153539 GCA_028533885.1 Nasua narica | reverse complement strand
GGAGAGGAAACCATATTGCAAAGAGGTTCTTACCATTTATCAAAAGAACAGGAAGGGCGTGAGAGTGACTTCCTGTCCCTGGTATTTTTTTGTCAGTTCATTGTGTTCTAAGTTCTATGGGGCTCCTGCTGACAACCTAGCCTCAACAGGTAGGGGTCTCTCTCCACGGGGAATTCTAGGTTGGGTAAAGTCATCACTTTGGTCCGAAATGCAATATTGTGTTCCACTCCAGGCACTGGGAGATGCCCCCACCCAATCTTGTGCAAGTCCCTAGTCTTGACCCAATGAGACTATGAGGAGGAGAGAGCTATTTCCTTCTAAAGTAGTTGAGGAAGATACTCGACAGCTTCCTCCATAGCTGGATCTTTGCATCCCAGCCCGGGATTCGGTGTTGTGCACTGATTGAAAGTGAGGCCCTTGAATCACCCAATGCCTCAGGGCCCTGGATTTCCTTTCTCATCCTTCCCCGCTATTGACCAGAACCACCTCTCTGGACCTTGTTCACCTATGAAATGGGAATGAGAGCTACTTTGTGGGCGGGTGTGTGTGTGATTACACATTACAAGAGTAATGTGTGCAAAAGTTGAACCCCAATGCCCAGTGAGAAGGCAATACATTTTAGGTATAATAATAATTAATAATTTATTCTTATTCTTATGATTAGGATGGGAACTCTAATAGATCTTGGCTCCCTCACTCTACTTAGCTCAGCGTCAGTCAAAATCATGGCAGATGCTTCATGGAGACCCCACCGGGTGACACAGCAGGGAAAGGAGCAGACAGTGATGGCGTGGATGTAGACGGCATGCCGTGGGCCAATCAAGACCTCATCACAGCACATAGGGTGCCACGGGTCCCAGGTGTGTGAAGGCCTCCTCCAGGCTCTGGTCTTTCTCAAAACCCCAGACAGATGCAAATTCCACCCCAGAGCCTGATACAGATAATTAGGGATAAAAATGCTAAGGTGCCCTCTAGGTTCATTTCAGGCTTTCAAAAACATCTGGCAGTCCATTTATCCTCTCCGAGGGTACCAGCCAGAAGAGAAGAGAGACATTAAATCTGCCCCCAAACAAGGATTATGCTTGATGAGTTCAGTTCTCTATGAAGGGGTTCCTTGGGGGGTGATCCCTCCAGTGGCCCCTCCTCACGGGTTACATGATGCTCATGGCGCCATTCATCAGGTCCCTGATGCCGTTGGGAATCCCAGATATGGAACGGGTATCGTGTTGTTAGTTCAATGCCTTACCTCTTCTGCCTCCCCATGCTCCAGCTCTGCAAAGTGACTTCCTGCAACGAGATCTATCACAGCCTTCCCTCAGGTGCACTCTGTGGCATCAGTGCTCTGGGCAAAAAGGGTTTCAAGCCAAATGAGTTTAGGACCAGATGAAAGAACATCAGTAGAATGTCTTTGCTGCAGGACTTTTCAGAACCTTTAATATGTTAATGTGATTTGTCCTCAAGTTATGTAACCTCAACTATTCTCAATTTTCTGCTGGCCCCTTTGATTTTCTGAGCTTTCCTTGCTTCTGAGGACTTAGGATATAACAGCCCCCAGCTGTTCTTTATTCTGTCCAGCCCAGAGTGGGTAGAGAGACCTGAGTGATAAAAGTGAGTCCCGAATAGGCCGGACTCGCCTCCCTCAAATCTTGTTCTTCTTGCAGAAAGGAGCCAGGGTAGAAGTGGAGGGTGAGTGACAGCAGGGGTGAAGGGGTAACATTGATTGGTTGGCTGAGGGGCATGGGGAGTCCTTGGGACGGTGGTGTTTTCAGAGGTGGGGTGGTGGCATCCTGAGCAACTTCCTTTCTTCTAGGATTTTCCCGAAGAGCTTTGCTGCCTCCATGGCACAGCCCCAGTGGATGGTGAGCCCGTAGCCTCCATGGCCATAGTTGTGGATGACCTGGGAGAGGCAAGAGAGAAGGTAGCCAGGAGGGCCCTGGAAGACTCAGGATCTCCCTGAAGAGTTCGGGGAAAAGACGGAGGGCACCAGAGGGCCTTTGAGCTCCCTGGCAGGATGGTGGGACCCCAGGAACACCAGTAAGGTGATTGTTCGGGGAGCTGGAGGTCGATATCCTAGGCTCTCTTTTGCTTAGAAGATGTACCTGCTTTATACACTCAGCATGGGAAAAGTAGAATCATCTAGAACTTGAGGTCAGGGATTCCCCTCCCTCAATCAAATTGTTTGAAGTTCCCTAAATCACCTTTCTTGTTCCCTGCTCTGGAATGCCAGACCTCTTGTGTTAATAGATAGACTCTGCTACCCACCTCGGGAGGAAAGAAAAGCCAGGGCACTGTACAGGGGGGACTCTGGCTAGCATGCTAATTTGTCCTAGGGACAGAGGCAAGACCCCTGGGGCCTTTTTTAAAGCTAAAACCATCAGCAGGAAGTTTGACTCCATACATGACTCTTTCCTCTGTATGTGTGTATGCATGCATGCAAGCACGCACACACACACACACCATATACACACATCACATACACATGTACACAAAATTGTTCTACACACACACACACACACACACACCCCACATGCCCTGCATAAGGGAGGAAGGATGACCTATACAAGAGGATGGCATTCCTGTGGGGACCCCAGCTGTCACCTGGTCAGGTCAGTTCCTTCAGCCAGGACAACTTCCACCACCTCAATAAGCCCTGTTCTTACCCCAGAAGAGGGAACATGAAAGAGGGACCCCAGAGGGCTGATGGAGCAGCCACATAATGGGCATCTGCAAAATGGCTCTGGAGTCAAGTTCAAACCACCTCCCAGCCATACCACTCACCAGTTGTCTGATTTAGGCAAATGATTTCAGGTCTTAGATCCCTACTCTCCTCACCTGAAGCATGGGGGAAGCAGTCCCTATCCCAAAGAGCTGGAGGAAAGAGATTCAGTGAGGTCATTGGCCACGGGCTTTGACAGACCACGGTGCACTGCCCTCTCTGTAACCTTGAGCAAGTCCTTTACCATCACTGAGCCTCAGTTTCTTTACGGAGGAGGGGATGTTGGCCAGCATTGTCCTGGCCTGCCAGTAGGCTATATGAAGCCAGATATCAGGCAAGACTGGAAATGCCAGGTCTATTAGGGAGAGGGGAGGACTTCGCTTTCCTTCCCAGGAGAGCATACCTCTGTGTTTAAAGATCCAAAGCGAAGCTGTTCTCTTTCTAGCCGAATCTGGGGGCGTACTGGCCGAAGGCCAGTAAATTCAGCAATGATTTTTGCATCCTGGAAAAAAAAGTGTTAATAATTCATCTCCAGTTTTGTTTTTTGTGTTTTTTGTTTTTTTGGTTTTTTTTGCTGCTGCCATTTTTAGGTGATAGAGTTAGCTTTGGAGTCTCACATCATTATTGTCACTCTTACCACATCACTACCAGTTCTATCGATGACCCCGTGTCCATCGACCGCCACCACCAGCCACCACCATGCTGTCGGCAGTCACACCTCCACACCGTCATTATCACCATCCCGACCATGACCGTGGGGTCATTGCCACCAACGGGCAAATGAGAAAACAGATTTCAAAACACACACACAAACAGAAAACACTGAGATTTCTATGACAAATGTATCTGCTCCTTATGCAGACAGACTAAGGTGTCTTTAGGGATGTCACCTTGAAAGACAGCAACTCTTGGCCATGGATAGGACATCCTTGTGCGTCAAACTCTGGTGATTTTCACAGTCCTTTGCTGGAATAAATTGGCCCAATTATCCCAGAGGCAGTGTCTTCCCATCTTCAAGGGGCCTCATGATCAAGCTGCCAAGACCCTGGTCTGGGGTACTGATACCCCTCCCCACCTTACCTTCAGTGTGGGCTCCAGTCTGCAGCAGCCTTCCCAGATGGTATTGTGGTCCTGGATGTTGTTTACCTCACTCCAGTTCCCCAACTGGAAGATGCCTCCCAGAGTCACTGCCTGCATCCTAGGTAAAAGCAACGAGGGTCAATGATGAAGGGAAATGTAGCTTTGAGATGAATGGGGGCCATTGCCATGTTTACCCTTCCTACCCTCTCTACCTAAATCCCCACGACCATCCTCATTGTCATCCTTGCTAACACCACCATCAACACCATTGCAATTGCCACTGTCGTCACCACCCAGCACCGTCTCTACCGTCACCGTTAATGTCACTGTCAACCTCGTCATCTCTTCCAATGCACAGCATGGTGACTGTAGTTAGCAATACTGTATTACATACTTGAAAATTGCCAAGAGAGTGAATCTTAAATGTTCTCACTACACACAGGGAAATTGTAATTATGTGACATGATAGATGTATTAGCTAATCTTACTGTAATCATATCGCAATATATACATATATCAAATCATCGCATACGTTGTGAACATGCACCATTTGTCAATTATATCTTAATGAAACTGGAAAAAAATGTCATCTACGTCAACAACATCATCTTCACAACTGCGTTCTTTGCTACCATGAATATGTCATCACCATCAACCCCATTCACCATTTCCACCAGCATTCATGTTGCCATCGATAATGTCATCTCTGCCACACCACTAACATCGCCATGAAGATAGCACAGCCCCACTTAACATTAATGTTGCAATCAACACAAATCAACACTGCCTTTGATTTTTCATCTCTACCATACATCATCATCGATGGCATCACCTCCATCAGCACCAGATACTGCCTCCACTCTCAGTCACTGCCATCATTATCGATCTCCTCATCAACACCATGCCACCCCCATTAATGTTAGCACTCCACCGTCCTTGTCCCAATCACCACCCCTGTGAACTTTCCCAACAATCATAGTACTGTCTCCACTATCACTATTTCACTCCCGATGACAGTGTCATCCCATCAACATGACCATCATCTTCACTAACATCATCACCTCTCCCATTAATATCATCATCACCATCAACCCAGATCTCTATTCCCACCACACTCCTGTTATTTCTGTTCACACCTTCCCGGGTCCTTGCCTTCACACCAAGTACCCTTGTCTCCAGGGTCACCACTACTATTGTGCAAAAGCTTATTCAAGATGGAGTCCAGTTAAGGCTGAGTCTTGCCTTTCCAGGGATTTGAGGGCTCAACCTCACTTAGAAAACATTGGAAGAAAAAACCTGCAGAGTCTAAGCAAAGGGCCAGCATAGAGAGGGCATGAAGGTGCCTCTTCTTCTGCCCTAAGATGTCAGATTCTTACCCTGGGATGATGTATGGGGACTTGTAGATGCCTTTCTCAGGGTCATGGGTGAGAATAAAGTGCTTCATCCAAGGGGCATCCACCTGTTGATTGAGGGCAGACAAGTCTCATCGGGGGAGTTGGATCACTGAGCTTCCCTGCCCTGCTCCCCTCTCTGCCTAGATGTTCTGACAAGTGTGGCAAAGCCAGTTCCTCAGGACTCCACTGACCCCTCTGCTCCAAGTCTGCATTGACTGCTTGCTCTTGCAGGAAGAGCCACCCCTGCTCCCTGAAATATCACACACTCTCACCTACATGACCACCCAAAAACCCAGCACACATGAACAATATGCATACACATTAACCCACATCAGGAACACACCAACACTCACATAGGCACACGTAGGCACACATATACCCACATGCCCACAAATGGGCATCCTTCACACACAGGCTCCCATACACAGTGAGAGACAATGTGGGATGATATTTACAAGACACAAGCTCTTAAACCAAGTTGCCTAGGTATTAATCCCAATTCCACAACCCACTACCACGTGACTTGTGCACGTTACCTAATTCCTCTGTGCCTCAGTTTTCCCATCTGTAAAATAGCAATGGCAACATGATAGACCTCATCTCAAAGGGTTCTGGTAAGGATTAAATTCATAACACAATAAAGTGCTCAGATGTGTAGCTGTCACTTAATGAACACTCCATAAATATTTGCTCCTTTTATTATAATACAGGAATATGCAACTCCTACATATGTACAAACATATACATGCATGCTTTGCTATATTATGAAAAAAAAAACCCAAAAGAGAATATTGGGAGGGCTCATGTTGGTCCTTCTTGTTTCTTTAGCATGTCAATTGCCTGAAATCTGTGAGGATCCTCTAACAGATGTCCCTGACGCATCCTCTATCTTTGGAGAAGAAATTAGCAGGCAGCTACTATCTCTCTATCAAGAAAATCGGGACGTTCCATCCCTCACCTTCACACTTACCTTAATGATTTGTCCCCGGCCTGGCTTCAGCAGAGGGTCTGGCTGCAGTGCCCCGGCACACACCCCGGTACAGTTAACAATCACATCAGCACCTTCTCTTGCCACCTGGCAGCAATGAACAGAGCAGGTGGCATGGGAGGGGTGAGGGCCCGTATCTCCTGCCCCCTCCTCCCCTCTGCCCTCCACCCTGCAGCTCTCTGCTCCCTGTGGGACAGCAGGGAGAAGGCTTAATGTGTAATATGAGGAACAGACTCCAGATCTCTACTCCACCCATTTACCTGCTATGTGACCTCAGGAATGTTCCATCACCTCCTCAAAGCTCAGCTGCCTTTGCTGGTAATATCTGTTCTTAGGTTGTGTGAGGGTCCAGTGTGACCCAGGATGTGAAAGTGCTCAGGAAGGAGTACTGTGGAATGGGGTGGGGGGGAAACCTTCTTGGGACTGCCCAGAAGAAGTTAGACACAGAGATAGTTTTCTTCCTCCTTCTGACTCCTTTTTATTTCATCCTCTTGCCTTCTGCTCTGCTGAGGCATTTTCAGAAGGCATGTTGGAACTCCTGGCTCTGTGCATGTGTGGGATACTTGACAGCTCAAGGGTATAGCATGATGGGCACCCAAACCCCCAGACCAGGGCCAGGGACTCCCCTCACAGGTCAGTCATGGGACACACACGTTGCAAGGTATTGTTGTCATTCAGGAGCCATTACTGGCTACATTGGACTGTTAGCTTCTTGGGAATAAGGGCTATGTCTGAATCAACCATGTATCCCAAGTGCCCATTAGGGCTCAACCCATGGCAGGTACTCATTATATAATGCCAGTAGCTGTATTTACCAAGCACCTTCACGTGCCAAGTACAAGTACATTCTAGGTGCTAGGATTGAGTGAAGTCTTGCAACAAAGCTCCTAGTATTGAGCCAGTACCTGATGGTGATAGCCCTATCATTGTTATTGATGATCGTGTCACTTGGAGCCGAGCCAGCTAAGAGCCTTGACTTTGCAGAAACATTAACCCTGATTTATGTAGGAGGCAATCAAGTAGCTGGAACTCAAGAGTGGAGTGCAGCTGATACTGGTAAAAGGCAGCCAACTCTCTGGCCCTAGAACCCACTGAGGCTCAGAGGTAGATTAGGCCCTAATGTCTACCACCATTCTACTGTCCTTTTGTTCCAGCCACCAACATCAGGACAGAATGCTTGAGTCCCTCTGGGATTGAAGAACAGGCCTCAGGGGGACCCTGGGAGTCTGACAAGGGGGTCCCCAACCCAGCAACAGGAAAAAGAGGCCTCCCCTCCTCACCTCTCTCCCACATCCAGCCCCTTCCAGCCCTTCAACTCACCTCCTCAAAAGACTCTACCTTCCGCTGGAAGAATTTCACTCCCCTCTCAGTTAACCTGGGGGATCAGACACATCAAAAGGCCAGTAGTCAGTTCTTTGTCCCACATCTCCAAGAAGGTAGCATGTGGGTGTTCCCCAAAGAACTTCCTGTGGATGTTAGTCCCACAGGATGCTCCTTAAGAAAATGGCTGTGCAGCAGATCACATCAGTTCATAAGCACCTTAATGGACTAGTGGTCCATGAAATGTCCCTTGGGAAACCTGAGATGGCCTAAGTCCCTTGCCAGGCAGATGGAGATGGTAGAAGAGCCTGGTGAAGGTCATCCAGTGAGTTAATGATGGGATTGGGACTTTGACCCAGGCCTCTTCGTTCAAAACTCTTCTTACTACCACCACATTGCTTTATACCATCAAAGGGAATGAGATGCAGGGTGGAGGAGGGGCAGAGTTGGACCAATGCTAAATACCCCTTTGTCAAAAGCAAAGCATGAGGAGGAAGGTGGGCTGGGGACATACACCCTTCCCTCAAAATGTCCCAGAGGAAAAATATCTGTCATTGTTAGAGATGTAGGAGAAACATCAAAAGAATAGGAAGTAAACTCTATGAAAGGTGAAGCATAACCCTGGGACTATTCCCTAAAGATAGAAGAAGTGAGGTTTTCTATCTAGGAAGAGGCTGGATAAGAGTCATAAGTATCCTAATGTTAGGAGAAATAACTGTGTTTTAGTGCAATGATTCCCAAACCTGGCTGATAATTAGAATTACTCAGGGAACTTCTTAAAACACAAATTTCTAAGCCCTACCCCAGAGGATCTGATTCAGTAGATATAAAGTGGGGTCCTGAGATCTGTATTTTTAAAAAGCTCCTCAGGTCATTTGATAAAAGCTGCAATCTATTCTAGATTTTTTTTAAAAAAAAATCTTAATAAAATAGTAAAACATAGGAAATATATGGAATCTTCCTTAATATGAATATAAATATACATACATCTCTCAAGCTAGTGTTTGCTAATGTAGAATACTACAGGATTTCTATTAACATCAGGATCGAGACAGAGACAACCACTATCCCCGGTATTAGTTAACATTGTTCTGGAGGTAGTGACCACAGCAGTAAGACAAGAAAAAAAATGAGGTATAAAAATCAAAGGCAACTTATGTTTTGCAGGTGATATAAATATGTCTAGAAAACTTAAGAGAATCAATTTAAAACTATTACACAAACACTATGGATTTTGGTGAGGTCAATAATAAATATCACATGTAAAGAGCTGCCTGGGTGGGTGGTACCCACCCAGGCATGGAATGCTGGGTTGATGCTGATCCCCAATCAGGTATGGAAACCATGGTTTAGTACACAGAAGTGATCAGAACCAAGGATAGCTCCCACCAAGACTAAGAATTTTCCCTTAGCATTTGGGGTTGGTAAATACAAAAAAAAAAAAAAAAAAATCCCATGAACAATTGTCAGTAGACACCCTGATCCTTGGAAGGTGCTTTCCTTAAACCAAAGTTGAAATTCTCACCTTTTAGTCAGCCATGGTAGATACCTCCTCCCCTCCACAATCAGGCTTGTGTTGAACCAGCCATAGCTAGAGTCAAAACCAGGTAAGAGTGGTAATAAAGAATCAAATGATATCAAAGACTTTCAACTAGAGGTGGGAGAAGTCTCACTTTGGGGGGGGTTCCCCAAGAATAGAGCAAGCACCACTGAATGAAGTTCAAATGGGGACTGGTTTTCAGTGCAAGGAAAATTCTATCAGAAAGGCCATCCATGACATTGGGGTGTGCACATGGAGACTGGATGTGCATTCTTAGGGGGAATTCAGGCATGGGATGGGGTGAAGGGAGGACCAAAGAGACATCAGTCTGCAAGGGAAATAATAGAGGTCTTTGGAGTCATACAGACTGGGTTGGAATCCCATTTTAGTGACTTGGCTATATGACCTTGGGAAGTCAGCCCCTCTGAATCTCTTCACCTACAAAAGAGGGTGGTGACATGGAGCTCTGGGGCTTCAGATCTGTGAAACCATATCCCCCACCTTCTTAGCCCAGGGCCCCGTTGGGTGGGTGGCTTCTCCAAAGGGGCAGGACAGAGCAGCAGGAGCCCAAGGTACCAGTGGCTCTTGGCTTGGGATGGGACAGGAAATTTGGTGCCTCCATCTTCTGCTGCCTTCTGGACAGATCTGTCTGAATCATGGGACCACAGCCCCTTCGCCTATGACAACAACCTCACCTGTAATCAGGGAACATGTCTAACTCTCTGCAGGTCAGCTTCCGAAATCCCAGAACCGTGTCCTTCCAGGAAGGATCCTGCCAAAGGAGGGGAGAAGGAGGCACAGGAATGAGCGGAAGTCAATTGAAAGTTGTACAATGTGCACCGTGTGTAAGGGGCCGTTCCGAGTATGTTACTTACACCACTCCATTTAATACCCCCAAAAATCCATTGAGATACATACAATTCTTATCTCCATTTTCACAGAGGGGTCAATTGAGACTTAAAGAGGTTAAGCAACTTGTCTAAAGTCACACAGCTAATAAACAATGGAGCTCAGATCTGAACCAACACAGTCAGGCTTCAGAGTCCATGGTCTTAACCATGATGCTCTACAGAGGAAGGGTGAGGTAAGAATAAGGCTGAGGGCAAGTAATAGGGTAAGAGTCAGAAATAGGACAGAAACCACTGACAGTGGGGGTTATACCAAGGGGTGAGGGTGGGAGGCAGCAGAGCATAGGATCAGACAACCTGGTGGGAGTTTGGGGTTCCCCACAGACCACCTTGACTCCTCTGAGACTCCCACTTTCTTGTCCGTATCATGGAGTTAATAATCACTCTTGGTCCCATGGCAGAGAACAGATAATATGGGTGATGCCCGTATCTCGGTGCTAAACACTGACTCAGCCTTAGAGAGCTGGCCTGGGTTTCTGGACACCCAGCTCAACCATCTCCTCCAAGCAACTTGAGAACATCCCCCAAGGCTGTGTCCTTCTTAGCACATGGGGCACTATGGGGTCAGACAGCTTGGGTTCAAATCCAGGTCTGCCACGTAAGAGATTTGTGACTTGAGCAAGTTACTCCATTTCTCTGAGCCTCTATTTCCTCATTGTACAAAGAGGCTAATGATAGCATTTATTTTTTGCTTATTATGAGAATTAAACAACTCACTAATTGTAAAGTAGTTAGCACAGGGCCTGGTACATAGTAAGGGCTCTCGCGCCATGATGAGTGTTTTAGTCTATCTCGGTGAAAAGTGCTGGCACCTCCAGGGACCCAGGCAACCTTGTGACTTCAGCATGAAATCATCACCACTAGAGGACGTGCCTAGGTTTCACTCAACCAAAGGCTAGTTCCCCTGGTTCATCAGAAAGTTCTTTGGTCTCTGCCAATTTAAGAACAAAATCAGAACCAAAAATAATTTTAAAACAGTAGAATTTAAAGGAAACCTGATTTGAATGCAAGAGGCTGTCACCTACAGTGCTCAAAGTACTCCCTGGACTCAGACTCCCACCTCTTGTCTGTGATCAAGGACACCTCACTCACCGGAAAAGCTTCACGGAAGAGGTTGTAGCCTGAGATTAGGGCCAGGCCCATGTCTGCAGCGTTGGGAGAATGGATATGGCTCAGGAGATAGTCGAAGGTCTGCCGGTTCCAATGCCTGGAAGGAAATCCACCACGTTCCCTTCTGCGGCATCCCCAATGCCCATGGGTCTTCCCCATCCCCGGACTTTCTAGGAGTTCCCCGTTGATAGGAAAGAGAAGGGGGGAAACAAGGGATGGTCCATCACAACCATTTGGAGCCCACCTCGGGCTTGGGATCGTGTAGCTGTGAGTTTAAAGACGGCTTGGGCCCACTTTGAGATCTGCCCCACAATTCAGGCTCACTCTAAGCACTCCCCCCTCCACAGAAACGCCAGCAGGAGACCTTGGCTTGCTGCTCCCAGACACTTTCCTCCTCCTCTTCCTGGGCACAGAGCCTGGAGACCTCTCCTAGGCTCCCAGGCAGCCAGGTGTGGCCATGCAACGGCTTTCTGGCCAATGGACCCTAAGACTGCACATGTCATCTTCATGCTGTTCTCCTTCCAAAAGCAAAGCCTAGTGACATCAGAAGGTATGATGACATCGGTACTGTGGCCACATCAGAAGCCACAGAGGACAGCAGAGCTGTGAGATGCAAGGAGCCTGGGGCCCCTGAATTGCCACCCACTGGTCAGGAATTTATGAGAGAACGTAACTTCTGTTTGAGTTGGAACACACGTGGGGATGCTTTGCTGAAGCAGCCAGCAGTTTGCGGTTCCTAAACAGATAAAGTAACCTTTGCTACACCTGGTCATCTACCCGCCCAACTATCCACCTGGAGGTTCCTCAAAAAGTTAAAACTGGAATTACCCTCTGATCCAGCAATTGCACTTCTGGGTATTTATCCAAAGAATACAAAAACACTAATTCAAAGGGATACATGCCTCCCGATGTTCATAGCAGCATTATTGGCAATAGCCAAGATACGGAAGCAGCCCAAGTGTCCATCAATTGATGACTGGATAGAGATGACATGGTCTATATATACAATGGACTATTACTCAGCCGTAAAAGAGAATGGAATCTTGCCATTTGCAACGACATGGATAGAGCTAGAGAGGATAATGCTAAGTGAAATAAGTCAGAGAAAGATGAACGCCCTATGATTCCACTCCTATGTGGAACTGAAGAAACAAATGAGCGAAGGGGAGAAGAGAAAAAGAGAGACTCTCAACGGCAGAGAACGATGGTTCCCAGAGGGGCGGTGGGCGGGGGGTGTGGGAAATGGGTTCTGAAAGGTGATGGGGATGAAGGAAAACCCTTGTTGCAGCGAGCAGCAGGAACTGTATGGAAGTGTCCAGTCAGTACATTGTACACCTGAAGCTAACATAACACCGTATGCTAACTAACTGGAATTAAAACATTATTTTAATGATAAGTTAAAATATTTATTATCATAAGCATATTATTAAAGTAGAAAATATTTTCATATTTTATATAAAATAAATTTATTAATAATAAATTAAAATAATAAAAGAAATCGTTAAGTAAAAATGATTGTCGCAATGGGCACCTTCAGGGGAGATAGATTTCTACGCTGTTAAATACAGCCGAGAGACTGTTCGAAATGGCAGTTGGAATGAGTTCAAATAAACTGAAAGATCTTTTTAGGAATTTATATATGGAGAAAAAATATGTCTCTGAGGGCAATATTGCTCCCAACTGTACCCAGTATCAAGGACTTTTAGTGCATTTTGTCCTTCTTTATAATTATTGCTGGGATTTGAAGGGCTCTGTTTTCTTTTTTTTTTTAGATTTTATTTTTTTTTTATATGAGAGAGAGAGAGAGAGCACAAGGAGGGGCAGCGACAGAGGGAGAGGGAGAAGCAGACCTCCCACTAAGCCCCCCGACGCGGGGCTCAATCCAAGGACCCCAAGATCATGACCTGAGCCAACGGCAGCCGCTTAACCGACTGAGCCACCCAGGCGCCCCTGAAGGACTCTGTTTCCTGTTAGCCCCTGGGGAAATCAGATGAAAATGACCTTTACATAAATAAACTAGGGGGGGGGGGAATCCAAGTATTCCTGATCCATTCATGCACATGGCATCCACGGCCCCCCAGTTTAGGGGAGGCGTGGAGGAAATGTGCCTCCATTGGTCTGGCACATAGTAGGGCTTACTATTTAGCAGTATTTTCTTCTAAGCCTTGCCAAGGGGTTTGTTCTTGTTGATGGGAACCCTGAGAGGGAGCATCCCCTCTTCGAACTCAGCCCCTCCACTTCCCCGGGCCCTCGGGGACCCTCACTCACACTTCCTGTGGGTTGCTGGGGTCCGAGAGGTAGGCCTGACAGAGGCCGGCAGCCACGTCGCTGTTGGTGAAGGGGGTGAAGCGGTCCGCATAGACCCTCACATCCAGCGACGGCAGGACCGAATGGTAGCGCTCGTGGAGGCACAGGGCACTGGACAGCCCAATGACACCTGCTCCAATCACCGCCACGTGCATCGTGCCAGCCTGCGGGGAGGAAAGGTTGCAGTGTGCCGTTACCACCATCGCCACCGTCCCCTGAAAGCTTACAAAGTGCCAGACACTGCCAAGCCCTTCTACACCTGATCCTCCTAATGACCCTCAGAAACGGAAAAATGGAAACAGAGAGGCAAAGCAACTTGCCCGAGGTCACACAGCGGGTGAGTGCTGCAGCTTTGGCTGGGGAGCCCTGTCCAAAGACGCTGCCCCAGGCCAGGAACGTAAACAGGACCGAACAGAGTTTTCTGGCCGGGCCACAGCCTGGGAGGCTAGCCGGGAGGAACCTGAGCTCCAGCTTCAACTCTTATGCCTCAACTCTGCCACCTACTGGCCATTGACTTTGGTCAAGATGCTCATGAGCCTTCACCTTCTGGGAAAGGAGGGAAAAAGAACTCATACCTTGGAGAAGAGAAGTTTTAACTAGACCGCCAGTGCGAAAACCTCAATATTGCGGGAAGTGCAACAGAAGTCGTTTACTGACATTTGTGGAGCACCTACTGTGTGCAACCTCAGTGGTAAGTGCTTCTCCCCACGTCCTTAGGAGGCTGGGGCTGGTGTTATTGGATGTGGAAAAGGAAGCTCAGAGAGGTGAAGTCAGTTACCTGAGGTCACACAGCCAGTAAGCGATGCTGCTGGAATTTTACTTCAATTCAAGAAAACTCAAAGGCCATTTACGGCACACCTACTATGTGCCAAGCTGGGAGCTAGTGGGTGCGAGGTCTGACTTTAGAACTCAGGTCTTCCAGCACACCCACTCAGGGCCAGCCTCGGGGGCTGGGCTGGCTGGGTCCTCGGAAGTTTAAAAGGCCTAGCAGCTTTTGACCTTGAAGCTGCTTGGACACCCCCCCCAACGCCACCCCACACAGCAGGGAAATACCCTGTGGGCTCCTGCTGAGGCAGAACAAGGGGACTTTTTATGCCCGGAAGGGCCAAATTCAACTTTCCCTCCTCTACACTCACAGCCCTCTTCCCACAGACCGAGCCTCCTGGCAACCCGGTGGCCCTGAACGGCAGGACATTCTCAATATGGCCTAGTTTTGTAAAAGGGGAAAACGGCTCCAGCCCACAAGAACTGGACTCCGTTGGGGTTTCAGCAGCCAAGTTGGAGATAAAACCAGGAAACGGAAAGGCATTGCTCCTCTGGGCCATTCTTCCCGCTGCGAGGCTTGGTGGCAGGGGCAGATCCTCCAGGGGACCCCTAGCCTCCTCCCATCCCTCCTCCCCACTACTTTGATTCAAGGGATTCAACATCCTCTTCTGTAAACTAAGAGTAACCCTGACCTCACAGGGTCACCCTGAAAATGACTCCAGTAGCTTGGCGGAAGTTTCTGGTGTGGCCCTTGGCACAGAGTAGGCCCTCAGTATGTAGTGACCTCCTTCTGTCCCCCGGCATCTTGAAGATAAGAAGGGAAAGGACACCGGGGGAAGGAGAAGAGGAAGAAAGGAGAGTCAGACCTGGCTTCACTTCTGACTCTGTGTGGCCTTGACCAAGTTACTTCCCTCTCCGGGCCTTCTCTGCATAACTCAGGAGAGTTGACCACTTTTGTGCATTAACATCAGAAGGCAAGAATAGAGGGCTTTCCTGTAATTTCCCAATACCCCAACTGAATCCGGGAGGCGGCAGTAACAGCCCAGGCTGGGGGGCAGACATCCCTAGGTTCATAGCCTGGCATCTGGCACACACCAGCTGTGTGTCCCTGGGCAAGTCGCTTAACTTAACTAGCGAGGGTGACCAATCTCCTCCATTTCTCAGGACTGAGGATGTTCCCAGGACGTGGGCTCTGAGAGTAAAATCAGGAGCGTCCTGGGGCTAACAGGGCCGAGTTGGTCATCCTCACTGAGCCTCTGTTTGCTCTTCTGTGAACTTTTAGGGTTAACAAAGCTCCCTGCCCATTGCCTCCCTACCAGAATATCAGCTCCGAGAGGAGAGGGACATTCCTTTTTAAGGTTTATTTATTTGTCTTAGAGAGAGAGAGCGCACAAGTGAGGGGGGGCAGAGGGAGAGAAGGTCAGGCAGAGTCCCTGCTGAGCACGACGCCTGACTCGGGGCTCGATCTCACGATCTACAAGGTCATGACCTGAGCTGAAACCAAGAGTCAGACACTTAACCAACAGGGCCCTGGGCAGGGATTTTTATCTACTGCTCCCTCCCCAGGGCCTAGAATAGTGCCTCGCCTATAGCAGGGACCCATGAATGAATGAATGATCCAAGTTTTTATGAGGATCAAAAGAGAAAATACTGATTAAGCGCTGGGAAGCTCATAAATTCCCACAGCTGATTTTCACCATCCCAGTTCCCAGGTGAGGGAGCCAAGGGCAGAGAGAGGAAGCTAAGTTATCTGAGGTCATACAAGGGTTGGAGGAACGGTGGGGTATGAACCCCACTCTGCCTTTTCCGGGGCCCGAGTTTTGTTTTGTTTTTTCCATTCTCACGCCACATAGAAAACCAGCAAAGGATGGAGGAGAGGAGCTGCTTCTGTAGGAGAGGTTGTGAGGGGTGAGAAGGAGAGTGTGAGAACCCTCCAGAGGTTTCTGGGCAGGGAGAAAGAGGCCTCGGACCGAAGCAAAGCAGGCGCATGGCCTGTCTTTCAATAACCAGGCTGGTCAGGTGTGTCAAAGCCCCTGGTCGGGAGCAAGGGCACATGCCTAAGAGAAGAACATGAGGGATGCCCAGAGCAACATCTGGAACCAAATGGCCAAGATAAACAGGGACAAGTCACAGTGTAGGACTCAGTTTCTCCAGAGCGCACGATTCTAAAGACGAGTTAGACATGGTCATGCAGATGGGGAAACCGACGCCCCGAAAAGCGGAGGGACTCAACCAAAATGACGCATTCGTCATAAAATAAAAGGGTTTGTGGGGTCTTGGGGTGAAAAAGTCTCTGTAACAGGCAATCAGGAAAAGAACGGGCCATACAGAGATGGCAAGAGGTCTGCTAGCATGTTCCAGTCACTGTGCTAAGAATTTTACGTGCTTTTATCTGCTTTCATCTTCTGACAGCCCTCGGGGTTATCATTATGCCCATTTTCCAGAGGAAGCAAGTGAGGCTCAGACACCCAGCTGGTGGTGAGAAGCACCGGTGTGTCCCTACACAACACCACAGGAGGCCGGCAAATCACACTATTTGAAAAAAAAAAAAAAATCTGAGAGCTAAGCAGGTGACAATAAACAACCAGTACCCTGCATGCGAATTTTTAGCGGGTTGCTGGTAGGCATAGAATCGAGAAGGAAAAATGTGTTTCACTGCATGAATCTAATCTGATGCCGGTTACGGCAACTCGTGCGTGTGCATTAAAGCACAATATAAATGCATGAGGTTCTTCCGAGAAGCAGAAGCCAAGCTGTAGGGTCGGACAGATTCAGCCTCAGGTAAAATCATTCATGCTTGTGGATCGTGAACTTGGGGACTGGCACGCACACGGCTCGATGACTAGGTCAGCCATTTCTCATTGTTGCTGGCGTTGCTGTTAGTGTCACCCTTCTTCGTGTCTTATGCCCTAACTTCAACCAGGCATGCTCAGAGGGGGTGTCCAGGAAGATGCTGAGGTTCTCACATTTATCTGCGTGTCTGTGCAATTATAACGTCTCCGTCAGTGTGGGGGTGGGAGGGGAAATTTGGGCGTCCGCCCCTGGCCACGCGCATGTAGATTCGGTACAGATGTCCTCTTGCTTCATCCTCTCAACTGCTCTGGGAGCTTAGACAGACGTGGGGCTGAGGTTCAGGGAGAGGCAGTCACGGTGCCAAAGTCAGGCAGCCAGTGTGGGACGGCACTGGGATCTGGACCCCGCTCTAGCTGAGCTTTCCGCACCGTGCTAGGTAACTATTAGACAACAAGTGGGCACCTGACACTTTCTGCTTGCTTTTCAGTCTCGTGTTTGTTTGCTTATAACCTCCCTTGGGCCTCAAGAGGAATTTAGGGCAGCTTGTACCTTGGACTGCTATTTGCGTGTAGCAAAAAAAATAAAAATAAAAATAAATAACTTGTTTAAAAAACAATCGGGCGAGGTATTTGAATGAACAAAATCAGGTTGTCCCATATGGCTACTTCTTCTGCCACTGATATTTTCACAATTTACCCTTAAAAGGAACAGATTCTATAAATGCTCAACAAGCAGGCTACCAGCCCCCTGTCCCCAAATAATAATGACCGTTTACTGAGTACTTGCTATGTGCCCAGGTCTGGGCTAAGTGCTTTCTGTTCATCTCCTCTTTTGATACTCAGACTAACCCTGTAAGAGGTGATTATGATCCTTGTCTTCCAGAAGAGGAGAAGGAGATCCGGAGAGGGGAAGGCACCTGCCTAGCCGCAGAGCTGTCGCCTGCCTTGGGCTCTGACGTGGAGCCTTCTCCTTGGCGCTGGGAGGACCTTGAGTCCCAGGGCACCGCCACCCCCACTCACCTGGATTGCCGGACTTCTGTAGAGACAGCAGCTGTAGACTCAGGATCTTATCTCCTGAGGGGAGTCTCCCAATTCTGGGGCGTCCTGTCCTCAGCCCTCTGTCCGCCAACTGGGACTGGAGCTCAGGGTCGAAATCTGGAGTTGCGGACAGGGCACAGCGAGGGGTGGGGCTTGGCACTGCACTCCTCACAGGCTGGGAGACCTCCCCTCCCCTCCTTCTGGTCCCTGAAAAGTTGCCTGACTTTTCTGGCTGATCCCAAGCCCCTGGGGACAGCCCTCAGGGGAGGGAGGGCGGGAGGGCTGATGGGGACAAGGAGGTCTGTCTCTCGGGCCAGCTGGAGACGATCCTCTTTCTTCCCTCTTCCTGCTGCTACCCTGGGGGAGGGGAGGGTTGTTCCCAGAGCCACTGTAGGCCTAGTCAGCCCAGCAGCCCCCGTCGGGAGGCCAGAGATACAGGACGGAGCCTCTAGCGGCCAGCCGGCCAGCCTAATGCCATTCTTGGATGCTGGGTGCATGAGGCCAAGGAGAGACTCAAGGCAACGCCTGTTTGGGCCATAAGGATGCGTGGCTCTTTGCTGCCGTATCCCAGAGACACGGGCGGCAGAACTCCAGGCCCCTCCTCTGCCAGGGCTAGACGTGGAGTTGTGATTATTGGAGCCAAGGGATTACCAGGCGCCTCACTGTGTGGATGGGGAGACTGAGGCCTGGAGACAGAGCTTAGCCAGCCCCAAGTGAGGCATCCTTCGGGTTAGCTTTGAAGATCCAGCCTCTACTTCCCTATCTTTGGCATTATCGAACAAAAAAGTGAGGATAAAATAAGAAAATGCGTGCAAAATGTTTAGTGCACAGTATTTTTCAATAATAATTTCTATTTTTTAACTTTAGATTTTTTATTTATTTGACAGAGAGAGAGAAAGAGCAAGCACAAGCAGGGAGAGCATGGGAGGGAGAAGCAGGCTCCCCACCGAGCAGGGAGACCGATTCAGGGCTCGATCCCAGGACCCCAGGGTGGTGACCTGAGCCAAAGGCAGACGCCCAGCCAGCAGAGCCACCCAGGTGACCCTTTTTTAATAATAATTTTTAAAGGCATGGGGTGAACTCTACTTTTTACTCTATGTACTTCTATTTCATTTGAATTTTTAAAATAATAGTCATGTATCACTTTTATATCACATGACCTGGTGTCCCTAATTCCTTGTGCCCCTAGTTCATCGTGGGAATATTTAAAGTTAACAGTTAATTTAAAGTTAACAGAAATTCACCAGATAGCTTCACGTGCCCCTCAACTCTTATCCCAGCAATGATGTATGTCTTATAAATTTCGGTATGCCAGTTTTATTTATTATTATTATTTTTTAAAGATTTTATTTATTTATTTGACAGAGCGAGACAGAGACAACCAGAGAGGGAACACAAGCAGGGGGAATGGGAGAGGGAGAAGCAGGCTTCCCGCTGAGCAGGGAGCCCAGTGTGGGGCTTGAGCCCAAGGCAGA
>CM052808.1:15072669-15133606 GCA_028533885.1 Nasua narica | reverse complement strand
CCAGCAATGATGTATGTCTTATAAATTTCGGTATGCCAGTTTTATTTATTATTATTATTTTTTAAAGATTTTATTTATTTATTTGACAGAGCGAGACAGAGACAACCAGAGAGGGAACACAAGCAGGGGGAATGGGAGAGGGAGAAGCAGGCTTCCCGCTGAGCAGGGAGCCCAGTGTGGGGCTTGAGCCCAAGGCAGATGCTTAATGACTGAGCCACCCAGACACCCAATATTTATTATTTTTTAAAAGGGTTTCTTTTTAAGTGTTCTCTACTCGGGGCTTGAACTCACAACCCTGAGATCCAGAGTCCTGTGTTTCACCTACTAGCCAGCCAGGCACCCATGATGCACCAGTTTTAAATACTTTGCCTGCATTATTTCATTTTTAAAAAATGATTATTTATTTATTTGAGAGGGAGAACTCACAAGAGAGCACGAGCTAGGGGTGGGGGGCAGGGGAAGAAGGAGAGGGAGAAGCAGACTCCTCGGTGAGTAGGGAGCCTGATACTGGGCTCGATCCCAGGACCCCGGGACCATGACCCAAGCCAAAGGCAGACGCTTAAATGACTGAGCCACCCCGGTACTCTGGATTATCTCATTTAATCTCACAACAGCCCTATACACTAGGGGCTATTCTGATCATCCCTCCCTTCCGTTCAAAAACTTGTTCCCAGTGTCCACTAATGCTAGACACACAATTATCCCCAAGCCCAGGAACCCCGAATCTTACACACATCCCCAAGAGAAATTAAAACGTACATCAACCAAAAAGCTGTACAAGAACATTCACAGGCCAGAAGTGGAAACAACTCAAATTATCTGTCAGCTGGAGAATGCGTGAAACCAATGGTGGAGTTTTTGCACAATTCCCACTGTGGAATATTAAACAGCGATGAAAAAGTCGAACAGTGCCACACGCAAGAGCCGGGAGGACTCCCATAGTAGCTATGTGGAGTGGAAGAAGCCTTGGGGGGAAGCCCATAGGGCATGCTTCCATATTTGGGAAATTCAAGAAAAAGGCAAAACTAATCAATGGTGATAGAGAATGTGGGAAGATTGATTACCTCTGGGAGAGGTACTGAAGAGAATAGGGCACAAAGACACCTTCTGAGAGGCTGGAAATGTGCTTCTTAACAAGGTGGTGGTTACGGGAATGTACATATATATAAAAATTTATACGGTTGAGCATTTAAAATGAAGATCAGTTAGAAGAGAGGGGGAGGGAGGCAGAGAGGGAAAGACAGGGGAAGGAAAGAAGAAGTCCCGCAGACTCGGTATAGGGCTATCCTGGTCTTGATGATTGTTCAAGGCCCTTAAGAAACTACTCTAGGGGCGCGTGGGTGGCTCAGTGGGTTAAAGCCTCTGCCTTCGGCTCAGGTCATGATCTCAGGGTCCTGAGATCGAGCCCCATGTCGGGCTCTCTGCTCAGCAGGGAGCCTGCTTCCCCCCTCTCTCTCTGCCTGCCTCTCTGCCTACTCGTGATCTCTCTCCTCTCTGTCAAATAAATAAATAAAATCTTGAAAGAAAGAAAGAAACAAACTACTCTGAATCCCCAAAGCTCACTGCTCGGGCAGATAGAAGCTTCCCAAAAAGTCCCCCAAAAGGACCTCTGGAAGCAATTTCTGTATATTTGGGTGGCGCTCTGGGAGTCAAAGATCCTTCTGTTCCAGTGGCTGGTTGACAAAGAGCATGACCTCGTAGCAGCTCTGAAATACTCTGCGTTGAGGCGGAAGAATCATTCCCCGGGAGAATTCCCTGAGGCAGGCAGAACTCAAGGTGGGGAGAGTGAAGTTAAAGGACAAGTTAACGCATGGCTACTCTCCCTCAGATAAACTTAAGTTTTATTTTAACTTTTCTAAGTATGAAGGTCATCGGCACCTCTGTATACATGTACGACACAGGACGCCTCACCTGCAGGCAATCCCTCTCACAACTAGGGGCCGTTAATGTCAGATGAATTTCCCCGTGACAAAATGGGATCGTGTGACATGTTACCGTGTTTCCGGTTCTGTTCAGTTATCCGTGTGGTAGGTCCTCAATATCTCACCATGCAGCTAGGGGACAGCAGCATCCATTTCGCACAGGGTGCTAGGGTCTATGGATGTAACAGTTTTTCGAGTCAGTCCCTATGGGGGGCTGTTCCTATACTTTTTTTTGATGTTACAAGGAAATATCCTGAACACGTTTCTTGGCACACTCGTCTAATTATTTCCTTAGACGCGATTCCTAAAAATGAAATCATCGTGCCAAAGACTTTGCATGTTTAAAATGTTGATCCAGGGACACCTGCGTGGCTCAGTCGGTTGAGCGTTTGCCTTTCACTCAGGTCATGACCCTAGGGATCCTGGGGTGGAGTCCCGCATTGGGCTCCCTGCTTAGCGGGGAACCTGCTTCTCCCTCTCCCTGCCACTCCCCCTGCTTGTTCTCTCTCTCTCTCTCTCTCTCTGGCAAATGGATAAATAAAATCTTTAAAAATAATAGTAACAAAAAATAACAAGAAAAATAATAGTAACAAAAAATAAAATGTTGATCCATTTTGCTAGACGGCCCTCCAGAAGGGCTCTATCAATTGACAAACTTAAGGACATGCCCACCCTGTACTTGCACCATCCCAGGAGCGAAGGCCTCCTAGGTTTTGCTCAGCCCCTACCCACCGCTGGCCTCAGCCTGGCTCCAGCCCAGCAGAGAGAGGGAACACAAGCAGGGGGAGTGGGAGAGGGAGAAGCAGGCTTCCTACCAAGCAGGGAGCCCGACGTGGGGCTGGATTCCAGGACCCTGGGATCCTGCCCTGAGCTGAAGGCAGTAGCTTAATGACTGAGCCACTCAGGTGCCCCCCTCACCTTTTGGATTTCTTTACAAAATGCCTATGTTGGTATGTTTGTGTGTATGCATGCATGTATGTATGTATTTAGCTCATTTTTCTCTTGAATTGAGTTGGCTATTTTTCCTATTGATTTATGACAATTCCCTTGCTATATATGGGTTTTCTCCTTCTGTCGCAAATATTTTCCCCCGATTTGTTTGTCATACAAAGATTTTAAAACTTTTTGCAGTCAACTCCATTCATCTTTTTGTTTTCCTTCATGGTTTCTGCCATTAGTGTCATATTTAGAAGACTTGCTTCCCCCCTTCCCTCCCTGCCCCTTATTACAAATTACTTGCACAGACTTTTAAGAACCTCTGAGGGCTTTTTTTTTTTTACATTTATTTATATACTTTGAAAGATTTTATTTATTTATTTGAGAGAGAGAGCAGCAGAGGGAGAGGGAGAAGCAGGCTCCCTGCCGAGCAGGGAGCCCGATGTGGGGCTCGATTCCAGGACTCTGAGATCATGACCTGAGCTGAAGGCAGATGCTTAACTGACTGAGCCACTCAGGGGCCCCTTTTTTTTTTTTAATTTAGATATTTGATTTATTTGAAATTAAATTTGGAGACTAGCAGCAGGGTATGGATCTTGCCCTACTGGCTAGTGAATGGCACCAAAACCATTGGCTAAGTCACTTAGATTTTCTCCACAGAGATCTACCCGATTTTATCATTCACTAAACTCCCCTATATGTTTGGGTCTATTGCTGAACTCTCCATCTATCTGTCTGTGGCTTTCTAAGCCAGTGCCCATTCCGTTTCAATTTCTGCAGCTTCATCATGTGTTCTAATATCTGGGAGAAGAGACCCCTTCTCTTTACTTTTCCTTCTCAGAGTTTATCCCTCTCTCTTCTCCCACAGTTACCTTTCCGGGGGTGGGGGTGCAGGTAGTGATTAAGGTCATGGACTCTGGAGTGTGACAAGCAGACGCGATTGGCACCCCAGCTTTGCCCTCTCTACCTGTATGGTCTTGTGCTGATATTCAAGGAAACCAGAGCACAGTAGAGCATGGGGTCCTTAATCTCGGGGCCATGAGTTCAAGCCCTATGTTGGGCCTAGAGTTTCCTTAAAAAAAAAAAAAAAATCATAATAATAAATGCCAACTGCGAAATTATTCAAAAGAAGGCAAAAGGAAACCAGAGCACAATTGGGAGCCCACATGGCAGGAAGTCCAAGAGGAAACACTTTAGTATCAGACATGTCAACCCCCAGCTACACCCCCCCCATGGTCCTCAGATCTCCGGCAAGTTGCCCCCCATTCCTTGTGGGGAATAGGGCAGGGGCCTGGTAACAGTTCCTTATTATTGGAAAAACTACATAACGAGGGACTTTCTCCTACTGTGGAGTTAGAATGAAATAGTGTTCGTCAGAGGATGCAATGCACGGTATGTGCCCAACAAACATTCGCTTGTTGCATTAACTCTCATCAGGACCCCTTCCACCCCCCAAAAAATCAGGTTGGGATTTTCATTGGAATTGCATTTGATTTAATAGAGAGATGGCTAATTCTACTATAATAAATCTTTCCAACAAAAACTGGCGCCCTTTTCCAGGGCGCCTGGCTGGCTCAGTCAGTGAAGCATGTGATTCTTGATCTCGGGGTTGTGTGTTCAAGCCCCCCACATCGCGTGTAGAGATTACTTAAAAATAAAATCTGTGGGGGCGCCTGGGTGGCTCAGTGGGTTAAGCCTCTGCCTTCGGCTCAGGTCATGATCTCAGGTTCCTGGGATCGAGCCCCGCATCGGGCTCTCTGCTCAGCGGGGAGCCTGCTTCCTCCTCCCTCTCTGCCTGCCTCTCGGCCTGCTTGTGATCTCTCTCTGTCAAATAAATAAAATCTTAAAAAAAATAAATAAAATAAAATCTTTTTTTTTTTTTTTAAAGAAAGCTTTTCCATTTCTCCATGTATGTCTCCTTTTTTGTTCTTTGGTAGCTTTCTGACTATCCATACTTTTCTTCCAAAACTGGGATCCTGTCTTATACTATACGGTGACCTACCCCCCCACCCCCAACTTCGTATTTTATGAAAATCTTTCTTCAGTAGTGCATTGTTTTATGACATATTTGTCTATGGCTGCTGTATTCGTTTGCTATTACTACATAACAAATGACCTCAAAATTGAGCAGCTTAAGACGATAAACATGTATTATCATACCTTTTCGGTGGGTCTGGAATCTGGGAGCAGCTCAGCCAGACTCCGGCTGCGCCTCCTTCTCAAGGCCCATCCGGAATGTTGGCCACGGCGCTAGTCTCACTGAGGACTTGAACGGGGCCGGAGGAGTCACTTTCAAGGTGGTTCAGCCGTGGTCGGCTGGTGCCGGCCGTTGGCGTCAGTTCCCGGCCCGGAGGACCTCTCTCCACAGGGCTGCTGGAGTGTGTCCTCACGATGTGACAGCCGGCTTCCCTGAGAGGGAGTGATCCGAGAGAAAGCAAGATGAAAGCCACGGCGTCTTGTACGACCTCGCCTCAGAAGTCACACACTGTCTCCTCTGTGACAGCCCTATTCATTGTGGAGAATGTTCCACAGAGGCAGGAGCACCAGGAGATGGGGATTTGGAGGGCCTTCTAGGAGGGCCGCCATCTGCAGATACCCCCATTGACCTAACCCATCCCCTCTTGGGGAACATTTAATCACTCTGTCTCACAGGCCGAGGTTCCACGGCCCAGGACGGGTCACCATGGACATAGTGGGTGTTGCCTCCGAATGAGCCATTGGAGAGCCGAGGGGATGCCTGGAGGCAGACAGGGCCTCCCCACCTAGCAGAGAAAGCCCCCACGTTGAAGCAGGACGTGGGTAGAGGAAGGGAGCCTTTAGCAAATACCCAGGAACACTGGACCCTGAGACTGCCCGGCTGCTGGTGCTCATCAACCCGCCCAGAGAGACGCCTTGACCTGGAGCACTGGAGACCGCCATCGCCAGATCCGTCCTTGGGCACCACGTCCCGTGACCAAGGCTTTGGGTCTCGGAACACCGTTCCCCGTTCCCCGCACAGGGGCGCGCATCCAAACCCTTACGCCTCGGGCTAGAACTGACAACCTGGGCGTGGCCCCTCGAGGGCTGGTTGGCCTGGGTCCAAATACCAGCTCTGCTCGGAGCCTCACTTTCTGCACCCAAGGAAGTGATAATATTAGGTATATTCGTTTCCTAGAGCTGCTGCCACAAAGAACCACAGGCCACGTGGTTTAAACAACAGAAATCTGTCGCCTCGTGGCTCTGGCTGCCAGAAGTCTGCAATCAGGCTGTCCCCAGGCTTGGCCCCTTCTCAGGGCCGTGGAAATCTGTTCCATGCTCCTCTCCTAGTTTCTGGTGGTTTGCTGGGAACCTCGGGGTTTCCTTGACTTGTGGCAGAGTAACCCCAACACCGCAATTTCCCCGTGTGTCTCCCTCTGTGTCCAAATTTCCCCTTTCCATAAGAACACAGTCACATCAGATGAGGGCCCACTCCAAGGACCTCGTCATCATTTGATCATCAGCACAGGCCCTATTTCCAAACCAGGCCACATATACAGGTCCTGGGAGCGAGGACTTCGACGTCTCCCCGGAAGGACACAGTTCAACCCGTTATGCGAGGTAACATGAACAAGCAGGACAGCCGCTGTTCCAACAACCAACTGGTGAAATAAATGAGTGCTGTCATTCTTATTCCCATTTTACAGAGGAGGAAGGTGAGCCCGGGAAGATGGACGTGTCTGATCGGGAGCTCTACAGCTCCCAACTTGGGATGCTACGGCGATCCCAGCATCTCTCTACCTCCCCGCTGGGGTCGCCGTGTGTTTCTCCTGCCTGAATGTCACCTTGTGCAGAGCTTTCCCTGACCACCTGCCTAAACAGCCCTCCCCATCACCCTTCTCTTCTCCCCTTGGTCCGCTTTGTTTTTCTCTCAAACCCTTTTCACTACTTGACATCCTATTTCATTCATCTGACCTTTATCTGTACCTGACTTAGTCTAAGAAATTTGCCGATATTTATTTAAGCAAGAGATATTTCACATGTATTATGGTGAATAGATTTGCTTATATGTTGTTTGGCTCTCTCCTCTCCCCAACTTGACTGAATGACCTCCACACGCAGTGACTGTTTCGTTCACTTGTGGACCCCAAATTCCTATGGACCGCAGAGACACCTCGAAAATTCCCGTTGAAGGACCTTGATACAATATGAGAACGTGATACAATATATGGGAAGTGTCTGGAGTATATTGGATTATGACATTATAATGATTTTTTTCTTACAGTATATATGCAGGTAGGTTTTTATATTCATTTTCTATGCTGCTATCTATCACCAGTGATCAGAAGCACAGTGGCTTAGAACAACAGGAATTTTTTTTCTCTTGTACTTCTAGAGGCTGGAAGTCTAAAATCAGGTAAGGCTGAGTTCTTTCAGAGGCAGTGAGTGAAGAAGCCATTTGCTTGCCTTTTTCTGCTTCCAGAGGCCTTGGCTCAGGGTCTTGCTTGCATCCCTCCAACCTCTTGCTTTTGTTGTTATGTCTCTTTCTGCTCACTCTGATTCTGCTCCCTCCTTCTTAGAAAGACCTTTGGGATTATATCGGGGCCCACTTGGAGAAGCCAGGATACCCTCCCCATCTCAACAGCCTTAATTTAATCATACCCGCAAAATCCCTCTTATCAGGTCAGGTAACATAGTCACAAGTTCCAGGGATTGGGATAGAGACATTTTTTTGGGAGGGCCATTATTTAGCCTACCAAAGCTTCATTATCTCTGAATTTCAATTCCGAATAGTTCGGGAGGAATTGCAAATTAGTTTGTTCTAAAACGGGAACTGTCGGGGCACATGGGAGGCTCAGTCGGTTAAGCATTGGCCTTTGGCTCAGGTCATGATCTCAAGATCCTGGGATGGAGCCCACTCAGCAGGGAGTCTGCTTCTCCTTCTCCCTCTGCCCCTTCCCCACCCCACACGCTTATGCTCTCTCCCTCTATCAAATAAATAAAATCATTAAAAAAAAAAAAAACTAAACTAAAAAGGGAACCGTCTGTAGAGTTCTGGAAGAACCTCTGTCTTGAACTCGAAAGCAGGAAACGTGACCTTGGATACCAGCTTCATCGCTCCCTATAGCTATGTGGCCTTAGGTGTAGGTATGACTTGACAACTCTGTGGGTCAATTTCCTCATCCATGAAAGAAGGATCACAACAGTAGTGACAAGAAATAAAGAAAGCAGCCCAACCCAGAAGGAATACTGGGGCCACGGCAGCACAGAGAAGGGGCACCTCATCTAGGATCCATCAAGGGAAGGCTTCCTGGAGGAGGTGAGCCTGGAGCCTGAGTGGGGGCAGTCATACGTTAATAAACTGTGTCCCCAGCACACACAAAAGCATTTTGCATCCTGCCTAGCAGACAGCAAATAACTCAACAAAGTGTTGTATTTAGTAGCTGGAAATAGCTTTCACTTCTCCTTTCCCCTCCTTCCCCCCCTAGGGCCAAGGTTAAGTCAAGCCCACAGACTGTTTGCACAGAAGGTTAGAATGACCAGAATTTGAAATCAAGACAGAATCAAAGCAGGACAGGATCAGTAAAAGTGTCTTCCTCCTATGCCTTACTGGAGTCTGGAGGCAAAAGGAAAAAATCAGTAATAGGTACTGATTCTGTCTTTATTTAAAATGTTGATATTAGGGCGCCTGGGTGGCTCAGTTGGTTGGGCGACTGCCTTCGGCTCAGGTCATGATCCCGGAGTCCCGGGATCGAGTCCCATATCGGACTCCCGGCTCTGCGGGAAGCCTGCTTCTCCCTCTGACCTTCTCCCCTCTCATTCTCTATCTCTCTCTCTCTAATAAATAAATAAATAAACCTTTAAAAAATAAATAAATAAAATGTTGATATTTTGTTCATCATGGATTTTGGCATTAAGTTTGATTCCCTAAAATGTTGCATGAAAATATTTTTCAGGTTACTTACTGAGTTTGTTTTTGTTTGTTTGTTTGTTTGTTTGTGCCCCCTTAAATTTTGTGCCCTCATCCTGGTCCCAGCCTTGCCCCTGAGATTTTTCTTAGGGACTATGTGACAAGACAGAGATATGTATGACAATGACCAGTGACACTTGCTGTGTCTTCGGGGACAGAATGGGGGTTTGGGATCCTGGAAAGGACCCTGAACGGGGACCAGGGGCTTTTGGGAGGTGGTATTGGGGAGGAATTAGTTGTGGGAAGGAAGAGGGCCACTCGGCTTGAGGAGAGGGGGCAGAGGTGGTCTCTGGCAAAGTGGAGGGTGGGTTTAATGCCTTCCAGGCCACAGGACAGGATCTTGGTACAGATTTCTTGATAAATTGGGGTGGAAGAGAATAAAAGGAAGAGCAGAGGGATGACTTGGCATTTGTGTAGGTAGCGGTTCTCAAACTGTAATCCCCAGGCCTGGATCTTCAGCTTCCTCGGGGAATTGTTAAAAATGCAAAATTTCCAGCCTCCCGTGAAAACGGTGCACCAGAAACTCCAGAGGGTGGGGCCTAGAGGTCTGTGTTTTCTCCAGGGGATTTTCAAACACTTGACTTTAAGAAACGCTGGCCTAAGTCTCTCAACCCTAAAACCTCACATCACTCTTGATTTCAGCTCAGGTCATGATCCCAGGGTCCTGGGATGGAGTGCTGTATTAGGCTCCCTGCTCAGAGGGGAGTCTGTTTCTCCCTTTCTCTCAAATAAATAAAATAGAAATAAAAAAATAAAAACCCCAATCCATAATCCACCAACTGTAATGTAGACAGAAAAGAAAAATAAATCATAGCAAAACATACATTTTGGTATGTAAATACTTGGACACAGACTTCCCAGGACACCGGAAAGTCTCAGAAGCTTGTGTCTGTTTTTAATGAATATGTTTGGATTCGAGAGTAAGATATTCATCATTCAACTGTTTGTCCCTAATTTTGTCTTATATTTGATATTTAAAAATAAATCCTAAATAAGTATCACCGTCAGTCATCCAAAATCACAGCGACAAAAGCAAATGTGCTCGGTCAACGACTCTGATATATTAGGAGTGGTGTTGGCATCCGTACATTTTTCCCAGATGGTGAACAACTCCAGACAAAGCTCTCCAAGTATACTTTTCCCTCTACTTAAACATAGTTGCGTTTCTGAAAATTCAGTGAGACTTTGTGCTGACATCTAAAATGGAGTTAGGTTCTATCTTCAGAGAATTATGAATGGATTTCTCAGGACACAAGGTCAAGGTCGGTGGGAATGGAGGAATTCTCTGGGTGCACTCTCCAGTGCATTGCAAGATATTTAGTATTCCTGCCTTCTGCCCTCGAAATGGAAATGTCAGTGGCCCTCCAGTCCCCATCAGCAAGACAACCAGAAATATTCCTACATCAAAAAAAAAAAAAGAGCTTCATAGGAGCTGAATGCCCCCACTGAGAACCACACTTTAATATGAATGGTTCTGAGAGCCAGATCTCAGGAATAAGCAGGAGGTACCAACCCCTGGATCTGCTGGAGGGATCCAGGAGGCTGCCTGGGTTTGTGGTTGGGCAGTGAGCTGACCGGTGGAGCCCTTTGCCAAAATGCCGGATTGGACCATGCAGTTTGTGGGTGCTAGTGGAGCGTGCATGCAGAGAGAGAAGAAGGAGGGCTTTTTGGAAATCGAAGAGAAGCTTCCTGTCGCTGAATAGAGCCAGTACCATCCCCATACCGGTCACATCTTCCCAAGAGGGCCGCAGCAGCCCCTTCTCTGGTCTCCTTTAAACCCTCTGCCACACAGTCCATTTATTCCCTACCCGGCAGCCTAGAGCTTTCTGGAGTGCACCTCGATGTGCCACTCTTTTCTTGCCTCCCCCACTAGGCCCTGGCCTCTGATAGACAAAACAGCCTCCTTCCAGTTTCCGGACCTTTGTGCAGGCCTTCTTCCTCTTCAAGCCCGGGGGCTGCCTGCCCTCCCGTCACGCGTTAATCCTGCTCTTCGGTCAGGACTTGGAGCAAATGTTCTTTTCTCAGAGAAGCCTTCTCTGACTTCTCAAGGAGTTGGTTGGGTTTATGGACACATAGGATTCATACAAAAAGTAGTAGCAAAATAACTTTTAAACGTGCCTAGCAATTTGATTCACTCCTGCAAAGTCCCTTAAGATAGGCCCAATCTATCTGGCGCACAGTTGACTTTTCCGTGCCTGACACTTAGTAGGTGCTCAACGTTTCAGAAATGAATGAAAAAATTTCTGCAGATGGCCGGTCCGGGTTTTTATTTCCTGGCCCCTGCGCAGCTCTGCCTGCGCAGTCGCGGGGCCTCGGTTTCCCAGCCTGCGCCGCGGGCGGGCCTCCCGGAGCCGACAAGCCCGCGGGAGCGCGCGGCCCCGGGTCCCCAGGCCCGAGAGTCCGGGGGCGCGGGCGGGGGCGTGCGTGCTGGGCGCGCGGGGCACGTGACGGGCCGGCCGAGGCCTCCAACCGCCGCCGCTTCGGGCCCGCGCCCCGCGCGCGCGCGCGCCGCCCGGCGCCCCGCCCCCCCAGGGCTCCGGGCCCGGCGCGCGCCGGCGCGGGAGGCGGGGGCCAGGGGTGGCGGACGCCGAGGGGGAGGGGCGGGCCCGGCCCGGCTCGGCCCGGCCGCCCGCGCGCGGCTGCTGGAGCGCCCCGGGCCCGGCCCGGGCGGCGGCGGCGGCGGCGGCGGCGGAGGTTCTAGCTTGAGGCCTCGGCGGCGCCCTTGTGCCGCGCCGCAGCCATGGCCCTGGTGACCCTGCAGCGCTCGCCCACGCCCAGCGCCGCCTCCTCCTCGGCCAGCAACAGCGAGGTGAGCCCCGGGCCCGCGGCCCCGGCCGGGCCGAGCAGCCGCCGCTCCAGGCAGGCCTGGGCCGCGACTGCGGGGCGGAGGGCGGAGGGGCCTGCGGGGGAGGGGCCCCGCGCTGCGACCCTGCCTGGGCAGCCGGCCTGGCGTTACTGTGCGAGACACGGAGAGTGTCACCCCGTCTGGGGGTGACTGTGTGTGCAGCTGTGACCTCTGTGTGGGGGTGACTCCGCGAGACTGTACTGCGGCTGTGACCTCCGTCTGGGGGTGGCTGTGTGTAGTCGTGTGTGTGACTGATCCCTGTCTGAGGATGACAGTGTGGGAAACTGGCTGTGCCCCTGGGACTCCTAACGGGTGACTGTGGCAGATGCTGGTTCTGAGATCTGTGGCCGGTCTAGGCGCCCCCGCCCCGTGCCTGACAGTGTATGTGAGTCTGTGCATGACTGTGGCCTGTCTCCTGGGAACCGTGCCTGCCTGATGCTGTGACAGAGGCCCCCCACGGGTGCCCCAGTGAGTGTTTGAGATTGTTTCCCGGGACTGCGTGCCCCTGGAGGTCTGCCTCTTGGTGTGAGTGGCTGTCCTGTCGGGTGCCCGAGTCACTGTGTGACAGTGACTGAGTGAGCTCAGGGTGCCCTGTGACTGGGTTTCTTGTCTTTATGTGAGTCTGGATCTTTCCTTTTTGTGATACCCTTTGAGACTGCATGTTTGTGTTTATCTGGCTGTGTGGCGGGGCCGATTATGGGGTTCCTGTGGTTGCAGGGGAGCATTCTGGGGGCTGAGAGCACATCGCTGCACCCTGCGGGTTTCTGTGCCTCTGGGTGCCATCAGGTCTCCGTGGGCCGGCTCCTTGCTTGGGGGGGAGACTGGGGAATGAATCTGCAGTTGGCCTGGCCTGCACTAGGTTGGGGCCTCAGGCAGCTGCAGGGCTGACCCTCTCGTCCTCCACTCTCCCACCTTCTCGGAGAACCGTTTATGGCCTCTGGTCTCAACTTCTATCCATGGCAAGGCTGCGAGTTGGCCTGAGGACAGCAGCTGGAGGAGGAGATTGGGAAGTGTTTAGAGAAGGGAGAGAAGGCTGGAGGAGGGGCCCTGCAGACCCAGGAAGTGGCCTCCGCAGCAGCAGCATCTAAGTGATTCAAGCCCCTTCTCTGTGGGGGAAGTTGACTGATAACACGGAAAGGTTTGTGCGAGAGAAGAGGAACTGGTTTTGGTAGAGCAGGCCTGTTTGTCCTGCGGGCCCCGTGGCCCTTCGATCTGGTTTCGCTAGGAGCCTCTGGAACATTTTCAGAGTGGCCATAAGGTTGAACTCCGGCCCCCCCCCCCCTTCTATGGAGGGAGAGGCCATTCGTGAGTTACTTTGTCTGCAGGCAGGATTCTCCTTGTCCCTCCTCTGCAAGTCAAGTGCAGGGAAAAGAACACTGGTGGCCAGTTGCCTGCAGCTGAGACTTGAGGCTGCCTTGGCTTTTTTCCTCGCCACACAGACATCTGTTCTCCTCCATCCTTGTGATTACCACCGGCTTGTAGTCTACAGAGGGCTTCCTTGCACTTGATCTCAGACTCCTTCCTCAACCGTGAAGTGAGGCAAGGGTTCGACTTCAGGAAGGGCTTGTGCACAGGTGCCCTCAGCCTCGGTGTCCGGTTCTAAACCCCACGTTCCCTGCGTAGCTCATGCCTGATCTATTCCTGTCGGAGGCACATTTTTTTTTTTTTAATTTCATGTTATCTTTTAGCTGAGATATAATCCATGTATCATCCGTTCACCATTTCACGGGGCTTTTGGTCCCTTCACAAGGTTGTGTAGCCATCCCCATGACCCGGTGCCAGAAGTCTTCATCACTCCGAGAAAGAAACTGCATGGGCATGGCCTTTAGCCACCACCTGCAGCCCCCCTCTCGGCACCCTCACCCTGCGCTCACCGAACTCTGAGTTCCCACTGATCTACTTGCTGTCTCCATAGATGTGCCCGTTCCTGACATTGCATATGAACAGAATCCGACAATATGTGACCCTTTGTGTCTGGCTTTTGCCGCGTAGCATGCTGTCTATAGGGTTTATCCATTGTTGTAGCACAGATCAATACTTTGTTCCTTTTTATTGCCAAATAATATTCCATTCGATGGCGGTATCACATGCTGTTGGACAGTTGGGTCGTCTCATTTCAAATATTTATAGAGCATTCCTTCTACCAAGTGCCAGTGACCCAGCAAACATTGAGAATAAAACTCAGCCACCTTTTTCCCCCCCAAAGATTTTATTTATTTATTTGAGAGCGAGAACACAAGCCGGGGCGGGACAGGAGAAGCAGACTCCCCACTGAGCAGAGAGCCCAACATGGGACTTGATCTCAGGACACCGGGATCCTGACCGGAGCTGAAGGCCAATGTTTCACCAACTGAGCCACCCAGGGGCCCCTCAGCCTCCTTTGACTGGCCGTTAGTAGATCAGCTGCATTAATTGCCCAGTGAACTAGCAGAGGTTGGGATGTTTGCTGGAAGGTGAGGCTTTCTTCCAGATGGGGTGAGGCAGGAAGAAGCAAGACTACGGAGAGAGCAGGCACGTGCACGAGAACTCAGGAGACGTGGGTCCAGGCTGCCTGTGCCTTGGGTCTGACCTTCCTTGGGCCTCAGCTCTTGCGAAAGGGCTGGCTCCCCTCCTCCGTGTGTCCTTGGGCATGTATAGCTTTCTTCCCCAGGATAACTGACCATATGTTGCCTCCATTTCATTCCCTGGAATCCCAGAGAATGACCAAGAATTAAATGTCTTTGAGGTCTGCACCCCTAAATCACTTCCTCTCTCCTCGAAATGCATCTTCTCTCGAGTCAGAGGCTCAGCCCGGCTGACTCAGCCCGTCCAGCGTGGGAACAGAGGGAAATCAGCCCGCCCAGCAAAGCAGCTCTCCTCTCTTAATTTTTCCCCCTTCCCCCACCCCCATCTTTAATTATCTCATTTATGTCACTCTACTGTTAATCTTATCTCATTCCTTTGTGAGAACAGGCAGAAAACCCCACAGCAGATAAATCAATAACTTTCAGGAATGGATTGGAACATTGTTATTTTTGACAAACGTTCAAGGTGACTCATTTTTATGGGCAGATCTCCAGTGTCTTTTTTTGCCCCAGGGCAGGGGTGGGGGGGGCGCAGTGGGTTGGGGTTGGATCAGGGTTTCTCAGCCTTGGCACTGCCGATGTTGGGGCCAGAAAATTCACCGCCATGGGAGGCTTATCTTGGGCATTGTGGCATATTTAATGTCACCCTGTCTTCCACCTACTAGATGCTAGTAGCATCCTCTCAAAAAAGGCCCCAGACGTTGCCCACTGTCCCCCTATTGAGAAAAATCATCCCTGGTTGAGGACCCCTGGGTTAGACCCAGCATTCTCCTCTAAGTGTGTTTGGCTGTGTCCGTGGTTCATGCTGTGCTCAGGGACGGAAGTTCATGGCCCTGTGGTCAGCACAGCCTTGCCTAACGGGTTCCATTTCTCCTTTGCCCGTGGGGTAGGGAACGTGCAAAAACCAAGTAACCAGCCACCAGTGCCCACCGCTGCACGATGCTGTACATAGAGTATCTTCATGACATTTAGGGGCCCCGGGACTCTCCCGTGTCCCCCTCCTTCTTAGTTGTGAAACTGCCCCTCTGCTCTGTGTCCTTTCCTCCTCAGGCTCCTTCCCATGTGAGCTCTGCACCCTTTTCCCATCACCACTGGTTCCTGCCTGGTCTCTGTCCTCATTCAGCCTTGCATCTCTCCCAGGGATCGCTGCTTTCCAGGTTTCCCTTTCCTCTTCAATGGGCTCCTCTGTGGAACGTACAAAACATGCCAGGTCCCAGCGGTGCAGAGTTGTTTGTGGCGGGAGGATGTTTTCTTATTTCAGTTTTCTCTATGAAAGCAAAAAAAGAAAAGAAAAGAAAAATTGCTATCAGGGCTTAAGTCCCAGTTACTTTTAGATTACTTTGAGACCCTCTTGGCCTCTAAACTTTTAGAAAATATTAAATGTCCATTTCTTTTGTATTCTTTTATATTCCTTATATAAATAAACCAATAGCCTAGAAAGTTTTCTATTAAACATTTAAGCCTTTTTGAGAACCACCAGGAGCTTTTGAGACCCTCAGACAGACGGGCTGCTCCTGGCCCCCTTCCATCATGAAAGACTTGCCCGGAATGATTTTTCTTATTTATTTTCTTTTATTTTTTTTTTAAAGATTTTTATTTATTTATTAGAGAGCGAGAGATTGAGAATGAGAGGGGAGAAAGTCAGGGGGAGAAGAGACTTCCCGCAGAGCCGGGAGTCCGATATGGGACTCGATCCCGGGACTCTGGGATCATGACCCGAGCCGAAGGCAGTCGCTCAACCAACTGAGCCACCCAGGCGCCCCTTTTCTTTTTTTTAAACCCTTGTGTTGGGGCTGAAAATGGTGTTGATCACTCAGCCATTGCCTGTCTTGAAGGAGGAAATAGATTCCTCTTAAAACGTCACGCCCCCCCCCTTAAAAAACAGGGTGAGGGGACGCCTGGGTGGCTCAGCGAGTTAAGCACCTGCCTTCAGCTCCAGTCATGATCCCAGGGTCCTGGGATCGAGCCCCACCTCGGGAGGAGCAGGGCCGGGTAGGAGTGTCCAGTCAGCAGGAATCACTGCGGAAGGAATGTGGGTACATGCTGGGAAACCCGAAAAATCCCTCCATGGAAAGTTCTCGGCAGGTTGGCGGAGTGGGGTTGCTGAGGAAAGGGTGCAGCCATGTGGACGCAGCCAGGGTTCCTGGACATCTGTATCTTTTTCAGGCATCAGAGCAGAAAACGTGAGCCTTGTGTGTGAGGCTCGTTGCTAGCGGTGCTGTGGCGTGACCCTCTCTTTCTTTCTCTGTAGCTGGAGGCTGGCAGTGATGAAGAGCGAAAGGTAACCCTCAGGTAAGCAGCCTCGATTTTCGTGCTTAGTCTTTCTCCCAAGCAGGTTGAAATACTCTGGTTTTTTTCTGGAAGGGAGAACCCTCGGAAGAGAGGATACACCAGTGTGTTCAGTGAGGGCTTTAAAAATCACACCGCAAGCAGGTACAAAAGTAGCGCGTTCACGTTTGCGAGTATGTTTAACCATAAAGAGCTTTCACAATGTTGTATAACATTTCGAAGAGAAGGAAAATCATTGCCAGAATTCCACCGCCCTCCTTGCTTTGCCACTTTGAACATCTTTAGAGACTTCCTTCCAGATTTTACCTTTCTAAAAAAATACTTGGTCTACACACTTTCGCTTTTTTCCATCTGGCTTCTGGTAAGGTGTTCCTTCTGAGGTAAGCATGTTGCTGATTTGAAACAGACATCTCACCCCCTGAGTTTAATTCAAGGTGAGTTTTTGGGGGGGTTTCGTGTGTGCGTGTGCTTGTGAGAAATCTTTTGGGATGCTCTGTTAAAAATAATTCCTCGGGCTGTTGTCCCCAGCTGCTGTATTCACTAGTAGACCCCAAAGGCATTTTTATTTTTCTTTGCCAAAAAACAAAGGCCTTCTTTTGCATATTTTGTTGACAGAAGATTTAGCCCTTCGTTATATAATGTATTCTTATTACATAATGTATTGTACCCTCGGGTGCCAGTGTTCAGCTTAGACTCTTAAGAGTCTGAAAAAGTAAATGGAGTTTCAAGGATATTGTTCTTTGGGAGGAAAAAAAAAAAGTCTGTTTCATCTTGTGAGGAAGAGGAACACTATTTGGGAAACACTATTTGGGAAAGGGAACGTGTGTTCAGAAACTGGGGTCCGCCATTCATTCCCGAGAGCAGGATGTTCTCTGGTTAAACTCAAGTGTCTTTCAAGGTTCCGTGTCTTTGGGTGAAAGGAGGGAAGACACTCACTTTTATTGTGGCATACAGTATTTCTAAAGATTATACATGCAGGGAAATAATAGCCCGCAAAATTCAGAGAGGTCTTATTTCAGGGGCTGGGTCTTCATTTTAAAGATACCTTTGGGGACAATGACAGATTTTTCCCTGTCACCCGGGGTGGTGGGTTGCTCCAGGTCTGGGTCAGGTCTTGAAGGCTGGGATCAACCAGACTCCCAAGTGGGGGCAGTCATGGGCCATGTTTTCGAGCTTGGCTCTCTGGGCGGAGGCAAAAAGGGGAAGAAGCGAAGTCTGGCAAAAAGGAGGGAGTGCTGGAAGAAGGGTTTGCGGCCACGAGGGGGCCTGTGTCTGCAGGTGCGCCTCCTGCCCCAAGCCTCATTCCCGTGCTCCCCTGGAGTGGGAGTTTCTAACATCCCTGCGCCCTCCCCTTGCGTGGCTTGTGCCCAGGAAATAATAGTTAGCCCTCTCACTTAGATTGTCTCTGATGCACGAAACTTTTTTTTTTTTTTCAAATGGCTCTTACTTAGCGGACAGCATAGTGTTTGGAATTACGTCAATTCAGAACTCACACATAGCAGTGATGTGAAAATGTGAGGAGCCAGGCGGCCAATAAAAGGCCCTTTCTCTGCACAGTTGGGAGCTGGAGAGGACCTCGCAAAGGGAAGGGAAGTCAACTCTGTGTGTTGCCATGTTTACTCCTCTCAGCTGTGCCAGGAGGGGGGTTTTCCCAGTTCACGGGGGAGGAACCTGAGGCTCAAGGCTGCACGTGGCAGGTACTAAATTTGAAGCGAGGCCTGTGTTGCCTCCAACACCTGTGTTTGCCATGGGAACCCCCCCTCCCCCGGCATTCTGGAGACCGACTCCAGTATCAGGACCAAGGAGCCCTGCTTACTTTGGGGAGTGCCCCCTGGATGTGTGCTGACCACGGGAATCCCTCCTCACTGCCAACCAGCCCCTCCCCCAATGCCCTTGTGAGCACTGGGAGACCCTGGCCTGGAGCCAGGGACCTGGGCTCTGAGCTTGTCCTCTCGGGATCCCGTCTTAGTCCCTCTTCCCTCACCTTGACATTGACCCTCCGTTTTTAGGCAGACCACACCGTCCTGCTTTCTAACCCTTGTAGCCACGCGGGAGAAATTCTGGTGTTCTGGTTTAAGCTTTGACTGCAACTCCTTCAGGTCCAAGTGTTGATTTGCATTTTCAAGTCTCTGCTGTCCAGGCTTCTAGAAGAAGTCATGGAATAATAGTCCTTTGTGTTTGCTTGTCTGGGGGAGAGGGGATTTCTCTGTGCTTCACATTGGTTCTGAAGGGTTGCCGGCAGGCAGAAAACCTGGGGCTAGCAGTATCTTCCCTTTCCCCCTCCCCTCTGCCTACCCTTCATTAAAAGCTTGCCTCTTTCGGGAGTTCTCTTTGACTCAGCCTTGGCCAGGAAATGGCTGAGTCACATGGGCAGGTCTTCTGGGCCTCAGCTGCTCCTCTTCCCCACTTTCCCCTGGTGGCACCATAGCTCAGGTCCATAGCCCTCCGCTGTCCTGTGTCAGTCGGTATCCCAGGCACCCTCCCTCCCGCTCAGGTTTCCATCCCCACCGTCAGATGGACATGGTCTCAGAGCGCCCCTGTGCCTCTTGCTCTGCTCTCCACCTTCCCCCTGCGTGGCTGCCCCTTCCTCGCCCGCCCCCCTGCCCCACTCTCGCATGTGCTGTGTTTCAGTCCCACTCCCTGGCCAGGCCCTTTCTTGAAGCCCATTCCATTTCCTGCGGGGCCAGCTTAGTGGTCCTGCCCCCAGACCGTTGTGGCTTCCCTCTCTTTGGCGGGTAGCTCTCAGCTCCCCTCTGTGGGCCGTGTGGCTCCACCCTGCGTGGCAGGTGCTCGTGCTTTTGTCTCATCCCTCACCGATGCTGGTGCCCCCTTAGGGACGGGGCCTTAGCTCCCTGCCTGGGCGTGACATTTCAGCACTTGCACGGTGCTAGCTTTGTCCCGGCTCTGCAGTACAGTGCGTACCCGTGTGAGGAGAGCGAGGTGCAGAGGGGACGGCGGGGGTTCGGAGTCGGGCTCCCACCTGAGCTGCGGAGCTCCTTTGCCTCTGTGCCTCACTGCACTCCCGTGGGCCTCTTTCGTTCCATCTGTCAAACATACAACTCGGGACTTCCCGGGTCGTGGAGGAGCTGGGGTGCGGCTCCTCACCCAGAGCCCAGCTTGCGACAAGCTGAAAGAACCATCGCGACGTTTGGTCCTCGTGAGATGTTTGCTTTCGCGTCAGTTCACAGCCCAGACTTAGCGGGACTTGGTGCAGGTGCGGTGTCCCCCCCGGCACGCTGGGCCCCTGGGAGGGCCGCCCCCGTGGGCGCTCTGTGACCTGGAGCGCCCCGTCCTTCTCCCCGCTGCAGCCCTGTGGGATGCACGTAGCTTCAGGCACACTCCGCAGAGTCAGCGTAGTGACTCAGACAGTTTCTCGGAAGGCCTTCCTGGAGACGTCGCAGGAGCTGATCGCCTTGTGCCGAGAGCGAAGCCGACTGATGCAGAGTGAGGGAGGTCTGGTTCTCCGCGTCCTCTCCCCTCCCTGCCCTCCGCGCATGCAGACGGCCGCCGGCCTCCCGCGATTCGCTTCTGGAAGCTGTGCCGCTCAGCCTGTGGGAATCGATGAGCAGACGGCTCCTCTGGCCGCGGCTCCCGGCTCCCTCGCCACCCTGGGAGCTGCCTCGGTCTGGCAGGAGGCGGACACGCCTGTGCGCCAGGCAGGGCCCTGGGGAGAGGGCCTGGCTGTGGTTTCCAGAAGGTGGCTCGGGAGCGAATGTTTGTTGTTGTTTCCATCCAGAGTTCCCAAGTCAGGCGTAGGAAAATGCTCATTAGAGTTCTTTTAATTTTTTTCATGCCTGCCCAAGCAAACCTGGGGACCAAGGCCACAGGACTCTGTCGTCCGTGTTATGTGGTGTCCATGGTGAACAATGACCTCCCTGCACTTCCCCTCTCCGTCCATGTTCCCTTCCCTTTGGATCTTGACCTGGAATTCCCCAGAGGCCCCTGCTGTCCTGGAGTGTGGTTGTACCTTCCCTCCCTCCCTCACCGCAGCTCCCCATGTCCTCGCTTCCCCATCTCCATTCAGCACCCTGTCTTTTATGCCTGTCCGCCCTGGGGGTTCCTCTTCGCCTTTCTCAGTGGTTTCTTAGCCTGCACTTCCTTGTCCCTGTGGGCGGTGCGTCCGGTGAAGTCCTGCCAAGGGGCGACAGGCAGTGCCCCATCCAGTTCTGCAGCCGGTCACTGTGTCCGTTAGCAGTCGCGGTGTAACGAGTTGGCCCAAACCTGGCAGTCCAAAACAGTTCCCGGTCACGGCCTTGCAGCCGCCAGGGTTGGGAGTCTGGACACAGTCTAGCTGGGTCCTCTGCTTGGGGTCTCGCGTGGCTGTAGGCAGGGTGTTGGCCAGGCCTGGGGTCGCACCTGAGCTTTAGGTCCTCGTCCAAGCTTACGTGGTTCTTGGCAGAACTCTTTTCCGCAGCTGTGGAGGTCCTGGTGGCTTGCTTCTTGCAGGCCACCCAGAGGATCTGCTGCTGTGGAGTCTTGTAATGGAATGTCACCACAGGAGTGACCATCCATCCCCTTGGCCATTCAGTGTCACCTGAAGGGGACATCTGTCCCATCCCATCAGGATAGAGGCTACCCAGGGCCTCTAACAGGGGCCGGGATCTTGGGCCTTCTCCGAATTCTGCCCACTGGTCTCAGCCTGTGGGTGCATTACGTAAAGGTGATGCCGACTGAGAGATGTTCTCAGGGTCCTCAAGGGAAGAGGTCAGGAGCACCAGCGAGCCCGCACCGCAGGCTTTGACCCTCACCCCAGCGAATGGCACAGTCTTTCCGCTCAGCGCCGACACGCTTGTTCTCACTTCCAGGCTTGGCATCTCTTAGATTCATCCCCACGTTGAATATTTTGTTCTCTGAAATGCCCTCTGCGTTGACCCTTGCATCTCCCTCCGTGAGCTTTGGCTTTAGGGACAGGTCTGGGTTTGGCTCCCCCTCTGTCATCTGTCGCCTCACTAGGCGGTGGGCTGGACTTTACACAGCTTGTGGGGTCATTGTCAGAATTAAATATCCTAACTCCACGAGCCTTTTCGCTATAGTAAACACTGAACAAGCGCCTTTTGCCTGTACTTCCTTCAGGGGCCAGCTTCTGTAGTGAATTTCTGGCTCTTCCTTTTCCTTCCTACGTGCGCTCTCCTCCCCTTTGTATTTCCTTGGGACTGGCTCTGGTGAAAGCCACTGTTAAAGCATGACAAAGAATCTCAAGATGGTGATAGCAGAGCTAACCTCCTCGAGGCCCTCCTGAGCCCGGGGCCTTGAGCATCAGGCTGGCCTCCCTGGCCTCAGCCCTCACGGCGCCTGGCACACACTGGATGGGCCACTGAGGTGTCATACAGTGACTTCCTCACGCGGAGGAACTCGCGGTGCTCTTGGACGACATACAGGACGCTGAGGACGGAGAGCCTTCCTGCCATTTCCCTCTGCAGTTCGGCGACATAGGCACTGTTAGAGCATTTGCAGCCCCCTCTCTCCTAACCTGTCTGCTTAGGGGCCATTCGCCCAACAGATACTTCCTGGGCACCGACTCTGCCAGCCACTGTTCTGGGAGCTGGGAATCTAGCAGAGGACAGGTCTCTGGCCTCGCAGCCCACATTCTCTTGGGTAAGGAAGATAAACAAGAATGTGAATAGCATGTTAGTAAGTGCTAGGGAGAAAAAAGTGAAGCAGGACAAGAGGCTCTGGAAGGGAGCCTCCAAACGTGCTCCAATCTGAGTCGCCAAATGTGAGTTATTTCATCTAACCCATGCAGACCTCCTGTAAGGAAGGCGCCATTTTGATTCCCATCCTGTGGACAGGAAAGGTGAGCCTTGGAGACCTTAGCTGGCCTGACTTCATGCAGTGTGAAGTGACAGAGGCAAGACCCGCAGGCTCCATGTCTCTCTGCCTCCAAGCCTGTCCTCACCCCCCAACATCCCAGAGCCATCTCGGCTAGCCCTCCTGCCAGTGGTTCGGAGCTCTCACCAGGAGGCAGAGAGGAAGGAGTCCACCCAGAAGAGCTGCCATCTTTGGAGCCATTCTTCCTGCTTGGAGCCTAGCGGCCCTACCGTGAGCTGTGTGCTTTAGCAAGTCGCAGGACACCCCCTCGCCCCACTGAGAGCGACAGTTGTGATGCATCCCCCTTCCCAGCAGTCACCGGGCAGAGCCCCTGGGAAATGATAGCACCACCTCCTGTTTCCTGCAGGTGCAGGCGCCGGGCTTGGAACCTCGCTCGCAGGTTGTCGTCACCACAAGCCTCCGAGGTGGCTGCCAGCCCAAGCTTAGGAAACTGCAGCTCGAAAAGGCCGGTGGGAGGTCAGGGCCAAGGTTTGAGTGCAGGTCCCTGTGATTCGGGAACCCGTGTCCCCTCCTTTCTTCCCCATCTGGTCCCTCACAGGAGACTTAGACTTTGTGTTCAGTGCACCCTTTCCTGTCCCCGTGCCCCCCGGCTTTATAGGCAGTAGCGCCCTACCGACTTCTTTTCAACATTGGAGTGCACGGGCTTTTAAAATGTTGGGGCCATTGTCTTGTCCTGCTGTTCAGTTTAACTCAGGTGTTATTCCTGGTGCGTTGGGACATTTGATTTTCAAATCAGAATTTGCCTTCAGGGCAGGTTAAATTCTTTGTTGTTGTTAGAAAAACTCCTAGAGTGGGGACAACTGGGGACAGAGGAAAAGAATGAATTTGATTCTGTTGAAACTTAATTAAACTTCTTATTAAGGTTAACTTGAAATGAATTTTGCTGGAATCTAGTAGGTTTCATTAAGCTTTCGAAACACCAGTACTTAGACTTCAAAAGAATGCCATGGGGCCCTGGTCTCCTCCTTCCCAGGCACGGGTGCACCAGGGGAGCGCGTGCAGAAACCCGCCGTGCTCGGGCCGGCTCTTCCCCCGGGGCTCACGCTGGTACCAGCAATCACGCTTGCAGTAAGTGGAACAAAGCTGTGAGGGAGGTCAGCAAAGCTAGGTTCTGCCCTGAGAGGTGTCGTCTGCTGGGTGCCCTTAGGTAGGTCGCTAGATGTCTCTGGGCCTCTACCTACTCCTTATAAAGTGAAGAGACGAGATTAGACTGTGGCCCCCAGATCTGAGATGGAGAGTCCTCAGACCCAGCCACCTTGTCCCATGTTGCCCAGCACTTGTCATCATTCGCTGTAGATTTCTGACAGACTGCCCAGACTTTCTCCTTCGGTGCAGCACGGAGGGCAATGGTATACAATTGTAGGGAGCCTACCCTGACTCGGAGGACACTAGCACAGCGTCTGAGAGGAAGCGGACCCTTTGCTTGGACCCACCCGCTCCTGACCGGAGCCCGGGGCCCCTCCGCGCTTCGCTCTCAAGAGCGGGCTGGAAAGAAAGGATTCGCCTTTGGCGCACCTCGTGCTGTGGTCAGAGCTCAGGATTTGGACCGCTTATTAGAAAATTCCTAAGACTAGGAGAATGTCCAAAACAAGTCGTTCCGCTTCAAGGAAGGCTGCGGTAAGAAAACAGGATTAATCAAAATAGGATTAATCAGAGTCCGGGGCAGCCATTTTCAAGGCCTGCGAGTGTTGGGGCTGGGGTGGGGGTGTGACCTCAAGTCCCGCTCTGGGGCGGGGTCAGCACTGCGACACGTGGGAGGTGGCGCACCAGTGGGGAAGCCAGCTGGCCCGCCACGCAGCCTCGCTGGAATCCAGGTGGCAGGCTGCGGTGTGAATGACGGAGGTCGCGCAGGCAGGCCTGTGCCTGGCCTCCAGGTCAGGGTACGGGCCCTGCCACTCCGCTGACTGACCTGGGGCCATCCACCTGTCCACCGCACAAAGTCCATCTCCCTCTCGGGGCCCTCGGGAAGCTTAGGGAGAGCCTTTCGTGCCGGCGCGTACAGTCCTTGATACCGCTGGACACATGGTAGCTGTTGGTTTGGTTGGGTTTCTTTCAGCTGTTACGTTCATCGGTGGGAGCGCCTGCCAGTGCCTGCAGCTGCCCATCCCGACCTTCTTCCCCTGCGTGGATTCCCAGCCTCACCACAAAAGACCAAAAGGTCAACCCAGTGGAATCCCAGAGAAGAAACCGCCAACGCGTGACCTATTTCCCTCCCAAGTTCTACTGAACCTTGTACCAGACCTTTATCTGGGAAGCAGCATGCCTTGTGGGCCTTTATTTTTACAGATTTTTTTTTCCTAATGGCTACTTTTGAAGTTATTTTTAAAAAGACTTTGTTTCAAAGAAAGCGGTTGCTGTCCGGTGACGCTCTCGCTGCGGGGGGCCTCCCTGCACGGCGGAAGTAACTCCCGGGCAGGTCTTGGCACACGGCTTGGCAGGAGTTGTCAAGGTGTGTTTCCCCAAATCTGGGCCCAGGCGAAATTCCCATGAGGGAGGGACGTGGTTTGGAGAGAGCTGGGCGGCTGCCGCCTCTGGGTGTCACGTGTCGTTTCCCACATGTCCAGGCCCGCGGGCTCTGTGGCTGGTCGGTAGCAGGTGGGGGCTTGGGGGTGGCTCCTTCAGTCTGGGGTTGAGGCCACTGAACCATGCAGCAAGAGGGCTCCCTAAGGGGCCTGCTCTCTGTGCCCCGGGTCCCCCTGTGCTGACCCCACCATGTGGGGTGGGAGGGAGAAGGGTCTCCTGGGAAGCAGCCTGGTAATGGAGACAGTTTTTGAGTTATTTGCTTTAATTAACAATTCAGCCAGTATATATTTAGTGTGTGTATATATTGGGCTCTGTGCTGAATGCATTCAAAAAAAAATTCCTTACCCACCACAGGCAATGTGGGTATGTTGTGTCTACCACAGCTTTGTCCAAAAGGGTTTGAAACACCCTACAAAATCCAGAGAAAATTAACGAGAAAAGCAGGGCATAGGGAAAGTAGGGGGAAATAAGATGAAGCCAGATTTGTATGTGGAATGCACAGCGTAACATTGGTAGTTCCCAGAGTGTGGCTACAGATCTGACTTTGAGCTTCCTAGTAGTCAAAGCAAAGAGAGAAACAAGATCAGTTGCTTGATTCATGATATTCCTGAAAATACCACCAGGTTTGTTCATTCCTCTGAAGAACCCTTCCTGATGGCCACCGGTGGGTGTTCCTAAGACAGCCCAGTGTGGTGGGCGGATAAGCAGGTTGTCTTAGGTTTAGCCCTGAGGCCCACAGAGGGAGCTGATGTTACAGGCCCGTCCCACCAATTAACCTGTGTGTTTGTGGTCTGGAGAGGTGAGGTCAGCAGCAGGACTTGGTGCCAAAGCTGCTGGCCACCCCAAACACTGCAAACAGGATGCTGAGTCACATCCTGCGGGCCTGTAACATCCTGACTTCCTGTGCCCTTCACAATAGGAGATTCGCACGGGCATGCTGGCCTCCTGCTGTTTCAGAAGTGTGGTCTCAAGCGGAAAATGCTCCAGTTAGGTTTTACACGGGTCAGGGCTGTGTGTGCCTGAGGCTCCCAAACTCTGGACGCACAGAGACCAGGAGGAAGCGGGAGAGCGGAGTTTCCCATCATCCTCTGCGGCCTCACACGCGAAGCAAGGCGCCTGCATCCTGGAAAACGCAGAGGGGGAAAAGGGGCCGAAGGCAGGTCAAGCTCCCCATCAGTGAGGGTATGAAAGTCTGCAAAAGATGGGAGAGGAAGTCCGTGAAGTGTGCCAGTGGCAACGACCCATAGTCTTAAAAGCTTTTATCACCTGCCAATAAGGAAAAATTACAAGCAGTGTTTTCCCAAAGCCCAATTAAGTGGAAATTTCCCAGATAGTTTTTTTTTAGATTTCGAAACAATATAAAACTTGCAGGAAAGTTCTACACAAAGAGCTTTTTTCTGAACCGTTTGAGAGTAAAGTTGCCTGCCTGGTGCCCACTGCCTTTTGCACACAGGCAAGGGCCTTCTCCTACAAAGTAGACCTTTGACCCTTGACCCTGACCCATTACCACCCTCCCACCAACAGAGCCCAATCAAGGTCTGCCCTTGGACTCCGTAACCTCCTCTATAAAGGAAGGGTCTAGCTCAGGATCCCATGTGGCTTGTAGGCGTCCTGCCTGAGCCTCCATTGTTTTAGCACGTGTCCTCCATCTCTCTTTGACTCTTCTGACCGGGACACTTTTGCAGGGGACAGGCCTGTCATTTCGTAGACTGTCCCCAAGTTTAGGTTGGCGTGGTGTTCCCTGGAATACCACGGGTGGGGTCTCTTTGGCAGGAATAGCCCAGGAGCAATGCTGTGTACTTTGCCTTCTGCCCTGCCAGGGGGCACGAGATTTCGGTTTGTCCCATTCCTGGTGATGTTCATTTTGGTGATGTTCACCCAGGTGAGTTTTGCGTGGCTCCTTTACTGTATGGTTTTCTTTTACCCTTTATCCTTAAGTATTTCTTGCGGGTGATACTTAGAAATTGTATTGATCCCATCTCTCTTCAACTTGTCTATTTGTATCTGTATAGACTCATGTTTGTCTGTTTTATTCCACGGTTTATAATCCACTGGTCATGTTATTGACTTCGGAGTCCCCTACTTGGTTACTGGGGTCGTGCTCAAGCTTCCATGACCCTTGACCTGTCCCTGCCATCCTTCAGCACTGCTTGCTTTCTGATACCAGATGTTCCAGGCCTCATCTTGTACTTTCTCTGCCCCATATCTGGAAGCAGTCATTTGTCCAAGGGGCCCTGCTTCCATTTAGTGGAGAATGGAATTTACAAGGTGTGCTTATCACTATGGGAGTTATGCCCTCCTCAGGCCCTCTTGGGGGGCAGAATTAGGGAATTTGTGTATGTATGTGTTCACACACACACACACAAACCTGCGTCTCTAGTTCTGTATTTAAATAATTTGGGGAACCCTAAGTTCAGACCTTCCTCTCTGATCCAACATCTCAGTTCATTCTAGTTTTCTCTCTCTCCCTATTTGTGACTCCCTTCCCTGACCGGGACAAACCTGGCTCCAAAATGTCCCTAAAACGCTTGCTCGTTTGAGCGGTCTCCCTAGCTGTCACCAGCCTCCCATCTCTGCAGCCATCTCTCCTCTGCACAGACGCCTGCCCAGCCCTGCTCACGACACCCCTCCCCAACTCAGATGCCCGCCTGGCACGATCCTCCACATGGTCTTGGGCCTGAATTGTTGGAGAAGAGAAGTCAGCATTTTTGATACTGTTTTCCCGAGCTATCCCTTCAGCGGGAAGGTACTGGCCCCTGCGTCCTTCTGGTTTCCCGTCCTGGCTCTTCCGCTTCTTGGGCCCGTGAATGTGGGCCAGAAGCTCAGCCTCTTCGAGCCTCAGTTTCCCTCAAAGATCGACACTGAGGATTAGGTTAGTTAATGTGTATAAATTGCTTAGCATGACACTAACAAGAATGTTTGCTATTAGCATTACATTCATTGAGTGCACGCTGCCTTTTGGGCCCTCGGGGAGCCAGAGAGGGAGAAGTCATGGCCTCGCCGTTGAGACACTCAAGGTGACATGGGAAACTTAGTTGTTGTGTTGTCGGATGGCCTTGGTTGCCAAGAAGGCCTGACCACCAGGTGACTATATGTCCACTTGGAGCCTTTGTGTGGTGAGTCTTAGGTGGCCGGTGCATCCCGTGGGTGGCGAGCATCCCATGTTCCGGCTGCTTGGAGATTCCCAAGGTGACTTAGTCATGCAGTGCTTTCAATCCAAAGAGGAGGCCAGCTCTGTGAGTTTGTTGCTGAGTATTTACTTAGAATCTCCTGTATGCCAAGCAAGGACGGCGTTTTAGAAAATTACATGTGTTCTGGCCCTCGAGTCCCACGGTGAAGTTCAGATACACTGGCGTGAGGATAACATCACCATGAGTTTTAGTAAGTATGTTTGGGAACACAGTTTGGGAAGCAGGGGCCTTAGGTTCCTATCACTTCCTAAGTATCTGACCTTGGATGGGTGACTTAAGGTCTAAGGCTCAGCTTCGTTACCTGCAAGAAGAGAGAAGGTGCTATGAGATGTGGAAAGGGAAGAGCCACAGCTGGCCACTGGGGCAGCCAGGGAGGGCTTCCTGGAGAAGGCGTGAATGCTGGCGGGTGGGCACGAGGTGGCAAGGCAGACAGGAGAGAAAGAGAAGGCGGTGAACCGAGGCCGGGGTAGAAGAGTCGATGAGGACCACCACACAGAGAGAAAGCAGAGATTATGTGGAGTACGGGAGGAACCATGTACAAGGTCCTATGAGGAAGGTTTTTATTATAAATCACTTTTTCTGATGATTTTATGAGCTCCTTGAGGTCAGAGAGTGTCAGATGAATGAAATTGAGGTCAGCAACATGGCTAATTGTAGCTACCACAGAACGCTAGCAGAAGCAGGTTGGACTGTACAGATAACGTGGCATCGTCGAAAGTTCTAGAGCCGGGAAGGGTGTGGCAGGAGCTGTGGTGAGGAGCTGTGCGGTGGGTGGGAAGCCAGAGGTCTCTGCCCTGGTTCTCCGTAGACAGAGAGCTCTTGAAGCCGAACTGCCCTCCCCCATAGCTGCCAGCCATGTGCAGCTCATTCAACTTGAATTTAATTAGAATTAATAGAATGACCAATTCAGTTGATCAGTCACACTCACCACACCATCAGTGTCCAGGAGGCGCCCGGGGCTGGTGGCTTCCCGCTGGGAAGGTGCAGATAGAGAGCACGTCCACTCTCCTGCAGGAACGTTCCGAGTCCTCAGCACAGAGCCAGGCGCACAGCGGGCCCTGGGGAATGTGGCGTGGCTCGCGGGGACGAGGGAGGCCCGAATCGGAGTGGTGACCGAGCACCTGGGGAGGAAGGGACCTCGGGAAAGCTTAGGACTCAGCGGCCAATGAATGTGGGACGGGGCCACATACCAAAGAGAAAGGGCAAAGGACCTGGGATGGTTGAGATCATCTGTCCTTGGAATTTTTGCGTTGTTTCAGAAACATTTCCTCCATATGTCTGTTGTTTCTGGCTGGCTACGTTGTCTTTGCTGCCACTGCATTTCCAGCACAATGTGGCCTTTGTGTCTTCTGCCCTCCTCAGGGGGCTTAGGTCCTGGTATCCCAGATGTGCAGAGGAAGATAGCCCTGGCTCGAGCTTCCACAGGCGGGGGACCTGAGGGCTCTCTCTGTGGGGGAGGCTACGAAGAAACCATCTGAAGTTGGAGAGCCAACTCCGTGCACACCATTTTCGGTCTTTCTTCTACGGGGAAGGGGAGAATCCTGCTGCCTCGAACTTGCTGGCATATTCCTGGTAGGAGCTGCTCGCTCCTACCCGTTGATAGGAAGGAGAGCTGCGTAGCTAGCTTCAGAGAATGTCTCTTACTGTCTGAAATAGTTTTGGACATTCCTTCTTTCTGAGAAAAGCCTACGCCTTCGAGCCAAACAATACATGCCCCAGCAGCAGAGACATTTGTACTGGGCCCTGCCAGCATTTCTTGCCTGTGACCCCCGTTCCCTAAGTGGAATGCCCCGCCGAGCTGGAATTTCCCTGTTCTCAGCATTCTGCGCGTAGGGGAGCGGCTGGGAGAGCTCCGGCGGGAGGTGTAGCAGGTTAGCTTTTGTCTCATGCTCTGAAGGACGGCGTTTGGGACGGGCCCCGCTGGGCTGTGCTGGGAAGCACAGAGCAAAACAGCAGGGCCTTGGCACATGCTCTGGGGCCTTGGTGACTCTTGACCAGGCCTTCAAAGTGAGGGAAGGACCTGAGGGAGAGCACGCGGTGAGTCTGCGATCATTCTGTCTTTACAGTCTGCACTTTGCCAGGAGTGGGGTCCGAATCCCCCCACACCCCCGGCAGGAGGGGTTTGGAGGCATATCTGGACCCGTCTCGCTTTGCCCGCCGCTTCCGGGGCCCCGGGGTAGGCCATCGCGTCCTCTGACCCCGGCGTCTGGCCGCGCGGGCGCCCAGCGTGGAGCTGCGAGGCGCATCTCTGCCGCTTTGCAGACCCGTGGCCGTAGACACATCTCTCCTCTTCTCTGTCTTGACCCCCTTCCTCAGAAGCATGAAATCGGAAGAATTAAGTGAAAAAAACGGGGAGCCAAGCTCTCCGAAAACGGTGGGGCACCATCCAGGCAGATGGTATCATCAACACATGTTTATTTAAAGCAACACTCATTGAGCGCCATTGGTGTATGAAGCATTCAGGTGCCGAGAACGTACGTTGACAGGTTGATGGCTCAACTTGAAGGCCAAGGTTTGGTTCTTAATTTTGCACGTTCTGAAATTGGAATTTATTGGCACGCCAGCGGATGATCACCTTCTGAGAAACCAACTTAGGCTAACCAAACTTACAAGGAACTGACTTGTAAACCAGAATGCACATTAATGAATTCACAGCGGGGCTTTTTACAGCAGGAGCCAGGTCTTCCTCTGTTTGCCCTGGGGTATGTCCAGCACGATCCTCCCACTCTCCTGCTCCCCACTCCGCTCTTCTGTGTTCACTGATCCTCTGAGGCCCAGCTTGGTGTCATTCCTTCCGGGGAGATCTCCTTGGACCCCCGGGTAGTTCCCTCTCGTACGGACTCTGCTGCATCACATCGCACGTACCGTCCTGCGTCCGGCTGGCCCCCCCGGAATGTGATGGCGCCCCAAGGCAGAAGCCAGGTCTGCTTTATTTCTGCATTCCCAGGACTCAGCCCTGACCAGGCTCAGCAAATATTTGTTCGGAATGAACGGAAACTCCTCTTTGGGAGCCTTCCCTAGCGCCCACCTTTTCTGTGGTGACAACCTTACGTTCGTTCCTTTTTTTCCCCCTAGAATTGTCATCACGCCTGCTAGACAAGCCGCAGTCCCCTGAGCCATCCCTGTGCAGCCCCAGGGAATCGAGGGTTGATCTCCGTGTAGATGTAGTTCGGTTCATTTCAGTCAGTTCGCATCCACTGGGATTCTCCTCAGAGCCTAGGCTCGGGGCTCTGATTCTCTGGTTCTTGTGTGCGATGTCGCATCGGAAATGCTAAAAGCACCCCAGCTAGTACCTCTCTGAGTGTGGTGATGAAGGTCAAGTGCCTGGCGTTAGCCAGAACGCTCTCTCCACAGCGGGGCCCATCGTAGGGCCGACGTGTCCGTTTTGTTACTGCTGTTTCAGAGCATCACGCGGGGCCGCCTTTCAAAGGCCGGAACCCTGTAACTGAAGGTGGTTGGTGGAAGAAGGGCAGGTGGATTTTTCTGCTCACCTGTCTGGCTCCTTCCAAGGAGGGCGTTCTTTTGGTCTTTGACCTCGCGTGACCTCCCCTCATCGCACGGAATCGCGTCCACTCTCCTTCCGAGAGGGCCGTGCATTTTTCATGCTGTTGTTTTTCGCCAGCGGGAAACATTGACCCCGCACCTACTGTGTGAAACCCTCGGTGGACGCCCGTTTTCTCTGTCCTCTGTCACTGTGACGCCCAGGGGTTCTCATGGCGTCAGCAGCGCTTCCGCAGACATTTAAAACACGGATGCCTGGACCTCCCGCTGACGTTTCGAGCTAGAATCGGCCGAGGCTGGACCTGGGCACGACTGTGTTCTAGAAGTTCCGCACGTTCCTCGGACGTATAGCGTGTTAGAAATCAGGGCCTGGAGGAGCTTAAGATTCTGGCGTGTGGTGTTTCTGCACCTTCCATTTCCGTTTCTCAAGGAACTGTGTTGCTGAGTGGCACAGCACCTGGCCGGACCGCCTGAACACAGGCCCGATCCTTAGAGAGAATTATTGTTTTTACCTTTACCGACCCGTGGGCAGGCTTGGCTTCGCACTGAACGCCCCCGTCCGCAGATGTTCGGCCGCTGGGATGAGTGAACAGAAAGTGAATGTCCCAACGAACAGAGGGTAGAACATAAAGCAGAGCCCAGAAATACGGCTTCCCAGACCACTGCGTTTTATTTTAAAGCCCCGCGAGCCCCAGAACCCCCAAGGGCGTTGGTTAAAAAACGAGGTGGTCCCTGGAGGCAGCAGGAGTCTGACGGGCTTTCTTCCCGTGGCGTTTGCAGAAAACACCACCTGGCCCATGGAGCTGGATGCTGCAGTGTAGCCTCGCACCGGGCCACAGTCTCTGCTACACGGCGGGCGCTCGGCTCGGCAAGTGACAGTGCTGTTGATGAGAAGCCTTCCCTGAAGGCGGCTTTTCCACCTGCGTGGCCGTGGCCGTGGCCATGCTGCTGCCCACAAAACTCTGGCCCGGGTTCGCATTCCATCCACAAGGACTGCCCCCCAACTGCGGCGGAGCCCATGGCAGGGGTATGGCAGTGGTCCCCCAAGGCCGAGGCTTCCTGCTTGCCCCCAGGGCTGGTGGGGGAGCCCTGACGCGGCAGAGTCTTCTCCCGCTGGAGTCCTGTTTCACTGAATCGGGCCTGCTCTCTCCCCTTCTTTCGTGCGATGGCTTCACCTGCTGGGAAGAAGGGCTGCCTCCCCGACCGTGTTCTGACTTCCTGGTGGCATGCGCCTTCGAGTAGCCAAAGTGGCCGCCCTGCCAGGTCAGGCAGGGGCAGAGGTGACATCAGGGTAACGTACGGCTCCGAGTCACACGCCGGGCCGGTAGGCTCAGGAGACGGGCGTGAGGCAGAGAGAGTTGGGTCTCGCCCCAACTTGTAAAGATGTTCTTATGTTCCCAGGCAAGCTGCAGAATCACTGTAGTATGGCCCCGCTTTATCCTCTTTGAGGATTAATTTATCCTTCGGAAGCTGGGGGAAGCTTCCAGACAAGGCCTCCCCAGCAGTCTCTGCCCGGCGCTCCCTCCTTCAGCAAGGGTTCCAGAATCTACGTTAGGTGCCCCCGCTTCCCTCTTAGAGTATCATCAGCAGGGCTGCTTTCTCTGGGTGCTTATCCCAGTGCACCCCGCAGGGTGGCTCTTCGTGTCCTTAATTTGCAGACAGCAGCCTGCTGGCTCCTGCCGGGCAGGTTTGGGGGGTCTCATGCTCGCCCTCGGGGGACCTGGGCCTGCTTTACCTTTGCAGCCTGCCCTGCCCTTCATGCCTGTGGCTCCGGAAGCTTCTCCAGTATGTGCACATACAGGTCCCTCTACCTAGGTTCTCCCCCCCCGCCCCCCCCCCACCGTGTACCTCCCACTTTGCCTCCTAAGGCAGCAATTAGCATGACTGTTGAATTTTCAGAATGCACAATGCTTTGACAACATGGGCTAATAAGTGCGCCGGCTGCCCACGGTCACCGTTGAGTGAATGGTGGCAATTTGACAGAAATAGGAATCCTTCAGCCTGTCAATTTCAACCAGAATGGGGTCCTCCTTGCCGGGGATCTGTTCCTTGGCGGCCAGCTGTTTTCCCTCACAGTGGAACATGCACCCTGGTGCTTTTTCCTAAGGCCTCCAAAAACCCGTAGGAGTAAAGTGATTAGAGAAACTTCAGCTGTTTTGCTCCCTCTGAATGGCCCTCTTTCATCTGGATATGCAGGGACAAGGGCCTTTTTAAACCCAAATATCAGGGGAGGACAAGAGTCCCACGAGAGCCATTCGCGCTCTGGGTGGGAACACCATCCGGGACGGGGACTCCTGCCCAAGGAAGGACTCCGGCCCCTTCCTTCCCTTTCCTTTCTCCGGAGGGAGTGCAAGGCAGGAGCTCGGGGGCCGGTAAAGATGCGAAGCGGGCTGTCATGAACGTGTTTTATTTCACTGACTTCTGCGTCTCCCTTCAGCCAGCTCACGACTTCCGCTCTTCCAAGGTCTCCAGCCCAAATTAGTACGTATCACCGCCCGGTCTCTCTCTTCCTACCGCGTATGGGTTTCTGGGTGACGCTGGCCGTTTATGCTCTGAGGGCTGCGGTTTTTCGTCTGTCCTTAGTGCCGTCTCGTCTCCTGAAACGGGTGGTGACCGATGTCTGAGAACATACTTGTTCAGCGGAGATAAAAGCCTTGGGGGGGGGGGGTGAGGGGGCAAGAGGGCTGGTGCTGAACTTTTTACTCTCCTGTCAAGGTTTTTCTTAAAGCAGTAGAGGAAAACAGTTCAGTTGTATTGGTTTGGGTCTGACCTTTCTGGAACTTCAGTCACATACTTTTTAAGACACCAGCATTTTCGGGGGAGAAGTCTGGTTTTTCTGTAGCTGGGATGGGTGGTTTATGGGTCTGTACTTCCTTGCCCCAAGAACCTAGTAAAATGAGTGTGCCACCCCCAAAATGGATTCCTTTTTTTTTTTTTTTTTTTTTAAGATTGCATTTATTTGAGAGAATGAACAGGGTGGGCAGGGAGGAGCAGAGGGAGAAGGAGAAGCTCCCTGCTGAGCAGGAGCCCAACATGGGGCTCGATCCCAGGACCCTAAGATCATGACTTGAGCTGAAGGCAGCCACTTAACCCACTGAGCCACCCAGGCGCCCGCCCCCCAAAATGGATTTTTTAAAGGACGTTCCCATCTCGGTGCCCTGAGACTCGCTAATCAGGGTACCGCGCTTCCCTGTATTACAAGCCCAGCACAGAGAGCCCCATGGAGCCTGGCAGTGGGAAAGGGTGTTCTCCTCGGCCACCCAGAGAGGGTGCGTGAGGCTCAGGGCCTGGAGGAGCTCAGAGCAGAAGACAGGAAACAGGGCCCCAGGGAAGATCTGCGTTTTGTTTCCGTAAATGCTGTGGCTGCCCAGGCTCTGTAGCCTCTTTGCCCAAGAGTCGTTGTGTGCGGTCACCCTCAGGCTGTATCTGCTTACTGTCTCCCTAGCCGCAGGGCAGTCTCACAGGCCTGGGATGGAGAATGTGCTTTGTGGGCTTCCCCGCAGCCTTAAATCTCGCTTTTTACAGTAAACGCTGGTACTCAGCGTTCCAGGGCCCCCATCCACCAGGCCCCTGACTTCATATGTAGATGGAGACTTTAGCAGTCACAGGAACACTGAGACAACTGGCTTCGTAAGCCATCACGGGATAGAACCAGCCTGGTCTTTTGCATTGTTCCCCCCCCCCCCCGCCTTTTTTCCCCAAAGGAAATGTAAGGGAAACCAAGGGGAATTTTTGCCCATGATTTCCAAGGGAAAGGTCACCATTAATGGCTGGCTGTTTGCAGAGTGTTGGGGCTTCTGGTCAGTATGGATTTTTTTTCCCTTTCTCCTTTTTCTTTCTTTCTTTCTTTTTGTGTGGGGGGGGGGGGTGGGAAGAGAGGGAGAGGGAGAGGGAGAAAATCTGAAGCAGGCTCCATGTCCAGCATGGAACCAACACGGGGCTCGATCTTACAACCCTGAGATCCTAACCTGGGCTGAAATCAAAGAGTCGGATGCTTAACTGACTGAGCCACCCGGGAGATCCCTCAGTATTTTATTTTATTTTTTTTTAAGATTTATTTTTAAGCCTCAACGCCCAGCGTGGCACACAACCTGGACCTCAAGAGTCCCAAGCTCTACTGGCTGAGCCAGCCAGGTGTCCCCCTCTTTCTGTATTTATAATCCTGGCCTCCCCAGCTCTTGGAACTGGCAACACAGACATACAGCTGATAGAGTAGAGAGGATGGCTTGGCGGTGCAGTTGGGGATACTAAATGAAGAAAAGCTAAAAACCATACGGATGTGAAGGATTGGTAAATGAAATCTACAAAACCGTCAATAACTCAAAGGCCCGATTAAGAGGGGCAGCTCTCAGCCTTATCCTTGGGTATTTAAGCAGAGTCACTATTTTTGGCGTGAGAATTCAGCCAGACTTCATATTGTACAAGATCACTGGTTTTCTGATTCCAGGAGCTGCTGAGTTCAGTGTGGTGAGTTTTCTTAGCACCTGTTGTGTAAAAGGCTTAGCCGAGGTTTTTTAGTCCACGATTTAGAACATTTAACTACTAACATTAGATAGACGTCTGGGGAGAAGGTGATCTTGCTTTTTCTGTATTTACAGAAAATGTCCCGGTATTTCTGTCAGGAATCGATTTGCTTCCTGTTAAAACAAACACACACACGCACCAGAAAACACACACACACACACACAAAGTGCTGCTTTTTCTTGGAGATTTTCGCTTCAAATCATACGTTGATTTGGTTGTATATGTTGATTGGTTGCTCAAGAGAGAATTAATGATTTTTACAGTTCCCTTTGTTGTGAGCGGTGATCTTTCACAAAATTAATAGTAAGGAAATGCCCTTCCGTTACCACATGTGGTACATGTCTTCCTTTATTCTGAAAATCAAATAAAAAATAATCACTTTAAAAAGTTAATATTTGCTCAGTATAGAAAATTTGGAAGATACCAAAAAGAGAAAGAAGATAATCATAGGTGGTCCATCCCCCCCACCAAAAAAACACCGTTAATAATTTCAGTGTATTTTATGGGTAATTTTCAGCATTAACAGTATTTTTGAGTAATTGGTAGTAACTAGTAGCTAATACAGTCCGTCAGTTCATAGTCTTAATTTCTGCGTAAGCTAAAGATTTTTTTTTTGATAGCCAAATTGCCAAATGTTTAAAATTTAAATTGTAACTCCTTGGGTTGTATGTCGAATATAAATGTCATTGCTGGCTTAAAATAACAAACACCAAAGGTTCCTTCTGCCGAGAAATTCATTGTGTCAACCGGAGGTTGTCATTCCAGCAGCGACACCGTAACCGTGACTTAAGTTAAATCACAGTTCAGGAACCGCCAGCTTCGGTTAAGAAGCAAACCAATAGTGAAAGTGTAACTTCCCCTTCTTTATAGTCTGTCAAGGGAGGGCCCCAAGATCAGTGAAGTTGTCATAAGTCAGGGAGCCCCGAAGATTCCACAGCGAGAGTGTGGAAAATTCACAAACTTCAGAGAGTTGCTCTGTATCTTTTGAAGATGTGATGCAGGGAGATCCCGTCACAGTAACCTGTAGGAAAGGGCACTCGGCTTTGCCAGGGCCCCAAGAACCTTGGGGTTCTTGGGGTTTGAGCCGAAGTCCGAGCTCACGAGCCAGGCTCTCCAGCAGCAAGCTCGTAGCGAAGGTGTGGGAGGGGTGCGTGCGAAACCATCGGAATAGCTGTTTTGTCCCGTGTGCGTCCTATGCTCCGCTCGTCCGCGCTAAAGCTTGCCCTCTGCTGCTCGGCTTTGCCCCTTTCCCTCTCTGAGCTCCAGCCTGACTGTGCTGTGGTTTTATTCTTCCCAGCTTAAGTGAGAGCTTTTTCATGGTGAAAGGAGCGGCCCTCTTCTTACAGCAGGGAAACAGCCCGCAAAGCCAACGAAGTCTTCAGCATCCCCACAAGCATGCAGGTAAACTGAGGTTCTGACCTCGGAAGTTGTTTTCTGGGCGATGGGGGAACCTTCCATGACGGGTGGCGAGCACGTTGCTGGTTTTCAAGGCCAGAAGAATAGTGGAGCGCAGGCTTGTCACACCTGGTGCAAAGCAGAAGCTCTCCTCTTGAGCAGGTAAGCCCTGCACGAGTTCCAGGTAGCCCCGAGCGTACCCCGCGGACCGTGCGTGTCTACACGAGAAGCAAGGCAGTCTGCAGCGTTCCGTTTGGATGTAAAGATTGCCCACCCACAGTTTGTCAGTTAACTGCCGATTTTGAGTTACAGTATGTTTTTTATTTTAACAAATCCACCAGAACCTATGATAGCCAGACATTGTTGGCTTGACAGTAACCCCCTTGGGGTGGCCTGTACCTCCTCTGAGGACTCTGGTCATTTCTCTGAGCTTCTGGGAAGCTCTCATTTGGGGAATTCCTTTATAGGTCTTCGGCAGGCATTGGGGAGGGAAGTCTTTATGATTTAGCAGTGGGATTTGGTTTTGGGAAGTAGACCGAAGTGACGAAGTGGGGGGTCAAACCCAGTATTCACTTAGGTCCAATAGCACACAAGTAGGAAACGCCCATATAGTAACAGACTGGATTTCTCAGGGGACTGGACTCTGACACCGACGGCAGTTTGCAAAGAGGAACCCGCAAACATTGCGTACAAGTGCATCTTTGTAATAGGGCAGTTCTGGGCCGGGCAGCGCATTTCTCAGTGCAATCCGCCAAGGCCTCTGACCTCAGAACAACAGCGGGTGAAAGCAGCCAGGAGCTGGGGCCAGTTTCCTTGTCACTGGGATCATTTCGTCTCTCACCTCAAGCCATCTCGCCTCATTTTGGATCTGAGGGCCTAGGTTAGAATCTCGTGTCTTACACTTTACAGAGAACACCAAGGGTCAGTCGGGATTTTCACGTACTGTTACTTGAAATCAGGATTTAGCTCTGTTTGAAGCTCAGTTGTCAGGAGGCAGTGTGGTTTGGGGCAAGAATGTGTGTTTCGGACCCAGACAGACCTGGCTTCTGTTCCCAGTCCTACAACTTACTGAACAGTCGCGGTCGACTTCGGAGCCTCGGTTGCCCAGTCTTTACAATGGGCATCAAATACTACCAGTACCTCAGACAGGAATGGAATTTAAAATGGTTGCGCGCAAGGGCACTGGGGTGGCTCAGTCGTTCGGTGCCGGACTCTGGATCCCGGCTCCAGCCTTGATCTCAAGGTCGTGAGTCTAAAGCCCCCTCAGTGTGGAGCCTACTTTTAAAAAAAATGTATGCGTGTAACATATTTACCTTCTCATGGCTGCTCTGTGTACAGTAGCAATGACTTCGGGGACCGTAATGCTACAGACAGAACCTTCCTTCTTGAATCCGCTAATGGCTCTGCCCTGTCCGGAATTCAGCCGTGGTTCGTGTCCTAGCACATACAGCAAAGCGAATGCCCCAGCTGTGCTCACCCGTAGCGTACGGTGTCTCTGTCCTCTGACGCAAACAGTGTTCTCACACCGTGTGGAGCTTGGGGAAGCAAGCACAAAGCCATGTAATTCGGGCCGGTTCATGCGTCTCCGGAACGTGCAGGAGAGTAAAAAGAAAGCTACAGGCCTGGTGGCTCTTCTGCCCCTGAGGTCTGGAATGGCCAATGAGCTCAGAAAAGCAAGAGGGACGGTGATGGTCCCTGGACTCCTAGGAAATGTCCCTGGGGCAGGCACAGACTGGACTTTCCATCGATTCCTATTTTTCTAGAATCACTGAAAAGTCCCATGCGCCATCACACGGAGCGGAGAAAGAGTGAGGGTTAGTTGTGCCCATGCAAAAGCCGTTCAGATCCCTGCAGCCAGTCCCCAGTCCGAGACTGGCGAGGGCCTCTGCTTCAGGCTTCCGGTCTCTGATCTTTCCGCAAGTGCTGAGTGACCACTTCCCCACGTAGGGGCAGCGTGTGGAGGCCAGGCTGCGTGGGGAGTCCTGCCGGTCAGCAATTCCACGTCTGCACGAGAACGCCCGCTGAAAGCAGCCTATCTGTGTGCAAAATGTCCCTTTCATCTGCTCCCCAGACAAAGGGGCTTGTTTTTTCTCTCGTCCGTGTGCTTCTGTGACTCGGGGTGGCGGGGGGTGGCGTGCAGGCGAGGCCGGGGTGTGCCCTTGGGACGGTGGCATCCCGCCAGGCGAGGGTGCCGTTGGGTAGGGGCGGGGAACCAGGAGCTCCGCGTCCTCCCTCAGTGTGAACTGTCACCTGCCAATCGTTCCTCAGGGCGGGCAGCGCCTGAGTGGGGTGCCCTGTGCCGTGCTCTCCTGTCACGGAGAGAACAGACGGGAGGACCAGCTCTCGAAGACCCGAGTCCTCCCCGAGGCAAAAAGGACGATTTGGACATCATCTGTCAACCTGCCCTAAAATTCCGAGGATGCCTTCGCCAAAGCAATGAATCCAGTGTATTGATCCTTCTGGGATTCTGGTTGTGATCTATAGGCTAATTTGGGCTTTGTTTTTGTTTTTTTGTGTTTTTTTTTAAAGATTTTATTTGTTTATTTGAGAGACAGAGAACGTGAGAGAGAGCATGAGAGGAGAGGTCAGAGGAAGAAGCAGATTCCCCATGGAGCCGGGAGCCCGATGTGGGACTCAATCCCGGAACTCAAGGATCATGACCTGAGCCGAAGGCAGTCGCTCAACCAACTGAGCCACCCAGGCGCCCCGTTTTTGTTTTTGTTTTTGTTTTTAAAGATAATTCTGTTCCTTCTTGGCATGGTACAAATCAGCATGAATGTAGATCTTCCAGGAGTTACTCCTCCTTTCTTGTAGAGCAGCGTCTTTGCAGACAAACCTTTCCTTCAGAAAGAAACCCTGAAATCGGAGTACCTGGGGGGCTCAGTTGTTAAGCGGGTGCCTTCGACTCCGGTCACGATCTCAGGGTCTGGGGATCGAGCCCCGCATCGGGCTCTCTGTTCAGCGGGAGGCCTGCTTTTACCTCTCCCATTCCCCCTGCTTCTGTTCCCTCTCTCTCTGCGTCTCTCTCTGTCAAGTAAATAAATAAAATCTTGAAGAAAAGAAAAGAAACCCTGACATGTATAAGGTGGGGAATAAGCCGTGTTGGAGTCTGCTTGCTATACTCTGATTGTGAGTCCTGGGTAGGGGCCCCCTGCCTGGAACACACAGCCCGTTTTCCGAGGTGTTGATCCTCCGTGTCCATGGAGACTCAGCAGCCTGGAGAAGCTCTCCTCCCTCCATGCCAGCCTGGAGGCCCCTCCCGGGCTCTGGGATTGCTCTGGAAGCTCTGCATGACTGCCTTGAGAAAGTAATCATGCTTTGTAATGCTTTATTGAATCCAATTGTACACTGACGTGCATATAAACTGCTGTGAAAAGGGATGTGAGCCTCAGGCCATGGGCAGCTGCTGGTAGTCTTCGTAACATTTTATGACCTCTGAAATTGCTTGGGTAATCATCAGTGAGCCAGAGGGCGAGAATAATGATGAGCATAATGATCAGAAGGAGGCCCAAGACCAGGGCCCAGTCGTGCAGGCACTCGGCGGTAGGGGCGTAGGCCTGGGCCCCAGTGGCCGCACCTGCCACACCCCAGTCCCTGGACTCCACGGAGAAGGCGAGTGCCTCAAAGCCCCGGCAGCAGAGGGAGCAGACGGTGTGGTCAGGCACGGAGGTCTCACTGTGGGTGTTCGTCATGGCAGTTGTCACCGGGGCCAGGCTCTGGGGCACACGAATGGGGGATGGAGCAGAGGAAGAGGAGGGAGTCCCACGCAGACTCTGTGCTGAGTGTGGAGCCCCACGTGGGGCTCGAGCCCATGACCCGGAGATCGTGACCCCAGCCAAAATCAAGAGTCAGATGCTCGACCGGCTGAGCCACCCCGGCACCCCGCATTTCAGAACATAAAAGCAACTTCTAAAAACGTGGCCATCAGCCAGATCGCCCCGTCCTCACCAGGCAACATTCAGAAGTAGAGTAGGAGAAGTGGAGCCTACTAGTCTTAGTGACGCTTCTCGTGGGGTGGAGTGGGGAAGTTCGACTCCGCAGCCTTCATCCGGACCCTTAGCATCAGCCTCTGGCAGGGTTCTGCCTAGGAGGTGGGTAAGTGGCCTTTTCAAACTGTCTTTGTTGGTCCAACAGGTGACTTGCCCCAACATCTTCAAGTAATGATCAACCTTCTGCGTTGTGAAGATCGGATCAAGCTGGTAAGAAGAGACGAGAGTGGCAAGTTTTAATTTTTAATTGTGCGATTTGTTAGGGACTTATTCACGAGCAGCGGGAGGTGGGGAGTGCCTGTGTTCTAGCAAATTCTCCCAAATTGTTCACAAAAGCAGAGCCAGGTTGGCTCTTCGCCGCCCGCAAGGTCCAGAGAAAGCATGTGTTAGGTGTCCGTGCCAGTCTGAGGGTGGAGGACTTCGTCCCCTGGATTTTACCAGTTCACCCAGTTGTCCAGCTTCGGGGGCAGCTCCCCAGAGCCAAGCACGGTCCCTTGTGCATGGATATAAACCAGACGTGGCCCCTGCTCTTAAGAATCTTATCTTAATTCCTGAACTCACGGGGGTAAAGGTAGAAAAAGTCCTTGATGTTGATTTGGTGACAGAAGGGGCCACCACCTCGAAAGGCAGGTCAGTGAGAGCGTCTTTGCCTGTCTAGGCCGTGCGCTTGGAGAGCGCCTGGGCAGAGCGGGTCCGGTACATGGTGGTGGTGGACAGCAGCGGGCGCCAGGACACGGAGGAGAGCATCTTGCTGGGGGTCGACTTTTCCAGTAAGGAGAGGTGAGTCTGGTGGGGCGGCGCTTCCCTTCGGCGGCGGGGACGCGGGTTGCATGGAGAAAGGTTTCCGTGGCCCCGTATCTGTGGGCGATGACAGCGGCATGCATGGCCATCAGTGGCACGGGTGAGCAGACGTACAGAAAGAAGAACGCAGCATTGCGGCTCGGGCATGCCTGGCGCTGTCCTTGATTCTGCCTCTGCTCTCAGCTCTGCGTCTGCTGAGAGAATAGAAAAGTTACACCGAGCTTAGAGGTTTACCGCTGGGTTGCTCTCGGGGATGCGATGGAAGAGAGCGCCTGAGCCAGGAGGGCTTCCTGAAGGAGGTGATGGCCGTGGTGAACACCAGGGACAAGCAGGAGCCAGCCGCGTGAGGTAGGGACGGGCCCGTGCACACGTACGTGACAGATAGGCGTCCTATCCAGCACTTCCCCTGTGTTACCATCCCAGGTGGATTCCCAAGGATTTATTGATAGGTCCTTGGTCAGAAGCTCGAAGAGAGGTTTGGAATTTTCCAGTGATGGAGGCCTAGTCGGTTGTATCATGGGCCCTATTACGTGTGTGAAATGAGGCTGAACGCTCTTCTTGCACCTAGGATACGTGAGTGTGCGTGAGGTCATCGCAGAGCCTGGATTTGTGAGAACCAGATTAGGACAGGCTCCCTGTAGTCGTGGTCATTCCTCGTCCAGCCAGGCAGGAGTGTGCATTCTCCTGCGCGCGAGGCAGGGGCCAGGCACACAGAGAAGCAGCCGAGGCAGTCGTCCGCCGCGGGGAACCTGTAAGCTTAGCAAGGAAGGAGCCATGGCCAGACAGCGGGGCCATGGGCTCGGTGATGGGGGGATGCCCGGGGGCTTGTGGAAGCATGGGACGGCGTGGGCCTTCTGCAGTGGGGATGGCTCACCGAGTCTTAAAGGACAGGTGCGCGCAGCAGGGACGGGGCAGGAGCGGGATCAATGGCAGGACAGAAAAGGCCACAGACGTGCTGAATGGGGTGGTGGCTGTGTAGTCTCGTCTCGTTCCTGTGAGAAGGCTGCTATTCCTGGCTAACAAGTCCACAAAGAAAGAGGGAGGGCATTTCTTTTATGACCTTCTTCCCGGTGCGGGATAGCATCCTCAGAAAGTTCTGTGCGGCACACGTAGGGAGAGACCTGTAAGCCGGCCTCTGTGGCCTTGGGCTGGCTAAGAGGTCTGGATCTGGAAGACTATGGAGCCCAGCTGGTCTTCGGAGACGAGCCATGGAGAGCGCCTGGGAAGGCGAGAGGGCCCAGCGCCTTGTGGCAGGGTACCCCGAGACCTGCGCTCTGGGGCACGGTGGAGCTCGGTGTTCTGGGGAGCACCAAGGGATTGAGTGTGGGACAGCAATGCAGTGATACTTGCTCTTTGTTTTATTTTATTTATTTATTTATTTATTTATTTATTTGAGAGAGAGAGAGAAAGTGAGAGAGAGCAGGTCAGAGGGAGAAGCAGACTCCCCGAGGAGCTGGGAGCTTGATGCGGGACTCGATCCCGGAACTCCAGGATCATGACCTGAGCCGAAGGCAGTTGCTTAACCAACTGAACCACCCAGGCGCCTAATACTTGCTCTTTGATGATCAGCCAACCTTTTGGAGTTCCTCCCGGGGCAGAGGCTTTCCTCGCCATCCGTGGGCCCTGCCTGTAACGTGCTCTGGCCCGGAGCAGGAACCTGCCTCCCCGTGGGGTGCGGCCAGGGCAGAGGTCGGCCCCTCCTGCCAGCCATCTCTGTCGCTTCTGTGGGAGATGGGGGGGTTGCCGCAGCATGTCCTCAGTGCCTCACCGAGCCCTTAAGCTGCCCCGTGGAGCAGGTGGCCCCGACCCAAGTGCTACAGGTGAGGCATGCAGCTCCAGATGTTGGGGTGGGTGCCCCAAGGCCAGGCGACTAGCAGAGCTGGGCCTCAGAAGCCGGCCTTTTGTGGCCGCCCTGCGGTGTAGACCCCAAACATCCTGTGCTGTAGCTCTCTCTGCGCCCCATTGTTCGCGATCGTCTGTACTTGTTAGCTCTTTCCTTGTGCCTGGCCTCCGCTCTCTGACTGCGGAGTCTGGAGGGCGTGACCGTGGCATTGGACATGTCCGTGTCATGCTTCACAGTGGGGGTAGAAAGGCCCGTGTGCAGGCGCCAACCCGGAGGCTGGTGCGGGTGTCTGGAGGCGGGAGAGGTGGGGCGGGGCTGCAGAGGGTGAGCGGGGGTTGCAGGGCAACAGAACCCAGCGGGCCTTCCTGTCGTCGGGCCTGACGGGCGGCCCTGCAGCCCCAGGCGTGCCGAGGGGCGTCCTGGGCCCCCGGTGCTCTTCTGCGGCCCCACGCTGGGGAGCACCCGACGCTCTTGTCTGTCCCAGGCTTGGAACGAAGGCCCGGTCCTTATAGAAGCTTTTCTCAATTCCTGACATGAGGTTTTGCTTCCTTGTTAAAAAAAAAAAAAATGGAGGGAGAGGTGAGTGCTGCCCCCCGTGGGCACGTGCAGGGGTTCCAGCGGGAGGAATGGAGCGCGGGTGGTGACGGGCCCCGCGGGCTCCCAGGTTCTCTTTCAGAGCCGCCTGTGTGCGTCCCTGGGAGCTCGGAGTGCCCTCCGCCCTGGGTGCTCTCTGTGTGTGAGTTTTGGGCTACGACGGGGCCCCCGCTCGCCCTCCCAAAGAGCTCCAGAGCTCCGCTCAGCGTACGTTGTATTTTGCAGCTCTACAAAGGAAGTAGGATTAGCCCACGGAGAATGGGTAGGAAGGGGCGCTGGGGGCCAGGGAATTTGCCTAATGCAAAAGACTTAGTCTGATTTGACCTGAAGGGCTGGCAGCTGCCTTCCTCACAGACAAGCAGAGGGAGGAAGAGCCCCTCGCTCACCGGCGCTGCCCGGCGCTGCAGAGGAAGAGGGGTCCTTGAGCTCAGAGCTCCCTGTCCGCAGTCACAGGCATCACGTGACTCCCTGGGCCGTTACTCTGAGATCGTAGAGGTGTACGTTCAAGATTCCTGGAGGCCGCCGGAGCTGACCTTGGCTGTGACCGTGGTCTCTCATGAGCAGACTCTTTCAAATACCTCAAGAATTTCACTCACGATCCGAGTGACCCTCCGATAAAGTCTTTTCTGTCTCTCTGTGTTTCTGGGTGGTGCGTGTCTCCAGTCACTAAGTATCGTTTCACTGTCAGGGGGAGCGAACCAAAAGCAGATGAAGCTGGTTCTGAAACGGCAGCTGTACAAAAGGTACAGAAACAGAGGCCCAGAAGTGCGCTTCAGCCGAGGTGTTGGCACTGTCCCCGCCCCGCCGCCCCGGGACAAGAGGCCCGGTTGGCCGCCGCCACTCGCCTGTGTCCCCTGGAGTGCGTGTGGCCTCGAGCCAGGAGTGCGCCGGCCATGGGCGGCCTCGCCCCTGCTGCAGCGCGGGCGTGTGGTCAGCCGCTTGCTCCCTGCCCTCTGAGGGCCACAGCCGAGACCCGGTGCTTCCGGAGCTCCCTCTGCACGTCAGGGGGGTCACAGTCCCGTGACTGTCTCCAAGTAGAGGTCACTGGGGACCCCCTCTGGCGGGACCGTCCCAGGCTCATGTCTTCCAGAATTCAGTGGCGAGTGGTCCCCACGCAGACAGCCTGAGAGCTTCTCCCGGATACACACCCAGCAGCCAGGCCCGGGTCGGGTGGTGGTTCCCTTCTGTGAGCTGGACAGGCGGGGTTAAGGCAGGGAAGAGGGTGCACGAGCGGGCAGACCCTGACTCTGGGCATCTTCTCTTTTCTCCTGAGCAGTAAAAGCTGCACCATTGGGATGGTCCTCCGGCTGTGGAGCGACACGAAAATCCACCTTGATGGAGACGGGTAAGGAGATCTCTCTAAACAATTCTTCCGGGGCGCCTGGGTGGCTCAGTCAGTGAAGCATCTGTCTTCGGCTCAGGTCCTGATGCCAAGGTCCTGGGATCGAGCCCCGCGTCGGGCTCCCCAATCAGTGGGGAGCCTTCGTCTCTACCCTCCCCCGCCGTTCTCTCTTTCTCAAAGTAATAAAATCTTTAAAAAAAAACATCCTAGAAGATTCTTCCACTGTAGTCTTTGAAACCCGCTTTGGTTTGGGCATCCTCGGATAATCTTGGGGGGCAGAGTCACCTGCGGGACGTGCCCTCCTATGTGCCGCACAAGGACCGGGACATCTGGGACATTAGCTAAGGGAGTTTGGGTCGTGCGGTATCAGCGACAGAGTGTTCGCAGGGGATGAGCTGCTGTGTAACGTTTACGAGCAGCAGACAGCTGGCGAGCGTTCACCTTCGTGTATTCCGTGAACACTCGCTAGGTGCCCTCCGCACGACCCTGTCCTCCGTTGGCGGTGGGCGAGGACACGGCAGGAGCTCCCGGCCCTGAGGGTGCAGGGGCGGGCGCCTCCGCAGAGGAGGAGCCCTTCCACGTGGCCTGGCGGGGGGACAGGAGACGAGGGGCCCCCCGGGTTCCCCGTGCACTTACTTTCAGGGGAAATACGGGTTTCTGCCGTGACGGGAGGAGCTGAATCCAGTTGTCGCTCCACCGAGACACCAACAGTAGGAGTCACGTTGCCTCATACATAGACTCGGGGAAGAGAAATTAAAATGAGATTTTCGTTTTGTTTTGTTTTGCAGAGGCGGGATCATGGTTCTGTTTTTTCTCCTCTCACATTTTGCCGTCCGTGACTCGGTTTCCCATGCGGTTACAGGAACGGTGGCGGGGGAGCAGACAGTGGCGGGGGGCAGGGACGGTGGCGGTGCTGCCTTCGCCAGGGTTTGTGTTGGTGATAGACCTCACTGGTCATACAGCCGGGTCAGAAGCCAGCCCTCCACGTCGGAGCACACTTGTTTTTCCTGCTCTTGCCCTGCGTGGAACCGGCGGTAGTCCCTGCTCAGAAAGCACGAGGGTGTCGGCGGGCCCGCCCGGTCCCCTCGGGGTGCTGTGGCCGCAGGGTCTGATTCTCACCAGGCCTCCCTCCCTTTTTGGTTTCCGTCCTCAGGGGATTCAGCGTCAGCACGGCGGGTCGGATGCACGTCTTTAAGCCCGTCTCCGTCCAGGCCATGTGGTAAGTGTGCCCTGTGGGACTTCTACCACCTGAGCTATATTTTTTAGCTGCCAACATGAATAGGAAAACCCCCTTCGACTTTAAAGCACATTTCGGTGCGTTTATTTGTGTGTGTGTGTGTGTGTGTGTGTCTGTGTGTCTGTGTGTGGCAGAATGCAGGTAACATGAAGTGAACCCTGTTAGCCATTTTGTAAGTGCGATTCAGTACCCATCCATGAAGTGCAAATGTAACTATCTGTTTCTAGAACTTCCTCGTCGTCTCATGAAATGCTGACACCCCCAACCCCGGCCCCGGCCCTGGGTAACCTTTGTTCTACATTCTGCCTTGACGAGTTTGCCTACTCCAGGTCCCTCCGGAGGGGGGGCTCATCCCCGATTAGTCCCTTTGCGTCTGGCTCCTGTCACGTGTCGTGACGTTTTCGAGGTTTGTCCATCTTGTGGCACGTGTCCAAGTCGTCTCGAAGGCCGAACGTTACTCCGGTGTGTGGTTAGAGACTATTTTTTGTGTGATCCCATCAGCCGTCCGTGAACATTTGGGTTATCCACCTTTTGGCTGTCGTGCTTGGAGCTGCGGTGACTACGGGCGGACAGAGCATTTGTCGGAGTCCCTGTTAGCAGCTCTTTTGAGGACGTACCTACAAGTGGAATTTCTAGAGCATGTGGTTAACTCTGTGTGTCACTCTCTGGGGAACCAAAACTTTTCAGCAATCCAGACTCTTCGCCCCATTTCGCTGTCCTGCCGGCCGTGCACAAGGATTTGGTTTCTCTTTGTCCTCGCCAGCACCTGCTAGTGACTGAGTTTTCATCTTCGCCCTCTGAATGGGTGCCAAGTGGCATCTCATTAACGGCGTTGGTTTGTTTTTTCCCACCTGATGAATACTGAGCGGATCTGTCTATGTGCTTGTTGGCCATCTGTACAACCTTTTTGGAGAAAAGTCTATTCATGTCCTTCAGCCAGCTTTTCACTGGGTGGTTTTTTGTTGTCGAAGGTGTGTTATTCTTACCTATGTACAGTTCCTGCTGTCCTCGCGCCATCCCAGCATGAATCTGCGTACTCCTTATTCCTGGCACACGCTCGGTTTGTGCCTGGAAGGGAACGGCACCCTGCCAGGCGCCGGGCCTCTGGGAAGGCACGCGACAGACATAATTGGTGTCCTCATGGGGTTTACGGTCTACAGAGGAGAGGTGGCCGTAACCCGTGCAGGGTCGCCTGTTGGACCAGCGAGCGCAGGGAGCGTGTTCTCGCAGGGCTCCCTGCTGTGGGATGCGGGGTACAGGGCTTGCGTGGGGGGAGGTCCACTCTACTTCAGGGATGATGGAGCCTCGGGCGAAGGCTGCACTGGGCAAAGCAGGTCAGATTCGGCGCCTCTCCAGACCCGGCACGCGCACCTGCGCGCCTCCCTCATCCTTGGAGGGCCACACAAGCCACCCCTGCAGCGAACCCAACACAACGATGTCTCTCTCCAGCAGTCTGGAGAAGGCTCAGGAGAGAGCTGGCGGTGCCTGAGGAGAAGGGTTCTGCCCAGTGTTTCACAGTCATTACTTTGTTCTCTGGGACGGCAGGAGTTAGGCCGAATTCCCCCTGGGCCAGTCGGCAGTCAGCATAGTGCTTCATGTTTACCTCGTCCATCATTCTACGCCGCCCTCAATTCAGGCTCCTTCTGCGGAAAATCACGAAATCATAATTCCTGTGGTGTCCCGGATGTTTCTTGTGTCCCTGGATCATTTCTTACCTCTTTCTCTGCAGGCAACTGAAAAACAGGCCCATAAGTTTTTCCAAAACTTCAGGAGCAAAAGTAAATTTAGGGACTCTGCAGCTCGGGCCTGCCCCCTGAAGCAGCCCAGAGGTAGGACAGGCATGGCTGAGTGGGTGCAGGGGTGAGTGCGGCGGATGGCAGGGGTGAGCCCTTCCCTGCAGACGCTCACTCCCTCCGCAGCTTTCCCCTCCCACCCTCCGTCGACGCCTGGTTCACCCCCTTCACTTGAGAAAGTTTCAGCCTAGATTTTTGTTAAAAAAAACAAGCAAACAAAAAGATGATTAAGCTGTGTCACCACAGACATTTTCCACGTTTTGCATGTTGCTCCTTCTGCCCCACTCTTCCTTCCTGAACCTCTTCTTCATTTCGCTCCTGTGTTAATGTGAGTTTCTAGCACTCATTTCCCTAAGAGATCTAAGCATCAGAGCTGTTATAACAGTGATGGGCAAAGGTTAAAAAAAGCAAGTTATTCGGAACACAGTAAAATGTGCAGCACTCGAAAGACTTTCCTTCTTCCTCCTGGGCTTCTTGGTGGCCTCCTACCGCCTTGGAACTGCTCTGAGCTCTTGGGCATTCATTCCCGGAGTGGGAGATGGTCCCTGAGCCGGCCCAGGGGGAGTTACGAGATCTGCACTGTTTCCTCATTGGGCTCGGTGAAGGATGTCTCCTCGACCCTTGGGTTTGCAGCGCGTGTCTCAGAGACGACCTCCGGTGCCTGGCAGCCTGGAGGTTTCGGGCTGCCTTGCGTCCCCCACGTGACCTTGTACGTATGGCAACGCTTGGAGTGGGTCCTTGAGGGATCACCCCGCCCCGTTCTCAACGCCCCGTGTGGAGGGAGAAGCCCAGCCCTCCTTGTGCCTACCCAGGCCTGACCCTGTCCCCCCCTCCTCACCCCAGGTCTGCCCTGCAGGTCCTTCACAAGGCCTGCGAAGTGGCGCGAAGACACAACTACTTCCCCGGCGGTGTGGCGCTTGTCTGGGCCACCTACTACGAGAGCTGCATCAGCTCTGATCAGAGCTGCGTCAACGAGTGGAATGCCATGCAGGACTTGGAGTCCACACGGCCCGACTCACCGGCCCTGTTTGTGGACAAGTAAGTGCGGCGCGGCCCACGCTGGCCTGGCCCTGAGTCTGCACAAGGTCCCCCCTCCTCCCCAGTAGTCCCAGGACCTGCACTCCAAGCCTGGGTTCCTCACCTGCTGCCCCAGGCGTCTGTGGCCTCGGGAAGGCTCCATGACCACCACGGTCTTGCCTCAGCGGCCACAGCAGTGAGTCAGGGGGCCTGAGGCTGCGCTCAGTGAGGGTCTGGGTCCAGAAGGAGGAAACGGCTACCCCCTTCTGTCTTGGTTAGGACCCCGCCCCCCCCCAGGGTCATGTGTCCCTCTGGGACTGCGTTACGAGGGCCACGGACAGGGAGGTCAGCCTGAATGAGGAAAGGACCGGAAGCCACATTCTAGGAGGCCCCGAGTGGTGAGAGGGCTGGGGAGAACGATGGTTGCCTTTGAGCATAGAAAGGGGCGTGCTCTGGAAGAGTTACGTGGTCCGTGTGGAAGTAGGGCTGACGGGTAGACGTTACAGGGAAACCTAGGTTCTCCGTGTAAGAAGGAGGGGAGGGGAGCCGGACACGGTGATGCCCTCACACGCAGACATGTTCCAGCAGAGACAGAAGGGTCCCGTTGGTGGTGGGCGAGCGTTCCGCAGGCGCTTCCGGCGTCTTGTGCCGAGAGCCTGAGTCTCTGCAGACCTGAACGAGGACTGTGCCTTCCAGCCATTGCTCTCCGTCCACTCACTGCTCTGGGGACTCCCCCGGGAGTTGTAGACACAGGCCGGGACTTCTCTGTCCCTTTCCCCTCCTCCCAAAGACATGTGCACCAAGAGCGTGGCTCGCCGCGCCCAGGCCGTGGGCTGTTTAGCCCAGGAGCGTCGAGTGTGTCTGCAAACGCAGACCCCAGGCTCCTTGTCCTTCTGCATCTTATGGGATGTCCCTTCTTCCCAGGCCGACCGAAGGGGAAAGGACTGAGCGCGTCATCAGAGCCAAGCTCCGCAGCATCATGATGAGCCGGGATCTAGAAAACGTGACCTCCAAAGAAGTAAGAGTTCGTCCCTCAGCAGGCAGGAGGTCACAAGGTGTTTCTGTGTCCTGTCACTCCAAGCACAGCGGAGGTGGACCTGTCACGTGGCCTTCCCCACCGGTCAGCGCCCCGATTCTCAGAGGCTTTGTCCCCCCATCGGCCTTAGCGTCCCACTCTAGTTTGGATCCCGCTGTGCTACGTACCAGCTCTGGGGCCTTGAGCACATTTCCTGATCTCTCGGAACCTGGAAGACCTTTGGTGATAATTCCACGGGGCGCACGCATTGCCCCGAGACACGTTGGCCTACTAGCGTCCTCTCCTCTGCCTTGTGTTTTGTTGAGATACAGCAAACTCTTCTTGCTTATGTCAGGATTCTCACTCACTAGCGAGTTACCAACCCTGGACTGCCTTCTATGTGCCTTCCAGTTTTTTCCTGGGTCACTTTTTTGTTTTGGTGGCTTTTTGTTCAAAGACTGCAAGGAATTATAATAATAGCTTCAAGTAGGTAGACCTGAGGGCTTGAAAGGGCCATTGAGAAAAGCCATATATCACCCTTTTTATTAATTAACACACATAAAAAGTCATATTGTGGGGCAACCCTCTTGGGTCCCCTCCCTCTTTGGGAGCTTTGTACAGTCGCTCAATAAGCTTTGTTTTGCTGCACGCCGAAAAAGCAAAAACAAAAAACTATCATATTGTGATGCCTTCCAAAGCAAGATGAAACTGACGTTATGTCTTCACTGTGATGTATTTGATATTTAATTGTAAAAACAGAAGTGCCTTAAACTCAGTAGAAGAAATCCCATGCGAATCAGCTTCTTCATATAAAATAATGAACTTCTCCCAGTCGGACTGACTGTGAGGGAGGGTGGCCTGCGTCCCCACCTCCTACATATGTGCTGCGTGCGTCTCAATGTGTGTGTGCCGACTCTGGGGTAAAAAAAACAAAAAACCGCCAAAACAACAAAACACCTTTTTTGAAAACAACCACAGTTTAAGTGGTGACTTGACTTCTTTGGAGCTAGACAACCATCATTTTCTTTTTGTTTTTAAGATTTTATTTATTTATTTATTTATTATAAATAATATATTTAATATAATATTTATTATATTTATATACATATATTTATTTATTATATAAATATAATATTTATTATACTATTTATTTATTTTTAAAAGATTTTATTTATTTACTTATTTTTAAGATTTTATTTATTTATTTGACCCCACACAGGTAGGCAGAGAGGCAGGCAGAGAGAGGGGGAAGCAGGCTCCCTGCTGAGCAGAGAGCCCGATGCCGGGCTCGATTCCAGGACCTGAGATCACGACCTGAGCCGAAGGCAGAGGCTTTAACCCACTGAGCCACCCAGGCGCCCCCGTTGTTTTGTTTTGTAATGAGTCAGTTTTCCTGCTGTTCTCCACTCCACAGATCCGAAATGAATTAGAGACGCAGATGAACTGTAACTTGAAGGAATTCAAGGAATTCATAGACAACGAGATGCTCCTTATTTTGGGACAGATGGATAAGCCCTCCCTCATTTTCGATCACCTTTATCTCGTAAGAAGCGCAGCGCGCAGCCGGGTCTGGTTTGGGGAACATCAGTCTATAGACTTTGATGGGTTGGAGCTTGCAGCAGAGTCAGAGAGGGGGAGCAACTGGCGTTGCTGGAACCCCATTCCTGGCTGTTCTGGGAACCCCAGTCTTCAACCCCCCTCCGCCAGATGTCTGAGATGGGGCTCCCAGCTGAGCCGTGCAGAGTGGGGTTAAGGCTCCCTGGCATGGTCCGCTGGCCACAGTTTTCAGAATCTCTCTGCCCTTGGAGAACACAGAGGCCCCGTCCAGTTACCGCCACAGGGTTTGCGGGCCAGAGCCCCCAGTTACGAAACGGCACATGCTCGCCAAACCCCAGAGTCACGCCTGGGCATCACCGAGACGTAAGAAACAGTAGGCAAAACAGACCGAGCCCCCGAAACCCAGCTTCTTCCCCTCTGTCCGGGAGGCGACTCCCTGCCCTGCACTCAGGCCCACCTGCGAGCCCCAAGCGGGGGCAGGTCATGCGGCTTCCCCCCATCTCCATCTCCTGCTCAGACGCTCTTAACGCTGTAAATGTCCATAGAAGGCAACTGGCAAGTTCTCCGAGTCCCTCAGAGAGACTACGGAGGAGAGCGTGTTACTAAAATTAGAGAAGCAGTACAGCGTGGTGAATCAGGCCCACCAGGGCCAAGTTCCCGCTCCCCAGCCGCGGCAGCTGTGTGACGGGAGCGAGCCTCTTTGCTTTTTCTCCCGCATCCTGTGCCGTGCGGGATGGTTGTGAGGATCACAGGGAAGACACTCTTCCAGCCCCGAGTGCGGTTTCTGTCAGCGCTAGTAAATGGCATCCATCATTACCGCAAAAATCACTTCCTGGGAAAGTGGAGGAAGTGTATTTGCTGCTGAAGGCAGGGACAATTTTGTTTGCTGCCCACAAGAATTAATTAATGGTTCTCCAAATGCATGTGTCGTGATATATACTTAACATTAAATATATATATATCCAATATATATATGTATTTAATGTATGCATATATGTGTGTGTGTGTGTGTGTGTGTGTGTATTTAATGTTTATATTAAAATGTATACGAAAGTGTGGATTTGAAGCCTTCCTGTATTTGGAAGGCTGTCACGCAGCCCTGGGCTCTGATCTTCTCCCCGGGAAGTTGGTTTTTTCCTGGTGGAAGCAGAAGGCAGGCCGTCTCTCCACTAGGTGGGGATCACAACAAGATGTAGCTCACAGATGTAGCGAGCTGTCATTTTTTTTCGGTGCGGTTTGGTGCTTTCTGTCACTTTTTCCATGAGAGATACTAAAGGAATTTTTATATTTTAACCTCTCTCTCCAGCATGAAAATCCAGCAAACACACTGCCAGCTCCTCTGGGCCCCCTGGGCCCCCTGCGTCCTGAGGGGTCTGCCCTCCTGGGAAAAGAAGTTTCTTGGGAGACTTAGAGAGGAGGGGTCTTTTGCTCTTCTCGACTCGATGTCATTTGCATTGCCTAAGAGCAAAGTGATAGCTTTTTCTTGTTTTTTTTTCCCCTTCTGTATTCCTAGGAAGTCGGAAATGGATGGTTCATTTTATAATATGCTTTCAATGGCATTAAATTAAAACACATTATGGAAGGTTCAGAAACCTTAACTCCAAAGAAGAAAGTAAAAAGCATCCCCAGTCATAAATCTAGATGTAGTCACCGTTAATGTTTTAGTATATTTATTTACCATCTTCTAGGTTTTTTCTTTTTCTTTTTTTTTTTAAGATTTTATTTATTTATTTGAGAGAGAGAGAGAGAGAACATGAGAGGGGAGAAGATCAGAGGGAGAAGCCGACTCCCCATGGAGCTGGGAGCCCGATGCGGGACTCGATCCCAGGACTCCAGGATCATGACCTGAGCCAAAGGCAGTCGCCTAAGCAACTGAGCCACCCAGGCGCCCCTAGGTTTTTTCTTTTTATGTCTATATAGCTTCTTGAAAGAAAGAAAGAAAGAGAAGGAAGGAATTATACTATTTATATAGTTTTGTATCCATTTTCTTTTTTAAAGAGTTTTCATTATGAGGCATTTTCCTGTGTCGTTAAAGAGCCACCCAAAGTACAATTTATTTTTAATTGCCCCATCGTGTGGCTTCATCATCATTTATTTTACTGATCTCTTCTTGTAGGACCTCTAAACTGTTCCCATTGTGTATAGTTGCAAACAATCATAACTATCCTGGTGCGTAAATCTATGTGCGAATTCTGGGTGTCTCCTCAGGGCAGCTGTTTGTATGTGGAACCATTGGGTCAGAGGGTGGGAACTTTTAAAAATACTTCCCTGGAAAAGTAGACCAACTCCTGCTTTCAATTAGTGGTGTGTGAAAGTGCCCCTCCCATGAGCGGCAAGCCAGCGGCAAGCCAGAGGTCACTACCACTGGTGACAGGACCCTGCCGGAGCCTTAGGAGAGGACTTGGTGAGAGGGGGTGCAGGTTTCACCTTTCCCAAAGGCCAGGGGGCAGCCAGGGCCCTCCCCGCAGGCTAATGGAGCCGGGAGTGCCTTGGGAGGCCTGGTTCCGTCCACCGGCTAAGGACAAGGGCCGGGGACATAAGCCTTCCCACCCAGGGCTAGCCCACCCCGTGCCTCCCCTACGCAGCTCTGAGGCCAACTCGTGACACTCACGGGGGTTTGTGTGATCTGTCCCCCAGGGCTCTGAATGGAATGCATCCAATCTGGAGGAACTGCAGGGCTCAGGGTGAGTCTGCTCCCCTCGTCTCCCCTCGTCCTCGCCAGCAGCGTAGAAACCCCTGAGGCGAAGCCCTTCTAACCCATCGCCAAGGCCTGGGCCGGTGTGCATAGCCAAATAGATGTGCTTCAAAATGCTACCTCCTGAATATTTCATGGGTTTTAGATCTTAACGGGGTTTTGTGTGATTGTGTGTGTCACCAAGAATGATTCGCAGTCACACTCCAGTGGCAGAAGACAGCCTGGATGCTGGTAGGGCCAGGAGCCCCCTCCTGGGCCCCGCTGCCCCTGGGCACAGGTGCTGGCGGTCCTAGTGTGGACACACACACACACACACACACACACACCTGTCGGGCCAGTCGGCAGCTCTGGTCCCAGGACCAGTCCTAGTTCTCCCGGATGTTTTACTTCCGGGCCCGGTAGGAATCTGGCGGATGAAGACTCAGTGTTGGTCAGAAACATACGCCCGTCTCGGTCTGAGAAATGCCCAGCAGCAGGAATTAAAAAAAGTTTAAATCTAGACCTTCAAGAACAGATGTCTGCAATTTTTTTTTAAACAACGCAGCCACAAAAATCACCATTCTCTGGGTCTGACATGATGGTATTCTTGAATTACTGCATTTAAAAATCAAGACTAAACAAATCTTAAAATATGTCTTTAGAACTCCTGGTTAAGATGTGTTCTTTGAACGGCAAGATTCCGTAACATGTAGAGTGATAGCATCGATGCTTTCTCGGGCTGGGAATGAATAAATGATTTTTAAAGGTAGTTTGTAAAGCATTTGTAAGTATTCTCGTAGAAACCCTGTCTGAGGTCTTTTCTAACCCCTGAAATTAATTTGGTCTTCTGGGAATGTGAGTATCAAGTTTAGATAACCTGCATTCAAAGACCCTCCCCACTGTTTACTTATTTATTTGTCGTAGGCCTTGTTTCGAGAGGATTTAAGGCAATTCTCGAGGACATAAATAATGAATGGATATATTCTCCTTTAGTTATTTAGAGTGGAGACTTTGTTTTTTAAAAGCCTCTATATATTCATAACAGTTATGAAGTTTGAAAATTTGAGAGTGTCTGAAAATGTATTTAAGTAATACATATGTCCGCTTTCCAGAATTCACATTCCTTAGCAATGCTTTGAATTTTCTTTGTGTAAGTTTTTTTTTACAAAGAAATTTGTTCTTTATTATAATACATTCTCATCGTATATGAAAAAAAAATTACTATTTAAGGAAAAAAGTCCCACTGTAAACATACACGCTTTACGACTGTGTACTTAATTTTTTCTTTGCTCAGTTTTCTGTTACTTTAGTTTTTTTTTTTAGTTCCTCATTCTGATTCTCCAAATTTGTTCTTTATTTTTTTTTTCTCATTACAGTGTGGACTACATTTTAAATGTCACCAGAGAAATAGATAATTTTTTTCCTGGCTTATTTGCATATCATAACATCCGAGTCTATGACGAAGAGACGACAGACCTCCTTGCCCACTGGAACGAAGCGTACCATTTCATAAACAAAGCAAAGTAAGTGGGCAGAGAAGCCAAAGAAGTTGGCCCGAGGAAGTAGCGGGCAGATGCTGGGTGGGCAGAAATTGATGGCAGTCCCAGACACAGACATGTCTGGTTTGTGGAGCCTTTGATGTCCGGTGGACCTCTGGTTTCAGACCACAGGACCCCTAGCACCAAAAAGGCACAGTCATCGGTCTTCCCAGGGTGGGGGCCCCAATGAGCCTTTGTTTCCCCCATCATCAGCTGGGACATCGGACCCCACTTCTGTCCCCACCACCGCTTCCAGACAAGCATCCCATATCCAGGAGACGTTCACGGGAGCTCTGTCTATAGGGAGCAGCTGAGCCAAAGGAGGGAGTGGGAAGGCTGGGTCGTGCGTGGACTGTGAGCTCCTTTGGGGCCGCTTCCCCCGAGAAAGCTGCTCAGGCAGGGGCCTGAAGGGATGGCCCCGCGTTCTGCACCCGAGTTGTTACAGAGAGAGAACCCTTTGCAATGTTATGGAGAGAAACCCCGTCTTCTGCTTTGTAATCCTTCAAGGTCAAAGCTCCATCACACGTTCCCATTGAATCTTTGTTTGCATTCCGGAGGGATAGATTCCAGACCAGCAGTCAAACAAAAAAACAAAAACAAAACAAAATGCACTGACAGAGGGGGATGAATTTGAAGCCTGGGGTCTAGGAAAGGGGTCCAAACCCACCTGACGGCCAGCTGCTTCCAATGTAAACAGGCAGGCGGGTGGGTCTACCTCCTGTACAAATAAAGCTTCCCGGGGGCAGCCCCTTCCGGCATCGTGCACCCTCCCATTCTCAAACCAGCGAGGTCTTGAGATACACGGCCTTGCCGATTCTGTGCAGTCAGCCCTGCCTGGGCCAAAACCGCCTCCATACAAACCACCAGCCTGCCTGCCTTCTTCGCCTCGTCCGAGTCCGGGGTACCGCCGTCCTCCCTCTGGCTCCTCGACCCTCCCTGTGTGGCCAACATCCTGCCCTCCCGAGCACCTCGCGGCCTTCCACTTGCTGGCCCTGTTCTCTCTGCGGTCACTCGTTCCCCGTCCCCATCTGCTGGGGCAGCTGGGTAGCTTTTACAGATGCCCCTTGTGCTGCCCCTTTGCTTCCGGCAAAAGAGCTTCTGGTCTCCTGGCCCATCCCAGCGATCCCACTTTGTCCCTGAGGGCGGCCCAATCTGGGAGCTCTCCCTGCACGGCTTGGCAAGGACAGATTTATCTCGATTTCCCATTGTGTGCTAATTGATTTTGCAGTGAAGTTATTTCCTTTCAAGGGTGTGTGGCCATCTGCTGCCTCAATATCAGGACATGGTGGGGGCAGGGTCTGGGCACTGAGATAACTTCAGGGTTTAAAGGAAAAAAAAACCGCATTGGGTAAAACTTGAGAGAATGAACTCGTCGACATTTTGGGACCCTCTCCCCCGCCTCTGCAGGAGGAACCGTTCCAAGTGCCTGGTACATTGCAAAATGGGCGTCAGCCGATCGGCTTCCACGGTCATAGCCTATGCGATGAAGGAATTCGGCTGGCCTCTGGAAAAAGCGTACAACTACGTGAAGCAGAAGCGCAGCATTACACGGCCCAACGCAGGCTTCATGAGGCAGCTGTCTGAGTATGAAGGCATCTTGGACGCGAGGTGGGTGAACGTCTGCGGGGACGGGTTGGCAGAACCAGTGGGCTCCCCTCCGGCCCGGCAGTGGCCTCTGTGGCTAAAATCCCGCCTCTGGCGGTGGGGGGGCGTGCGGGGGCGGGGGGAGCCGGGCTGAGAAAAACAACTATTGTTTGGGGTTTGATTCGTGGTTTCCAGGAGGGATCTGTTTGATTTTGTTGGCACGCACAGAAAGCTGTTTTGCTGCTGGAGGGAACGGTGCACAGCTTATCCAAGGCATGACGTCATGGGCGGCGCAGGCACGTGGCCGTCCCCGTTTCCTGAGCATCTGCTTTGTGCCTGCCGAGCCCCAGGTCAGGCCCCACCACAGGGCAGGTCCAAGGACGGCAGGGCAGACTGGCTTCCGGCACCGAGGAGCCGAGCCGTGTCGGGCAAGCTCGCCCATCTCCCCCAGCCCTGGCTTCTTCTGAGTTTGCAGACCAAGTCCAACCCATAGGGCTGTCGTGGGATTTACCTGAGGATTGTGCGGATTGACCTCTGCAGATGCGGGGCTAGAGCTGGCTGGTGGTGACCAAAATGGAGCTCTGGAAATCTCTAACCCCCACCCAGAAAAGGTCTGCCAAGGACAGGTTATCCCGGACGTCCAGGGGAATGAGGAGCGGACGCTGGAGATTAGCGTGTCCCATGTCGCATAGCCGGCGGGCAGCACAAGGGAGAGGGCGCACCCAGGTTTGCTGGCCCCCACGGCTCCGGTGCAGGGAGGCCCCCATGGAGGCGGGTCCCCCCTGGACGCTGGGACTCCCTTTCCCCCTGGATGATTTCTCACTGGTGTTACCAGGAGGCCACAGGTGCAGTCCACGGGCTTCTTGGCCGAGTGCGAGCAAGCAGGGGTGCCCTGGCTTGGTGGCACGGGGTCTGAGAACAGCTCTGGACGTCTCTGGAGTCCCTTTCCTGTCACCCAGGGAGCAGCTGGACAGATCCCCAGGCAGGGCCCTGGGAGGAGGGGAGGCGGAGGAGGGTGGGGAGGAGCTGGGGGGGGCTGCATCCTGCCCTCCTTTTCCTTAGCCCTTCAGACACTTGCTGCCATTGGGTTTGCTGCCTCCACAGCCTTATCGGGAGTCTTCAGGCTGGGGTCACAGCCACAAGGCACTGACCCTGACTTGCAGCCCTGTCTGGGGGCCCTCTTGGCCTTGCCTGGAATGGGCACACGGAGCGGTCTTAAAAGGTCGTGGTGCTCCCATATGTTGTCAAACAACGGCAGGCCCTTAATCCACACTGTCCTTTCCCAGCTCCTGCTCCCGTCCTAGCCCGTACCCCTGGGGATGTTGGTATCGGTGCCCCAAGTGTCCTGGAGGTGACTTATGTGCCTGATTCCACGGTATAATTTTTTTTAACCCTTACATTAAAAATATGTCATAAATATACTACCCTGGTATCATAAGACCTGTTTTTAAAAGTGACCTGTCAATCTTTCTGACCTCAAAAAACAAACAAAAAACCTTGCGGTTTTCTCCAGTCGTCCCAACCTGAGGTGTGTTATATGTTTCCCCATAAATCTCTGTGTGCTCTCTGCTTCAGTCCCCACCATCTCCCTGCTGGAAAGGGAGGGGAGGATTGTTATTCTCTTGACCGATGGATGGCCGCAGAGGTGGGACAGGCGGTGGCGTAGCTAAGTTCACAGAACGAGGCAGGACACCGAGCTGCAATGGGGCCCCAGGTCTGGACCAGTCACGTGTCTGCCACGTGGTCGCTGCGTGGCAGAGCCATTGAGGGCTTCTGCCAGGAGCTGTGGGGCTTGAGGGTCCTAGGCCATTTCTGTCAGCCCTGGGCTGTCTCTTGCTGGATCAGCCCTCCTCTCGGGACCCTCAGGGCACCACCCCCCCCATGACCTTCATCTGCCCTTCCTCCCTCGCAGCAAACAACGGCACAACAAGTTGTGGCGCCAGCAGAGTGAGACCTGCCTCCAGCAGCCGGCGGACGGCCCAGCAGGGTCTGGGGACTTCTTGCCAGAGACCCTGGATGGCGCCGCGGAGGCCCAGCTGCCCTGCCTGGAAGATGCTGCCCAGCCCGGCTTCCCAGACGGTGCCCCCGGGGGACCCGCTCTCCCCTGCTGCTTCCGGCGGCTCTCGGACCCCCTCCTGCATTCCCCCAGCGACAAAACTGGCAGCTTGGTCCACCTGGAGGATCTGGAGAGGGATGCCCTGTTGGAGGAAGCGGCTGAGCCGGCCGAGACACACACGCCAGCCAGACATCCCCAGGAAGCTTCTGGAGTCTGCGAGAAGGAAGTGAAGAAGAAGCTGGAGTTCGGGAGCCCCAAGGCCCAGAGCGGCTCCTCGCCACAGGTGGAAGAGATGGAAGGGGAGGAGGCCTTGGGAGCAGGGCGTTGGGGGCGGCCCCCACCCCAGCTCGAGAAGAGCCTGCTCAACCGGGAGAACCTTAACAACAACAACAGCAAGAGGAGCTGCCCCGAGGACTTCGAGGTAGGCGGGGGGGGGGGGGGGGGGGGGGGGG
>CM052808.1:15038614-15072169 GCA_028533885.1 Nasua narica | reverse complement strand
CCCCCCCCCCCCCCCCCCCCCCCCCCCCCCGCTCACGCGCTCTCCGTGTGCTCCCCTGCAGCCTCTAGGAATCCTGCCTGGCTTTCCTTAGATTCCTGCAGTATTGGACCACCCCAGGACGTCTCATCCCGGGGGACCTGCGTCTGGGAGACAGGATGGGACTGGGCCCTAATGGTCAGGGCGATGGGCAGGGGACGGGGAGAAACATGGACCAGCAGCCTTTTGCCAGGAGGCCTTTGTTTTAGGCCAGCTCGGGAATCTCACAACTAAACCACGGTCCGCCTCAGCCCGTAGGACCCTGTTGTTGTCTGTCGATGGGCGTGTGAGGGAGGTGTGAGCCGTTGTCCTTCCCTCGGCAGGGCCCGAGGTGGAGGCATAGGTCACATTCGCCCGGAGGCAGGTGGCTTTCCTCAGAAAACAATGCAGACAGCTTCCCCGTGGCTAATAAAACCCACCTCAGCCTGGCTCCCTCATCCGGGACTATGAGCGCCTGTGTTTGGGTCCATACTGGTTTTTGCCTTCGACCACCTCACTGTGAAGACCGCAGCCAGTGGCTCCATGGTGGTTCTTTGGAGCCACACTGTGTTCATGCTAGAAGGGAAGTGCCCCGTTCTCAGGCTACGTTCTCCCCAAGCACAGATCCTTCCCGAAAGGGAAAGGAAGGGAGAGACGTGCCTTGGTGAAGGTGGGTTTGAGCGGGCTTTGCTCCTGACCGTGCTGGCTGTGTGGCCAGAGATTTGCCCAGGGTCGTAGTCACGTAGCTTCTGGAAAGTTGGGCTCAGCCTCTCTAACCACCACTGCCCATGGCCAGGTGAAGAGGCCTGTGTTCCTGGGGGGGTGGGGGGCACCGCCTCTCCTGTGCCTGCCCAGCCCCACTCCAGGCCCTCCTCGTGTTCTGTGGCCTCGGCCCGCCATTGTGTACTCACAATATTCTTGTCCCATTTCCCATTTCAGCACGATGCTATATTCGGGATCCTTAACAAGGTGAAGCCTTCCTACAAATCCTGTGCTGACTGCGTGTACCCCATAGCCAGCGGGGCGCCCGAGGCCTTCAGGGAACGGGGCGAGAACCCTGGAGCTCCCGCCATCTGTACCCAGCCGACCTTTCTGCCCCACCTCACGTCCTCCCCTGTGGCCCACACGTCCAGCAGGTCCCGAGCTTTAGAGAAACTGGCCTCCGGCCCGAGTGAAAGTCCCCCATTGCTACCACCAGCAGGCTCAAGGAGGTCAGACGTTGGTGGCTCCGGGGCCGCAGCTCCCCCAGAACTACCACCTAGCCTTCTGGAACCTTCCGGAGAAACCCAAAAAGTCCTACCAAAGTCCCTCCTTTTGAAGAATTCTCACTGTGATAAGAACACTCCAAGCATGGACATAGCAAAGGACGAATCACTACCCAAGAAGGACCTGAAACCGGCCAAGGACCTGCGGCTTCTGTTCAGCAAAGAAGCCGAAAAGCCAACAACCAACAGCTACCTGATGCAGCACCAGGAATCCATCATTCAGCTGCAGAAGGCGGGCTTGGTCCGAAAGCACACCAAAGAACTGGAGAGGCTGAAGGGCACGCCCGCAGACCCCGCGTCTCCCTGCAGGGACGGCCCCGCCAGCAGGCTGGAGGCCAGCATCCCTGAAGAGAACCCTGATGTGGCTCCTGTCCCTCCGCGGGGGCCCCCAGCTCTGCCCAGCCTCACGGGGAGCGATGAGAAGTCAGAGGCCATCCCCCCTCCGTTCGAAGGCGCCCCACTCAAGAGCCCCACTCCCTTCCTCTGCCGCCTGGATCACACCAGTCACTTCTCAAAAGACTTCCTGAAGACCATCAGCTATACCCCCACGTCGTCCTCCATGAGCTCCAACCTGACGCGGAGCTCCAGCACTGACAGCATCCACAGCGTCCGAGGCAAGCCGGGCCTGGTGAAGCAGCGGACGCAGGAGATCGAGACCCGGCTCCGGCTGGCGGGTCTCACCGTCTCGTCCCCACTGAAACGCTCACACTCTCTGGCCAAGCTCGGAAGTCTCAACTTCTCGACGGAGGACCTGTCCGGTGAGCCGGATGTGTCCGCCCTCACCGACTCCCGGGATGCCCAGTCGAGCGAGCCTTCCTTCTTGCGTGAGCCCCAGGCAGCCCCAAGGAACCCAGCCGCGACCTCTCGGCCATCAGGGAAACCTGCTTCAGAACACTCGAGAAGCCCCTCATGGACGAGCAGAAGCTGACCCGCCTCTTGCTGTATTTACTCAGATGTGTATTTTCACCGGTCCTCCCTGCATCTCGCTGTGGGTCTCGGCCGTGACGTCTCCTAAACGAGTGACATGCTAACTCTCCCCACTCTGGCTACAGAGAGGCGGAGAGAAAAACAAGAATAACCCAGCACAAGGAGGGGGTGGTGGTGCCAGTCGGGCGGCCCGGGAGAGCCAGAAGCCGTCGGCCAGTAGACACAGGACTCCCCAAGCCCACGCCCCAAGCCCTGTGTTTTCAGGAGGAATCCTGTTTTAAAAAGAGCATACACAGACATGCACACACTTCCCGAACACTCTGTTGGCACCGTGAAGGCTCCACGACCGCGGCGCACGTTCCTAGCTCATTCAGGCCGTCACGGGGAAACCCCTGGGTGGCAATATGAAGTCCTACCTCTGTTCTTGCTGTGCTTTTTATTTTTAAAATACAGTTGTGACCAAGGCTCCTTCCAGGGAATAATGCTGTGTCAGAAAAGGTTTTTCCAAAAGAGAAATTTTTTTTTAATTTTTATTTTTTTTTGGTGTGGACCCCAAAAAAGTGTTAAGACTTTTTAAGTTGACTACGCCCAACACCGCCAGGTAAGGTCAGACAAGGCCGTCGAATGCTGTTGTTGGACCGACCCTGTGGTGCGTGGAGATGATCGGTGCAGCTGAGTTTCTTCTTGTCCTGGTGTGTGGTCACAGCGGAGTGACGTGCGTCCAGCCAGCGCTGGGGTGAGGAGGGGGGATGTGTACTTGTGACGTCCTCGGTCACTGCTAATGGTGACAGTAAGTTGCCCCCAGTCTGGGGAGAAGGACCCACGGAGCAGCACTTCATCTCTTCTGCTGCCGAACCAGATGTTGCCTTGAGGCTTTGAAGGTGCTCGACCATCCGGCAGGGGTGGCGGGTCCGAGACGGGGATCGTGCTGCCGGGGGCCCGGGCCCTTGGGCTCATGAGGTCACAGGAGCAAGTTCGGGGAGGAAAGGGGGCTCTAAGCAGCCGTGAGCAGCTCGGCCAGTCCCCCTCCGGGAACGGCCCTGCAGCAGCTTCTTGGAGAAACGAGACCGTTGAAAAGCTTCACAGATGTTTACAGTCGCCCCTTCCTTCGATGAGGCTACTACTGCTCCCTATCTCCCTCTGGCCCTTCCTGGCAGTGAGGACAGAGCGGAGGAGGGCTCTGTAGTCCCGGCCGAGGTTCTGGGGGGCCCTTTCAGAATCAGGTGAGCTGCGCCCATCACACGGCCGCGGGCTCCTGGGGTGGGTTGAGGGAGTCCGCTGGCGTTGGCCGCGGGATGAGCTGTTCAAAGCATTTTGGAGAGAGACAGAAAAGTCTTGGTAGACAGGTTGCACCCAGGGAGTCCGCAAACTCTGGTGACGGACCTTTGAGCTAAGAGTGGCTTTTATATATTTAAGGGGTTATTAAAAACAACAACCTAATATGCAGCAGGGACCGCATAGCCTGCATAGCCTAAGGTACTCCCGATGGAGCCCTTTAGAGGAAAGGTTTGCTGACCCTTGGTTCTGTTTGACAACACAGGGCTGCCCAGGGCCCTCCAGGAAGAAACTGGCAAATTCGAAGGCCTCCCCTGCCTCTGGCCCTTGCCTTCTCCCGACCCAGGCCTTGCCCGCCCACCGCCGCGGGCTCTCCTGCGGGTGGAGGTAGCCGCGTGGGTGCGGGGCGCTGCCGGCGGAAGCTTTTCCAACGTATAGCGTGCACTCAGCCGTCTGCTGGATTTATTTAGTGGAACTAGAAGCCTTCCAGCGCCGACCACGCTCAGAAAGTGGCTGAAGGAGCTGCCATCTCGGGTCTTCCAGTGCTCAGACCTGGGTGCCCAGAGCAGCCAGAGAGGGCGCCCCAGGCAGGGTGTTCAGGAACACGGGCGGACAGGGGTGGTCTCCATTTCAACTAGTGGGTGGAATCTGTGCAGGAACTCTCCAGGAACTTTTCCTCCCTGGTGGTGGTGTTCTTTTGCTTTTTTTAACATACTGTTATTTTATAGGAATCTGTTTCCCCACCCCTGCCAATTGAAATCACCTTACAAGGTGATTATCTCCTTCTTCCTGGAAACCCCATTGGATTCCCCCCCGCCCCCCCGCCCCCAGCCAGAAGAAACATCATTCTCAAAAAACATATCGAGTTCAGTATGTTTTGCCAAATTATGCTTCACGTGGTGGCTCCGTTCTTGTGTCAAATGATCCTTTAGATCTGATGCCGACAGGCTTATGTTGCTCTTTTAACCGCACGTGTCTGATGTGTGGGGACCGTCTATTTTTGCAGACTTTAATTTTGAAAGCGCAGGAGGAAGATTACGAATTCGAGCGAGTCTTCGGCGTTTGGCGACCCTGTCGTTTGCACGAGCGCGGCTTGTAGGTCAGATCTATACAGACGAGGGCCCAGGTCCCCATCATCAAAGCAGAATGGGGGTGTTCTTGATTGGATGGCTAGCACTCTGGCCTGGAGGAAAGGATATGAACTTTCCTCGGGACCCGCATCGGCGAGAGCATTCCGCCAGGCTCGGGGGCACCCTGGCAAAGACAGACTCACGCTGGCCTTTGAAAAGAAGGTCTGTGCCGTGATATATGCCACATCTTGACCAGTGCTCCGTCTGGAATCTTTGCCGATGGCGAACGTGCCGAACGTGGGGGGCGCACGTGGGAGGTGAGGGGTTTCCGCTGTGAAAGTCATTGATCCTGGCGACCGCCATCTTCAGGGAATCCCCTTGTTAAAATAGAGAACGGGCGTTTTCCAGATCAGCTGGATGAACTCCCTGAGACTTGGACTGCCTTTCCTGTACCACCTCACCTCTGTCTCTTTTACTGTAACTCATGCGGCATGCTGCAAGTTAGACTGAACTTCCCTAGATCTTCATCTTGCACCAATCCGGGGTGGGCTGGGGGAGTCTTCTTGTCAAGCTCTGTTAGTATGAGGGGGAAACTGGATCTGGAGAAAGGAGGAGCCACGCTGCCCTCTGATCGTGATTCGATAATGCCGATTCCAATTTCTTTCCCTTGGAGCTACTTTAGGGGGTCGGAGCGATGGTCACCGCTGGAGAACTTCAGCACAAAGCTTCTTGCTCTTGGCGTTCCCCATTTCTTTGATCTCTTCGAGGGGACCCATGCCGACCTCTGGGTGCTGAACGGCGCGCTCCTGGGTAGCGACACCCGTTGGTCATGCGTAAGACCACTCGCCAGCTGCTCACCGTGGCCGCACCGTCCACCCTTCCCTTCTGTTCACCCCAGCCCGTCTAGCCCAAACCCATTCCAGCCCCTTCTCAAGCCTTTTCTCTCCTGGCTAAGCCCAGAGGATGCCACAGGGTGGAGCCAAAGTTGCAGTAGAATTAGCATCCCTGGGCCAACCCTGTACTTGGACACTCTTGTCTCTCCCCACTGGCCAGACCCCAGAAGGTTCAGGACTCGCCTGCTCCCCTGGGGCCATTTCTGCCCAGGGAGAAGAAATGATGCATCATTTAGGCAGGGTCACGTAAGCGACCTTACCCAAGGGGTCTGAAGAAAGACGTGCTCTCTGTTGACCAGAAGCGCTTTGTCCCAGGATACATTCCACCCAGCCCTCCGGCTGGCCACCTGGCAGAGCTTCGCCCAGGCCCGGTGAGGGCAGCCACGCGCCCTGCGGCGGGAGAGCTGGGCAGGCGAAGGGATTGGGGATCCTGAGCGCAGCGAGGGCGCCCCCGCCCCGCTTCCATCCCGCAGGCCCTCGCCGATGCTGCATGCCACACACGGGGGCCTGGCTGACACTGCCCCCCCAGATGCTCAGCCACTTGGTCTTTTTATTGTGTCCTCGGCCACTCAATGCCTGTGTGTATGAGCTCGCTCCGCGCACACGCGTATATATATCCACACAGATATATGCAACTTGAAGCCGACCGTGTCGCGGGCCACTTCTCTCCCACCCCCACACACACTGTGTCCCCCGAGTACGAAGCGAGTCACCTTGACTGAGGGGGAGAGGGGCCGTGTGCAGCGCTACTCTCCGTAGACCTGGACACCGACGCCCCCCCACACCCTTTTGTCTGGCCCCGGGCCCCAGCTTCGGTCCGTCTCTGCGACCTGCAGTCTTTACAACCAGCCCTCCAGCCCCTCTGCTGTCCTTTGTGTTGGCCCTGCCACACAAGAAGGTGGCTGCTTCCTGCCTCCCTTTTCCGACACTGTAATTATTGTTTTACAATTGAGTGCCTTAATAATAGTTTACAAATACTGTGTATTTATGGGAAACTGGTAAGCTTGCACCTTCTGTGATTGGCCCTTTGCCTTGTCGGGGGTGGCTGGCGCGAGGGCCGGAGCCTGCCCTACCCCGTACTTGTGCTCATCTGCTGTGCAGTCCTCTGCAGGGGTGGGGGGGAGGGGGTGCCCCCCGCGACTGTCCAAGGAGCATTGGTGGTTCCTGCAGGCGAGGCCAGCGCTGGCTCACCGCGTGTCCCACAGTAGCAAGGAAAGCACAGAATTTGGTTCGCTAGCCAGCCGGGGGTGGCACCGCCCCCCTCCCCCCATCACACAGTTGCGCTCTTGTTTAATAGAGATGTGTTACCACCTAGGCCTCCCTGTTTTCTCCTCTGCTGGTGTCCTGAGCCCGCTGCCACCAACGGTGGGGACAGAAACCAGCCCCTGCGAAATGAGGAGCTCTCCAAGATAAGTTCCTTGGTGTTCAGAAGCTGCCAGTGGGTTTCCAGCGTGTCGCGTTAAGATATCGATGATTTTTTTTTCTATTTTATTTTCTATTTTTCTTCATGTTTTTTTATATTATATATTTAAAAGGCAGTATGTTTTGTACTGTGAATTTGCAGTAGAAGATGCATAATGCACTTTTTTTTTTACTTCTGTTGGTGTGTACTGTAATAGTCTGTGTGCTTCTTGTGATGAAAATAAACTTTTTTCTCTATAAACGTTTGACAACGTGTAAACTCGTGCAAAAGGAAGCTGCCGCTTCGGTCCTTCCCGAGACCGTCCACATACCCACGCCGTCCAGACAGCCAGTCTCCCCTGAGCGCCTACCTTGTGCTAAGCCCCATGCTATAAAAACCCGGACAGATTAGACGGAAGAAAGAACCAGGGGAACAAAGGTTAGCTCCTCTAGGAATGGTCTTGTCTGTCCTCCCGATTTGATTAGTAAGGAAGAGCGGGCCTGCTTCTGGGTGGTCATTTGGATACCCAAAAAACCTGTCCCTGCCAGGGCGGGACTTGGACTCTGGGTGGCATCTCTTCTTGCACAAAAGCAGAACGCTTTAGACTGTGTTCGACCCCGCCGCCTGAGCCAGTCCAGCCACACGTCGTGGGAGAGGAGACTGTGGAGGCTCGTGATTGCAGGGGGCCAAGGCAGGAATCCCGGGGAACCCCCGTGGCTGCCCACAACAAAGGTTTCTCTCGTGCCCAGGTCCCAGGGCACTGCAGGTCAGGACCCTTTTGGTGGCGCTCCTCCCTTGGTGACTCACAAAGCCAGGAGTCAAAAATGAGAATTCTGAAACCCTGCTATCGTGGTGGTCTTTGCTCTGGCTGTGCAGTCGGGGGAAAGAGCATGGGGCCTCACGTTCGATCTTCACTGCCTGTAGATGTGATACATCTGTGTTTATGCTGTAATGGGCGAGACCTAGTCGCGCGGTCCCCGCACCCCCGGCTGCCAGGACCACTGGGAGATGTGAGGTGCACACGTGCTAGGCGGGCACTACTGTTGGCCACAAGTACCTTGGCATAACCACCCAATTCCAGTGCCTGTGGACCCAAGAAACCCTTTGTTTCGTTCGCCTCCACTTGCTGTGTCTGTCGCCTGGACTCACAGGAGACTGATGGATAAACCAGAATGCAAGCAAATTACCTGAGAACGAGAACTGTAGCTGTCAGGTCCTAGTACTCCCGCTCGCCAGTGAGCACATTGAGTCCTCTCCACAAATCTACATCTGGGGCCAAATGATGGTTAGGAGTTGTTTATGGAGTATGAAATCAAAGCAAAAGGTTAAGGGAGGGGGCGATCCCCGTGGTTAGAGCCAGTGCGCTGCAGGGCAGTCCTTTCTGTAAGATGTTTGTGAAACCAAACCACTGAGGGTCGTGGTTCAGGACAGTCCTCGTCGTTGGCAAGGCTAGGGACGCTTCCTGAATTCTCTCCAAGCTCCAAACATGAATCAGAGCCTGGGGAACAGGGCCCAGCGATCCGTACGCTCCCGATGGATTCCCTGATAATTCTAACGGCCAAGCACAAAAACCATCAAAATAAGAGTGTGATGCAATGGGGCAGGCTTCCACTTTGCTAGCTACGATCACATTCCACGCATGCTTCCTAGAGACAACACCCACATCCCCCTAAGGGAACCCAGGCATTTCCAAAACTCGTCAGATACTCTATTTACCCAGGGCCCAAGGAGAACGTTCCTCTCATTGGCTGGTTTTACCCTGATTTCATTCTCAGAGTAATGAGGCTAAGGTTGAGTGTGATCCCTGGTAGTTTTGTAGAGGAGGAACCCCTACTTGCTTGTGTTGATGCCTGGAGAAGCCCCTCTGGGCAGGATGCTTGCAGGAGGCTCCAGAAGGCGGGCCTCGGAGAATGACTGGCGTTTCAGAAGGATTCACTTCACTGGTCTAGAAGCCCTTTCTAAAGATGTCCGCCAACAGCGTCCGGAGTGAGCCCTGCCCGGAAAACGCCAGCCACGCATCCTGTACCCTAGCACGAGGGAGAAGATTCTCCCGGCCCTTCTGTGTGCCCGGCAGGCACACAGCATTCCGTAAGGAATCCCAGAGTCCCCCAGATAGCCCTGTTGGTGGGATCCACAGCTCACACACGAAGAGAGAGGCCTGCAGAGGGCAAGTGGTTTGCCCACGGTTACATCTGGGAAGTGGTGAAGCCAGTGGGTATGGCTTCCTCCCCACCCGAAAACTTTCCCAGGGCTGCCCCCACCCCAGAAGTAGAAAAAGCAACCTGAAGATGCATCTTGGTCTCCCTATAGGTATCAGCACGAAAACACAGGAATCAGGAATGAAGCCTCCAGCCCCTGGAAAAATCCGACCCACGCTGTACTGCAAAGGCGATTTGGACAACACAAAATGTATGTCTCTCTCCCAAATCCTGTCCACCATTGTTTGCCTTTGAAGGGAAACCTCTCATGCATCCTGAAGTATAGTTGTAAAGGGTCCCCTCTCAGCTCAACAGCCCTCTCGTTGTAGACTGTTCCAGCAAATAAAATGTTGGTATTGGCGGGAGCAGCCTCCCGGCATAGGAAAGGGTGCACGGGGCCCTGAGGCTAAGGGACAGATTCTCCTGCAGGTTAGGTATGTTGGAGGTGGTGAGCTCTCTCTAGCTTAGAAGTCAGATATCAAAATAGGTTAAGAACAATGCTACCTACCTCATGGAGCCGAGAGTTAGAGAACTAGCTGCTATCAAGCTCAGGTTAGAGAATGTGGTCAGAACCACACAGCCAGGGGCGCCTGGGTGGCTCGGTGGGTTGAAGCCTCTGCCTTCGGCTCAGGTTGTGATCTCAGGGTCCTTGGATTGACCCCCACGTTGGGCTCTCTGCTCCCTGGGGGGCCTGCTTCTCCCTGTCTCTCTGCCTGCCTCTCTGCCTACTTGTGATCTCTCTCTCTATCAAATAAATAAATGAAATCTTAAAAAGAAAGAAAAAGAAAGAAAGAAAGAAAGAAAGAAAGAAAGAAAGAAAGAAAGAAAGAATTACACAGCCAGAAAGGGACAAAAATCCAGGGTGCCTGACTCCAAATTCATATACTTTCTACCCTACCATCGTTGCTCCAAAGAAAATAGCCCTTATTGTACTGAGTGCAATGCCGAGCACGTAGTAGGTACTCAATAAATTTGTGATGATTGTGAATGAGTGAGCAAATGAATGAAATATACTCTGAAAGCGAGTCCTAGTTCTGTTCATCAAGGCCTGGAGAGTTTGGGGACACCCATGATTGCCTCAACCAAGTCCCTCTGGGGCATGGGCGGAGCCTGTCACCTTCTGGACCCCAACAAGGGCTTGGCACATTGGACCGAACCTTAGGTCAGCACTGGGCATTAGCTGCGAATCTAAGAATCCTGAGTTTTTTGGAGTCCAGAAGCATCTGAAAGGTCACCCAAGCCAGGTCCCTTTATAACACCCATCTATTCCGGCATTCTCCACTACCCCCCTAATTTGTGGTTCCCCTGCCATGTGCCAGGCGCTGGGGACAAAGAGGAGGCTATCCGTTTGATCCCTGGGAGTCCTGACAGCAAGCCCTTCTGTAACCAACAGGAAGAAAATACACCACCTGCTAACAGAAATGGAGACAGGTAGGATTCCAGGTTCATATCTTTTTCTCCTCTTACCTGTTTTCCAGCATCTCTGCAACAGTTTTCTGTTACTTTCATAACGAAAAAAGAAAATGTAAAAATTTAATGAAAGGATGCTTTTTTTTTTTTTTTTTTTGAAAGGATGCTTTTGTAATTGAGCTGAAATGTGCACTGTAAGCTCCTGGGCTCACAGCCCTGGGGCACTCAACACAGCAGTTTGCAGGAGAGGGTCTTTGCTCGCCTCTGATGAGCTAGCGCGGCCCCCGGAACACACAGAGTGCTCCCAGACCGCAGCGGCTCCCTATCCTGCTCGCTGAGCCCCTCCGGGCTGTTCAGGCCCACCCTCCGAGCATCTGGGGGCTGGCGATGGAGCATCCAGGGTTGGCTTCACCGGGCGGCCGCACGGGACTCTGCACTTACCAGGGCACCCTGATTGGTCTAATGCTCTGCTTACCACTCTTGAAATCCCTAATCATTCTTTTTTCTTTTTTAAGATTTTATTTATTTATTTGAGGAGGCAGGGAGGGGGAGAGGGAGAAGCAGCCTTCCCATTGAGGGAGCCCGATGTGGGACTCGATCCCAGGACCTGATCATGACCTGAGCCAAAGGCAGACGCTTAACCAACTGAGCCACCCAGGTGCCCTGAAATCCCTAAAAATTCCTTAACAAAGACCAGACCTTTACATTTTGGGTCCTGCAAATTATGGACCAGCCGGTCAAGGACTTTGGAGGAAGACAGGCCTGGGTCCCAATCCTAGCTCCCTGGAGCAAGTGACTTAACCTCTCTGTGACTCAGTTGCCCAAGTTGAAAAACAAAAATAACCTCATAGTGTTATTTAACACTATTAACACCAAAGACACCCACCTGAATTTTATTTTATTTTAAAGATTATTTATTTGTTTGAGAGAGAGCGAGCACACAGAGGGAGAGGGTGAAGCAGACTCCTCACTGAGCAGGGATGTGGGGCTTGATTCCAGGACCCTGGGATCATAACCTGATGCTTAAGCAACTAAGCCACCCAGGCGCCCCTAAATTTTAGTGTTATTTGTTACATAAAGTACTTAGCACAGGTCCTGGCACAAAGTAATCCTTCTGTGAGTCGTTGCTGGAACAGTGGAGAAGACAGTGGTTAGACCCCCCCCCGCCCCCCACAGATCAGCCCCTGCCAATGGGCAGCTCTCCTCCTCACCCTGCTTCCTGAGCATCGCTCTGAAGGGCTGAGGGAAGCAAACCCAAGCTCCCTGGAGAAAGGGGAGGGGGATTCCGCTGCGATGTGTACAAGGTGCACACACATCGTCCGTCCCCATCCCCTGCCACTGAACCCTCAGAGGACCCAGGGCGCTGGCTCTGCCTCTCTCCGGATACAAACACGGCGCGTCCCCCTGACCTGGACCCGAGCGGCTCTTTGCAACAAGCCTTTGGGGAAGGGAACGGCGTAGGCGGCCTGGGAGCGTGGGCTTGTCCCAGCTGCGATCCAGAGGCACATCCTGTTCTGGCGTTGCCATGGCACAGCCAAACATCTGCCACAATAGACGGCTGCAGCCGGCGGCTGGCATCGGGGCCGCGGTCGGGCATGGGAGGCCGGGGCGGGGCGCACGTAGGAGCGACACTGGCGCTGGACACTGACTTGGGAAACCTTCTCGAAACCCCCCCCCCCTCCGCCCGTCCCTGGACGCACGCGCGTGCACGCGCACACTGTGTCTGGAAGGCTTCCGGGACCGGCACGGTTCCCATCGAGAACAGTTCCTGATTCCTGCTGTTCTTCCTGGAGGTCCCGGGAGAAGACCCCAAGCACCCAGCCCTAGCAGGACTGTCCCCCCAAGCCCTGGTCTAGCTCACAGCCACGCTTCCAGAGTTGCCCTAGGCAGCCCCATCCAGCTCCCCAAAATGGAATTTGCTTTCCTGATTGTTATTGTTTTCCCTGATTTGAAAGCAAAACACAGTCATTGTATCAAAATCACATGATGTCTACGGGGACAGTAGTGGCCTTCGTGGCGTGTGAGCCCGCCGCTGGCTGTGCCACACTCCTCATTCAAAATATGTGTGTATAAAGGGCCTCGAATGGCACCAGGCCCAGGTACGTGCTCTACACACATTTGTCAAATAAAATGATTGTTAATATTGGATTCCATACATCAAGCTGGCAACGCAGGTATGAACACATTTCCTACCGGAAGAAACAGGCTGAGATGAGTGACCCCACCTGCCCAAGATCACTAAGGTCTGATCTCTTTTCCCTTTGGGGTCATAAGAGGTTTGGGGGAGTTAGGCAGACCTGGTGACCTAGATTCGATTCCAAGTGACACCAACACTAGAGCTTTAAGCCCAGAATCTTCCCTTTTGCTGCTTCTCTTCGGCCTCGAACACCTCGCCAGGTCCCCTCCTCTCTTCGGGCCACACCCCCCCAGCCCTGACCTCATTCCTGCTGGAAGCCTCAAGGGGTCCAGCTGAGGTCACAGTCCTGGCCCCAGACTCACGGAGGCCACACCCTGTCTGGGGCCTCTGCGCTGTCCTCACCCGTCTGCCTGTGTTCCTGGCTTCCAAGGCTTTCGGCGCTCTCTGCCTGTTGCCTCCCAGGGCCTCGGGGCTCAGTGACATCACAGCTCTTCCCTCCTCCCACTTTCCCTGCCCGGCCGAAGGCTTGGTCGCGGTCCCAGCGGTAGTTGTACCAGGTGACAACTGCTGGCTTTGTTTTCCCCATTGTGCAGATGAAGAGACTCAAAAGTTAAGTGGCTTACCCAGGTCACCCAGCCAGAAAGTGAGCAGAATTCCAGACGCACCTCTTCCAGAAAGCCATCCCTAATAGCACGCCCCCAAGTCCAGAAGAGAGGGCTATTTAGTCGGAGCACCGCATGGGCGTGTATAAGACTGTGAGCCTCTTGGGTTGCGGACTGGGTCGGGTTTATTGTGGCCCACCCTGGGCGGGACAAAATCGGCACTCAATAAATACTTGTTCAATGAATGGTTAACATAAATAAAATGATGAATGATAGAGCTGATCTCTTTTCCCTTGGGGGCCATGAGAAGTTTGGGGGAGTTAGACAGACCTGGTTGAATCTCTCCTCTGCCACTTCCTGGCTGTGCGACCTTGGCCCAGTTACCCGACCTCTCTGAGCCTCCACTTCCCTCTCTGTAAAATAGGGTTACGGTCTGTGGGGAGGGGTCGAGATGATTTACGATGACTGTACAGAGTAGGTGCTCAGCAAACAGCACCGCAGAGAGGTAATTCAGGCCCGGAGTCGGGCTGCGAGGGTTCCCAGTCTGAGATCCAACACCGACTAACTGTGTGGCCTCGGTGGCCTTAATCACTTTCCTTCTCTGGACCTCATTATCCAGATCTGTCCCTTGGGGCTCCTAAGAGCACTGATCGCTCGAGGCGGTGAGGATTGAAGGAGAGTCCTAGTAAGTCCCCTGTAAACATGGGCTTCTGTGATCTGGGCTGAGTCCTCCCACTTCTTCCACCCGACCCCAGGGCCTTGCTCCGTGCCAGGCACATGATAGGGGCTCAGATTGCTGACGGAGCCGAACCTCATTTCTGTGGCCGTTTGGCTGTGGCCCCAGAGAACCGAAGCAGCTCCCAGAACACTCTCCCGACCCGGGCCGGCTCTGGGGAGAGGGAGTTTTTTTTTTTCATCAGAACTGCCGACTCGGTGGAGAGGGAGTTTCGGCCCTGTCACTACCCTTGTGCTGAGTTCAGTGGAGCTGGGACGGCAGCCGCTCCTCCAGGGGAGCCCCTCCCCACAGAGGCTGGAAGGGAGGTGGGGAGGGTTGGAGCGGAACGGAAGCCCCTCCAGAGTCGGCCTCGCACCCCGAGGGGAGGAAGCTACTTGTACAGGAGAGCAGGCCTCAAGCCAGCACCACTACTCCTAGCTGTGTGCCTGTGGACGTGTCCCCCAGCTCTCTGAGCCTCGCTGGCTGGACAGTGGGCTGTCGATGACCTGGGTGCCCCCTAGAATTGTTGAGAAGCAGGTGAAGAATGGAGCATACAGTAAGTGCTCCATAAATGTACAGGCACTGCTGTCTCAGCTTTTCCTATATAATTCCTGACTTCCACAGATGGGGAAACTGAGGCCCGGAGAGGGCCAGTGACTTGTCCAAGGTCACAGAGTCTGTATCCTGCTGGTTCCAGCTGTGGCCTTAGCCATTCTCCCTGCTCAGCCCCCAAACAACCAGCAGGGCTGGGCTTCTGGGGAGACCAGGCAGGGGTCTCCCTAGAGCAGAGGGGGGAGGTGGGAAGGGGTCGTGGAGAGCAAAGGAACAGCCCCCTTTACCCAGGGCCTTGTTCTCTCATTAAATCCTAAAAACTCTATGAAAGCACTGTTGTCATCCCCATTTTACAGATGAGAGAACAGAGGCTCAGAGAGGTGACTGTCCCTTGCCCAAGCTACAGTGGAGAAGGAGGCTCTTGACCCCAGCACCCCAGCCCCAGATCTGTTCGTTGAACGAAGGAAGTGACAGCGGCCAGTCCAGGGACACACGGTGAGTTCCGTGGTTTCGGGAGCTCGGTCGGCCTCCCACACCTGGGAAAGGGAAGTGAGGGGAGCACACAAGGTCAGCTGCCTCTGGCTTGGCGTGTTATTAGAAGCTCCCGAAGGGCAGGTGAGCGGGGGCCCTATCACCCATACCCCTTCCTCTCCTGAGTGCCCAGAAGTCTCTCGGGAGTGCCCAAAGGGTGTCGGGATGGCTTCTGCAGGCCCAGGCGGCAGGGAGGCCTCACTCTGGGCCAGACGGCTGGGCTTGGGGCAGCCCTGCCTTCTACCTGCCTGCCCACCGGATGCTCCCTGCCCGCCAGCTCCCCGTCCTCACGGGCCCGCCAGCCTCCTTGCAGGAACCCTAGGAACCATGCCCCGCTCCCTACCAGGCCCACGGTACACACTCTGGAGGAGCGTGGGCATGGCCCGCACCTTCTGAGCCCTCCGGCCTCAGGGCAAGGGTCCTAGCTGCAGGCCCCACGTGCCCACCCGCCTGCAGGGCACCATCTCCGGCAGGGTGGGGGGCATGGCCGAAGGCCAAGGCGAAGAGCAGGTGCACTTAATACAGGCAGGCCCAACAGGCAGGGTCTGAAACCTGCCCCACAGTCTACACCGGACCCACCAGCTGATCCTAACATCCCACCGGCACAGGTATGTCTTATGTACGTATCCCCACTTGGGAGATGAGAAGTCTGAGGTCTTAGTGGTTCCGCGTCTCCTAATTTCACAAAGCCTCTGTCTAGGCCAGAAGGGCCTGCTCTGGCAGCCAGTCTTGTGAACCTGCAATAGTATGATCCCGACAACCATTTATTATGCTCTTACTGCATACTCTACACTCTGCTAAGCGTTTAAATGTGATCTCGTTAAACCTCACGGCAACCATGAGACTAACTAGCTAACCCCGTGACTCTTTCCTTTTACTTTTTGTTTTGGTTTTGTTTTAAGATTTAATTACATATTTGAGAGAGAGAGCGAGCACCTCTGCTGAGGGGGAGCAGCAGTGGGAGAGGGAGAAGCAGACTCCCTGCTGAACGGGGAGCCTGATGCGGGGCTCCATCCCAGGACCCTGGGATCGTGACTGAGCCGAAGGCAGACGCCCAACCACTGAGCCATCCAGGCGCTCCTAGCCTCTCCTTTTAAAGGTGAGGAACCGGAGGCACAGAGAGGCAGAGTGACTTGCCCAAGGCCACACAGCGTGTCTTTGGCAGAGATGGAAATCAAAACGGGGTCTGCTCATTTGCCAAAGCCTGTGCTCATTGCCAAACTGCTCCGACGGTGCTAAAATGACAGCAGAAAGTCTTGCTCTTCTCCTCTGTCACCTCTGGCTCGCCAGTTCTCCCAACCCATCAGCCTCTTCTCCCGGAGGGACGTCACTGTCACAGGCCCTGGGAAAGGCCTTGGTTTACAGCTTCAGGGAGGCCACCCCAAGCTGGCTACGAGGAAACTGTATTTGCATCCTCTCAAAGCTGTTTGAGTCCAGGGAGCCTCGGGGAAATAGGGACAGATGGGGCCATAGTTCTTCCAGAAACGGTCTGCTCTTCTTTGCACTCCCTGGATAATCAATGTGTTGAGGGTCAAGAGAAATGACTGGTCATTTCTCACTGAACTGGTGGAGGGGAAGGAAAGGGGACAAACATTTGTTTCTAATTCACGGGACAAGGTAACATCTCTGCGACCCTCACTTGCCCTGGGTGCTCCGGAAGCCTCTCGGTGTCCTGAGCGGTGTAGGGGGGCCTCTAGAGAGGACTGGGGAGGTGAATGAGAAGCAATCCCTTGGCCCTAGCTGGACCATCTGCTACTGGGAATCAAACCCTAGAGATAGCCGCCCAACCTCTGGTTTGAAGCCCAACGCCCCTCCCACCCTGAGTTAAAGGGCTGTTTTTGGAAACCAAACGCTTAGCTTCCATTCTCTGGGAGCGTTGAGAAGCAGGCCGGCAGGATGAATTTATAAAGGCAGAGCCAGCTCCCTTCCCTCAGTGGTCCCCCATGCAGGCGTCCTGAGCCTCAATTTGCTACCTGGTCTGCGCCATCACATGCCCACTCGCAGGAGTAACCAGAGCGCAAAGCGTGATGACGCCTTGACAATGTCCTCCCAGTTCTTTCTCTGGGCGTAGGCACACAGAGAATCGTTATTCCATTGTGTGGTTTCTCATATAGGAGGACGCATGGAGGGCACAGAGGTGGCTCAGTTGGCAAAGCGTCTGCCTTCGGCTCGGGTCATGATCCCAGGGTCTTGGGATCGAGCCCCGCATGAGGCTCCCTGCTGAGAGGGAAGTCTGCTTCTCCCTCTCCCTCTGCCCCTCCCCCTGCTCATGTTCACTCTCTCTCTCTTTCTCTCTCAAATAAATACATAAAATCTTAAAAAAAAAAAAAAAAGAAGAAGAAGAATGATGCATGTGTGGGTTGTTTCCAATTTCCCACTATTATAAACAACACTGCAGGGAACACCTTTCTGCCAAACACGTCTGTGGCACCTGCCATCCATCCTTAGACCTGATTCTCAGACACGGTAGCCTCCCTCCCTCGGGGGCCCCACACAGCCTCATCTTCACGTCTCCAGGAAGTCGCCTGCCATGTGGAATCGGGGCCGGCCTGCACAGCGTGCGACTCTCAAAGCTAAGTCATGAAAGGCATCGCAGCCTCTGCCTTGGGCTCTTGAATCTCACCATCTGGGGAAGTCAACTGCCATGCCATCAGGACATTCCAGTAGCCGGAGGAGATGCCCACCTGATGGGAAACTGAGGCACCGCGCACCAGCGGCCACACCAGCTTGCCAGCCGTGTGGGTGAAGCAACTTGGAAGGGGCGTGGGGACTCAGTCAAGCCTTCCACGGAGTACAGTCCTACTTTCACCAGACTGCAACCTTTTTTTGTTGTTGTTTAAGATTTATTTATTTGAGAGAGAGAGCAGGGGCAGGGGCAGAGGAAGAGAATCTCAAGCAGACACCCCACGGAGCCCAACGCAGGGCTCGATCTCACGACCCTAAGATCATGACTTGCGCCAAAACCCAGAGTCAGATGCTTAACCGCCTGAGCCACCCAGGTGCCCTGCCTCCAACCTTCTAAGAAGCCCTGACCCAGAACCACACAGCTAGGCAACTCCCAAATTCTCAACCCGCAAGAGCTGAGAAATGATTCTGTTTTAAGCCAGCACAGTTTTGGGTGATGGGTTCGGCAGCCAGAGGTAACTAACAGACAAAGAGCCGAAGACCAGAGCACTTTTGAGACTCACGACGGAGAACGCCATTTCTTCTTTCCTCTTCATTCTGCCGGATTATCGGATCTGACTCTGACATGGAACTGGCCTGATGATCTAGAGTGACCTCCCCGTACGAGTTCCCATCAGCCCTGGGGATGCGGAGTATTTGGAAAACGCCAAAGGTGACCAACAGCCGCCTCCACGGTGTTGCCCCATGAAGACTGATTTTTGATTTGTGGCTGTGGGCATTTCCAGGGAGAGATGGTCACAGCTCATTAATGTGCCCAGCTAATGCATCAAATAGCCCAAGCCGGGCCCCAGAGAAAGCCCAGCCTGTTGTCAGTTAATCGCCCCCTTTCTTTTTCTGGATTCTCAGACACCTTTTAGGGAGTGTCAGCAAAACCATCTGGTTCACGAAAGAATATTTCATCAGAGGCCATGCAGCCAGAATGAGGGTTATGGTGAGGAAGTCGGCTTCCATTCCTCAGGCTCACGTGCCCTAAAGCTCTCTGCCACGATGCACAGACCCAGGGAACCTGCATGGGTACTTGGAGAAATGCTGAGGGTTCCATTCATTTAATCACTGGTATGTTTGGTAAATATTTATTTAGCACCGAGGACACTCAACAGCACTATATTGAGAATATCCAAAGGCGTGTAAGTCACAGTCTTTGTGCGTCACGTTGTTCACAGAGGCAGCGAATGGAGTAAAAAGTCTGTAGATGTTGTTGTTTATACTACGTTCAAGTCCCAGCTATAACCACCTACAAGCTGTGTGACCCAGGACGAATTTCTATACCTCTCTGAGCCTCCGTTTTCTCTTCTAAAAGGATAAGATAATAATAGTGTCTATTTGCAACATTTTGAGGATTAAAGGAGATATGCACGTGAAAGGACTAGTATGGGCCCTAGGGCTTGGTATGGGCTTAGCCACTGCGGAGTGTGTAGCTGTTAATAGTAAAAGGTCCCACAGTGCCACGGATAAGCCCGCGTCACGAATAAGACAGACCCTGGGGCGCCTGGGTGGCTCAGTTGGTTAGGCATCCGCCTTTTGATTTCAGCTCAGCTCGTGATCTCAGGGTCCAGAGATCGAGCCCTGCATTGGGCTCCACGCTCAGCAGGGAGTCTGCTTGAGACTCTCTCCCTCTTCTTTTGCCCCTCTGCTTACATTCTCTCTCTCTCAAATAAATGAATGAATCTTAAAAAAAAAAAAAAGACACCTATTTGAATCCTTCATATGTGCCATGGATCAGATGCCTTCACCCCCTGAGCCTTGGTTTCTTGATCCCTGGAAAAGGTCTAATCAATGCCCCTCTCTGGGCTATCGTGCAGACTAAGTAAGGCAGCACGTGCCTCTAGGTGTTCGGCACACAGGAGACCCACGATACGTGGCAGCTATTTCTATTAGCAGAGAAGAGGGTCAGAAAAGCAAATTGTTGTGATACAGTATGATAAATGCTGTAGAAAAGTCCTTTATGTGGGTTTTGAGGCTTGGGTGTGGATTTCTGAGGAACCAGCCTGCAGCCCGTTTTTGCACTAGGACCTTAAAGAACAAGTCCTCCTTTGACTTTGGGGCAGGAACTCTGGCTTCAGGGGCAGGACCCTGTGTGGTGAGCAGGTGATCCTGGAACCCCAGAGCAAAGGGGTTGTTTTTAAGAGTCTGTCAGATCAAGGCACCTGGGTGGCTCAGTCGTTGGGCATCTGCCTTCGGCTCGGGGTCCTGGGATGGAGCTCCACATCGGGCTCTCTGCTCGGCAGGGAGCCTGCTTCTCCCTCCCCCTCTGTCTGCCTTTCTGCCTATTTGTGATCCCTCTCTCTCTGTCAAATAAATAAAATTTTAAAAAGATTTCATTTATTTATTAGAGGGGGAGAGTGAGCTAGAGAGAGAGAGAGAGAACATGTGAGTGAGCACAGGAGCGAGCAGGAGCAGGGGGGAGGGGCAGAGGAAGAAACAGACACCCTGCTGAGCAGGGAGCCCGACTGGGGCTCGGGGCTTGATCCCAGGACCCTGAGGTCCTGACCTGAGCCGAAGGCAGACACTTAACCGACTAAACCACCCAAGTGCCCGTGCTGAGATTCTTTCTCTCCCTCTGCCATTCCCCTCGCTCGTGCTCTCTCCGATAAATAATCTTAAAAAAAGAAAAGAGTGTGTCAGACCAAAGTCCAAAATTCAGCCCCACCACTGACTTAGCCAAGTGAAATCAACCAATGCGGTTAACCCATTTGCTTCTTCATCTGTAAAATGCCGTTGATGATGGCGGTAGTATGCGCTGAGCGCCAGCCGTGTCGGACCATGTTTTAAGTACTTCACATTCACGAAGGCACTGAGTCTTCATGACAGCCCCACGAAGAAGGTGCTCGTATCATCTCCCCGTTTTACAGATGGGCAAGTTGTGGCACAGGGAAGTTAATTAAATCCCTTACCAGTAAGTGGCCAAGACTGGTTGGAAACGCAGGTCCTCAGGGTCCTTGGCCAGTGCTCTGAACCTTTTAATTCTGCAGCTTTCCATCCACACGACGTGGTTTGGGAGAGGATAAAATCAGACGACATGCATGTAAAGTGCTAAACCCAGAGTCTCCAATATATGTGCGGTAGACCCTGGAAAGGGAGCTCCTGGCATTTTTGGCCATTTTTGGCCAGTCTGTCTTGTCCAAGGAAGGTGTTTTTTTAATCCCTACCTATTTTAGAAAGGTCATACATACCCCCTTCCCTTGCTGGCCATCAGATACATAGAGCAGGACAGAGAGGATGGGTGAACAGTTGAGGTTCACCCCCACCCAGGGAATCGTGAGTTCTCCAAGAGCCTGCATCCCCTAGCTTGCTGTGTGGGTCTTCCCGCCATGCTCCAGGCTGGACGTATTTCTACAGAGCTTCCGAGACGTCGATTATATGTCCACCAAGCTAATGAGGCCAAGGGCATGGTCAGGGTCTCCCAGCAGGCCACTGAATGGAGGCAGTGAATACAGCCCTCACCTCATCAGCTGTCTTAGTAATAATTGGTTCTGCTTTAGGGACTACAGAGGGCAGAGGTGGTGGGTTTGCTCTTGCATCTGTGCTCAGCTAGAAGGTTGATCACGGCTGGATGGTCTAGGGTGTCCTCGCTCAAATGTGTGGTGATTGGTGGCCGCTGGCTGGGGGTGACAGGGTGTATCTGGGTCATAAGACTGTCCTCACCCAGCAGGCTAGCTTCTTCTTCCTGGGCTTTTTCACATCGTGGCTGGGATCCAAGTACAGCAAGAGAGGGTGAGCTCCGACACACAAACAATTAGCAAGTCGTTGCTTGTGTCGTGTTTGCTCACGTCCCATTGGCCAAAGCCAGTCCCACGGTCAAGGCCTGAGTCAGAGTGGAGAGCAACCGCTCGCTCGGACAGACACGGGGCTAGATGGAAGAGAATAATTTGTAGCCATTTTTGCAATCTTACCTCAGTGACCGTGCCAGGGATATTGGGAAGGACAAACGAAAAAGGATACAGTTCTCAGGAGTAACTAAGGTAACAGAAATCATCTGTTGGCATCTAGTAGGGGCTCAGACACACTGAATGAATAATCCTCACTTCCCAGGCGAGGGAACTGCTGTTCACAGAAGTTGATCATTTAACCAGGGTCACACAGCTAATCCTTGAGAACAACTGGACTCAACCCAGGCCTGTCTGATTCCAAAGCTCACGGTCATAGCCATCCCCTCGGCTGTTTTCCCCAGCACATGCAATTCAGTTCAAACATTAATAGGAACTAAGAGAAGCCTGGATCTGGGTTACAAACCCGGTTTCTCCTGTCCGACCATGAAGGTCTGGCCTCATTATTTGAAAGAAGCCAACTGACTCCTGCTTGCTGTCTGTAGTCCAAAACTAGAGTACAGTGGAGCCTGGCACAAAGCAGAAATCAGAGAGCATTAGCTCGAATCCAAGGTATCGACGCCTCTTCCCATAAGAAGCGGTGTATGCAAGCAGACGCCAAGGGAGGGCTGCTTTGGCTCCCACGCGGCAAATAATGCTTTCCTGCGACTGACAATTCTGGGGGCAGGAGTCTCTGTTTCAGAGGGTTGTTCCCCCTTTTCAGCTTTCCTTTGGGAGAAATCATTTTCTCACCTCTCAGAATAGGAGGTGGCACTTCCTTGGGGAGAAAACAGATGATCTTCTCCCTCACTCTTCTGCTAAGAAAGGCAACAGCTGACGGGGGTGGAGGGTGGCTGTGATCAAAATCTGTAAAAGAAAAGGGAACATATTCCAAACCACCTGAGAGAGGAACTCCTGTAACAACAGCCCTACCCGCCCTGCCACCGCGAGGGCGCCAAGCCTGCTGTGATTTACCCTGGTGTGTTCAAGGATTCTCGACTCTGCAGAAGAGCGTCCTATCCTGGAGGTCCCAAGTGTGGCTCAGGCTGGAGGGTGTGAACATGTGGGCTCGAGCAACTGATTTCTTTGCTTTTGTTTCTATCTGGAAAGTTCCATAATTAAACAACAACAACAAGAAAAAAAATAATAACTCAGCAATTTGGAAGCACAGGCTGCAGAGGGGAGCAGAAGGCAGGCCCCGAAGTCAGAAACTCGCAAGACAGAGCTGTATAATCTCAAGTTCCTTCCCCGCACAAAGCTTCAGTTTCCCCTTCTGTAAAGCAGGCATGATAGTAGGCCCTATCTGCTAGGATTGCCGTGAGGGTCCCAGGAGATTTTTCCTGGAAAACCTTGAGCCCAGTAAGAGTAAAGCTGCCCATGTCTGCGCCTGGGTTTCTCAACCTTGCTACTGCCGGCCCCGGGGCCTGATACTTTGTTGTGGGGTGGGATGGAGGCTGTCCGGTACATTGCTGATACCGGCATCATTCCTGGCGATCTGATAGTTGTGACCGCCAAAAATGTCTCCAGACAGTGTCTGATGTACCCTGGGGGCAGGCGTGGGGGGTGTAATTGCCCCAGTTGAGAGCCAGTGGTCTAAGCCTTTATCATTGCTGCTAAATGACAGTAATCCCCTTACCCTGTGGAGGAGCACCGGCCAAGGGAGACTTTGGAGGGTGTCGCTCATGCCGCTGTAGATGACACAAGCAGCTGTAGGGTTTATTGCCTCGCCAGCGGGATTTACGCGGGCGAGCGCGTGGGGTTTTTTTGGCACCCAGATTCATATTTGAATTTTGAAAAATCTTCAAGGAGCTTGGGGGTCTTGACAGAACACCTTGAATATACAGAATCCCTTCACCCTCTTCGAGAAGGTGACATTTTAAAAATTGCAAACCGTCAAATGCCCTTGGCAGAAACATGGGAAAATACGGAACAGGAAATAGAAACAGGAAACTCACTAGTAACTTGAATGCTGTCGCTCAGAGATCATTTCTATTACTCTGTGTGTGTGCCTATAGAAATGGGACGTAACTGCTTTCTGACTTGCCTTTTTCATTTAACAGCACATCTGAGACAGCCTTCCGCATCATCCAGCAACCAATCGTCTTCCACAAAATTGTTTTCTGTTTCCTGCTCAACCACACGTAGCTCCCCGCGGACTTAGGGATAGTCAGCCTTCACAAGGGGGAAAATGTTGAGGCTATGTTTGCTGCAAACCAGTCCTTTACAGATGTCACCTGGCCATGTGGGGGCCAGGGACCACAGACCTCATACAGGAGGAAGGCAGAGGTTGGATTCTGGGAAGTCCTATTTGCCTCTAGGATGAGGTACAGACATTTTTGGCTGCTGTTCATTCTTTCCAGGGCCTGACCTCAGCCTGTCTTTCTGGTCACAACCCCCATTTATTGCGTTCGGTTCAATTACTGCCCTGGAATGTATTTACCTATCTGCTCTTGTTTCCATCAAGGGTTGTTTCCAGAGCAAACAGCAATAAATGTCCTTATCCGTCTACGCTCAATCCTCATTATCGGCGGACTCCATATTTGCAAATTCAACCACTTCTTAAAAATTTATTGGCAGCCCCAAAAGCCACACCTGGAGTGCTGTCGGAGTCGTTCGTGGGCACGCACGCGTGCAGAGTGGAGACAATGTTAGTCGTCCAGCAGGCACGCTGCTGGCTGAGGTCCAACTAGGGCAACAGTTACGTTCCGCCTTCTTGTTTCAGCTCTGATAATGTAAACATGTGTTCTTTCATGGTATACTTAGCATTGGTGTGCATTTAGGGCATGATCTGCTATTTAAAATGGCCCCCAAGCATAGGGCTCAAGCGCAGTCTAGGATGCGGAAGTGGCAAGGAGGCTTCGATGTGCCTCTGGGAGAAAATGCTTGTGTTAGATAAGCTTCGTTCAGACATGAGTTATAGGGCTATTGGCTGTTAGTGAATCAACTATACAAATGTATATTCATGAACAATGTATATATTAAATAAGGTGCCTTCAAACAGAAACACACATAAAATAAGGTTTTATATATATATATTTAATATATATATTGTATGCAATATACAATATACAATGTATATACAATATATGTGTATGTATGTGTGTGTGCATATATATATATATATATATTTAAGATTTTATTTATTTATTTGACAGAGAGAGAACAAGCAGGCAGAGTGGCAGGCCGAGGCAGAGGGAGAAGCAGGCTCCCCGCTGAGCAAGGAGCCCGATGTGGAATTCGATCCCAGGACCCTGGGATCACGACCTGAGCCAAAGGCAGCTGCTTAACCGACTGAGCCACCCAGACATCCCAAAACAAGGTTATATATTGATTGGTTGATGAAAATGCCGTGATCTGCAGCCTGCAGGAACCTAGCCCTGTATTTTGCCTAGGAGCAAGGACTCAGTATTCAGTAATGAAGTGTTTGTGGTGACTTTATTATAGAGTATAAAAATAGTAAATAATGAGAATTGACTGTATCTTTGCATGCAACCATGATTATGGCCTTAGGATAAATTTCTGAGAACAGAGTTATAGAGCTTAAGTAGAATAGCCCTACTGAGAGGTCTTTTGAGTTTGTATCAGTTAGCTCTTATTGTGCAACAAACCTCAGTTTCCCCTGTAAAATGGAGATTTAAAAAAAAAACCGTATTAGTTTTTATCAGCTTAGTATGAATATTCCTTGAACTAGAGCCTGGCAAGTTGATAACGCCGGCCCTGGTGAGCAGTAAGTACGTGCTTAATAAGTACCAGTTCCATTACAGTTTTTATTTGTATTCGGGATCTGGGGCAGGTGCTCTCACAAACATAATCTCAGGTTAGCATCATATTTTCTTGTCCAGCGAAGAGATAAGGAAACTGAGGCCCCAAGAGGTGATGTGATTCATCCAAGATCCCAGGGCAAGGAGGACGGGAAGCAAGGCCGGTCATTCCACCAAGGCTTCTACCATCAGCTCAGTCCATCCTGGTGATCGTGCATGGACTCAGCCCTAGCATGGGCTGGGCCCCGAGCCGAGTGTGCAAACCATTTTCTCATGGAGGCTCCACATCACGAGGTGGTGGCAGAGGAGGCTGAGTAGGGAGTGGAGACGTTCATCCCCACTGGGTGGTCACGATGCCATCACCCCATTGGCGTTGGTGGAGACCACAGGAGGAGTCTGGATCTCCACCCCAACCTGATGAGATGATGTGCTTGTCTCTCTCCTCTAGGGTGGCCTCAGAGGAGGCATAATAGAGAGGCAGGAGTTTTGCCACCACCTGATAGAGTCCTAAATGTATGTAGAGAAAATCTTTAAGACAACTGTATTACAAACAGAGGGGACATAAAGGGAAATACGTTTACTATACTTCACTTGAACTGGTAAAATGACACCAGGAGACTGTGAACATATCTATAGATACATAGAGTTCGATACATAGATATGGGTTCATCCTATCTATCATGTAATACTTAGAGCAACCACTAAAAAAAGCTATACACAGAGATAAACTCAAAACTACTAGGGATAAATCAAAATGGAATTAAAAAAAAAAGTTCAAGTAACCTACAAGAAAGCACGAAAAAGAAAATAAGACAAATGAAAAGTAGAACAAGCACAAAGCACAAAACAAAATGTCAGATTAAGCTGTAATGTATCAACAATTGCCTTAAATGTAAATGGTCTAAGTAATTAATAGAGATTGGATCAAAAAACATGAACCAACAATATGCAATCTATGAAAAACTCACTTCAAATATATCAGGATATATTCAGGCAGGTTGAAAGTCAAAGGATGGAAAACAGATATACTATGGAAACACTAATCAAAGGAATTCAGGAGTGACCATGTTAATATCAGATAAAGTATATTTCAGAGCGAAGAAAACTACCAGGCAGGGAGAGACGCTCTGTAATGATAAAAAGGCAATCCACCAAGAAGACCTAAGAACTTTAAATGTGTATACACCAAACAACAGAACTGCAGGATATTGGAAGCAAAAACTGATAGAACTGAAAGGAGAAATAGACAAATCATTCTTATGGTTTAAGATTTCAACACGCCTCTCTCAACAATCGAAAGAACAACTTGACAAAAAAATCAGCAAGAACACTATCAATTGAGAGGATCTGATTGGCATTTGTATAACACTCTGTTGAACCAACAGGACACACATTCTTTTCTGGGTTTTTTTTTCCCCCAAATATGTTTATTTTATTTTTTCAGTGTTATAAGATTAATTGCTCATGCACCACACCCAGTGCTCCATGCAGTGCGTGCCCTTCTCAATACCCACCATCAGGCTTACCCAACCCCCCACCTCCTCCCCTCCAAAACCCTCAGTTTGTTGCTCAGAGTCCACAGTCTCTCCTGGTTCATCGCCTCCTCTGATTTCCCCCCATTCATCCTTCCCTTCCTTCTCACAATGCCCTCCATGATTTTCCTTATGCTCCACACATAAGTGCAACCATAAGATAATTGACTCTCTCTGTTTGACTTATTTCACTCCGCATAATCTCTTCCAGTCCTGTCCATGTTGATACAAAAGTTGGCTATTCATCCTTTCTGATGAAGGCATAATATTCCATTGTATAGATGTACCACATCTTCCTTATCCATTCATCTGTTGAAGGGCATTTTGGTTCTTTCCACAGTTTGGCGATTGTGGCCATTGCTACTATGAACATTGGGGTACATGTGGCCCTTCTTTGTACTGCATCTGCTTCTTTGGGGTAAATACCCAGTAGTGCAATTGCAGGGTCATAGGGTAGCTCTATTTTTAATTTCTTGAGGAATCTCCACACTGTTTTCCAAAGTGGCTGCACCGACTTGCAGAAAAATCATATGATCATATCATTTGATGTAAAGAAAATATTTGATAATATTCAACACCTATTCATTATTCTTTCAAAAAGTAAGAATAAAAGGAGAACTTTCACAACTTGATGAAGAATATCTACAAAGAAAATCTATAGCTAATGTCACAGTTAATGAAGAAAGACTGAATGCTTCCTCCCTGAAGTCAGAAATAAGGCAAGGATGTTTGCTCTCACTATTTAGTCAACAGAGTACTGGAAGTTCTAGCCAGTACAGTAAGGCAAGAAAGGGGAATACAGGCATACAGATCAGAAAGGAAAAAATAAAACTATGCCTATTTATAGATGACAGAATAGTCTACATAGAAAATCCCAAGGAAACTACAAAACACTTCCTGGAACTGATAAGTGAGTTCAACAAAGTTGTAGGATACAAGTTAAACATACAAAAAAAAAAAAAAAAAATCAGTTGTATTTCAATACCCTACCAAGGAACTCATAGACACTGAAATTTAAAAATACAATGCTATTTATAGTCATAAAAAATAACTTAGGTGTAAATCTCACAAAACATGTACAGGATTTATATACTAAAACCATACAACACAATGAAAAAAATCATATGATATTATGGATTGGAAAATAGCATAGTAAAGCTGCTGTCACTTCTCTCCAAATTGATATACAGGTTTAACAATTCCTGTAAAATTCCAGATTTTTTTGCAGATGTAAACAAGATTATTCTAAAATTTATATGGAAAAGCAGTGAAATTAGAATAACTAAAACATTTCTTAAAAAGAATAAAGTGGGGAGCATCTGAGTGACTCAGTCAGTTAGGCGTCTGCCTGTGGCTCAGGTCATGATCCCGGGGTCCTGGGATCGAGTCCCACATCGGGCTCCTTGCTCGGCAGGGAGCCTGCTCCTCTCTCTGCCTCTGCCTGCCTCTCTGCCTGCTTGTGTTCTCTCTCTGTTAAAATAAATAAAATAAAATCTTAAAAAAAAATGTGATCCAAAAAAGGAAAATTAACAAACTGAATATCAAATTTAAAAATATTTTCTTCATGAAAGACTACACTAAGGGGATGAAAAAAATACTACCCTATTGGGAGAAAATTTTGGAAACCGCATATTCAAAAGAGGACTAGTATGTAGAACATATAAGGAACTCTCAAACTCAACAGTCAAAACACAAAAGTTTCAATTAAAAAAATGGGCAAAAGACAAGAAGAAACAGATGGAACTAAGCACATGAAAAGATTTCAGCGGTGCCTGGTGGCTCAGTCAGCTAAGCATCCAACTCTTGATTTTGGCTCACGTCATGGTCTCAGGGTCTTGAGATCATACCCCACATAAAGCTCCATGCTCAGCAGGGAATCTGCTTCTCTCCCTCTGCTCCTTGTCCCCCCATCCACCCTCCCCTGCCTTTGCTCTTTCTCTCGCTCTCAAAATAAATAAATTTTTTTAAAGAAAAGATTTCAACATTGTTAGCCACCGGAGAAATGCAAATTAACACCACAATGAGATACCAGTATATAGCCATCAGAACAGCTAAAATAAATAATAATGACAACACCAAATGCTGGTGAAGATGAGAGAAACTGGACCACGTATGGATTTCTGTTTGATAGGGGTATAAAATGGCACAGCCACTCTGGGGAATAGTTGGGCAGTTTCTTAAAATTCTAAACATATAATTACCATATGACCCAGCCATTGTACTATGCGGCAAATTTTTTTTTCATAGAGAAATAAAATTTTATGTTTACACAAAAACCTGAACGTGAATGTTTGTAATGTTTATAGCAGCTTTTTTTGGTAAGAATCTGCTCCAAACTGGAAACAACCCAGCTGTCCTTCAAGGGACGAAAAGTTAAATTGGGAAATATCCATACCATGGAATACCACTCAGCAGTAATAAAGAACATAAAGTACTCATAAGTGAAACGACCTGGGTACATCTCCAGGAATTTATACTGAGTGAAGAAAAAAAAAAAAAACGGTCCCCAAAGGTTGCATACTATATCACTTAATCTGTCATTCCTGAAATGACAGAATTAGAGAAATTGAGAACAGAGGAGTGGTGGTTGCCAGGAGTTAAGGAGGAGGCGGGCAGGAAGGAAGTGGGTGTGGCCACGAAGCGGGCAGTGATTTTGTGGTTTTGGTAATGTTCTGTATCTTGACTGTATCAATGTAAGCATCTGGGTTATATTGTACTATCATTTTATAAGACGTTACCACTGGGGGGAACTGGGTAAAGGGTACATAGGATCTCTTTGTATTATTTCTTACACTTGCATGTGAATCTACAATTATCTCACAATAAAAAATTTAATTTAAAAAAGGCAATCCAGGGGCACCTGGGTGGCTCAGTCCGCTGAACATCTGCCTTCAGCTCTCAGGGCCTGGGATCGAGCCCCACACTAGGCTTCTTGCTCAGTAGGGAGCCTGCTTCTCCCTCATCCTCTGCCTGCTGCTCCCCCTGCTTGTGCTCTTTCTCTGTCAAATAAATAAATAAAATCTTTTAAAAATTAAAAATAAAATAAAATGAAAAAGGCAATCCATCTGTAGCTACTCATTTCCAGCTCCTAGTTTGCAGAAAGAGGTACTCAAAGCAGTGAGAATCAAGATTTATTGATGTAGCGTGAATTTTAATAGTCTCTGAGCTTTGTCCTCTTCTGTCACTCAATTAGGGGTATTGCCTGCTGAGATTACTCTAGGGGTTTCCAGTCTCTCATGTATTTAATATTATTATTATTTGTTAATGCTTCCACAGGGCTAATTCACTCAGCTTCCAGGTTGCCTGGGCAACCCAAGACTAATGTCCCCATTTGGTACAAAGGGAAACCAGAAACATGATGAGCCGAGGAGTTCCAAATGCAGGCTTCGTAATCCTTTATTCTGCATACATGAGCAGGCGCACCTGTAGCGTGTAGCATTTGGAACGACTCTTATTTTTCTTGATTGTTCAATTCCCCTCCATCTAGCACATGTCTTAGGTCATTTCAGAAACTACTGGCAAAAGACTTTAAAATCCAGCGTCTCACTTGGACTGGAGTCCCTTCATTTAAGGGCCAGCTCGAGCCTCTAGAGCCAAGATTACCTTTGGGCTCACAAAGGCATTGCTGTAGATTCAAGAACAGGGAGATGCCGGGTTTTCTCCTGGCAAAGGGTTGCACAATCTTCCTGCTGTTTCTGGGAGTAGCCGCTCTCAGCTGACCACATCCAGGGCAGGTGTGGGGTGGGGTGGTGAGGTGGCCTTGTTTCTTGTGTAAGAATCACCACTCCCAACCCAGGGATAAAACTAGGAATTGAAACAGGCACCCGGAAGGCAAAGGCCTTGGGAACTTTCTTTCTCAGCGTAGTCCCTGGTTGCTCTCTGGTGCTGTCATCTGGGGCATATTAGTGTCATGGAAAATTTTACATCTAATTTCATCATTGAAAAAACTGGGCTAAGTGAATCAACAAGTTTTAAACATCTGCTGTGTGACAGGCACTGTGCTGGATGCTTTGCCGTGCCTTGATTCATTGAATCTAGACCCTTGAATCTTTAAAACCCCACCCTGAAGTAAGCATTTGGATGAACCCCACCATACAGACAAAGAGAGGAAGGCCAGAGAGGGGGAAATGACTTGCCCAAGGTCACACGGTGGTACATAGAGGAGCTTGAAGGTAAGGCCAAGGCCACCAGGATCCAAAATCCCTGTTTTTTCTATTCTTTCTTGATGCCATAGAGGCAGTTTAATGGAATGACTAACCCGCAGAGGGTGCAGAGTTCTGCCATTAGAGGGACGTGGGTTCTATCTTTAGGTCGGCCTGGCTCAAGTTGTGTGACCTTGAGCAATTAATTTCTTATCGTCTTCACCTTCATAGATGGGAATTAAGAGTCATTTTTGAAGGGGCACCTTGGTGGCTCAGTCGGTTAAACATCTGCCTTTGGCTCAGGTCATGATTTCGGGGTCCTGGGATAAAGCCCTGCATCATAGTCTACCTGCCCGGTGGGGAGTCTGCTCAAATTAATAAATGAGGTCTTAAGACAAAAGAACTGTTTTTGTAGCCACTGGATTGTTGGAGAAATTTCAGGAGATTTTGTGTTCAAAGCACTCAGATAGTGCCTGGCATATATAAGTCATGTTAAATGTAAGCAATGATCTGTTCCCGAGGAGTGAGTCAGTTTGGTTCCCGGTTCCTTTGCAAAGCACTTGCATCAACCTTAATTTCCCCCCAAACCACTCAGAGCTCAGCTGCTAACAATGCTCTTGCTTCACTAAAAATAGGAATCATGGTAACACCTGATGGTTTCTGTGCATGGCCAAATGCCTGGCACTGCACTGGGTGCTTCCCCAACTTCATGTCATTTAAATGACGTTAATAGCCAAGTCTTGCTGTGGTAGGGGTGCTCCTGTTAGTGGCTGCTTGAAGGCAAAACGCAACTCACTCCCCCACCCTCCCACCCCCGCCTCTGGGACTTTGTTGAGGCCCAGCAGTAGCAGCATCAGGTACCATTTGTTGAGGGCTCAGGACCAGTTGGTCATGCTGCCAAGTGCATTACTAAGCTCAGCGAATCCTTCCGGAAGTGGCTGCCACAGTCCCTATGTTACTGATAAACTGAAGCCTAGAGAGGATCAGTAAGTTGCTGTTATACCTCTTCTGGTTCAGGTGGACCATAATTACCTAAAACATATTTCTGAGCCTAATGCTTTTAAGCATTAGCTTAAATGAAATGAAAATGAAAAATGCAAAGATGTTTGCTTTGTGCACCCCTTCGCAGGCCTGTTTTGTTCATTCAGTTCCAAATCTTCCAATCTCTGAACCAAGTTCAGAGCTTGGTATTTCCAAAAGGGGCTCTGGCGAGTAACAGGACAACTTTACGCTAGAGATCAGGAAATTCTGGCCTGAAGAAGTGAAAGGAACTGACCCAGGACTCAGTCTGACAGCAGCAAAGCTGGGACTCAATCCACTGCTCTTTGGCCTGGGCGGCCCAACTATTGAGCAAACGGGTGAGATACTTCAGCCAGCAAAAGGAAGCGAATAACCCTGTTCCTCACCTGCGAAATGGGGTCAAGACGGGACCTCCTTGGGAGTGGTGTGGACCAGCCCAGGGGCAGCCACCCTGTGCTAGGAATACGACAATAGAAAGTGAAGGGGGGGGGCGGCTGGAGCGATAGCAGTTCCCAGACGTGGTGGTGGGAGGGTGTGATGGGAGCAGAGGCGGAACTTCGGCTGGCAAAGGCGGGAGTTCGAGAATTCAGGGCGGGGCTTGGAGATTCAAGAGTTTAGATAGGGAGTGGGCGGCGCTTGTGATGCCGAGAATCGGGTTGGGTCCGTGGGTGGGGCTTCTAGCAGCGGGGCGGGGTTTTGTGGCGCCCTTGGGCTCGCTCGGACGCAATGGGAGGGAGGCGGGCTTAGGGAGCTAGGAGGCAGGCTAAGGGTTTGGATGGAGCAGTAGGCAATCTCAGAGGAGCTGATGTTCCGGTTTTGAGGGGCTCTGAAGAATCTTTGGGGAGCCGGAGGTTGTGGCCCTGCAGAGCCAAGCGGGTCAGTGGGCGGAGCTCTAAGAACGCCGGTCCCGGTTCTGAGGAGCAGCAGGCGTGGCTCGGAAGCGCCCATGGGCGTGGCCCTCCGGCTAGTTGACTAGTGGGCGGTGCGTGTGCTTGGGTACCGCCTTCCTCCGCAGCCCACCGGCATCCCTCGGCGCGACCAGAGGGGGCGCGAACGAGCGCGGGGCGTGGAACGAGGGGTGGGAAGTGGGCTTCCCCTCCCGGAAGTGGGCGTGGCGAGCTGCAGCCCTAGGGCCCTTTGGTTGGGCGCGGCGCGGCGCGGGGGCGGGGCCTGCGTGTGGCGGCGGTGGCGGCGGCGGCTGCCCGCGCCCCTCCCCCGCGCGGCGCTCAGTGCCAGGCGGGAGGCGGCAGCGGTTAGAGGCTTCGCCGGGCTTTGCAGCGGGGACTTCGGCGGCGGCAGCGGCGGCGGCGGCGGCGGCGGTGGCGGCGGCGCCTCAGGCACCTCGGCCCTGGTGAGCAGCGCGCGCCTGGCGGGACCGCTCGGGAGCGAGCTGGCGGGCCGACCGGTCCTCTCAGCATGTGCCGGCGCCGGCTGACAGGAGCCGGCGGGGCGTGGAGCAGGGCCCAGTGGAGGAGAGTGGGCTGTGGTGGGCGCGCGGGGCGCAGACCCTTGGGCCGGGCTCCCCCCCACCCCCCCGGCCGGTGTGCAGTGGCTTGGAGCAGGGGCTGATGCCGGAGGTTCGGGACGGAACCGCTTGGCCTGGGGAGGGTGAACCGG